>JAEIGQ010000101.1:0-618646 GCA_018904275.1 Lordiphosa clarofinis
TTGCGGTTGCTATCTACGAACTTTTCTAATATTTGGTATATAAGTGTATCTACACGTTTGGTTTTCGTGTTTTCATACAAATCTTTATTTGAAATATAATGGAGCGTGAGAGGGTCTCTAGCTCCTCTGCCCAGGGCTCGGCGGATGATCCGTCTCTCATAGAGACGTAGATCTTCCATCTGCCTGGATTTTATATTGAACCATGCTATGTGTCCATGAACTAGTATTGGTTGCACTAGCTTTTTGTACACAAGGGAGCATATCCTAATAAGTTCAGGCCTTGGGACGGTCGGACTCGCCGCCAAAGGCCTGAATATATAGTAAATGTGGCTAAGTTGGATCTTAGCTCTTCTAAGGGTATGTTCTATATGGCTCTTGAAGTTTAACTTCTGGTCATATATGACACCTAGATACTTTATTTCGGACTTTATTGCTATTGGGGTCCTAACATTTATATAAATTTTCGGATTAAAGGTACGTGCATTTCGATATATGTCCGATTGAACCGGACCTCGGAATATGCAGCCTTCGCATTTATTTGCTCCGGACGCCAGGAGAAGGATATCATCTGCGCAAATCAACGGCTGCTGCAAAGCCATTCGCTGACCTTAGCTATCGCTGTGTTGCAGGTTTCTTCAGTGCTTGTGAGGTGCTTTCCGACGACAATTAGTGCTATGTCGTCCGCAAAGCCTATAATTGTTGCGCCTTCCGGGAGTTCAAGCTGCAGTATACCATTATACATTAGGTTCCACAGCAGAGGCCCTAGGACAGACCCTTGTGGTTCTCCTCCAGTCACATCATAGCGCACGGGGCCGTTGTCTGTCTCATATATGAGGACTCGGTTTCGGAAATAGTCCTGCACCATTTTTCCGAGGTATGCTGGGACTCCAGCATTGTTCAGTGGCCAACTCCATCTGGCCATATTAAAGGCGTTTTTTATGTCCAACGTTGCCACCAAGCAGTACTTCTTGGCACCTCCTAGCCATCGTTGTCCGTCGATCGCTCGTCTGGCTGTCTCGCAGAGTTTGCCCACAGCGTCCAGGGTAGATCGCCTCTTCCGGAATCCAAACTGCATTGGGGACAGATAGCTCTCAACTGCAGCCTCAAGTCTGGTATGGATAAGGGGTTTCAGAATTTTACCGGCAGTGTCCAGAATACAGAGAGGCCTGTAGGACGATGGCTCGTCTACCGGTTTATCACCCTTCGGAATAAGCACCAGTCTCTGTATCTTCCATCGCTCTGGAAACGTTCCTTCCTTCAGGCATGCATTGTACATTTTTACAAAAGCATCTGGGTTTTGTTGTACTGCTATCTTTAGCACAGCGTTCGGGATTCCGTCTGGGCCAGGCGCCTTCCCGTCCTTCACCCGTTTTGCAGCAGCTGTAACCTCGTCGGCCGTTGTAAGCTGCACCTCTGTCGGCAGAGCCGAAACGTTAAGTCTCTGGTGTGCTTCTTGTTGTGGAAAGAGTGTTTCCACTATGCCTCTCAATTGCTCTGGGCAGGATGGTGCAGGTCTCCCGAAGAACATAAGTTTTTTGCACACAAGCTTGTAGGCAAAACCAAACGGGTTCTCTTCTAAATCATCGCAGATTTTCGAGAAACATCTCCGCTTGCTGTCCTTTATGAGTCTCTTTAGAAGCCGTCTCCTTTCTCTATACAGCTCTTTAAATATCTGGAATTCTGATGTGCCCCTTGACCTTTGGTAGCTTCGCCTTGCACGATTACACTCTACTTTTGCATCCGCAATGGTTTTTGTCCACAAGTATGCAGGAGTTCGGCGATAAGGACTTGGGCTTTTTCTTGCCATGGACGCATCGCAGGTGGCTTTTATGTTGTTCGCGACTTGATTGGCCATATCCGACGCACAGCCATGCGCTGCAAAATCATCCAGCATCATCGAAACCATTTCCCTGTCCAAAGTTTCTACTTTGTATCTGCACGTGGGTGCTCTCTGAGCAGTTCTTTTGTTGGGACCATGGCGTAGGGTACAGACAATGGCTTTGTGGTCACTGCCAGTATAAATATAGCTTACCTCCCAGTTTAAACCCTGCAACAGGCTTGCACTTGCAAATGTCAAGTCGATTATGGATCCTCTTCCAGCTCTTTCAAATGTCTGCTCTAGGCCGTTGTTAAGCAGTACTAAATCCAGCGTTGCGAATGCTTCGAGCAATACTTGTCCTCTTGGGGTTGTGGTTGTGCCCCCCCAATCTGTCGACCAGGCATTGAAGTCGCCAGCGACCACCACTGGGGATTTTCCGCGCAAGTCGTCGGCAATTTCGCTTATAGCTCGTGTGGCTTGATCTAGTGTCAGGCTCGGCGGTAGGTAACAGCTGTAAATGAAGACTCCATTTATTAGCGCCCTGGCAAATCGTTCTGAGCTTTTTGGGCTGCGTATTTGTGATTTAGGATTTCCGCAGCTCCAGATGGCAGATTTTTTGGCGGTGTCTGCTAACCATTCTCCTGAGTTTCGATTTCGGTACTGCTCCCTGATGGTTACGACATCGATGTTGTGCTCGCGTATGGTCTGCTCCAGGAGTTCTTGGGCAACCGCACAGTGGTTAAGATTAAGTTGCATCAACTTCATCTTCTTCCTGCAGATGTGTATGTGTTTGCATTTGCTTGGGGAAAGAGCGGCACCCGATTGAAGGCACCAGTCATCTATGTCGGAGAAAAGGGTGGTTAGGTTTGTCCTGATGTTTTTGTTTTTTTTTGTGGCTCAGGTGGAAATCGTCTGCGAAGGCGCAAAATTGTATATTTTTTTGTATAGATATGATGCTTGAAAGTTTGTTGTAAGCTATTAAAAATAAAATTACTGATATGGGTGATCCTTGCGGTATTCCATTATGTAGTGTGTATGTGTCAGATGTGTGGTTCCTTATTCTTGTTTTTATTTTCCTGTTGGTCATGTAGTTTTTTAAAAAAATTTTAAATGTTAGGTCCAACTTTCCATTCGCTTAATTGGCTTAGTAACGCCGACTCTATCGAAGGTTTTAGAGAAATCTAAAGATATGATAGAGCTGTGCCGATGGACTTCGTTATCAGATGGTCTACGTAGAGTAGACTATCTGTAACGGATTTACCTTGCTTAAAACCAAGTTGGTTGGGGTGAATGAGTTTGTCGGTGGTAACGAACCACCAGATCCTTTTGGCTATTATTTTGTCTAGTAGTTTACTAATGCATGGGTTGAGGGAGATAGGTCTATATGAATTTGTTGATGTTTTGTCTGTGTTGGGTTTAGGTATAGGAATTGTTAAGCTGGTTTTGTACGTTTGTGGAATGTAGTTTTGGAAGATGTTGTTAAAGTGATTAAGGATTCTCGTTTTTAGGTTAGGTGGGCAGTTTTTTATCATTGGGTATGATATTCGATCTTCGCCGGGTGTTTTCCCTGAAAGTCTGTTGAGTGCAGATAGCATTTCTATCATTGCTATTTTTGTTTCTATCATTTGGGCTGTTGGTGAGCTTGTGTTATTTGTTGGCTGATATATTGTTGAGTGTTTGCTAATGGAGAATGTATTTGAAAAGTTTGTGTCTTCGGATTCTTTTTCCCAGTGTTGGGCGAAAGTTTTGGCCATTATTTGAATGTTTATAATGTGCTGGTTGGTTATCGGATCTTTAATGCAATGTATGTTTTTGGTTGGGTTTAGGCCGCTGAATCTTCTAATGTTAGACCAAATTTTTGTAGTGGGTGTGTTTGGGTTAATTTCTCCTGTGAATTGGGCTGTGGATTTGTGTTTTGATGTTTTAATTTCACGTCTGTATCGTGCATTGGCTTTTCTAAATTCGATTATGTTTGTCTGGTTAATATTTCTTTTGAGGTTCTGCCATGCTTTATTCTTTTCTTTTTTTAGGTCTGTGAGTAGGTTATTCCACCATGGGACTTTGTTTGGAAGGTTCTTTGGTGATGTTTGGGTTATAGTTAGGTGGGCAGTCTGTAGTATAATTTTGTTGATGTTAGCTGTTTCTTTATATATGTTTGTTGATGTGTTCGTTTTTGTATCAAGTGAGTTTGAAACAGAGTAAAATTTTACCCAATCGGCTTTGTCTAGCTTAAACATTGGTTTTTTTGGTTGTGTATTGTTTTGTTGGGATAAGGAAACTATTATTGGAAAGTGGTCGCTTCCATTAAGGTCATCTGTAATTTGCCAGGTCGTGTCTGTAATGATATCTGCTGTGCAGAGTGATAGGTCAATGTGCGTATAGGTGTTGTGTGTTGTGAAGTGATTCGGTGATTTATAGTTAAGTAGAATAAGGTTTGAGTTTTTGATGAATGTTGCTATTGTGTTTCCTTTTGTGTTATTTTTTGTTGATCCCCATAATTGGTGCCAACTGTTAAAGTCTCCCAGTATGATCGTATTTTGTAACTGGTTAAAAACATTTCTAAAATTTAGTAAATTAAATTTTTGGTTTGGTGGGATGTAAGCTGAAATAATTTTTATTTTTCTTTTTGAGGTAATTTCAACACAGATTGCGTCAAAATCTTCTTGAAGGGCTATTGTTTTTGTTTGGAGAGAGATATGTGTAAGGATGGCTACTCCGCCATAGGATTGGGATGAGTTAAGGGAATGGAGGGTGTAGTTGATTGGTATTGGTATGTTTGATGTAGACAGCAAGTGGGTTTTTTGTAGTGCTACTATGTTGGGATGGTATTTGTTAATAATTGTTTGTAACTCACTGTAGTTATTAATGTATCCACGTATATTCCATTGTATGCATTTTAGGGTCATATTATTAATGTAGTTAAAAGAGTTTAATGTATTTGGAAAGGAGTAAAGTGCGAGTATGTTTACAGTGAGGTAGGGGCTGTTGTTTTTGCTAGGTATAGACAGCAACATTACTGTCTGTACCTATTGTGTGGGTGTGCGGGGTACGTCGGAAACAAAGTCTATGACTATCCGTGGTATTCTCAGACTCTGCTTGGGGCGTACCCCAATGGTGGCTTAGGATTTGGTGCTTTTAGGTGTCGTAGTCGTCTGACATGGGTTCGATATATCGGCTGGTCTGTTGTTGTATATTTTTGTGTTTGTTTTCATTTTCCATTACTAGGGCTTTTTTAATGTTTTTTTGCTTCTTGAGAGTGTTTTCGTTTTATGCTGATGTGCGAAGAGGCAGGATTTTTACTGGGTTGGTTTTTGTTGTTGCTGGTGTCGAGTTGGAGCAGGCTGGTGACGTCTTGGGTAGCTCTTGTCTTCGTCCATAATGTCATCATAGCTGGTGATTGGTCGAGTATGAGTGGAGCAGGTTCATTCTTTTGTTTTCGTTTGGTTGTTTGCATCAGCTGTAGTTGTAGGTTTGGTAGGGGGGGTGTTAGTTGCTGGGCTTTTTGTTATTGTAGCGTATGTTGATGTTCCGTGCTGATTTCTTTCCTTGTATATTTCGTTGGCTCGTTTTCTGTCGACTTTTTGTATCGTGATTATTGCTTGAACTTCTTTTTCTCTCAAAAATATAGGGCAGACTTTGTCAAACGCGGAGTGTTTGTAGTTGTTAGCATTGTTTGTCTTGCAGTTGATGCACACTTTAGAAAAGTTGCACTGTTCATTTATTTCTTTGTTGAGGTGGGCTTCGTTGGCGCAGAATGGGCAGATTTTTGGGCTCTTGCAGACGTTGTTGCATATTTCATGCAGTTGTTGCAGCGGAGCGGTAGTGGAATGAATGGTTTTAGATAAGCTTGGAAACTTAATGCTACTGCTTGTGTTCCATTGTCTGAGAGCGAAAATAATAACACTAGTTTACAGCCAAAAAGACCCATTTCTACTGAACATTTTTTTTAGTGTAGTTTGGAATGGTGATCTCAAAAATCAATTTCAAAAAATTTTTCATGGCTCCGTTTTTGAAATATAATTTTTTTTTATTTTTTGGTAGGGGCACTTACATTTTAAGCCATATCTCACTTTATAATTGTCAGATAGAGTCAAGCAAGATAAGAATCGAAAGGTTATTTCGCTGCCGGTAATCGAGTAGAACATTGTTTTTAAATCGGTTCATTAGTTTGACTACAAAATCTAAAAATATTTCGAAAAAATCAATTTTTTGCTCGAAAATTCATTTTTGGTCGCCTGGAAAAAAATATAAAAAATTCAAAAAAATTATTTTTATTTTTTCTACATAAGAACCACACTTCTACGAAGAAAAACAGATATCGATGATCAAAATCTGTGAACAAACACAGGAGCTGTAAGCAATTTAGTTCAAAAAAATGTGATATTTTCCTGAATATTTTAAAATAAATTTTCCTGTGCTTTGACTTTTGTTCCGTTTTTAATTTTTATTTTTGTTCTGGCTTTTCGTTCACTACATAATTTGACCAAAAAACGAAGAAAAGAACAATGTTAATTTTTGAAAACACACAATATACTCAAATTTGACTGTTAGTTCCTATACACAATTGGATCCATCTATGGTATGTGTTACACGATTTTCCTCACCAATACCTTATTTTCTTCGTAAAAGTGCGATTCTTAAGTAGAAAAAATAAAAATAGTTTTTTTGTATTTTTTTATATTTTTTCTAGTCGTTTTAAAATGAAATTTCTTGGATTTTCGAGCAAAAAATCGATTTTTTTGAAATATTTTTGGATTTTGTAGTCAAACTAATGAACCGATTTAAAAACAATGTTCTACTCGATTACCGGCAGCGAAATAACCTTTCGATTCTTATCTTGCTTGACTCTATCTGACAATTATGAACTGAGATATGGCTTAAAATGTAAGAGTACCTACCAAAAAAATTTAAAAAATTTATATTTCAAAAACGGAGCCATGAAAAAATTTTTGAAATCGATTTTTTAGATCACCATTCCAAACTATACTAAGAAAAATTTTCAGCTGAAATGGGTCATTTTTTTTTTTTATTTTTGTAAACTAGTGTAATTAAGGCCTGTTCTGAGAAGCGCGAAAATTTTCTGTATTCTAAGACACGCTAAATAAATACCCAATTGTCCTATCGATAGTTGACGTATCTATTGCAGTGTGGGTCGTAAGTAGATTGAATGAACAGCTGATGCCATGGGCGGAATTGGTTGCAGCTCTTAATTTTGACAACACAAATCGACTATTTTATTTTTCTACATTTTACAAATCGACTATGAAGGAAAAAACACCTGAGCGCAAAAGGAAACGGATTACAAGATTCAGACGAGGGAAAGCTAGAAGCTAAGTGCCACAAATCAGCACAACAAAATAACGAAATCAGCACTGGAGGTACTGAAAACAGGCTCCAATGCCAACGTCGGACGTTTTGAGATGGCTCCGCAATCGGAGGATACCAAACGGCCGGCGATAACCATTCCCAACCCGGTCATCATTTTTACAACCACCACCACAGCAAAAACTGCGTTGGGCACAGCCGACTTCTTCTTCTTCGAGGTCTAAAATGAACCCAATGGAGCAGGATAGAGATGCGACTTCTGTGGGCAGCAGTTTCTGCTCCAGCGGTGTGGGAGTGACTATCAAACCGAGGAGAAGGAATTTGAATTTACGGCAAATAAAACAAAAAATTTGTATGAAAACGAAAAATATATTTTCCAATCTCTATTGTAGTGTTTTACTCTAGAGCCAAAACGGTTGGACAGCACAAATCCATGATTTTCATATACTACAAGCAAGCTTTGCGCACACGATAGCAGCATTCCTGCCAAGAAATACACAATCCACCAACTTGTAATTAAGCCTTAAAAATGCTACTACCCACCCCCATCTTGTCGCATATCGGGGCATCCGTCAGGCCCACATGATGCTTCTAAAACTGCTCCTTCTGACCCAAACTTCTCAAAACAATTATAGTTGCTCGAACGGCAACCATTTAAATAATCCTTCAAGTAGTAGCCCGACATCTGGAACAGGTCGGCTTTGTTGTCACAGACAAGCAAAAATTTGATCCTCGCCCACAACCTTGAGCCTGAATTTGGTGCGACGCGGTGGCATCAACAAATCTGTTTCCGTTGCGCAGCTTTGTTAAATTATATTTGGCAAAACACACATAATTTTTTTTTGAAAACGAAACACAAACAGCTATCAATAGCAATGGGAAATATACGAGGAAAATTGAATGTACCTATATACGCCCTCAATTATTACGCAACCTGCTGCGATCTTGATGTCGATGACTTGAAAAAGATATGCCTACAAATGCGTAACTATAGTAATAACAGTAATAATTCTTAGGTTTCCCTTTTATTTTCAATTAATTTTCAGATAATTTCGGCGGTAAAAATGGATGAGTAAGAAGGAAGGATCCCTCTCTTAAGTAAAGTGTCTTCTGTTGTAATGGCAAATGATGTGGAGTGGGTGGGTGGAACCGTCTGTATAAATAAAGTGGTTTTGGGGGTGATTGTTTTGGAAGTTTCGGAATTTTTGTTGAAAAACGGCCGGGTTTGTCAGGATTTTTGTATATCTATGTAAACTTGTATCTATAGTATCTATAGTATCTATAGTTTGGGGTTCAGCTGCCAAGGGGGTCTGTTGGTCTCAATTATTTTCTGTGGCTTGAAAGGTATGTTGTTGGCCAAACATATTTGAATGGCCCTAGAAATTGTTGATTTTACTTTTTGGGCTGTTTTTGTTATATTGGGTCTGTTAATAATTGTGTAAACTGGTGAGTGTTTGGAATAGAGTAGATTTTTTGTGATTTTGCTGGTTAAGAAGTTTTTCCTGTTAGTTATGTGTGTGATGTTGGCTTCTGCTAGTAGGTTGTTCACGGGACTAGTTCTAAATGCTCCTAGTACCATTCTGATTCCACTATTGATGATTGTTTGTATTTTTTTTATGCGTGTGGTAGGGGCGTTGCCATAAAAGATAAGACCGTAGTCAATCTTTGATATGATTTGGGATTTAAGTATTGAGACTAGGGTAGATGTGTTGCAGTTAAACCCTGAAGACGAGAGACATTTTATAATGTCCAGTCTTTTGTAGAGTGGTGGGATTATGGCTTCAATATGTGAGTTCCAACTGTATTTTTGGTTTATTGTGAGTCCTAAAATTTTCATGTGTGGTACCCTGGGGATCATATAGTTATTTGTTGTTACTTGGGGGTTGCAATTGTGTTTCCTGCAGATGTGTTTTTTTTTTTTTTTTTGCTATTGAGGGTGGTTTAAAGCTTTAAAAGCCGCCTCAGCGCCTAGATCGGCGTCTGAAATGTGGGACTTGAGTTATCGCACCCACTTAACATTCCACCCCCATCCCGATTCCCGGCGGTACCACCGTTAGGTATTACTTCGCCGGGGGGAATGCCCAAGGCTCTTCTAGGATTCTATCCTTGATCGAAGTGAGTTGCGCTGCCTTTCAGCGCGACGCAGATGTTGGAGTATGATGGAGGCCATGTGGCTTACCGCCGACCAATTACGTTCCGACTCAAGCATTATGTTCACCAGGTTGCAAGCGACTGGTGTCCTCCCCACCCTACTGCTGAGCTCATTACGTTCATTTATGTACTGCGGACAGACAAAGAAAACATGCTCTGCATCTTCTATGGCCCCTGTGCCACCACAGTGAGTACAGAAAGGGCTGTCAAGAGTTGCGTTATGTAGTAGTCAATATGACCATGTCTTCTGTCAAGCCATATCCTTAAGTCTGGGATTAGGCTAAAGGTCCAGCGTCCGTTGGTTGATTCTGTCCATCGCTTTTGCCAATTCTGCAGGGTTGCTCTGCGCGCCTCAATTCGTTGGGAGGCTATCAACGGGCCCGCCGTCGATCGTCTCCTGATCTCTGCAGATTCCTGGGCTGCGAGGTCTAGTGGCATGATGCCCGCTATCACCAATGCTGCATCGTGGGAGACGGTCCGGAATGCACAGCTCACGCGCAGAGCACAAAGGCGTAGTACTGAGTTTGCAGAGCTAGTGTAGGTGACGTGTCCTGTTGCTTCTGCCCAAATTGGTGCTGCATATAGGAGCGTAGAGCTTACCACGTTGGCGAGTAGCAACCTCCTCGGCTGTAGAGGTCCTCTGCTGTTTGCCATTATTCGCGCAAGCGATGATGCTGTCATGCTTGCCTTTTTACTGGCGTCTAGGAGATGTTGCTTAAAGCTCAGTCTATGGTCTATGGTTACCCCCAGGTACCTCAGGTGTGGGCGCGATGTTATTGTAGAGTTGCTTATACGAATTGTGGCAGTTTCTACCAGTTTTCTGCTGCTAATCAAGACCAGTTCTGTTTTTTGGGCTGCCAATGTCAATCCTGAACTGCTAAGCCATTCGCTGACCTTAGCTATCGCTGTGTTGCAGGTTTCTTCAGTGCTTGTGAGGTGCTTTCCGACGACAATTAGTGCTATGTCGTCCGCAAAGCCTATAATTGTTGCGCCTTCCGGGAGTTCAAGCTGCAGTATACCATTATACATTAGGTTCCACAGCAGAGGCCCTAGGACAGACCCTTGTGGTTCTCCTCCAGTCACATCATAGCGCACGGGGCCGTTGTCTGTCTCATATATGAGGACTCGGTTTCGGAAATAGTCCTGCACCATTTTTCCGAGGTATGCTGGGACTCCAGCATTGTTCAGTGGCCAACTCCATCTGGCCATATTAAAGGCGTTTTTTATGTCCAACGTTGCCACCAAGCAGTACTTCTTGGCACCTCCTAGCCATCGTTGTCCGTCGATCGCTCGTCTGGCTGTCTCGCAGAGTTTGCCCACAGCGTCCAGGGTAGATCGCCTCTTCCGGAATCCAAACTGCATTGGGGACAGATAGCTCTCAACTGCAGCCTCAAGTCTGGTATGGATAAGGGGTTTCAGAATTTTACCGGCAGTGTCCAGAATACAGAGAGGCCTGTAGGACGATGGCTCGTCTACCGGTTTATCACCCTTCGGAATAAGCACCAGTCTCTGTATCTTCCATCGCTCTGGAAACGTTCCTTCCTTCAGGCATGCATTGTACATTTTTACAAAAGCATCTGGGTTTTGTTGTACTGCTATCTTTAGCACAGCGTTCGGGATTCCGTCTGGGCCAGGCGCCTTCCCGTCCTTCACCCGTTTTGCAGCAGCTGTAACCTCGTCGGCCGTTGTAAGCTGCACCTCTGTCGGCAGAGCCGAAACGTTAAGTCTCTGGTGTGCTTCTTGTTGTGGAAAGAGTGTTTCCACTATGCCTCTCAATTGCTCTGGGCAGGATGGTGCAGGTCTCCCGAAGAACATAAGTTTTTTGGACACAAGCTTGTAGGCAAAACCAAACGGGTTCTCTTCTAAATCATCGCAGATTTTCGAGAAACATCTCCGCTTGCTGTCCTTTATGAGTCTCTTTAGAAGCCGTCTCCTTTCTCTATACAGCTCTTTAAATATCTGGAATTCTGATGTGCCCCTTGACCTTTGGTAGCTTCGCCTTGCACGATTACACTCTACTTTTGCATCCGCAATGGTTTTTGTCCACAAGTATGCAGGAGTTCGGCGATAAGGACTTGGGCTTTTTCTTGCCATGGACGCATCGCAGGTGGCTTTTATGTGGTTCGCGACTTGATTGGCCATATCCGACGCACAGCCATGCGCTGCAAAATCATCCAGCATCATCGAAACCATTTCCCTGTCCAAAGTTTCTACTTTGTATCTGCACGTGGGTGCTCTCTGAGCAGTTCTTTTGTTGGGACCATGGCGTAGGGTACAGACAATGGCTTTGTGGTCACTGCCAGTATAAATATAGCTTACCTCCCAGTTTAAACCCTGCAACAGGCTTGCACTTGCAAATGTCAAGTCGATTATGGATCCTCTTCCAGCTCTTTCAAATGTCTGCTCTAGGCCGTTGTTAAGCAGTACTAAATCCAGCGTTGCGAATGCTTCGAGCAATACTTGTCCTCTTGGGGTTGTGGTTGTGCCCCCCCAATCTGTCGACCAGGCATTGAAGTCGCCAGCGACCACCACTGGGGATTTTCCGCGCAAGTCGTCGGCAATTTCGCTTATAGCTCGTGTGGCTTGATCTAGTGTCAGGCTCGGCGGTAGGTAACAGCTGTAAATGAAGACTCCATTTATTAGCGCCCTGGCAAATCGTTCTGAGCTTTTTGGGCTGCGTATTTGTGATTTAGGATTTCCGCAGCTCCAGATGGCAGATTTTTTGGCGGTGTCTGCTAACCATTCTCCTGAGTTTCGATTTCGGTACTGCTCCCTGATGGTTACGACATCGATGTTGTGCTCGCGTATGGTCTGCTCCAGGAGTTCTTGGGCAACCGCACAGTGGTTAAGATTAAGTTGCATCAACTTCATCTTCTTCCTGCAGATGTGTATGTGTTTGCATTTGCTTGGGGAAAGAGCGGCACCCGATTGAAGGCACCAGTCATCTATGTCGGAGAAAAGGGTGGTTAGGTTTGTCCTGATGTTTTTGTTTTTTTTGTGGCTCAGGTGGAAATCGTCTGCGAAGGCGCAAAATTGTATATTTTTTTGTATAGATATGATGCTTGAAAGTTTGTTGTAAGCTATTAAAAATAAAATTACTGATATGGGTGATCCTTGCGGTATTCCATTATGTAGTGTGTATGTGTCAGATGTGTGGTTCCCTATTCTTGTTTTTATTTTCCTGTTGGTCATGTAGTTTTTTAAAAAAATTTTAAATGTTAGGTCCAACTTTCCATTCGCTTAATTGGCTTAGTAACGCCGACTCTATCGAAGGTTTTAGAGAAATCTAAAGATATGATAGAGCTGTGCCGTTTTGTTGTGATGGACTTCGTTATCAGATGGTCTACGTAGAGTAGACTATCTGTAATGGATTTACCTTGCTTAAAACCAAGTTGGTTGGGGTGAATGAGTTTGTCGGTGGTAACGAACCACCAGATCCTTTTGGCTATTATTTTGTCTAGTAGTTTACTAATGCATGGGTTGAGGGAGATAGGTCTATATGAATTTGTTGATGTTTTGTCTGTGTTGGGTTTAGGTATAGGAATTGTTAAGCTGGTTTTGTACGTTTGTGGAATGTAGTTTTGGAAGATGTTGTTAAAGTGATTAAGGATTCTCGTTTTTAGGTTAGGTGGGCAGTTTTTTATCATTGGGTATGATATTCGATCTTCGCCGGGTGTTTTCCCTGAAAGTCTGTTGAGTGCAGATAGCATTTCTATCATTGCTATTTTTGTTTCTATCATTTGGGCTGTTGGTGAGCTTGTGTTATTTGTTGGCTGATATATTGTTGAGTGTTTGCTAATGGAGAATGTATTTGAAAAGTTTGTGTCTTCGGATTCTTTTTCCCAGTGTTGGGCGAAAGTATTGGCCATTATTTGATTGTTTATAATGTGCTGGTTGGTTATCGGATCTTTAATGCAATGTATGTTTTTGGTTGGGTTTAGGCCGCTGAATCTTCTAATGTTAGACCAAATTTTTGTAGTGGGTGTGTTTGGGTTAATTTCTCCTGTGAATTGGGCTGTGGATTTGTGTTTTGATGTTTTAATTTCACGTCTGTATCGTGCATTGGCTTTTCTAAATTCGATTATGTTTGTCTGGTTAATATTTCTTTTGAGGTTCTGCCATGCTTTATTCTTTTCTTTTTTTAGGTCTGTGAGTAGGTTATTCCACCATGGGACTTTGTTTGGAAGGTTCTTTGGTGATGTTTGGGTTATAGTTAGGTGGGCAGTCTGTAGTATAATTTTGTTGATGTTAGCTGTTTCTTTATATATGTTTGTTGATGTGTTCGTTTTTGTATCAAGTGAGTTTGAAACAGATTAAAATTTTACCCAATCGGCTTTGTCTAGCTTAAACATTGGTTTTTTTGGTTGTGTATTGTTTTGTTGGGATAAGGAAACTATTATTGGAAAGTGGTCGCTTCCATTAAGGTCATCTGTAATTTGCCAGGTCGTGTCTGTAATGATATCTGCTGTGCAGAGTGATAGGTCAATGTGCGTATAGGTGTTGTGTGTTGTGAAGTGAGTCGGTGATTTATAGTTAAGTAGAATAAGGTTTGAGTTTTTGATGAATGTTGCTATTGTGTTTCCTTTTGTGTTATTTTTTGTTGATCCCCATAATTGGTGCCAACTGTTAAAGTCTCCCAGTATGATCGTATTTTGTAACTGGTTAAAAACATTTCTAAAATTTAGTAAATTAAATTTTTGGTTTGGTGGGATGTAAGCTGAAATAATTTTTATTTTTCTTTTTGAGGTAATTTCAACACAGATTGCGTCAAAATCTTCTTGAAGGGCTATTGTTTTTGTTTGGAGAGAGATATGTGTAAGGATGGCTACTCCGCCATAGGATTGGGATGAGTTAAGGGAATGGAGGGTGTAGTTGATTGGTATTGGTATGTTTGATGTAGACAGCAAGTGGGTTTTTTGTAGTGCTACTATGTTGGGATGGTATTTTTTAATAATTGTTTGTAACTCACTGTAGTTATTAATGTATCCACGTATATTCCATTGTAAGCATTTTAGGGTCATAATATTAATGTAGTTAAAAGAGTTTAATGTATTTGGAAAGGAGTAAAGTGCGAGTATGTTTACAGTGAGGTAGGGGCTGTTGTTTTTGCTAGGTATAGACAGCAACATTACTGTCTGTACCTATTGTGTGGGTGTGCGGGGTACGTCGGAAACAAAGTCTATGACTATCCGTGGTATTCTCAGACTCTGCTTGGGGCGTACCCCAATGGTGGCTTAGGATTTGGTGCTTTTAGGTGTCGTAGTCGTCTGACATGGGTTCGATATATCGGCTGGTCTGTTGTTGTATATTTTTGTGTTTGTTTTCATTTTCCATTACTAGGGCTTTTTTAATGTTTTTTTGCTTCTTGAGAGTGTTTTCGTTTTATGCTGATGTGCGAAGAGGCAGGATTTTTACTGGGTTGGTTTTTGTTGTTGCTGGTGTCGAGTTGGAGCAGGCTGGTGACGTCTTGGGTAGCTCTTGTCTTCGTCCATAATGTCATCATAGCTGGTGATTGGTCGAGTATGAGTGGAGCAGGTTCATTCTTTTGTTTTCGTTTGGTTGTTTGCATCAGCTGTAGTTGTAGGTTTGGTAGGGGGGGTGTTAGTTGCTGGGCTTTTTGTTATTGTAGCGTATGTTGATGTTCCGTGCTGATTTCTTTCCTTGTATATTTCGTTGGCTCGTTTTCTGTCGACTTTTTGTATCGTGATTATTGCTTGAACTTCTTTTTCTCTCAAAAATATAGGGCAGACTTTGTCAAACGCGGAGTGTTTGTAGTTGTTAGCATTGTTTGTCTTGCAGTTGATGCACACTTTAGAAAAGTTGCACTGTTCATTTATTTCTTTGTTGAGGTGGGCTTCGTTGGCGCAGAATGGGCAGATTTTTGGGCTCTTGCAGACGTTGTTGCATATTTCATGCAGTTGTTGCAGCGGAGCGGTAGTGGAATGAATGGTTTTAGATAAGCTTGGAAACTTAATGCTACTGCTTGTGTTCCATTGTCTGAGAGCGAAAATAATAATTAAGGCCTGTTCTGAGAAGCGCGAAAATTTTCTGTATTCTAAGACACGCTAAATAAATACCCAATTGTCCTATCGATAGTTGACGTATCTATTGCAGTGTGGGTCGTAAGTAGATTGAATGAACAGCTGATGCCATGGGCGGAATTGGTTGCAGCTCTTAATTTTGACAACACAAATCGACTATTTTATTTTTCTACATTTTACAAATCGACTATGAAGGAAAAAACACCTGAGCGCAAAAGGAAACGGATTACAAGATTCAGACCAGGGGAAAGCTAGAAGCTAAGTGCCACAAATCAGCACAACAAAATAACGAAATCAGCACTGGAGGTACTGAAAACAGGCTCCAATGCCAACGTCGGACGTTTTGAGATGGCTCCGCAATCGGAGGATACCAAACGGCCGGCGATAACCATTCCCAACCCGGTCATCATTTTTACAACCACCACCACAGCAAAAACTGCGTTGGGCACAGCCGACTTCTTCTTCTTCGAGGTCTAAAATGAACCCAATGGAGCAGGATAGAGATGCGACTTCTGTGGGCAGCAGTTTCTGCTCCAGCGGTGTGGGAGTGACTATCAAACCGAGGAGAAGGAATTTGAATTTACGGCAAATAAAACAAAAAATTTGTATGAAAACGAAAAATATATTTTCCAATCTCTATTGTAGTGTTTTACTCTAGAGCCAAAACGGTTGGACAGCACAAATCCATGATTTTCATATACTACAAGCAAGCTTTGCGCACACGATAGCAGCATTCCTGCCAAGAAATACACAATCCACCAACTTGTAATTAAGCCTTAAAAATGCTACTACCCACCCCCATCTTGTCGCATATCGGGGCATCCGTCAGGCCCACATGATGCTTCTAAAACTGCTCCTTCTGACCCAAACTTCTCAAAACAATTATAGTTGCTCGAACGGCAACCATTTAAATAATCCTTCAAGTAGTAGCCCGACATCTGGAACAGGTCGGCTTTGTTGTCACAGACAAGCAAAAATTTGATCCTCGCCCACAACCTTGAGCCTGAATTTGGTGCGACGCGGTGGCATCAACAAATCTGTTCCCGTTGCGCAGCTTTGTTAAATTATATTTGGCAAAACACACATAATTTTTTTTGAAAACGAAACACAAACAGCTATCAATAGCAATGGGAAATATACGAGGAAAATTGAATGTACCTATATACGCCCTCAATTATTACGCAACCTGCTGCGATCTTGATGTCGATGACTTGAAAAAGATATGCCTACAAATGCGTAACTATAGTAATAACAGTAATAATTCTTAGGTTTCCCTTTTATTTTCAATTAATTTTCAGATAATTTCGGCGGTAAAAATGGATGAGTAAGAAGGAAGGATCCCTCTCTTAAGTAAAGTGTCTTCTGTTGTAATGGCAAATGATGTGGAGTGGGTGGAGTGGGTGGGTGGAACCGTCTGTATAAATAAAGTGGTGTTGGGGGTGATTGTTTTGGAAGTTTCGGAATTTTTGTTGAAAAACGGCCGGGTTTGTCAGGATTTTTGTATATCTATGTAAACTTGTATCTATAGTTTGGGGTTCAGCTGCCAAGGGGGTCTGTTGGTCTCAATTATTTTCTGTGGCTTGAAAGGTATGTTGTTGGCCAAACATATTTGAATGGCCCTAGAAATTGTTGATTTTACTTTTTGGGCTGTTTTTGTTATATTGGGTCTGTTAATAATTGTGTAAACTGGTGAGTGTTTGGAATAGATTAGATTTTTTGTGATTTTGCTGGTTAAGTTTTTCCTGTTAGTTATGTGTGTGATGTTGGCTTCTGCTAGTAGGTTGTTCACGGGACTAGTTCTAAATGCTCCTAGTACCATTCTGATTCCACTATTGAAAAGATAAGACCGTAGTCAATCTTTGATATGATTTGGGATTTAAGTATTGAGACTAGGGTAGATGTGTTGCAGTTAAACCCTGAAGACGAGAGACATTTTATAATGTCCAGTCTTTTGTAGAGTGGTGGGATTATGGCTTCAATATGTGAGTTCCATCTGTATTTTTGGTTTATTGTGAGTCCTAAAATTTTCATGTGTGGTACCCTGGGGATCATATAGTTATTTGTTGTTACTTGGGGGTTGCAATTGTGTTTCCTGCAGATGTGTTTTTTTTTTTTTTTTTGCTATTGAGGGTGGTTTAAAGCTTTAAAAGCCGCCTCAGCGCCTAGATCGGCGTCTGAAATGTGGGACTTGAGTTATCGCACCCACTTAACATTCCACCCCCATCCCGATTCCCGGCGGTACCACCGCTGGTATTACTTCGCCGGGGGGAATGCCCAAGGCTCTTCTAGGATTCTATCCTTGATCGAAGTGAGTTGCGCTGCCTTTCAGCGCGACGCAGATGTTGGAGTATGATGGAGGCCATGTGGCTTACCGCCGACCAATTACGTTCCGACTCAAGCATTATGTTCACCAGGTTGCAAGCGACTGGTGTCCTCCCCACCCTACTGCTGAGCTCATTACGTTCATTTATGTACTGCGGACAGACAAAGAAAACATGCTCTGCATCTTCTATGGCCCCTGTGCCACCACAGTGAGTACAGAAAGGGCTGTCAAGAGTTGCGTTATGTAGTAGTCAATATGACCATGTCTTCTGTCAAGCCATATCCTTAAGTCTGGGATTAGGCTAAAGGTCCAGCGTCCGTTGGTTGATTCTGTCCATCGCTTTTGCCAATTCTGCAGGGTTGCTCTGCGCGCCTCAATTCGTTGGGAGGCTATCAACGGGCCCGCCGTCGATCGTCTCCTGATCTCTGCAGATTCCTGGGCTGCGAGGTCTAGTGGCATGATGCCCGCTATCACCAATGCTGCATCGTGGGAGACGGTCCGGAATGCACAGCTCACGCGCAGAGCACAAAGGCGTAGTACTGAGTTTGCAGAGCTAGTGTAGGTGACGTGTCCTGTTGCTTCTGCCCAAATTGGTGCTGCATATAGGAGCGTAGAGCTTACCACGTTGGCGAGTAGCAACCTCCTCGGCTGTAGAGGTCCTCTGCTGTTTGCCATTATTCGCGCAAGCGATGATGCTGTCATGCTTGCCTTTTTACTGGCGTCTAGGAGATGTTGCTTAAAGCTCAGTCTATGGTCTATGGCTACCCCCAGGTACCTCAGGTGTGGGCGCGAAGTTATTGTAGAGTTGCCTATACGAATTGTGGCAGTTTCTACCAGTTTTCTGCTGCTAATCAAGACCAGTTCTGTTTTTTGGGCTGCCAATGTCAATCCTGAACTGCTAAGCCATTCGCTGACCTTAGCTATCGCTGTGTTGCAGGTTTCTTCAGTGCTTGTGAGGTGCTTTCCGACGACAATTAGTGCTATGTCGTCCGCAAAGCCTATAATTGTTGCGCCTACCGGGAGTTCAAGCTGCAGTATACCATTATACATTAGGTTCCACAGCAGAGGCCCTAGGACAGACCCTTGTGGTTCTCCTCCAGTCACATCATAGCGCACGGGGCCGTTGTCTGTCTCATATATGAGGACTCGGTTTCGGAAAAAGTCCTGCACCATTTTTCCGAGGTATGCTGGGACTCCAGCATTGTTCAGTGGCCAACTCCATCTGGCCATATTAAAGGCGTTTTTTATGTACAACGTTGCCACCAAGCAGTACTTCTTGGCACCTCCTAGCCATCGTTGTCCGTCGATCGCTCGTCTGGCTGTCTCGCAGAGTTTGCCCACAGCGTCCAGGGTAGATCGCCTCTTCCGGAATCCAAACTGCATTGGGGACAGATAGCTCTCAACTGCAGCCTCAAGTCTGGTATGGATAAGGGGTTTCAGAATTTTACCGGCAGTGTCCAGAATACAGAGAGGCCTGTAGGACGATGGCTCGTCTACCGGTTTATCACCCTTCGGAATAAGCACCAGTCTCTGTATCTTCCATCGCTCTGGAAACGTTCCTTCCTTCAGGCATGCATTGTACATTTTTACAAAAGCATCTGGGTTTTGTTGTACTGCTATCTTTAGCACAGCGTTCGGGATTCCGTCTGGGCCAGGCGCCTTCCCGTCCTTCACCCGTTTTGCAGCAGCTGTAACCTCGTCGGCCGTTGTAAGCTGCACCTCTGTCGGCAGAGCCGAAACGTTAAGTCTCTGGTGTGCTTCTTGTTGTGGAAAGAGTGTTTCCACTATGCCTCTCAATTGCTCTGGGCAGGATGGTGCAGGTCTCCCGAAGAACATAAGTTTTTTGGACACAAGCTTGTAGGCAAAACCAAACGGGTTCTCTTCTAAATCATCGCAGATTTTCGAGAAACATCTCCGCTTGCTGTCCTTTATGAGTCTCTTTAGAAGCCGTCTCCTTTCTCTATACAGCTCTTTAAATATCTGGAATTCTGATGTGCCCCTTGACCTTTGGTAGCTTCGCCTTGCACGATTACACTCTACTTTTGCATCCGCAATGGTTTTTGTCCACCAGTATGCAGGAGTTCGGCGATAAGGACTTGGGCTTTTTCTTGCCATGGACGCATCGCAGGTGGCTTTTATGTGGTTCGCGACTTGATTGGCCATATCCGACGCACAGCCATGCGCTGCAAAATCATCCAGCATCATCGAAACCATTTCCCTGTCCAAAGTTTCTACTTTGTATCTGCACGTGGGTGCTCTCTGAGCAGTTCTTTTGTTGGGACCATGGCGTAGGGTACAGACAATGGCTTTGTGGTCACTGCCAGTATAAATATAGCTTACCTCCCAGTTTAAACCCTGCAACAGGCTTGCACTTGCAAATGTCAAGTCGATTATGGATCCTCTTCCAGCTCTTTCAAATGTCTGCTCTAGGCCGTTGTTAAGCAGTACTAAATCCAGCGTTGCGAATGCTTCGAGCAATACTTGTCCTCTTGGGGTTGTGGTTGTGCCCCCCCAATCTGTCGACCAGGCATTGAAGTCGCCAGCGACCACCACTGGGGATTTTCCGCGCAAGTCGTCGGCAATTTCGCTTATAGCTCGTGTGGCTTGATCTAGTGTCAGGCTCGGCGGTAGGTAACAGCTGTAAATGAAGACTCCATTTATTAGCGCCCTGGCAAATCGTTCTGAGCTTTTTGGGCTGCGTATTTGTGATTTAGGATTTCCGCAGCTCCAGATGGCAGATTTTTTGGCGGTGTCTGCTAACCATTCTCCTGAGTTTCGATTTCGGTACTGCTCCCTGATGGTTACGACATCGATGTTGTGCTCGCGTATGGTCTGCTCCAGGAGTTCTTGGGCAACCGCACAGTGGTTAAGATTAAGTTGCATCAACTTCATCTTCTTCCTGCAGATGTGTATGTGTTTGCATTTGCTTGGGGAAAGAGCGGCACCCGATTGAAGGCACCAGTCATCTATGTCGGAGAAAAGGGTGGTTAGGTTTGTCCTGATGTTTTTGTTTTTTTTGTGGCTCAGGTGGAAATCGTCTGCGAAGGCGCAAAATTGTATATTTTTTTGTATAGATATGATGCTTGAAAGTTTGTTGTAAGCTATTAAAAATAAAATTACTGATATGGGTGATCCTTGCGGTATTCCATTATGTAGTGTGTATGTGTCAGATGTGTGGTTCCCTATTCTTGTTTTTATTTTCCTGTTGGTCATGTAGTTTTTTAAAAAAATTTTAAATGTTAGGTCCAACTTTCCATTCGCTTAATTGGCTTAGTAACGCCGACTCTATCGAAGGTTTTAGAGAAATCTAAAGATATGATAGAGCTGTGCCGATGGACTTCGTTATCAGATGGTCTACGTAGAGTAGACTATCTGTAACGGATTTACCTTGCTTAAAACCAAGTTGGTTGGGGTGAATGAGTTTGTCGGTGGTAACGAACCACCAGATCCTTTTGGCTATTATTTTGTCTAGTAGTTTACTAATGCATGGGTTGAGGGAGATAGGTCTATATGAATTTGTTGATGTTTTGTCTTTGTTGGGTTTAGGTATAGGAATTGTTAAGCTGGTTTTGTACGTTTGTGGAATGTAGTTTTGGAAGATGTTGTTAAAGTGATTAAGGATTCTCGTTTTTAGGTTAGGTGGGCAGTTTTTTATCATTGGGTATGATATTCGATCTTCGCCGGGTGTTTTCTTTGAAAGTCTGTTGAGTGCAGATAGCATTTCTATCATTGCTATTTTTGTTTCTATCATTTGGGCTGTTGGTGAGCTTGTGTTATTTGTTGGCTGATATATTGTTGAGTGTTTGCTAATGGAGAATGTATTTGAAAAGTTTGTGTCTTCGGATTCTTTTTCCCAGTGTTGGGCGAAAGTATTGGCCATTATTTGATTGTTTATAATGTGCTGGTTGGTTATCGGATCTTTAATGCAATGTATGTTTTTGGTTGGGTTTAGGCCGCTGAATCTTCTAATGTTAGACCAAATTTTTGTAGTGGGTGTGTTTGGGTTAATTTCTCCAGTGAATTGGGCTGTGGATTTGTGTTTTGATGTTTTAATTTCACGTCTGTACTTTACGGCAAATAAAACAAAAAATTTGTATGAAAACGAAAAATATATTTTCCAATCTCTATTGTAGTGTTTTACTCTAGAGCCAAAACGGTTGGACAGCACAAATCCATGATTTTCATATACTACAAGCAAGCTTTGCGCACACGATAGCAGCATTCCTGCCAAGAAATACACAATCCACCAACTTGTAATTAAGCCTTAAAAATGCTACTACCCACCCCCATCTTGTCGCATATCGGGGCATCCGTCAGGCCCACATGATGCTTCTAAAACTGCTCCTTCTGACCCAAACTTCTCAAAACAATTATAGTTGCTCGAACGGCAACCATTTAAATAATCCTTCAAGTAGTAGCCCGACATCTGGAACAGGTCGGCTTTGTTGTCACAGACAAGCAAAAATTTGATCCTCGCCCACAACCTTGAGCCTGAATTTGGTGCGACGCGGTGGCATCAACAAATCTGTTCCCGTTGCGCAGCTTTGTTAAATTATATTTGGCAAAACACACATAATTTTTTTTTGAAAACGAAACACAAACAGCTATCAATAGCAATGGGAAATATACGAGGAAAATTGAATGTACCTATATACGCCCTCAATTATTACGCAACCTGCTGCGATCTTGATGTCGATGACTTGAAAAAGATATGCCTACAAATGCGTAACTAAAGTAATAACAGTAATAATTCTTAGGTTTCCCTTTTTATTTTCAATTAGGGTGTTCACCAGCCCTCGTAAAAAAGTAATTCGTAAATTTACCACACATGAGCTAGTGAGCGCCCCTTGTGATTTACCCTAGTAATTGTTGTGGTAAGCCAGATGTTTTTAACAGGCTATGAATTTTGCCCGTAATATTTACACCGGAATTCAGACGCCTCAGTGGCGTAGAGCAATGCATGCATAACTCTTAAACAGGAAGTCGTGTGTTTTAACCATGTAAGTTTTTTTTTTTCGTTCATTTTTTTAGACCTCGGCTATATATTTGGCACTTTTAATAAAAAATAAATAGAGGCAAGCTAACTTCGGCTCGACCGAAGTTTATATACCATTGGATCTTGATATATGCCTGACAGTTTGTATGGCAGCTATTCTATATAGTGGTCCGATTTCGACAAATCTTGTTGAAGTTATGTGAAATCATTGAAAACCTATAAATACAAGCGTTGGGAGCGATAACATTAAAAAAAAAGTTTTTCTCACTTAGACTTTTTTTCAGACCTAACTTTTGTATGCCAGCTATACTGTATAGTAGTCCGATTTCGACAAGTTTTGGTGAAATTATGTGAAATCATTAAAAACTTACAAATACGAGCGTTGGGAGCGATAACATTGAAAACAAAAAAACTTTTTTCACTATGACTTTTTTTCAGACCCATCTTTTGTATGGCAGCTATACTATATAGTTTGCATGCCTGAAAACTACCGTGGTATATCTTTTATTAACTGCATATCAAAAATTCTTATGAGCGTAATATATTATAGACTGAGCAAGTGGGTTATCCAAAATAAAAAGCTGAACGAGTATCAAGCAGGATTCAGAGAGGGCTACTCAACCGTAGATAACGTCTACAACCTTGCAGCAATCATACACCTAAAGCTGCAGGAAACCAAAAAAGTTTACGGTTTTTTCATCGACTTTAAAGCGGCTTTTGATAAGGTCCCTAGAAAATTGCTATGGTACAAGCTGCATGCAAAGGGTGTCTCGACAAAGATAATAAACCTCCTTGAAAGAGTGTATGACCAAACTGAATCCGCGGTTTGGACAGGGGAAGAACTGTCAAATTATTTTAAGACAGAAGTCGGAGTTCGACAAGGATGCGTACTATCACCGTTGCTTTTTGCGTTATTTTTGGATGACTTGCACGAAGTATTAAAAGGAGGGCTTTATATTGGAGATCGTAATATACGCCTTTTAATGTATGCAGATGATATCGTCATTACAGCGGATAATATAAGCGTACTTCAGGACATGATTGATCGGCTGGAGGAGTATTGCTCCATGTGGGGCATGGAGATAAATCTATCGAAGTCTGAAATTATGGTCTTTAGGAAAGGTGGTAAACTGGCAGCGGCGGAGCGGTGGACGTTTAAAGGAGAACCCATTAAAATCTCGCCAGAGTTCACATACCTAGGAGTTATATTCACACCCACAGTCTCCTTTAAAAAACATGTGATTAGGCGCAATGATAAAGCCAAAACATGTATGAATATAACATGGAACAACTTTCTAGCCAAACATGAAGTTAGCATTAATGTCAAATGGAAACTTTTTAATGCAGTTTTGCGAGCAGTTCAATCCTATGGAGCTCAAGTCTGGGGATGCAGGCACTTTGAAGAAGTGGACAGGCTCCAAACCCTTTTTCTTAAGAAGGTCTTGCGATTACCTACTTGCACACCGAGCTATGCATTAGCACTAGAAACGGGACTGGACGATGCACACCTATATTCTCTGGATCTGCATCTTGGCTATATAGGTAAAGTTCTGCATAAGTACGATGATCAGCGCCTACCTAATTACCTAACAGGCAAACTTCTGGAATCGGATCGCAAAATTTTTTGGATTTCTGGACTAGAGGAGCTATGTAGGCCTTTGGGACTAGACTGGCGAAGTGCTACAAGAACGGCAAAGCAATGGAACACCCTCCGCGCGACCGTACTGAATATACTCAAACATAAGTCCTTAAGCGAACGAACCCAACGACAATGCTCTAGCACCTCGAGGATATATAAGTATCTCGACCACACAGTATCCAATAAATATCTGTCTCTGGCAGCGCACAAAATTCCCTGGATTATTAAAGCTCGCTTCGACTTAATAAAATTAACGTCAAATTTCTACAATCGAACGGAACATGTACCATGCCCCCTATGTAACACCCAAGAAAACGATGACATATGGCATTTGCTGGGCAGATGCCCAATCCTTAAAGAATTAAGAACGCTGCATTTCAGTAAGCAGCTACTCAACAGAGAAGAGGTAATCAGCATACTAGATGACAGGAGTGACAACTTGTGGGAGAACCTAGTCAACTATTTAAAAAGCTCACTAGCTTATCGGACGGCTATTCTGGAGACACTCACTGGCATATGATTCAGCATGGGTAGGAGTCTAAGCATTATACTGAGGAACGATCAGGTATCTGGGGACGACCCGGGCAGCCTGGTGTAGTAGATCAGTGTAATGTGTGACGAACTGCTCATGGCCGACAGACGGATTGAGATGTCCATGTCGGTACACAAAACTTTTTATTTTATTGTTTAATAACGGGGTTTATAGTATAAAGCTAATGTATTCTAGATCAAATTTTTTATGTTAACAGTTAAACAATAAATAAACATTACTAAACATTACTACTATATAGTTTTCCGATTTAAACAAGTTTTGGTGAAATTATGTGAAATCATTAAAAACTTATAAATACGAACGTTGAAAGCGATAACATTGAAAAAAAAAAATAGAGGCAAGCTAACTTCGGCTCGACCGAAGTTTATATACCCTTGGAGCATGATATCTGCCTGCCAGTTTGTTATATGGCACCACAATTTTGACAAAATTTTGAAAACAAAAAAGTTTTTCTCACTAGAATTACTTTTTCGAACGATCGTTTCTATGGCAGCTATATACTATAGTCATCCGATTTGAATCAAACTTGGCAGAATTGTGTGTTAGCATATAATATTGATCAGTAACAAGTTTGGGAGCGATAGCATTGAAAACAAAAAAGTTTTTCCTACTGAAACGTTTTTTAAAACTATCTTTTGTATGGCAGCTATACTTTATAGATGTCAGATTTCCATAAAACTTGGTGAAATTATGTGAAGGCATAGAAAACTTATAAATTGGTTTGGGGACGATTGCGTTCAAGACAAAAAAGTTTTTCTCACTAGAACTACTTTTTTGACCGATCGTTTCTATGGCAGCTATACGATATAGTCATCCGATCCGGCCGATTCCGGCAAATGTACTGCGCATTTGTACCAAAAGACTTCGTCCAAAGTTCGGTTAAGATAGCTTTTAAACTGACGGAGGAGATAGCATAGAAACAGACGGACAGACGGACCGACGGACAGGCGGACCGACGGACAGACGGACATGGCTAAATCAAATCAGCTCGTCATGCTGATCAAGAATATATATACTTTATGTGGTCGGAGATGCTTCCTTCTACAAACATCTGAACAATTTTAATATACCCTCTCCAAGGGTATAAAAAAAAATTTTTTTCACTAAGACTTTTTCAGACCTAACTTTTGTATGGCAGCTATACTATATAGTTGTCCGATTTCGACAAGTCTTGGTGAAATTCTGTGAAATCATTTAAAACTTATAAATAAGAGCGTTGGGAGCGATAGCACTAAAAGCAAAAAAGGTTTTCTCACTAAAACTAGTTTTTCAACCGATCGTTCCTATGGCAGCCGGATCCGGCCGGTTCCGATAAATGTGCAGCGCATTTATACCAAAAGACTTTGTGCATAGTTTGGTTAAGATAGCCTTAAAACTGACGGAGGAGATAGCATAGAAACAGACGGACAGACAGACAGACGGACAGAAGGACAGACGGACATGGCTATATCGTCTCAGCTAGTCATGCTGATCAAGAATATATATACTTTATGTGGTCGGAGATGCTTCCTTTTATGCGTTACAAACATCCGGACAATTTTAATATAATATATATAATATATAGGGTATAAAAAAAGAAAAGAAAAACTAAAAAAAAACTATCTAAGTTGTAATACTACTTCTAACTACTAGCTCATAGCTAATTACTTACGAAGGGCAAAGAAAAGAAACAAGAGCAACCAAACAAAAGTGAGTAAATTGAAATTGAATTGTAATTAAAATGAAATTAACATGCCATCATGACATAGACAAAGATTTGCATCTCATCCTATACGCACACTTGTTACAGCAGCGCACAGTGTAAGATTGTGCCAATCTAGGGGGACTTAATTCAATATCAGTCGTATTTTTCAAGCTATCGACATGAACTTTGGACTGAATGTTAAAAAATTTCCCAAAGAAATTTTTGGATGAGAAGTTAAAGTGGGAGTGGCACCTTAAAGGGCGTAAAGTACGTAAAAATCAGAAACTTTTCACTTTTTTAACATACAATCCGCAATAAAAAAAAGGATACATTTTTTTTCAAAAAAGTGTCAGGTTCGTATTTTTCGTTCTGATTTTAGTCAATTTAAAAAAATTATTTTAAAATTAATCATGGAAAAAAAAAATTTTTTAGTGTACGAGTTTTGTTAAATGTTCATGCTTTTGCCTTGTAACTTCAAAAGTATTGACCGTACAGATATAAAAATGGATGCGTTTCAAAGGTAATTCATTTATTGGAAGAAAAAAGCGATTCCCTTATTTTTCAGAATTTTTTTTAAATTAAAAAAAAAACAACTCCAAGTTGATAAAAAGATTAGGCGCAATTTTTTTTTGGCAAATTTAATCAAAATCTGAATTTGAATCACAACTTTCTTCACTAGATTGATCAGAAAATAGTTTTATAGCTCTTTCGATGCGGTTTGAGGTTGAAGGCGCGACATCAATCCTATCGCCTTTTACTTTGCCCTGAAGCCAACTTGCATTATCGGTCATAATTCTGGACTTATCTCTCCTAGATTTAGTCTACCTCGACTCAAATTCATGGCACAATGTGTTTTAAATGCAACATTAACTTTTTATGATCAATATTATTGCCAAAATTATCGCTGCGTGCTCTAGGAGTGATTTAAGCTTAACGGTTTTTGCGTTTCTTAACCAAACCGCGAACAACTCTGCCCGTTTTATTTCACTCATTGCTTAATTGAAGGTCTTTGTGCAAAATAATAGCAACTTTTTATTTTTGATCCTTATTCAGAATAGTTTTCTGCAAAATACGTATGTTTTGGTTGATTTGAATGTTGTTAGTTTTTTTCCACCAAATACAGAATATTGTTCAAAATATACCTACTTTTTGGCACTTATTTCCAAAAAATAACAAAAATGTTGTATGCCACTTATCGTTATCGAAGAAGACGGCCGCCAAAACTTAAGCTATCCCAAAAATATTTAAATTTCTGTGGACTAAGTCTATAATCCAATTTAAAAAACTGAAAAACGGACTAAGGCTATTGCCTAAAGTCACCACGACACGTTGTATACTTGCCGCCTGCGATTGCAATTCGTTTAATTAAATTCTGTTGGCGGGCCCAACAGAGTGCAACAACACAACACGCACACAACAATAAACAAGTGAAACAAAACAAAAATCACTCAACACATAGTCACTCACTGTCGCAACAACAATTATTTTAATCAAATCATGGCTGGTACGGCTAGGAAGGCAAAAACCACCAACAGCAGCAATGTGACCACGCCACCGGAGCTGAAGAGGAAGGCCAGGGACTCGGATACACCTGCTCACCTCTATTCCATGATTAACCAGCGTTTTGATGAGCAGGCTGCCATTATGCAGGAAACAGAGGCACGTATCCTTAAGGTGCTGGAGGAGAGGCTCATCACCATATCTGGCGAGATGAAAAGTCTCTCCGATCGTGTGCAGCAGCTAGAGGGAGAAGTGTCCGAGCACAAAGCGCTAGCGGCTAAGGTTGGAGATTTACAAGCCAAGGTTGGAGACTTGGAAGGTAAGCTGCAGCGTACGTTAGCTGTCCAAGCCAATGCTGATATAGCCACCGACTTGCGCATCCATGGTGTTCCGTTCGTTGAAGGCGAGAACCTCAAAACCCTGTTCCACAATCTGTGCTTTTCGCTAGGCATAACCCCGGCGCTAAAAAGCGCAAGTATATACCGGATTAAGTCAAAAAATCCGAACAACACCGTGGATCCGGTGATAATGCTGAAGCTGGAGCACGTGCGCGATAAAATAATTCTATTGCGTGCCATTGGGGCATACCGGCGGGAGGTGAAGCAGCCCCTAAATCTTAAGCAATTGGGCTTTGACGTAGCAACACCTTTTTACATCAATGAGCAACTGACGAAAGATAACTATTTGATCTTTAAAGAAGCGATGAGACTAAAAAAGCTTAAGTTGCTCTCAGCTGTGTTCTCGCGGCGTGGCCTTGTATATGTTCGCGGAATGAACAAAACGGAGTATGAAAGTGTTGAAACTGTGGGCAAGCTTTCGAAATTCGCCTCAGTCGCTGCAGCTAATGCATATACTGATGCTTCGGAGATTGGTGGTTCATTTCGCCGCTGAAAGCTTCCCTTTTCTGGAGAGCGAATTAATTATTTATGTAAGATTAGGATTTAAAAATAATTCTCACATGGTGTGTAGGTTTTTTATTTATAAATGTATTCAATGTTTTAGGTATGCGCTAGTAATTGTCCAAATTTTGTTTATATGGGTAGTGCCAATCAAATGACAACCCTCATGACGAACGGGAATGCAATGATTAGAGTTCTTAGTAACCAAAAAGCTGGTCTTTAAATTTGTCATATTAATGCACAGAGTTTAGCAAAGAAAATGGATGAATTCAGATATATGTTTGTGAACTCAAATGTTGATATTGTATTTGTTTCTGAAACTTGGTTTGTGTCCAGTATGTGTGATTCCCTTGTTGCTTGTGATGGATATGACCTGTTTCGTTCTGATCGTGAAGGCCATGGAGGGGGTGTTGCAATTTACATGAATAGAAAACTAAGGGCTAAGTTAATTTGTAAGCAACCGGTCGGCAGTGCAATTGAATATCTCTTTCTTCAAATTAGTAATCTTAATAATCTGACAAAGACCCTCATTGGATGTGTATATAGACCGCATCGTAATACCGAATATAACGAATTAATTAGCCTTATTTCTGGTGTTAAGCTTGCAATACAATACATTATCACTTGGAATGAAACTAGTGAACTCCACCCAAGCAACACACTTCACTAACACCTCTAACACCTTGCTAGATGTATTTTTTGTTAATACTCCCAAAAATGTTCCCCTATATGACCAAGTTTCAGCGCCTGTATTTTCAAGACATGACCTAATATTTATGACATATGACTTAGCATTATATATGGACGAATCTGAGCACACCATAGTTTATAGGGACTTTAAAAATATTGATTTTGACTCATTAAATACTGAATTTGGCTTATGTGACTGGAATGACATTTACTCCCTGCCCACCGTAAATGCACAACTGGAAAAACTGCAATCGGCTATAATGTACCTGTACGACAAAGCTGTTCCTATGAGGAGAAAAGTTATAAAGCCAAGTCAACCACTGTGGTTTGACAAGTCAATTGAATCTGCAATACAAAAAAGGAACCAAGCCTATCTTAAATGGAGAAGATATCGTACTGAATTAACCAACGTGCAATACGAATCATTAAGACAAACTGCCAGTAACATGATTGCGTCGGCCAAGCGTAAATTTTACTGCTCCAAATTTCATGAAGCAATTACAACTGAGCAGAAATGGTCTGAAATAAAAAAACTGGGCATAGGAAGCAAAAAAAGTACCTGCAATAAACTTGACATTGATGTAAATAATCTAAATAACTGTTTTGTGAATGTCTGCGTACCTGATGTAACATGTAACACGTACTTGAATGCTGTGCAAATTACTAACAACTGTGATACTAGTTTTAGCTTTGTCTGTGTTGACCAATGTGATGTACTGGAAGCTATTCTTAGGATAAAATCAAACGCAGTAGGCCTTGATAATATTAATCCAAAATTTCTTAAAATATTGTTACCTCGGATTCTGCCTCTAATTACATACATTTTCAATACTGCTTTCACTCACTCAACTTTCCCAGAAATGTGGAAAATAACGAAAATAGTTCCCGTCCCAAAATCAAATACTGAGTACAGACCTATTGCTATTGTTCCTTATCTATCGAAGGCATTTGAGCAACTCATGGCAAACCAGATAAAACGATTTCTTGCTGCAAATGATATGCTGAATAATAATCAGTCCGGGTTTCGCAGTGGCCGGAGTAGTACCAGAGCAATATTAAAAATATCTGAAGACATAAGGAAACAGATGGACAATGGGAAAGTCACTTTTCTCACTCTACTTGACTTTAGTAAAACGTTTGATACAGTGAACCATGAAATACTCTGTACAAAATTGGTACAATCGAACGGAACATGTACCATGCCCCCTATGTAACACCCAAGAAAACGATGACATATGGCATTTGCTGGGCAGATGCCCAATCCTTAAAGAATTAAGAACGCTGCATTTCAGTAAGCAGCTACTCAACAGAGAAGAGGTAATCAGCATACTAGATGACAGGAGTGACAACTTGTGGGAGAACCTAGTCAACTATTTAAAAAGCTCACTAGCTTATCGGACGGCTATTCTGGAGACACTCACTGGCATATGATTCAGCATGGGTAGGAGTCTAAGCATTATACTGAGGAACGATCAGGTATCTGGGGACGACCCGGGCAGCCTGGTGTAGTAGATCAGTGTAATGTGTGACGAACTGCTCATGGCCGACAGACGGATTGAGATGTCCATGTCGGTACACAAAACTTTTTATTTTATTGTTTAATAACGGGGTTTATAGTATAAAGCTAATGTATTCTAGATCAAATTTTTTATGTTAACAGTTAAACAATAAATAAACATTACTAAACATTACTACTATATAGTTTTCCGATTTAAACAAGTTTTGGTGAAATTATGTGAAATCATTAAAAACTTATAAATACGAACGTTGAAAGCGATAACATTGAAAAAAAAAAATAGAGGCAAGCTAACTTCGGCTCGACCGAAGTTTATATACCCCTGGAGCATGATATCTGCCTGCCAGTTTGTTATATGGCACCACAATTTTGACAAAATTTTGAAAACAAAAAAGTTTTTCTCACTAGAATTACTTTTTCGAACGATCGTTTCTATGGCAGCTATATACTATAGTCATCCGATTTGAATCAAACTTGGCAGAATTGTGTGTTAGCATATAATATTGATCAGTAACAAGTTTGGGAGCGATAGCATTGAAAACAAAATAGTTTTTCCTACTGAAACGTTTTTTAAAACTATCTTTTGTATGGCAGCTATACTTTATAGATGTCAGATTTCCATAAAACTTGGTGAAATTATGTGAAGGCATAGAAAACTTATAAATTGGTTTGGGGACGATTGCGTTCAAGACAAAAAAGTTTTTCTCACTAGAACTACTTTTTTGACCGATCGTTTCTATGGCAGCTATACGATATAGTCATCCGATCCGGCCGATTCCGGCAAATGTACTGCGCATTTGTACCAAAAGACTTCGTCCAAAGTTCGGTTAAGATAGCTTTTAAACTGACGGAGGAGATAGCATAGAAACAGACGGACAGACGGACCGACGGACAGGCGGACCGACGGACAGACGGACATGGCTAAATCAAATCAGCTCGTCATGCTGATCAAGAATATATATACTTTATGTGGTCGGAGATGCTTCCTTCTACAAACATCTGAACAATTTTAATATACCCTCTCCAAGGGTATAAAAAAAAACTTTTTTCACTAAGACTTTTTCAGACCTAACTTTTGTATGGCAGCTATACTATATAGTTGTCCGATTTCGACAAGTCTTGGTGAAATTCTGTGAAATCATTTAAAACTTATAAATAAGAGCGTTGGGAGCGATAGCACTAAAAGCAAAAAAGGTTTTCTCACTAAAACTAGTTTTTCAACCGATCGTTCCTATGGCAGCCGGATCCGGCCGGTTCCGATAAATGTGCAGCGCATTTATACCAAAAGACTTTGTGCATAGTTTGGTTAAGATAGCCTTAAAACTGACGGAGGAGATAGCATAGAAACAGACGGACAGACAGACAGACGGACAGAAGGACAGACGGACATGGCTATATCGTCTCAGCTAGTCATGCTGATCAAGAATATATATACTTTATGTGGTCGGAGATGCTTCCTTTTATGCGTTACAAACATCCGGACAATTTTAATATACCCTCTCCAAGGGTATAAAAAAAGAAAAGAAAAACTAAAAAAAAAACTATCTAAGTTGTAATACTACTTCTAACTACTAGCTCATAGCTAATTACTTACGAAGGGCAAAGAAAAGAAACAAGAGCAACCAAACAAAAGTGAGTAAATTGAAATTGAATTGTAATTAAAATGAAATTAACATGCCATCATGACATAGACAAAGATTTGCATCTCATCCTATACGCACACTTGTTACAGCAGCGCACAGTGTAAGATTGTGCCAATCTAGGGGGACTTAATTCAATATCAGTCGTATTTTTCAAGCTATCGACATGAACTTTGGACTGAATGTTAAAAAATTTCCCAAAGAAATTTTTGGATGAGAAGTTAAAGTGGGAGTGGCACCTTAAAGGGCGTAAAGTACGTAAAAATCAGAAACTTTTCACTTTTTTAACATACAATCCGCAATAAAAAAAAAGGATACATTTTTTTTCAAAAAAGTGTCAGGTTCGTATTTTTCGTTCTGATTTTAGTCAATTTAAAAAAATTATTTTAAAATTAATCATGGAAAAAAAAAATTTTTTAGTGTACGAGTTTTGTTAAATGTTCATGCTTTTGCCTTGTAACTTCAAAAGTATTGACCGTGCAGATATAAAAATGGATGCGTTTCAAAGGTAATTCATTTATTGGAAGAAAAGAGCGATTCCCTTATTTTTCAGAATTTTTTTTAAATTAAAAAAAAAACAACTCCAAGTTGATAAAAAGATTAGGCGCAATTTTTTTTTGGCAAATTTAATCAAAATCTGAATTTGAATCACAACTTTCTTCACTAGATTGATCAGAAAATAGTTTTATAGCTCTTTCGATGCGGTTTGAGGTTGAAGGCGCGACATCAATCCTATCGCCTTTTACTTTGCCCTGAAGCCAACTTGCATTATCGGTCATAATTCTGGACTTATCTCTCCTAGATTTAGTCTACCTCGACTCAAATTCATGGCACAATGTGTTTTAAATGCAACATTAACTTTTTATGATCAATATTATTGCCAAAATTATCGCTGCGTGCTCTAGGAGTGATTTAAGCTTAACGGTTTTTGCGTTTCTTAACCAAACCGCGAACAACTCTGCCCGTTTTATTTCACTCATTGCTTAATTGAAGGTCTTTGTGCAAAATAATAGCAACTTTTTATTTTTGATCCTTATTCAGAATAGTTTTCTGCAAAATACGTATGTTTTGGTTGATTTGAATGTTGTTAGTTTTTTTCCACCAAATACAGAATATTGTTCAAAATATACCTACTTTTTGGCACTTATTTCCAAAAAATAACAAAAATGTTGTATGCCACTTATCGTTATCGAAGAAGACGGCCGCCAAAACTTAAGCTATCCCAAAAATATTTAAATTTCTGTGGACTAAGTCTATAATCCAATTTAAAAAACTGAAAAACGGACTAAGGCTATTGCCTAAAGTCACCACGACACGTTGTATACTTGCCGCCTGCGATTGCAATTCGTTTAATTAAATTCTGTTGGCGGGCCCAACAGAGTGCAACAACACAACACGCACACAACAATAAACAAGTGAAACAAAACAAAAATCACTCAACACATAGTCACTCACTGTCGCAACAACAATTATTTTAATCAAATCATGGCTGGTACGGCTAGGAAGGCAAAAACCACCAACAGCAGCAATGTGACCACGCCACCGGAGCTGAAGAGGAAGGCCAGGGACTCGGATACACCTGCTCACCTCTATTCCATGATTAACCAGCGTTTTGATGAGCAGGCTGCCATTATGCAGGAAACAGAGGCACGTATCCTTAAGGTGCTGGAGGAGAGGCTCATCACCATATCTGGCGAGATGAAAAGTCTCTCCGATCGTGTGCAGCAGCTAGAGGGAGAAGTGTCCGAGCACAAAGCGCTAGCGGCTAAGGTTGGAGATTTACAAGCCAAGGTTGGAGACTTGGAAGGTAAGCTGCAGCGTACGTTAGCTGTCCAAGCCAATGCTGATATAGCCACCGACTTGCGCATCCATGGTGTTCCGTTCGTTGAAGGCGAGAACCTCAAAACCCTGTTCCACAATCTGTGCTTTTCGCTAGGCATAACCCCGGCGCTAAAAAGCGCAAGTATATACCGGATTAAGTCAAAAATCCGAACAACACCGTGGATCCGGTGATAATGCTGAAGCTGGAGCACGTGCGCGATAAAATAATTCTATTGCGTGCCATTGGGGCATACCGGCGGGAGGTGAAGCAGCCCCTAAATCTTAAGCAATTGGGCTTTGACGTAGCAACACCTTTTTACATCAATGAGCAACTGACGAAAGATAACTATTTGATCTTTAAAGAAGCGATGAGACTAAAAAAGCTTAAGTTGCTCTCAGCTGTGTTCTCGCGGCGTGGCCTTGTATATGTTCGCGGAATGAACAAAACGGAGTATGAAAGTGTTGAAACTGTGGGCAAGCTTTCGAAATTCGCCTCAGTCGCTGCAGCTAATGCATATACTGATGCTTCGGAGATTGGTGGTTCATTTCGCCGCTGAAAGCTTCCCTTTTCTGGAGAGCGAATTAATTATTTATGTAAGATTAGGATTTAAAAATAATTCTCACATGGTGTGTAGGTTTTTTATTTATAAATGTATTCAATGTTTTAGGTATGCGCTAGTAATTGTCCAAATTTTGTTTATATGGGTAGTGCCAATCAAATGACAACCCTCATGACGAACGGGAATGCAATGATTAGAGTTCTTAGTAACCAAAAAGCTGGTCTTTAAATTTGTCATATTAATGCACAGAGTTTAGCAAAGAAAATGGATGAATTCAGATATATGTTTGTGAACTCAAATGTTGATATTGTATTTGTTTCTGAAACTTGGTTTGTGTCCAGTATGTGTGATTCCCTTGTTGCTTGTGATGGATATGACCTGTTTCGTTCTGATCGTGAAGGCCATGGAGGGGGTGTTGCAATTTACATGAATAGAAAACTAAGGGCTAAGTTAATTTGTAAGCAACCGGTCGGCAGTGCAATTGAATATCTCTTTCTTCAAATTAGTAATCTTAATAATCTGACAAAGACCCTCATTGGATGTGTATATAGACCGCATCGTAATACCGAATATAACGAATTAATTAGCCTTATTTCTGGTGTTAAGCTTGCAATACAATACATTATCACTTGGAATGAAACTAGTGAACTCCACCCAAGCAACACACTTCACTAACACCTCTAACACCTTGCTAGATGTATTTTTTGTTAATACTCCCAAAAATGTTCCCCTATATGACCAAGTTTCAGCGCCTGTATTTTCAAGACATGACCTAATATTTATGACATATGACTTAGCATTATATATGGACGAATCTGAGCACACCATAGTTTATAGGGACTTTAAAAATATTGATTTTGACTCATTAAATACTGAATTTGGCTTATGTGACTGGAATGACATTTACTCCCTGCCCACCGTAAATGCACAACTGGAAAAACTGCAATCGGCTATAATGTACCTGTACGACAAAGCTGTTCCTATGAGGAGAAAAGTTATAAAGCCAAGTCAACCACTGTGGTTTGACAAGTCAATTGAATCTGCAATACAAAAAAGGAACCAAGCCTATCTTAAATGGAGAAGATATCGTACTGAATTAACCAACGTGCAATACGAATCATTAAGACAAACTGCCAGTAACATGATTGCGTCGGCCAAGCGTAAATTTTACTGCTCCAAATTTCATGAAGCAATTACAACTGAGCAGAAATGGTCTGAAATAAAAAAACTGGGCATAGGAAGCAAAAAAAGTACCTGCAATAAACTTGACATTGATGTAAATAATCTAAATAACTGTTTTGTGAATGTCTGCGTACCTGATGTAACATGTAACACGTACTTGAATGCTGTGCAAATTACTAACAACTGTGATACTAGTTTTAGCTTTGTCTGTGTTGACCAATGTGATGTACTGGAAGCTATTCTTAGGATAAAATCAAACGCAGTAGGCCTTGATAATATTAATCCAAAATTTCTTAAAATATTGTTACCTCGGATTCTGCCTCTAATTACATACATTTTCAATACTGCTTTCACTCACTCAACTTTCCCAGAAATGTGGAAAATAACGAAAATAGTTCCCGTCCCAAAATCAAATACTGAGTACAGACCTATTGCTATTGTTCCTTATCTATCGAAGGCATTTGAGCAACTCATGGCAAACCAGATAAAACGATTTCTTGCTGCAAATGATATGCTGAATAATAATCAGTCCGGGTTTCGCAGTGGCCGGAGTAGTACCAGAGCAATATTAAAAATATCTGAAGACATAAGGAAACAGATGGACAATGGGAAAGTCACTTTTCTCACTCTACTTGACTTTAGTAAAACGTTTGATACAGTGAACCATGAAATACTCTGTACAAAATTGGTAAAACTATTCAACTTTTCAAATACATCCCTCAAACTTCTCTCCTTCTATCTTAGTAATCGTAGTCAAGCGGTAGTAACATCATCTGACTTTTCAACATATCTTGCGACTAAGCGCGGTGTGCCCCAAGGGTCCGTCCTTGGGCCACTGCTGTTTTCTTTGTATGTAAATGATCTTCCCAGTGTATTGTCGAAAAGTGAAGTCCATATGTATGCTGATGATGTTCAAATGTATGTTAGTTGTCCGTTGAATAGAATTAGTGAAAGTATAAATGTATGTAATAATGAGCTTTTAGTTATAAACAAATGGGCGGAAGAAAATGGACTTGGACTTAATCCATTAAAGTCGAAATGCCTGGTAATATATAAAAAAAAACTGAATACTGATCACTTCCCAAAGCTTAAAATTAACACAAGTAAAATTGATTACGTTGACGATGCTGTCAATCTTGGCTTTACTTTTAATGAAACACTTTCATGGCATAATCATGTTACCCGAGCAGTTGGAAAAACGTATGGAATGCTAAGGAACCTAAATTTAACGAAGCTGTGCCTACCGCAACATATCAGAATATTGATTGCAAAATCTTACTTGATGCCCTCTTTATTTTATGGAACAGAGGTCTTTGGGAAGTGTGATGCCAATAGTTTTAAAAAAATCAATGTTTTATGTAATAATATTGCTAGGCAGTAGCGGACGCAGGATTTTTTCAGGGGGGGGGGTTTTAGGCCAAAACCAGTCAAAAAAGTGAAAAGTGAATTCTCACCAATGCATTTGTAAATCTCAGGGGGGGGGGGGGGGGGTTTAACCCCCAAAACACCCCCCCTGCGTACGCCACTGTTGCTAGGTATGTCTATAACATAAAACCACGAAGACATATTACGGAACATGCATTCAAACTTTTTAACCTTAGCCTAAAATCGTATTTAATTCTGAGAGCTTTGACGATGCTGCATACAATAATAAATACGAAAAAACCGTCTTACTTTTACTCTATGCTAAGCTTTAGTGCATCAATGAGGACCAATAATATTATTGCAATAAAAACGAAACTTGCTAGTTCGGACCCGCACTTCTTTATTTATGCCGTTCGTCTTTGGAACCAGCTACCACATTACCTAAAGACAGTTAGAAGCGCATCGCTATTTAAAACCAAACTCATTAGCCACCTACACACCATTTAAAAACACAAAACAAAAAAATATTTATAATTATTATAGATTTTAAGTTAGCCATCTTTTCTATTGAAAACAAGTCAACTCATTTTAAATTAAATCTTATTTCTGTTATTATTGTTTGTAACTTTGTCTGTGAAATGTAAACTCATTTAATATAATTTAAAATTATCGTTACACTTTTACCGTCGTGACTAGCACAATAACTTATAAGAATACTTCTTGTCGTGCTAGGAATTTAGTAATAATAAACAACAAACAACTTATGAAGTCCCTTTATAGCGCTAAAAGTCAATAATGCTTTCACAATTATGGGAAAAATAAGTCCGACCGCTCACAGTGGCCACACGATCCAATTGAGAACACTAAACTTTCTCAACTGATGCTCGTTGCGCAATGCAATTTTGCATGCATTTCAAATGCACCGGTTTAAGTACCGTTATATTCTGAACAAAAATTTTTTGTTTTGTTTTGGGCTTGTTTTCGTAACATTTGAACATATCTAAATTGACTCCTAAAAGCTCATTGACCTTAAAAATAATTTTTTTTTTTCAATTAAGTCCTCCTAGATTGGCAAAATCTTACAGTGTGCAGCGCTTAGCTTGGCTTAGTGATCTACGTGGCCGTTTTTGTAAGGGCACCCTAAAAATTTATATGGATGATAAGTAAATAAAGTTCAATTTAGCGTAGCAGACCTTTAGCGTCGAGTTTTTTGATTTTCGACTGCCGATTGCTCCAGTTCAAATGACTGACTGACTAAGCGTTTTTCACAAAAACTATTCACGCGATTGAGTTGAGCTTCTATGAGCACATTCAAGACATACCCCAAAAGGAGTGGAGCCAATTTTTAGGTGACAGTTTTCCACTACCGGCAATGCTCAATTCCACCCACAGGTCAATTAAAACAGTATTTCTTGCATTTATGAACAATTTGGCATTTCCGTTATTTTTTGTCTAAATATGGAGAAATTAAAACAAATAATTATTCTCCCACTGTTCCGTATTCCACCGTTCCAGTTCGATGCTTAGTCAGCGACGCTAATTTGCCGATGTCCGTCAAAATCGCAACTAAAGTTAGCGTCAATTTGGAACGATGGAAAATGAAACACTAGAGCATTTTTTTATTTTTGATTTATTCCAAAACTATTAACTTAATTTAGAATCTGTAAATTCAATATTGTTAAGAATTGCGTAAACTATTGTTTTGTTTACCTTGTGGGTGGATTTGAGGTTCGAAGGTATATAAAAAATTAAGTTCAAAAATTAGCATCCCACATTTTCGGTCGTATCTCTTTTTTCCAGGAGATGTGACATAATATACGTAATACCACTAAGCAAGAAATATATAGAGGCGTCAAACAGCAGAAAAAGTGCTATCAACCAATGCTGAGCCTGGAACCCCAGAGCTGCCGAACGAAATGTCTAGCACCCCGAGAGCGCTCGGCTGTTTCGAGTTCGAAGCATTCGTTCGAAAGCCAGCACAACAAGAAAACGATTTTCAGTCGCAGATCATATGCGGAACGATGAGGCACGGCTCGCACGTTTGCATGCGTGTGCAAAAGACACGGTTGCCGCTCTTCTTTGTTATGTTTTTGATCCTGGGTTGTCTGCGGCCACAGCAAGTGGCGCCGCGACGGCTCATTTGCTTATGACCTCACGACAATGTGAAAATTAGTTTTATTATCGACCATCACTTTTAAATGCCCTATGACCCAAACAAAAATCAATTACATTAATAGACTTAATATATGTACATACTTGTGTATTTTTATTTCTTCTTCTTCTTTAATGGCCATTACAACCGTAAGACGGTCTGGGCCTCTGCGATTAACGCTCTCCATTCGCTTCTGTTCTGCGCGAGCTGCCACCAGTTGGTCACACCAAGCTCGGCAATGTCTCCCCGCACCTGGTCTTCCCATCTTAGTGGTGGTCTTCCCACCTTGCCGCCTCCATAGTCAGCCGCCTTCGATTTATACGCCTTTTTTGCTGGAGCTTCTTCCTTCATCCTGGCGACATGTCCTAGCCAGCGCAGCCGCTGCTGCTTTATGCGCTTGACCAGGCTGGTGTCCCCATAGAGCTTATACAGTTCGTCGTTTCTTCGAATGCGGAGATCATCGCCGACTTTTAAAAGTCCATAAATCCTCCGAAGAATTTTTCGTTCAAACACGCCAATCGCCGCTTCATCCGCTGCTGTCATTGTCCATGCTTCTGCGCCATATTGCAGGACTGGGATGATAAGCGACTTGTACAGGGCTATTTTTGTTCTTCGATTGAGGTCTTTGCTCTTGAACTCCCTACTTAGCCCATAGTAGCATCGGTTCGCAAGAGTGATTCTTCGTCGGATTTCCAGACTGATGTGGTTCTTGCTGGTTATCATCGTTCCGAGGTAGACGAAATCCTCTACAATATTAAAGTTGTACCCCTCCATTGTAACAGATTGCCCAAGTCGCAATGACTTTTTGTCCGCGGATACTAGGTACTTCGTCTTGTCCTCATTTACCGCTAAACCCATTAATCTAGACTCCTTCTCAATCTCTGAAAACGCCTTGCTTACTGCCCGTTTGGTTTTGCCGATAATGTCAATATCATCGGCATATGCAAGTAGCATTAGATTTTTATAAATAAATTCGCCGGTTCTGTTGGCATGTTCGCACTCGCGCAGTATATATTCCATCAGTAGATTAAAGAAGTCACACGATAAGGTATCGCCCTGCCTAAAACCTCTTTTGGTATCAAATGGTTCGGAGAGGTTCTTTCCTATTTTGACGGAGCTTTGCGTACTTCTCAACGTCATCATGCAAAGTCGAACGTACTTTGCTGGAATACCTAAAGTAGACAGGGCTTTGAAGAAGCTTGACCTTATCGGTGTGTCGAAGGCTGATTTATAATCAACAAAAAGATGGTGTGTTTGGACGCCTCTTTCATAGGTTTTCTCCAGGATTTGTCGAAGTGTGAAAATCTGGTCTGTGGTGGATTTACCAGGTCTAAAGCCACACTGATAAGGTCCAATCAGTGTATCAATAAACGGCTTTAGACGCTCACAAATAATGCGGGACAGAACCTTATATGCGATGGGGAGGAGACTGATCCCGCGGTAGTTGGCGCAAACTGCAGGGTCTCCTTTTTTAAAGATTGGACAGAGAACGCTTAGATTCCAATCGTCGGGCATGCTTTCGTCAACCCATATACGGCCCAGAAGTTGATGCATGCACCTTACCAATTCTTCGCCTCCAGCCTTGAACAATTCAGCGGCCAGCTCATCAGTGCCTGGCGACTTGTTGTTCTCTAGCCTTCGTATGACTAAACAGACTTCCTGTTGGGTCGGCGGTTCTATCTCTGTATTGTCGATTAGTGGCATCGTTACTTCTCTAGTGGCGGCATCCTGTTCGTCATCGCCTCCCAGTAGGTTGGAGAAGTAACTTCTCCATTTGTTAAGCGCCACTTGCGGATCTGTAACTAGATTCCCCTGTTCGTCTTTGCATTGTGCGACTCTGGGCTTGAAACCTTCTGTTAATTGCTTAATCTTTTGGTAAAATTTTCGAGTCTCACTCATGCCGAATAACATCTCGACTTCCTCGCGCAGGCGCCTTTCCTGCTCATTTTTTTTTCTTCTAAATAGGCGCTTCTCCTCTTTCCTTTTCATCTGGTAAACAATTTTATCAGCATCCGCTTTCGTCTGCAAAAATGTCTTGTAGACCTCGTTTTTCTCTGCAGTAGCGCGTCGGCACTCCTCATCGTACCAAGACCGCCTTTGAGGGGACTCGGAGTACCCGAGTACCTCCTCGGCAGCCGCTCTCATGGAGTGTGATATTCGATTCCATTGTTCACCTATATCGGAAGGGAATGGGGAGGATTCCTTGAGCAGTTGGGCGAGTTTAGCTTTGTAGGCTTCGGAGGTCCCTTGTGATTGCAGCTTCTCGACGTTTAGCTTTCGACGTGTGCCAGTGCGTGCGGCATGCGCCACACTGAGCTGTGTGCGTACCTTGGCTGCAACAAGGCAATGATCCGAGTCAATATTGGCTCCTCGAATCGCGCACATCTAGTACACTTGATGAATGCCTTCCGTCGATCACAACGTGATCAATCTGGTTTCGAGTTCGTTGATCAGGGGACTTCCAGGTCGCCTTATGGATGTCTCTATGTTCAAATCTGGTACTACTTACGACCATGTTCCGGCCCGCAGCGAAGTCTATTAGCCTCTCTCCGTTACCAGAGGTTGTTTCATGAAGGCTAAAGCGTCCGACTGTCGAACCAAAAACTCCTTCTCTCCCGATTTTCGCGTTAAAATCGCCTAGCACGATCTTTATGTCGTGGTCGGGGCAGCGCTCATATAGTTGTTCCAGGCGCTCATAGAATTCGTCTTTTATCGGGTCTTTCTTCTCCTCTGTTGGCGCGTGAGCACAGATAAGACTAATATTAAAATATTTTGCCTTAAGTCTGAGCGCGGCAAGCCGCTCGTCAACTGGTGTAAAGCTGATGACAGAGTGGCGCAGTTTATCACTCACTGCAAAGCCGCACCCAAACTCGTGCTTGGTAGCATGACCGCTGTAGTATATCTTCCAGGGGGGTGTTTTATTTCCTGTCTCATCCTGTGGTAGCGCTATTATCTTGCTTCCATATCCAATCCATCGCATTTCCTGGAGTGCGGTAACGTCCGATGAATATTCCTTGAGGACATTCACCAAGGGGGACGCCGCTCACGTTAGTCAGCAGCAATGCGGGTGCATTGCCACTGCTTCCGGTGGTCACCACGAGGAGGTGTGAGTCGACTTGGGACGTAGTAAGCCAGGATCACACTGGGTTCGCCAAGTTGAACCGATCAGAAGCTTTACCTGACCACATACGTCCCCATTAGGTCCAGAAGATCTATGACTAGAAGTTCTGAACCACCACCATTTTTATTATTTATTTTTATTTACTTCAGCACATTTTGAGATCAAAATAAAATAATTTTTGAATCTTTAATAATATAATTATGATAATTTATTAAAAGTGCGTTAAAACTGTGAACAGCATGCGTGCACATACATACATACATACATACATGCATATGCATACAACAAGTGCGAGTTCGTCTTCTGTTGGGGTAGGTTCTCAAAGTTGACCGAATGCTTGTAAGGTGCTTGCATGCATGTGTGTTCATATGTTGTTGTTATCTATGCAAGTGGTTTGCGCGTGATGGGCACTGATATTGTTTAAAAGCCCTATAATAGATTATGAACCCGGCAGCTCCATGATTACAAATATTGAATATTGCGCGAATTGTGAAAAGAGAGAGCAAAATGAAATATATTATAGGAATAAATATGGGCTAATCCGAAAATTTTTAAACCAAGGGTTGAAATTTAAAGTTGTCCAAAATCCAAATGTTTGTTAATGGAATAATAGGGTACATATTCAAGCTTCAAAATATGTAAGCAATATTGTTCTACAGTGGTTTGGCTGCTCTTGGCAGAGGCATACCTACAATTTCCTCTTGCTTCTATTAATTCTTGAAAAAAAAGGGTTTTTTTATTGGTCACAAAAATGGTAAAAACAGTCGTTATAGTATTTTCCGCTTAGCAAAACTTAAAGTTTGTTTCCTTTCCTTTAATTTAAGGTACTCATTATATTTGTAGGATATCTAATATATATTAAAAATTTTAACTAAAAATCGGTTTGCTGTGTGTAACGTCCGCAACGGAAAATTGGGTTTTTTTAATTTAGCAGAATGAATTTTAATAATTCGGTTATCCAAACTTGCTTTATAAACAGAGTTTTTAATGCCCTTTAAACTGATGAAAAAAAAAATATACCTTTATTACACATATTTTTGAAAAAAGTTAATGCCAAAATGTGTAACGTCCGCAACGGCAAGAAAATACTCAAAATTTTTTTATTTTTAATATGAGGTGGAAATAGGTGTTTATAATGGTTTATTGCCTGCTGAGTCTGAATCTGGGCTTTAAATTGCTCTAGGTTGTCGAGAGCCCTAAAAACATAACCTCAAAGTAACAAAAAGTGTGTTTAAATAATATTAATATTAATAATTGATAAATATCGATAAAAATCGGTATTTCCAACATCGGAAAATGAAAACCCAAATGAATTCTAGTTTAATCATTACAAACTAAATTTCAAGCCAATCGGATGAAAAATTATTTTTTTGCAAGCAGAATTTTACAGAAATTTTCCTCGTGTGCGGATTTTTCAAAATCGGGAAAACACGTGTCGAACTATTTCGCGTACTAAGCTTACAAACCCAGTTTCAAGTCAATGGGATGAAAAACAAATTTTTGTTATATAATACTATTTGGGCCAATGGAAAAAGTGTAACGTCCGCAACGTAACGTCCGCAACAGCACAAAAATTAAGATATTTTAATAACGGGACCACTTATCATTCTTTTGAAAGCTGGGTTGAATTGGTCATATATTCTACTAAATTTTTTGTAATTAAACTTTTTTTTGTTTATTATGCAAAATTCGCTAAAAAATGTGGAAATGCACATAAGCCTCAAAGTCGACTTCCATTTTTTGTAACGTCCGCAACGGAACTTTAAACAAGCATAACTTTTTTTCAAAAACAGATAACCTATTATCTTAAATTAGGTTTGAAAGTACTCCCAAAGAACTGCATTTTGCACCAAAAGTATTTCAAATATACCAAAGTGGACGCTAGCTGTGTCAATTTTAAGAAGGAAATTTGCGTACAAATGTAACGTCCGCAACGCAGGATTAGCCCATATTGGAAACTCTCAGAAGATTTAAAAAAAGAAAAGCAAAAGAATAAAGCTTATAGCAAAAAGATAAGGCAGCTAAAAATGTTATTGCGAAGCGATAGAGCCATGAAGCTAAAACATTTAAGAGATAGAAAAAGTAAGGGCAATATTAAAGAAGCTATTGATAAAATTGGTTTATCTGAGAGTTCAAATACTGTTTGCAAGATACTAATAAAAAAAAAACAATCGTGGAATGGAGACGAAAGATTAATTGCTCAAAGTATAAATTTTTATTCTGCTAAGGCCTATAGTTTTATGAGAGATGACCTTAAATTGAATCTGCCGACAAAATCGTCGCTAGTGAGATGGGCTCCAGTTCGACACATGGTTCCGGGATTTAATGAAAATTTTATAAATATATTAAAATCACTTATTGCAAAAATGGACAGTAGGAGTAGAAATGCCGTATTAATTTTTGATGAAATTTTAATTAGAAAAGGGCTGCAATATAACTCCCTTCGAGATGAAGTGGAAGGCTTTGTTGATGATGGCAACGAAAAAATGAACACATTGTGCAAGCAGATATGCGTTTTTATGGTGAGAGGATTGTATGAGAACTGGAAATTTGTCTTGAGTTATGTCGCAACGACCAATGGACTTAAAGCTCATAAATTACAAGATTTAATAACAGAAAATATAAAAGTCGCCAAGAGCTTAGGCCTCATTATAAGAGCAGTGGTATGTGACCAAGGATCGAACAACCGAGGAGCTTTTAAAAATTTCGGGGTGAATGAAGAAGAGCCTTTTATATCTGTTGACAGTCAGAAAATTTACGCTATATATGATATCCCCCACTTATTTAAATCGCTTCGCAATATTTTGATGAAAAATTGTATTATGACTCCAGATGGCGAAGTCTCATGGAAAATTATTGTTAAATTGTTTGAAATTGACACAAATAACTCTTCAACTCGGTTGTGCCCAAAGCTATCTCGGAAACATATAGACCCAAACTCCTTTGAAAAAATGAAGGTTAAATATGCCACGCAGGTATTTAGCCAAACAGTCGCTTCTGCCTTAAAGACCCTTATACAAAATGGCGCGTTTAATGACTGCGAAGAACAAGCACTTGCAACAGTTAAATTTATTGAAAAAATGAATAGGCTCTTCGATTGCTTGAATAGCAATAATATATATAGTAAAAATCCTTTCAAGGCCGCCATGCAGAAGAATAGTGACACAGAAAACTACATTACTGAAATGAAAGATTATTTAAACAAATGCAAATACCCCCACAAAGTTTATTGTAAATTCAATTTCGATGCTTGCGCAAGATGTCTGGGGTGAAAGTAATGTATACTTTCTGATATTGTCCCGTCTTAATCAGGATGCTCTGGAGCACCTATTTTATTTAAAAAGAAGTAGAGGCGGTACAAACAACAATCCAATGCTCTTTGAATTTAATGCCATTATTTCAAAGATGCTATCAATGAAGATCATCTCTTCTAAAAGAACAACTGGAAACTGCGAGCCAGATGATGATGAAATGATTATTAATGCAGTTAAAAACGTAAATGAGGAACAGACCGCCAATCTAAATGACCAAGAACAGGTGTATTTTAAAGATATTGATATTTGTTTTGAAGCGCAATCAGACGAAATGGAAATTATGAACGATAATGAAACCGCCACCTTTGCCATGAGCGTAGCAAGTGAAAATGCATTAAGATATTTTACAGGATTTGTGCTATTTAAAACACAACAGAAATTTAATTGCGATACCTGCAATATGCTGACAAAAGATGAATTAGTGAATTTTGAGCAATCCGAACTATTTTTATTCAACAAAAATTACAGAAGTACGAACAATAATTTGAAACTAAACGCCCCACTGGACGATTTTTTTGAACTGATTAAGCGGCTTTATAATATATTTCACAAATTTGTTGAAGAGTCCCCTTATGCTAGAAATATTAAAGAAACCTTAGTTAATAAATGTATTGCGCAGGCGGAAAGCGTAGATAAATACTCAGAATGGTATTCCGAAAATCATAATTGTAATGAACATAGAAAGCACATTTTAAATTATTTTCTGCTCATCCTGCTTAGGAAAAATAGTTTATGGCTCACAGAAAAGTTATGTGGGGGATCTGAGAGGCTGAAAAGCAAAAGAAAAATAGTCATTTTAAAGTCCTAAGAACGAATTTAACTCGCCATCAACTCTCGGGGCGCTCTCGGGGTGCTAGACATTTCGTTCGGCTGCTCTGCGGTTCCAGACTCAGCCGTTTGGTTGATAGCACTTTTTCTGCTGTTTGACGCCTCTATATATTTCTTGCTTAGTGGGTCAACTTTGAGAACCTACCCCAACAGAAGACGAATTCGCACTTGTTGTATGCATATGCATGTATGTATGTATGTATGTATGTGCACGCATGCTGTTCACAGTTTAAACGCACTTTTAATAAATTATCATAATTATATTATTAAAGATTCAAAAATTATTTAATTTTTATCTCAAAATGTACTGAAGTAAATAAAAATACACAAGTATGTACATATATTAAGTCTATTAATGTAATTGATTTTTTTTGGGTCATAGGGCATTTAAAAGTGATGGTCGATAATAAAACTAATTTTCACATTGTCGTGAGGTCATAAGCAAATGAGCCGTCGCGGCGCCACTTGCTGTGGCCGCAGACAACCCAGGATCAAAAACATAACAAAGAAGAGCGGCAACCGTGTCTTTTGCACACGCATGCAAACGTGCGAACCGTGCCTCATCGTTCCGCATTTGATCTGCGACTGAAAATCGGTTTCTTGTTGTGCTGGCTTTCGAACGAATGCTTCGAACTCGAAACAGCCGAGCGCTCTCGGGGTGCTAGACATTTCGTTCGGCTGCTCTGGGGTTCCAGGCTCAGCCGTTTGGTTGATAGCACTTTTTCTGCTGTTTGACGCCTCTACACTCATAAAAATCTCGAACGAATAATTTGAGTACGAACGCTCTTGAAAAAAAAATCTAGTCGCACTTGAATTTTCAAGAATTTCGCTCTTGGAATCGAGACAAATTCATTCTCAATGTGGTTCTATGGGCAAGGGGAGTGAGGAAACGCAAACTTTGAGAGAATAACGTTGGCCGCGCTCTTTCAAAGAGAGACAGCGCATGCGCAGTTTGTCATTGTCATTTGACCGTGCCGCGCCGATAATTATGTTAAAGTTGAACATTAAGATTGTGCAAAAGTAAGTGATTAAACGTCTGTATAATATAATAAAAATGTTTAAAACATCACAAAAAAAAAATAAAATGAAATAAAATAAAAATAAAAAAAAATAAAAAAAAAATAATTGCTGCTACGGGGACTGGCCAAATACCAACCGCGCTGCCTTATAAATATGCTTTCGCCGCTGCTTGTAGCTTATCGACAATAGTCGAGTCGGTTAAGCTGCTCGTCCAACTGTGTACGTTTCAGTCTTCGAGGTACCGAGTTCAAGTCCCAGCAAAGTAAGTAAAATAAAAAATTTTTATCTGTTATGTTACTAACTCAAAATCAATCACATCTTAGAAAAAAGTGGGTGGGGTGGCTGGCTGATGGTGAGTGGCGAGCAGCGCGGAGCAAACAACATTACGTCGGTCTAACGGGTTGTCCCGGGGTCTCGGTCGTGTCTGTCAAACCCAAACCCCCACCCCCTTCAATTATTATTTTTAGTCTTTTATTTTGAGAATTATTCGTACTTGGATCAAGTACTGAAACTCTTGAGTCAAGAATGTCGGGATCAAAAATTCACTCTTGGATCAAGAATATTGCTCCTGGATCAAGAATTTTCACTCTTACCCTACTTTTGAGAACGAATGCTCTTGATTCAAGAGTGAAATTCTCTATTTTTTCTCTGAGTGTATATATTTCTTGCTTAGTGGTAATACGTAATATACCATTTTAAGGGCTACACTTTCAAGAGTGTTTAAAAAAACATACAATTCGTCTGAACAGTTTTTGAGAAAAGCTCTTCTAAGTGAACCAACCTCCTACTTTTTCCGATTTTACGAGATGTGCCGAAATACGCCATGTCATCATAAAGTACACATATTCAATACAACAAATTTTATCCAAATCGTGTGAACCGTTTTTGAGAAAAGCCCTTTTAAGTGGAGGTGCCTCGGCTTGATGTTAAAAAATTACAAAAAGACCGCCAGTTCAGCAGTCGGAACCAGTCATGGATCTAGCTATAATAACAGTATTTAAGAAAAATTAAGTTAAATTAAGTCTTTGTGAACAACAAAAAACAAGTTTTAATAAAATATTTTACATCCAATTATTTTACGCCTTCGAGCCACTTTAGTATGACCATGAAAATCGTTACTAATATTTATTTTTTTAAATTGCTGGGGAACTAGGAGATGTGCAGACATACACGATACGTCAAAAGATGCGTATTTTTAGCACCTATTTTATAAAAATCATCAAGATCGTCTAAGCAGATTTCGTGAAAATCTAAATCGTTGCAAACTTTTGTTTTCAAGATTGTGCAATAACTAGGAGATGTGCACGATACGTCAAAGGACGCGCATTTTAATTGCCTATTTTATAAAAAAAAGAATCATTGTTACGTGAGCCTGTAAGAATAAAAACTGCCCTCGCTATACCCTTCAACGACCAAAAGCCGACTGCCAGGCAAAGACAAAAAAAAGGAACAGCTAAGCGGCAGCCAGTAGAATCAGTCCCCAGTAAGAATTGGAAACTGAAAGCGATCGGATCGTGTGCGAGTGCAAAAATAGATAAATAGCCGTCAAAAAGTTATGTCGCGCCTAAATTTCAGCAAGGCCTGAATTTAAATTTTCTCAAAATCGTTATAAAACGTAAAAATAAAAAAACTTTATGGCAGCAGCCAACAATGCAAATTAAATAAAAAGAAAACTTTCGTACAACAATTACCACAAGCAACAGGAATAAAGAATAAGAAGCAATTGAACGACATTCGACACAACAACAGAAATCCCAGAACCGTTTGTGTGTGATTTATTTGCGTAATAATAAATTTTCTTAGCCTGGTGAAGCATGCTGGCGCCAACATCAACATCCAGGTAAGCGTTAAATAGTCTCTGAAAGACACTTTTAAAAATCAGAAACACAAATGCCTATCAATCGCAAACTCGCAAAAAGAAAATAAGAGTTTTTGTGAGCACGCCAGGGATTGAGCGCCTTCAGCACAAAAAGTATCTGTCAGGTACTAAGTCAGAGGAAAGCAGCAAACAAATATTTTAGTTAAAGATCTCTGCTCTTCTTTTTAGTTTACTTTTATTATATTTTATTTTTATTCCTCTCTTTTTTTTTATTATTGCTATTCAATTTACTTCACTTAATTTAATGTTTGCCCATGGAGTCATATTTTTTTTAATATAGGTTAATTTTTTTATATATATATATTTAATATTATACTTGGTAGGAAGAAAATGAATCATTTATATAATAAAACGTCTGTATTTTGAATGAAGCTTAAACAAAAATCATGAATTGGTAAAACTTAAAAAGTTGGGGTGGGTATGTGAATAAAAGGCGATGGTGGTGAGTAACCGTTCTAGGAGGATGACTGCAGGCGATCTCATGGACTTATATACGGACAACAGACTGGATAAGGGGGTCATGAAGGAAAGCCCATCATGGCCCATGGTCACAATGCCTTGGCAGAGTGAAAAGGGGTGGGAAAAGGGCTAAGCTGTCAGAACATCTTACAGGTTGACTGTGGGGAGCGTGCAAGTTGGGAATATTGAGTGAATGTAGCGGCGGTGTAAGGGTATGAATGGAGAGTGTATGATTGTATGTATGAAGGGAAGTATGCCTGTGGAGCAGAGTGTCTGAGTGAATGTGGGGTCAACTTGTGGACAGCATCGACAATTTTTCTTTCTTTTTTTTACGGACTTTTTCCATGTGCTCTACATAGCCTATCTTTACTGTACTCTATCATAGAATTTGCACGATTCAAGAATAAAAATTTTATTGTTTATATTTCTGACAAAAAAATTTGCCTGGAAAGAACCACACCCGAATACGGCGAGCTCCAGCCGGGCTACCACCGTGCCAGAGCCAGAATGCTAATTTTTGAACCCGTATGAAATATAACAATTGGCGCCCAATGTGGTGTGCAAAGGACGGACTTTAATTTAATATATATTTTTTTTTATTAGTACTTTTTTATAAAATTTTTTTTTTTTTTACAATAAGTTTTTTTTTGCTGCCAGCAACTAAAGAAAATACTTCTAGGGCTGTGAGGCAAAAATATGGCAAGTAAAGTGTAGGCCACAGGAAAAGCTAGACACTCTGAGTTACCAGATCAAAGGTCAGGATTGGATGAGTTGACAATCTGTGTGGTAAAAATTAATATGAGGGAGCTTTGAGTTTATATTTGTTAACCAAAGGCAGCAGCTACGTGTATACGTAAGGTACGTGTGATCACGTGGATCGTGACAACACTGAGGCTGTGGACAGTGTAGGTAATGGAAGGGCAGCACAAGGGGTCTGCTACTCCTAGGAGGCTGTAAGCCGCTTCCAGGATGAGGCAACGCTCGGCTGAGGCCCGTTTTATAATAGACTGGGGGGAGGGGGAGGACAGGATATTTTTTTTTGGACAGAAATGAGATCAAGAGGAAAACAAAGTAAAATGCAGTCTCAGTAAAATGAAAGGCGAAGTAAAACCACGATCTGCTGAAGCATACCCACCCCAATATTTGAATGAATTAATTGAAAAGAAAAGAGAAAACAAACAAGGATAAAAAGAGAGTTTTTTTATACAAAAAAAAAATTGAATTTATATATTTATGATTTTTATACATTTATCCCAATATTTATACAGGATAAAATTTTTTTTATATTTAATTTATTTTTCTTAATTTTTTTATAATTTTTTTAATTTTTTTTGCTGATTTATATATACGTCGGCTGTTTATTAATTATTTTTTTTGCATTGAAGTATTTAGTTAAGGCTGAATTGGATTGGATACAGATATTTTTTTTATTTAGGTGTGGGTTGGAAGAGTAGGAAGTTGCCTTTTTTTCTAGAGGCTTTTATAGTTTGAGGTTCGGAATAGGTGAATGGAACGCGCAGCGAGAGGAAGGTTGCCAATACAAGGTCGCCGTTTGACTCGCAGTACCAAACGAGCGCTCAGTGCAAAAGATCCTTTAGGCCAACTGGTAGAGCTGAGCGACAAGACACCAAGAAATTGTCAACGCAAGAAGGAAACTCTTCAAAAGCTACTCGAAACAGCAGAATCGCTAAGCTTTTCGAGCAAGCTTGACCAGTTAGGCACGCTAACAGACTTTCACAGCAGTACCCTGATGGAAGACGAAGATGGAGCTGTGGGGGGTGTTCCCGAGGAGTCGCAGCAGACGGCCAATACAGGGCCAATCCCAGAAGCCTCAGCAAATATGAACCAAATGATTGCTGGAGTGTTTGCGCAAAATCAGGCGGTTATACGAATATTAAGCGAGCTTCGCTCCGAGGTAGATTCGATGACTAGTAGAATGGCAGAAGTGGAGTTGTCGATCGCAGAAGCAGGGGGCGGAAATACACATGCCTCTACTCCAGCAGTGTCACCAAAGCAGCCAACACCAGGGCTTAATCCCGAAACGAATTTCGGTTCCGGTTCCAGTACCGGTACGTCCCGAAATGAATGTTACGGTTAAAGGTTCTTTATCGGTTTTCAATTAATTTCGGTTTTCGGTTTCGGTTCCGGTACCCGGATTTTTATTTCGGTATACCGGTACGTACCGGTACTCACCGATATAAGTACTACTTATTTTTAATACTGAAAAAAAAAAAATTTTAATAAATATGTACCCGACTTGCGTTGCTACGCCGCTCACAAAGCGATGGAGTGAAGCATACCTTACAATTACCATCTATCAAATCTTCATCTAGCAAAATTCCCCATCCGTCGATTTACCCGTCTTTATAAGAAACAAAATCGTTATAAAATTTTGCAAATTTTGCGATTTTTTGGTCCGTTTTAAGAATTTTATATAAGAATATAAGAATTTTTGCAAATTTATACTTTTCTGAACTCATCTAATTTTGTAAAATTCCGCAAATTTCGCATTTATTTTAGTTGTTTCATTGTTTTTTGTGTTTAATTGTTTGATCTACACCTTCTGTATACCCGTCATTGAGCAGATTTGGGAAACACATTCTACACCCAAGCAATATCAGTAACTTAGAACCCACAAAAATCCTGGCTTTTGTACAGGAATTAGGGCTGCTAGGGGAATTGTAAATTCAGTAGGGGGGCACAATAGACCAAAATTGGTCGCGGTGCACCACTCCCCAACAACAAATAATAATACCCGTCATTGGCATTTCCAAACTTTCCAATATTTTGGACTGTTCAATCTTTTGTTTCTTTTGTCTACATACATAAGATCAAGAACTTTATAATGTCGGAAATGATTCCTCTCAGTTACATAATTTTGCACACTCCTAACATAATTAGGTACAGCGTATAAAAAAAACCGGAACCGTACCGGTACCAAAGTTTCGGTTTCGTTCCGGTTTTATCGGTTTCAATAATAACGGTAAACGGTATTCGGTTCTTAAAAAAATTTTTGTATCGGTTCAGGTTCCGGTTCCGGTACGCGATTTGAAACGGTTTATTTCGGTTAACGGTTCCGGTTCTGGTTCCGGTATTGAGCCCTGGCCAACACGTAGAGTAGGTTTTTCAGAAGGTACTGGGCGAGATGGACTGACAACAACCACTCATACACCATTTAAGGTGAGTGGTGGCCCCCTGGAAATAGATCGAAGCCGACACATTCCCTTGGACCGATGGAACTTAAAGTTCGATGGATCAGGAAAAGGGATGACCGTAGAGAGTTTTATATTCAGGGTCGGGCGCATGAAGGAACAGTATTTGGTAACCGACAGACAGCTTTATAACGAGTTCCACTTTCTTCTGGCGGGGGCTGCAGCAAAATGGTACTGGCAGATTTTGGAGGATCATCGGAATGATCTCTTTTATGGGTTCGAAGAGCTAAAAAAGGAACTAGTGGCAACCTTTTCGACGGCTGACTCGGACTATGCTACCATAAAGGCCATAATGGAAAGGAAGCAGCAACCAGGGGAACCATTTGAGGAGTTTTATTCGGATGTTCATAATCTGAACTTTAAGCTCGTGGAACGGATTCCTGAAGCCAAGTTGGTAGAAATAATCCAAGACAATTTAAATGCACAGCTCGGCGGCCTACTTTATGGGTCAAGAATTGTCACTCTGGGGCATCTGAGAAGGGAAGGCGCAAGAGCTGAAAAATGGCTGAAAGAGCATCGAGGAAAGGGAGGAGGACGTGGTTTGGCCGAGCTAGAAGTGGTTCCAGGGGGAAAAAGAAGACGCTATCGACGTAGAAGCTATCCAGAGGGGGCCAAGGGAGCATCGAGATCAGCCGCCTGCCCGACAGCAGCCAACTAGAGGGAATGGCGGTTTTCGACCAAACGTTAGTAGAGAAGGAGCTGCGGCAGGACCACCAAGGGCGATAGTAGCTGGAGGAGAGGCATTCTGCTCCTCGCCTTTCCACTTGTACCTGTGCTTTGTGTGCGGGTTGCCGAGCGATTTTTATCTAAAACAGCAGAATAGTTCATCTAAGGAGCCTTGCAAATCTGCATTTCATGATGCCCACTGTTTCGCCTGCGGTAAAAGAAATTCCTATTTGGCTGTAGATGCGGCGTTTTTACAGAGAGGTCTGCCAGGAGCAACGGGAGCTTCTGCGCAGGGAGACTTGAACCCGAAACCCTGCCAATAAAACCTTTTATACCTCCTCCTCGGCAGATATCACCAGAGAAAAGTCTGCATCAGCGCCAACAGGAGTACGAGGAGGCAAGGGCGCGGATATTTGGAGAGGAGCCAGAGCTACCTAAAACCAGGAATTATCGAAAAGCAGTGGTGGCTGCCGTGGTTTCACTAGAAGAGGATAATCGCCTTTTCGCGAAAACAAAAGTCGATGGCGTCGAAGTTGTGGCGTTATTAGATACCGGGGCCAGTGCAAATTGCATTGGGCGTGGAGCCGAGGAGTTTCTGAAGGGTCGAGAGAAACGTGTGCGGCGGCTAAAGAGGCAGGATGTACGAACAGCAGATGGAGGAGCAACAAGGGTTCAAGGCATAATTTCCCTTACAGTGTCCTGGGAAGGAGAAGAAAAGGAATTGGACTTCCTTATTGTGCCAGCGCTACAGCAGCCATTTTATTTTGGCATCGAGTTTTGGCGAACGTTTGATTTGGCTGTGGTTGGCAGGAATGGCGATCGCGTAAAAAAGTAAATTTAGGGACGAACTTATTCATGTGAGCGAGCTGTCAGTTTTAGATGACCCTGACCCACCAGCAACAGCATATACACCTCATGAATTGACTTCAGAACAGGGGGAGAGACTGGAGCAGATAAAATTCGCGTTTCCTTCATCCGGGATCTTAGGATTGGGAAAAACATCTTTAGAGCAGCACGTTATTGAGGTCCATAATGAGCAGCTTCCAATCAAACAGAGGCATTATCCGATATCGCCAGCGAAACAAAAATTAGTATATGAGGAATTAGACAGAATGCTAGGACTAGGGGTAATCGAAGAAAGTAACAGCAGTTGGAGTTCCCCTTGCAAATCTGCATTTCATGATGCCCACTGTTTCGCCTGCGGTAAAAAGAAATTCCTATTTGGCTGTAGATGCGGCGTTTTTACAGAGAGGTCTGCCAGGAGCAACGGGAGCTTCTGCGCAGGGAGACTTGAACCCGAAACCCTGCCAATAAAACCTTTTATACCTCCTCCTCGGCAGATATCACCAGAGAAAAGTCTGCATCAGCGCCAACAGGAGTACGAGGAGGCAAGGGCGCGGATATTTGGAGAGGAGCCAGAGCTACCTAAAACCAGGAATTATCGAAAAGCAGTGGTGGCTGCCGTGGTTTCACTAGAAGAGGATAATCGCCTTTTCGCGAAAACAAAAGTCGATGGCGTCGAAGTTGTGGCGTTATTAGATACCGGGGCCAGTGCAAATTGCATTGGGCGTGGAGCCGAGGAGTTTCTGAAGGGTCGAGAGAAACGTGTGCGGCGGCTAAAGAGGCAGGATGTACGAACAGCAGATGGAGGAGCAACAAGGGTTCAAGGCATAATTTCCCTTACAGTGTCCTGGGAAGGAGAAGAAAAGGAATTGGACTTCCTTATTGTGCCAGCGCTACAGCAGCCATTTTATTTTGGCATCGAGTTTTGGCGAACGTTTGATTTGGCTGTGGTTGGCAGGAATGGCGATCGCGTAAAAAGTAAATTTAGGGACGAACTTATTCATGTGAGCGAGCTGTCAGTTTTAGATGACCCTGACCCACCAGCAACAGCATATACACCTCATGAATTGACTTCAGAACAGGGGGAGAGACTGGAGCAGATAAAATTCGCGTTTCCTTCATCCGGGATCTTAGGATTGGGAAAAACATCTTTAGAGCAGCACGTTATTGAGGTCCATAATGAGCAGCTTCCAATCAAACAGAGGCATTATCCGATATCGCCAGCGAAACAAAAATTAGTATATGAGGAATTAGACAGAATGCTAGGACTAGGGGTAATCGAAGAAAGTAACAGCAGTTGGAGTTCCCCAGTAACGCTAGTCCAAAAGGGTCCCAAAAATCGGCTGTGTCTTGATGCACGCAAGGTCAATGAAAGAACAGTTAAAGATGCGTATCCTTTGCCGCATATCGAAGGACTATTAAGTCGACTCCAGCATACATATTTCATATCGGCAATCGACCTTAAAGATGCGTTTTGGCAAGTCCCACTGGAAATGAAGAGTAGGGAGAAAACCGCATTTACTGTCCCTGGGCGTCCCCTCTACCATTTTACAGTGATGCCGTTTGGGCTGTGTAATTCAGCTCAAAGGATGTGTCGCCTGATGGATAAGGTGATCCCCGCGGCCTTAAGAGAACATGTATTTGTTTACCTCGACGACCTACTGGTGTGCTCAAAAACCTTTGAGGAACATTTATCTATGCTGCAAAAAGTGGCAGAGTGTTTGACGCGCGCACAGCTTACCATCAATGTGGAGAAAAGCAAGTTTTGCTACCGACAGGCGAAGTATTTGGGGTTCGTAGTGGGCGAGGGAAAAATCAAGAAGGATGAAAGCAAAGTTAGCGCAGTGCGTGACTTTCCAGAACCTAAAACGGCCAAACAATTAAGACGTTTTCTGGGAATGACAGGATGGTACCGCAGATTTGTGAAGGACTATGCCAGCATAGCAGCTCCACTACATGACAGTCTGGCAAAGGATCGAACCCACCATTTTTGTTTGACGGAAGACGGACTTAAGGCATTTACAGCGCTAAAGACAGCCCTCATAACGGCTCCAGTTTTGGTCACAGCTGACTTTAAAAAGCCTTTTGTAATCCAATGCGATGCCTCTACTGTGGGAGTTGGAGGTGTACTTTTTCAAGAAGACGACGAGGGAAACGAGCGACCCATAGCGTTCATGTCAGCCAAGCTCAACAAGGCTCAACGCAATTACAGCATAACGGAGCTTGAGTGCTATGCGGCCATCCTAAGCATACATCGATTTCGTGCGTATGTGGAAGGGATGCCCTTTAAGGTGATCACAGACCACGCTAGCCTCAAGTGGTTAATGAACCAAAAGGACCTCACCGGGCGATTGGCGCGTTGGAGTCTTAAACTGCAGGCTTTTGACTTTAGTATAGAGCACCGGAAGGGATCGTTAAATGTTGTGCCGGACACTCTTTCTCGGATGCATATGGATGAGATTGGACTGGGTGTCAGAAACAATTGTGAAATTGATTTGACGGCAGCCGCTTTTAAGTCAGAGGAGTATAGAACCCTGGTAGAAATCTGCACAGAAAAACAAAAAGAGTTGCCAGATACTTGCGTATCCGACGGATATGTCTATAAGCGTGTCGGATTTAGGACTGGCGATAGTATCCATGACGATCTGTTGTGGAAGCTATGGGTACCATCAGAGCTGCGAGCGGAGATTCTTAATCAAGCCCATTATGCACCATCGGCAGGACATGGAGGGATCCATAAAACGTATGCACGGCTTCGACAAAAATATTACTGGCCAGGGATGGCAACTGAGGTACAGGAAGTTACACGAAACTGCGAAATCTGTAAAAGCACTAAAACAGCCAATAAAAGCAGTCGGCCACCTATGGGAAAACAGCAGATCACAGAAAGGCCACTTCAGCGATTATACATCGACTTCATGGGGCCATATCCGAGGACGAGGAGTGGAAACTCTGTTATTTTTGTCTGTTTGGATCATTTTACGAAGTACGTATGGTTGCAACCTCTGAGAAGTGCAGTGGCAGGAAAAATGGTTGAATTTTTGGAGCAAGGGATCTTCCATCAGTTCGGAGTACCCGAATATATTCATTCGGATAATGGAAAACAATTTGTCTCTCAAACCTTTGCAGACTTGATGGCTCGGTATGGCATACATCACATAAGAGCCGGTTTTTATTCGCCTCAAGCAAACGCTGCCGAACGGGTCAATAGATCTGTACTACAGATTCTGCGGACTGCAGTTCAGGAGGATCAACGCACATGGGACGTACATCTGAGTCGGGTAGCGTGGGCATTAAGGAGTGGGCACCATTCTGCTATTGACACGGAACCATATCACGCAATGTTTGGAACGCGAATGGTTCAACATGCAACGGCCTACCCGATAATGCGACAGATAGGTGGAATAGCTGCAGCCGACCAAGAAGTGATGGAACCGGCAGACAAAATGGAGCTCCTCCGACGCAAAATTCAGCGAGAGTTGGAGTGTGCCCATAAGAGAGCTGAGAAGACGTACAACACGCGTAGTCGCACAGTCGAATTTGCAGTAGGGCAGGTTGTTTATAGAAGAAACTTTAAACAAAGCAACTTAGCGGAAGGCTATAATGCCAAACTGGGCCCAAACAGAGTTCGATGCGTAGTTACGAAGAGGAAAGGCAATGCTCTGTATGAATTGGCAAACAGTGCTGGAAAAACTCTAGGAATTTACCATGCGAAGGATCTTTATGTTGCGTAATCTAACTATCTCAGGGTCGCAGGTCGAAGCCACACGTTGGTGTACAGGACAAGGACAAGATACAGGTCACGTATGAATTCTTTTTGCGGACACGTTCCAAGTACGAGACATCGACGGGTCCGAGCCTGTTACGTGAGCCTGTAAGAATAAAAACTGCCCTCGCTATACCCTTCAACGACCAAAAGCCGACTGCCAGGCAAAGACAAAAAAAAGGAACAGCTAAGCGGCAGCCAGTAGAATCAGTCCCCAGTAAGAATTGGAAACTGAAAGCGATCGGATCGTGTGCGAGTGCAAAAATAGATAAATAGCCGTCAAAAAGTTATGTCGCGCCTAAATTTCAGCAAGGCCTGAATTTAAATTTTCTCAAAATCGTTATAAAACGTAAAAATAAAAAAACTTTATGGCAGCAGCCAACAATGCAAATTAAATAAAAAGAAAACTTTCGTACAACAATTACCACAAGCAACAGGAATAAAGAATAAGAAGCAATTGAACGACATTCGACACAACAACAGAAATCCCAGAACCGTTTGTGTGTGATTTATTTGCGTAATAATAAATTTTCTTAGCCTGGTGAAGCATGCTGGCGCCAACATCAACATCCAGGTAAGCGTTAAATAGTCTCTGAAAGACACTTTTAAAAATCAGAAACACAAATGCCTATCAATCGCAAACTCGCAAAAAGAAAATAAGAGTTTTTGTGAGCACGCCAGGGATTGAGCGCCTTCAGCACAAAAAGTATCTGTCAGGTACTAAGTCAGAGGAAAGCAGCAAACAAATATTTTAGTTAAAGATCTCTGCTCTTCTTTTTAGTTTACTTTTATTATATTTTATTTTTATTCCTCTTCTTTTTTTTTATTATTGCTATTCAATTTACTTCACTTAATTTAATGTTTGCCCATGGAGTCATATTTTTTTTAATATAGGTTAATTTTTTTATATATATATATTTAATATTATACTTGGTAGGAAGAAAATGAATCATTTATATAATAAAACGTCTGTATTTTGAATGAAGCTTAAACAAAAATCATGAATTGGTAAAACTTAAAAAGTTGGGGTGGGTATGTGAATAAAAGGCGATGGTGGTGAGTAACCGTTCTAGGAGGATGACTGCAGGCGATCTCATGGACTTATAGACGGACAACAGACTGGATAAGGGGGTCATGAAGGAAAGCCCATCATGGCCCATGGTCACAATGCCTTGGCAGAGTGAAAAGGGGTGGGAAAAGGGCTAAGCTGTCAGAACATCTTACAGGTTGACTGTGGGGAGCGTGCAAGTTGGGAATATTGAGTGAATGTAGCGGCGGTGTAAGGGTATGAATGGAGAGTGTATGATTGTATGTATGAAGGGAAGTATGCCTGTGGAGCAGAGTGTCTGAGTGAATGTGGGGTCAACTTGTGGACAGCATCGACAATTTTTCTTTCTTTTTTTTACGGACTTTTTCCATGTGCTCTACATAGCCTATCTTTACTGTACTCTATCATAGAATTGGCACGATTCAAGAATAAAAATTTTATTGTTTATATTTCTGACAAAAAAATTTGCCTGGAAAGAACCACACCCGAATACGGCGAGCTCCAGCCGGGCTACCACCGTGCCAGAGCCAGAATGCTAATTTTTGAACCCGTATGAAATATAACATCATCAAGATCATCTAGACCGATTTTGAGAAAAAATTTATTTATGTTAAGTGGATTGTAAGCTATAGTATGACCACAATGTCTCAAAATACTAAAAAATACCCCAAATGGTGGCCAAATTGTAGAGTCGCACTGATCTGTCAGCAGCTTGAATTCAAAATGTGTTTATCAAGTTACAGTTTAAAGAATTCTAAAAGCAGCTTACAGCTCTAAAAAAAACACGATGTACTACCACAAGTGTGCGCAACTTCGTGATCCTAGGTAAAGAAAGTCTTGAGGCAATTAAAATTAAAAAATATAAAAACTCATAAAAGAGAGTGCTATTTGTATTTATGTGCTAATATATTTATTATTTGACTACTATTTTGGACTATTTTGGTGCGCCCTGCATTTGCTTTTAATTTTTTCGATGTTGTCGGCTGTGCTTGCAATCCACACAAGCTAACGATGTGGCAACGCAGTGATTACACAGGCCAACAAAATGACCATCTTTGTGAGGTGCAGCCCTGTTGATTTAAAAATATGATAAGTTTATGTTTACTGATTCCTAAACTGGTTTCGGTTTCGTTCCATCAGCTCTTGTTTCCAAGATATGGCAGAAAAACGAAAATCTCGCATTTTTGGCACTCTAGGATTTATGGAGGCCACACTAGGCATAAATGTCTGAGTTTATGAGCTATTTACGATAAAGGACATATCATTGCAAATTAAAAAAATCATAGGGACCATGTAAGTCCAGCGGAAAGTGTCTAATTTGGCCTTTAAAGAGAGAAATTTTTCGATTTATAGCATTTTTATCAAAATAAATCATCCCGTTTAAGGAAGCGCGGTAATTGGATTAATACATTCGACATCTGAGCATATAGCCAAACATATGATCTAATTTTGTGATTTTTATGGCATTTAAATAAGTTTATTTGGCAAAGATATGTCGTGTTTAAGACGAAAATACATAATTCAATTTATGGGAGGAAAACTAGATTGTTACTCTAAATCTGTATAGGAACTGTAAAGGGGCTACTTGGTTCGGCATAAATTGTTATATGTTTACATGTAGATGATAAATTATATTTGGAAACAAGTAGCCTTTTCACAGTTCCTATAAAAATTTGAGTTACAAATCTAGTTTTCCTCCCATAAATTTAAATATGTAATTTCGTGTTTAAGAGGCTATAACTTTGCCAAATAAATTGATTTAATCGCCATACAAATCACAAAATTAGATCATATGTTTGTCTATAGGCTCAGATGGCGAAAATATTAATTCAATAACTGCGCTAGCTTTAACGGGCTATAAAAAATGCTAAAAATGCTATAAATTGAAAAATGTCTGTCTTTTGAGGCCAATTTAGACACTTTCCGCTGTACTAATATAGCGGCTATGATTTTTAAAATTTGCATTGATATGTACTTTATCGCAATTAGTTCATAAATTCAGATAATTATGCCTAGTGTGGCCTTCATAAATCCTAGAGTGCCAAAAAGTCGACTTTTTGGTTTTTCCGCGATATCTTGGAAACAAGAGCTGATTGAACAAAACCAATGATACAGTTTTGTTCAGTGAAGTCTATATTAACATAATCTGTTAAAAATAGACCTGCACCAAAATCACTGTTGGGCTGTGTTATTTAGTGTCCCTTCTGGAAATCAGCAAAATTAATGGCACTAAATAAATGGCTGATCAGCTGTTCGAAGCTGTTTTTTTATATGGAGTTCAACATAAAAATTTATTTTCGTGCGCATTTGGAGAAATGATAAAGATCGGATCAGTGGCTCTCAAGTTATGAGCAAAAACGTACATCGCCCTCGCCACACCCCCTCCCACCCTTTCACAACTAATACCACACAATCTTAGAGAGAGAGAGCGAGAGAGAATGCGAGAGAGAGAGTGAGATAGAGAGACTTTGAGATGCACCAGCGCAGCACCAGCATTGCATTCAGCTTCTACTCCAGGTACAGAGTATGTTATAGTCGGGCTTGATCGACTTTCTCACTTGTTTTTATATGGAGTTCAACATAAAAATTTATTTTCGTGCGCATTTTTTTGTTCTGGAAATAGGCCTTAAAGTGTGATTTTCAACAGGCAAAAATTTGTGAAAAATGTATTTTATTGTTTGTTTAACTTTTTTTGAATAACATTTACCGCAAAATTTTCTAGTAGCTTTAAAATAACATAGTAGCTATTTTTAAACCAATGAATGTATATGGGTATTTCCATGATGTCCCTCGCGACAATCGTACGCATTTAAGTGGAGTTAAAGTCAAACTAAAATACTTTTTTTTTTCTTCTGTTACTTTAACTTATGGCACACTCGAAGCACTTTATTTAGTGGTAAAGTAGAGAGCACACCTAGAGCTGGTTCCAAGATAAAGCCAATTTAAAAGCGATTCGCACGCGACAAAAAATGGAAGTAATGTTTTTGGCCATCAGTATAAAAGCAAAACTTAGCGAAATCTGCCAAAACTATATATGCGACTAATGTTGTTTAATACTTTAACTGTATATTAGAATTTATTTGAACAAACAATTTTGTTTAGTTTTTTTACTTCAAAATAAAATTGGATTCGCTACGCGACATTGCGAACGCGACACTTTTTTCCATCATTATATTTATGTTGTTTTTGTTATAATGCGAAGCAAAAATTTACAGTTAATTGCAATCACATAGTTTGTCATGGTTTCTTATGCATTCTTTTTGAACCCTTTGTTGCCTCATAAAGGTTTTAAATAGCAAAATTAAAGGCAATCGAAAAGCATTTTTATAAAAAAAAAATGGAGGTCAGCTAACTTCGGCTCGACCGAAGTTTATATACCCTTGGAGCTTGATATATGCCTGACAGTTTGTATGGCAGCTATACTATATAGTGGTCCGATTTCGACAAATCTTGTTGATATTATGTAAAATCATTGAAAACTTATAAATACGAGCGTTGGGAGCAGTAGCGGATCCAGGGGGGGGGGCTATAGGGGCTGAAGCCCCCCCCTTAGAGCCCAAATATCTTAATTCACCCAAAATATGCAAAGAGCAAAATAAGAAATTAAGAATTTCAGAAAAAGATGCAAATACTTAGATTGTTTTAAAAAGGCATGAGAAGTAGAGATTTCGAATTATCGATATATAATACTTGTAGAATATATTTTTGGTGTGTATTTTTGTTAGTTCGGCCACAAAAAGGGAGTTTTTTGAAGGCATTCTCTTGAATAGTTAGGTGTGTTCGCAGGAAGATCTAATAATAAAAGTTGTTACTTTCTTTAGAAAAAAATCTTTTACACATCCGGTCACCTTCACCACCTATTGGCGCCAGCTGTGATGTAACTAGCCATGAAATAGCAAATTCTCAAACTTTGCCGTTCGGACACACGCCAAAAAATTGAGACAAGCTTGGGTTGGTCCCTTTGAAGCAGTATAGCCAATTTTACATTCTCTTGGATATTACTAGTATTTTTAATATTACTAATATCCAAGGGAATCGATATTTCGACAACCTTAATCAGCAGAGAAAAGTATCTACAAACACACACCGTTGGAATATGGGTTGAAATATTACGACCGATCGTTGAAAATTTTGTGGAATATTTAATAATTTGAATAACCACTGTTCTTTACGTGGCAACAGTTTAGAGGAAGATTTATTCGAATCGATTCCTATCTTCTCTTCACCTTGCGTCACTGAGCGAACAGTTGTCGCTTGATGAGAATGGTTATTGTATGCACGAAAAACATGAATGCGTGTACACATTCGCCGAGTTGCTTTTATACATTATTGGAGAATTAGAAAAGCTTAAGAATGATAGAGACAGCGAGACATCATCAGAAGCGGCAAATCTCATGAGTGCGATTGGAAAAACGGACTTTCGTATCAGTTTGCATGTTTTTACTGCCGTCAATGCTGCAATTTTGACACTCAGTAGGACTCATGTGCTCACGTCGCCCATGTGATTGAATTGTTTCTTGAAACAAGAAATAATTAATCATCTTTTGATGTAACTTTTAAAAAAATGAACAAAATTGCAGACGAAATGTCACTTGGGTTGAAAATTCCTCGATTATATGGTCGTCAAAAAACCCAACAGCTTACGCACGAGTATACGACGCTTTTTTACCCCCATGTTAAATATTTTTATGCAAAATACTATTCTAAGAATGAAGCATCTAAAAAGAAATTAGTAAATATTTAGTATACCACCGTTCTAAACCACAATTTTGTGAAAAATGTCATCGATCGGCCGCTAACTAAAAAGAATTATTATACAACAAAGTCAAGGAGGTCATTCACGGGTTCCTTTTTAATGAAGTTTTTAAATTTGCAGGTTTGTACTAAGAATATGTGAATTTTATTCGGCAATTGTAAAAAAAATCAGAAAACGTTAAAACTTAACCACGTAGCTTAAATGCAATAGCATTTCCAAATTTATAAAACTAACCAAAATAATGTATGTACAAATATAGTCTTAGTGACGTGTACGACGTTTTTTGATTTAAAATAGGTTACTTGAAGGTAAAAAATATAAAATATGAATAAAAAAAAATAGACCTAACTTTTGTATGGCAGCTATACTATATAGTTGTCCGATTTCGACAAGTTTTGGTGAAATTATGTGAAATCATTAAAAACTTATAAATACGAGCGTTGGGATCGATAGCACTAAAAACAAAAAAGTTTTTCTCACTAAAACTAGTTTTTCAACCGATCGTTCCTATGGCAACTATATGCTATAGTCATCCGATCCGGCCGGTTCCGACAAATGTGCAGCGTATTTGTACCAAAAGACTTCGTGCAAAGTTTGGTTAAGATAGCTTTAAAACTGACGGAGGAGATAGCATAGAAACAGACGGACGGACAGACGGACATGGCTATATCGTCTCAGCTCGTCATGCTGATCAAGAATATATATACTTTATGTGGTCGGAGATGTCTCCTTCCCTGCGTTACAAACATTCGGACAATTTCAATATACCCTATCCAAGGGTATAAAAACGTCCAATTTTAATGTCCAAATGAGAAAATTTGCTCTAGCAAGGTCGTAAAACCGAATATTTCGAAATGGGTTATGAATAAATTTAAGATTACCTTACATTAGTTCAATTTATTTGTCTCTCCTTGATGCCCATATTAAAATGCTATTTAAGTTCGATTTTAGACATTTTAAGGTTTAATTTTGTTAAAAAAATGTAAAAAATTACAAAATTTTATTTAGTTTTTGGGCTATAACTTTTAAAAGCGCAATAATATCGAAAAACTGAAAATATGTTCAATAAGAAGAAACAAAGGACTACCAACTATTTTTTTTTAACACTTTCAATATAAGCGAAAAATTTTTCACAATTTTTTAAACTTGGAAGAAAATCGATTAAAAAAAAAAACACATTTTATACTCTGTACCAAACGTACATAGGGTATATTAAGTTTGTGCAAAAGTATGTAACAGGGAGAAGGAATCATTTCCGACCATATAAAGCAGAGCTCGCAAATAACTGATGACAGTTTTTCGTTGTCCAAAAATAACTGTTATATACGAACCCTTTGAGCAAAGAGTCAGAGATGAACCGTTCTGGTCATCTCTTGAATGTATCGGTCTGCGCTCAGAAAACAACCCATTTCATTCTTTCCTTTTTGCTCTGCTCAATCGCAGACCGTTTGAACGCGAGCGAAGAAAATAAAAGTCATTTGCATTTGTGTGCGTGTGTGTGCGAGTGAGGCGTTCGTTTGGGCTCCTGAGCCACAGAAGCCAAACACAAAAAAAAGAGCGTTTGCGCTGAGCCTTTCATTTATTTGCTTATCTGCTGACTGTTATTGTGAGAGCGCTCAGTCGGATCGCTCTCTATAAGTGGTCATTGAATGAGCATAACAAGAATAGCTCAACTGAGAACAGTCAACTGAAAACCAAAACAAATCGGAACGAAGTGTTTTGCTCAGAGAGAGAGAGCAAGCGTGTATGTTTTTTTCGGTTATGTTAGTGAGCGAACGGCAAAGGGAAGTACGGTCAACAGTTATTTGCGAGCTCTGATATAAAGTATATATATTCTTGATCAGCATCAACAGCCGAGTCGACATAGTCTGTCCGTCCGTCCGTATAAACAACAAACAGATCTCAGAGATGGTAAGAGATAGAGGTTTGACATGTATGGGACAATTGCTTCTTATACTTGCAGGCAGATCAAGTTTATTTTCAATTTTAGGCACGCCCCCTCCCGCCCCCGCAATTTGCAAAAAACGTTATGTCTCCTACAGTTTTAAAGATAGATTTGTACCAAGTTATGAGCAAATAAGTAAACAATCCTCCCCCACCCCCTCCCACCCTTTCACAACCAACACCGCACAATCTTAGAGAGAGAGAGAGAAAGAGAGAAACTTAGAGATGAGCGCAGCACCAGCACTACATTTAGCTTCTACTCCAGGTACAGAGTATGTTATAGTCGGGCTTGACCGACTTTTTCACTTGTTTAATATTGAAATCCGAAAATTTGTACCTTATTAGCAAAATCAAAACTTCGTGTTTGGTTTTTGTGGAACGTCATTCAATGCAGCTTACATTAAAACAAATTTGGTTTGAATAGGACACTTAATGTGGCCGGCCACACGACCAACAAATGTAGTGACACCTCGCTAATCACACGTTTATGCAAATATCGCGTGAGCCGGACGTGCTGGCAGAAAACGGACAACTTATCTGAGCTCAGCGGCCAAAAATTAATAAAGAACGGTTGCTATCTTCTCTGTTGCAAAAGTTTGCCATTTTTTGTAAACATGTGTTATTGCGCCAGTCACAACGGTTTAAAATTACTTAAATATTTAAGATTACCTACTTAAATGCTAACTTATACCTAAACTAGTATTTATATCATATTTTAAAGTTAACATACAAAATTAAACAGATCAAATATGTTTTAATAAATATGTATATTAAATGTTATTATTTCCTTTGTCAACTAATGTTTTCCTCGGATCAAATGTTTTTAATTCGTAAGTGTTCTTCTATTCTAAGCCTAAATTGCGTGGCGTTCCATATATCGTGGAGTAATCGATTCCAACAGAGAACAGTGTGGATGAAAATTGTCTCTTCGAAACTTATAGTCTATACTTTTGACACCCAATATTGTTTGTTCTTCTTGTCCAGACTATTTATGTAATAAAACCAGACTTCGCACATCCATCCACGATTGTAGGGGTTAGTCAAATATATTAATGGATACGTCAGATATTCTATTAGTTCGTCTTTTATTGTAGATGTACCGTGCTATGTTGTTAAAGGCTACTTGTATTTAACGTTTACTTGCTGAGTCACAGTTATTGAATACTTCAACACCATAAAAGGGAGCAGCAGTTAGGAGGGTCTTGGCTATCAATAAGCGAATCTTGACTGGTAGGAAGTGCTTAATAACGCTCTGGGTTCTTAGTAGTCCATACAACTTGCCTACGGATCCAACAATATGATCGTTCCAGAGAGTTGTGGATAGTGGAGTTATTGCTGGTCACTAAAGATTTATCTATTGGAAATACAACGCCACAAATGAGTGCAAGGCGTCAAATTGAATGCAAATATGTATGTAAATAGGTACTTTCTTTAAAATCAAAAAACTAGCTTTTCCTCGATTTTTGTAAAACGGACCCACTAAAAAATATTTGGATTGCATTTTTTGACTCAGCAAAGGGACTAACATATGAAATGACTGCCAAATGGTCGGGATCGGAAATGCTGTAAGCTAGTGTAATTATCCTCTTTGCGCCATTTTGCGCGTTTTGCGGTGCCTTAATTTTGAAGATGAGTTTGAACTCTGTCATGCAACGCTGCGAGACGTGCGGATAGCACCTCTACTGCTCCTACAAACTGGATTTTTAACCAACTAAGAGAATGTACGCTTAAAATTTGACTATAAATTAATAGAAATTAATTTTTAATTTTTACTTTTTATTCACAGATGTGAAAACTTTGTTTTTAGATCACGTATACGCAATGTTGACATATAAGTGCGGTCGGGATAAGCGTGGGGTCACATTAACTTAATATTTGGTTTTAATATTTAGAATGTTATATTTATCAAATATACCAAGTTTCAGCTCGATATCTGCAACAGTAGACTTAATGCCAATTATTTAGCGATTCGGCCCACAGTGCAGTGGCTAAAAACAATGAATGACGAAGGGTCTTGTTATTTGAGCATGCGCAATATTCACATGCAATGAATGTACATATGTGTTGTTAAGAAGTTGCCTCCTTGTTCTGTTTGGAAAATTTGTAAGTCCTAAACAATAAATTTATTTATTTAAAATCAAACATTGAAAATTTATTTAAATATGTACAGGGGCCATTATTATATATTTTGTAAATTAATTATCTATAAAATTCTTTAGATATATTTTTTTTTAATTTGTTTCCTCAAACAACAGAAAAATCAATAATTTTCGTTTAACTACACGCTTACCGCATATTTGTTTTGTATTTATCAAAGATTAAAACCATTTTGCTTATATTTCTTTTTATCAAATGTGATATTTAATATAAGTATATTTTCACTCAGCTTTTGGTCATGAGGGTAAAGTTTGAATATTTCAAAACTCTTGCCATTTTATTCGGACTAAATTCTGGACTCTATTTCTATATACATCTTTTTTTTTAAACATCCTGAATAGACTGTTTAGCAATGACATTTAAATTTATTAAATTTATTGCCTAATCGTTAGATATAATATTAACAAAACAAAAAAAAAAATACTAAAAATTGCGCAAGAATTCATTGGTTCGATCCCAGATTTTCTAATCTAAATTTTCATACTTTACTTTACAGATAAATATTTATGTGAACATTCTAATTCCGTAATAATGCGACTTCCTGAGCTGCTGCCGACTGATACCACGAGGAAATCATTTTCTCAAAGGAGTAAAATTTCAGAAGCAGCAATGTTTGTAAATCATGCACTGATTTCCAGCGAGAATGCATCAAACAAATTCGACAAATGCTCGGTATGTACTTGTATTTAAGTATGTCACAGTCCGGCGCGTCACCACTGGGCATACAGAAGTGCTCAGCGGCAGCGCATCAATGCCAAAATGGGCATGTTATTTTTGCCGGCCCCTGATATATATACTGATATATACCTGATATATAAAAAATTTATTAATTATAAGTTATAAATACTTTTTGAGGATGACTGCCAATTTTAAAGGTCCAGGTTTGTGGTTGTTTCTAAGTCGACAAAATCATTTTAAAACTTGAAGTTGTAGTCTCCAATGGTTATGCCAGGTATTCCAAAAGTGGGCAGAGCTTCAAAATTTTTGGTTGCTGAATAGGCCAAAACTTCAGAATGCCATACTTGTCTTGCTTTGAATCTAACTGTGCTTTCTAAAAAAAAAAAACAAAGAAAGTGACCTTTTGTTCATATGCTTTGTATGTTGTTTTTATCTTTCTGAAAGCTTATAGAATTTTTCAGATTTCCTTAAAAATCGGATTTTCAGTACTGTTTTTGACTTTTACTTATAACTTGGTCATTAACCACGACTTTCTTAGTTTTCGAATAAATAATATTCGGTATGCTGTAGTTTGGCCAGCGTAGTAGGCCAGTACACATATACATGCTTGGCCATGTGTTCTGGAATCTTTGTCAAAATCTGTATCGCTTACACTTGCGTCTTTATCCGTGTCTTCTACATTTTGATCCATCCCTAATTCGCGTACATTTTCATCTATTTTTGATTCGTTTACATTTTTTCTTTATTTTATTCATTTACATTTTCTTTTTTTTTTGATTCGTTTAAATTTTCATCTGTATCTGTATTTTGCAGTTGCTCATTAGAGTCCTGATTTTCTTTCGTTTCTCCTATTCCTAAATTCTTATTCATGTCTTTGTTTTCGTTGTGGATGTTATTATCAGGATTCTTTCCCTGGAACCAAAACATAATATTCTGCAAAGCCCAGATGCCTTTGTAAGGAACTTGTGTCTGTTGAAACCCTTCTACGTCTTCAAGCACATTCCTGTCATTTTTTAAAACTTTCGTAACTTGGTATGGTCCTTTGTATTTCGGAATTATTTTTCTCGCTACCTACCAGGGCTTTATACCGGAACTGAAACCGGAACCGTTAACCGAAATAAACCGATTCAAATCGGGTACCGGAACCGGAACCGAAACCGATATAAATTTTTTTGAGAACCGAATACCGTTTACCGTTAATATTTAAACCGATAGAACCGGAACGAACCCGAAACTTTAGTACCGGTACAGTTTCGTTTTTTTTTTTTATTCGCTGCACCTTATTGAATTAAGCTTGTGCAAAAAAATGTAACAGAGAGAAATCATTTCCGACCTTATAAAGTAGGTATATATTCTTGATCAGCCCATTGATGGTTACACAGGTCAATTTTTGGTCTCTTGAAAATCCCGTACAAATTTTGATTTGTTTTTATACTTGGCACGAGTGTATACAGAGATGCACTGCAAATTGGAAATATAAGCACAGTCGTCCTTTTTAGTAAAACGGCACTTAAACGTATTTGAATACATTTAAACGTTCTTGACTGGTGGTTAGAATCCTCCACGGAGTTCCCACAATTATATTAGATTTCAAAAGTCGCGCTTTTTGTTCCACTTCCTCTTCTCAGTCGTAAAATGTATACTGAATCTGCTAATAAGCCTGGACTCAACCATATTGAACGCAATTATGATTCTGCGAGCAAATCACATGAATGCTATAAAGTGGACATATAAAATTCGAAGTTAAATTTGAAAACAAATAATACATAATATAAAATTTAATTCTGACTGCTGTAGGCATTGCCACGCACATATAAATTAACTTCACTATATATCAAAAAAAACTTTGTACCTGCACTACCCTACCATAATATAGTTTAAAAAAAAAGTTCCTTTATGTGAACTACGTTAAAAATACGAAATATGAAGTCAATATAGTTTTATTTTAAATATAAAACCATTCTATTTGTCTTGAATTTTGATTTGTTTTATTAAACAAGAACAAAATGATTTAGATTTATTTCAGAATTTAGTTTTTTCAGTATTAGGAATAAGTAGTACTTATACCGGTCTACCGAAATAAAAATTTGTGAATCGTATCGTAACCGAAAACCGAAACCAATTAAAAAACCGAAATAGAACCTTTAACTGAAACTTTCATTTCGGGACGTACCGGTACTGAAACCGGAACCGAAATTCGTTTCGGGATTATGCCCTGCTCGCTACTTCTAAATCGCAATTGAAAAGTTTTATAACCACATAATCTCCGCATTTATACCCAACTTTTTTTTCCTTTCGAATTAACATAACTCTCGGTTTACTCCTGCGCTTTCTTTTGATTCTTTTGTGCATTTTCTCTAATATCTTGCAAATCTCGGCATTTGTCTTGTATTTGATAATTTTCTCTAATATTGTCTACAATTTTCCCCTTTTGGTTTACTCCGAATAACATAGCGCTCGAGTGTTCATTAATCATTCGGTGCTTTGTATTATTTAGCATAAATTCTACTGTCTGTATGACTTTGTCCCACCTTAAATTATTATCGGCATCCGTAAGTTTTGCTATCATTGGGCCTAAATTTCGATGAACTCTCTCGACCTGACAATTTGCTTGTGGAGAGCCGGTAGAAATTTGTATGTGTTGGATGTTATTGTTAAGGAAGGACAATAAGTCTCCGCATGACTATTGCCTCCTTGCATGGAGACGAAAGCACCATATACTCAGCTTCCATGCTGCTTTTCCGACTTCCAAGATATCGGACCACCAGCTAATGGGAACACATAGCCAGTATACGATTAGCGGTCGACTTGATCGCCGCCCCAGTCAGCATCAACATAGCCAACAAACGCTTGCTCGCAGTGCAGCCCTATGTCAACTGTAGACGCCAGATAACGCAGCATGTGCTTCACACCTGGCAGGTACTCACTGTGCGGTTTCTTGTTCCGCTGAGTGCAAAGTATCCGGCCTTGTCGCAAGCGCCAGCCACATCAGCTCACCGATCTGTGTCTGATATAATGTTGGGTCCAACTGACCCAAAGAGATATCGCCGAGTTCACCTTCGCGCTGAATCTCCATACAAAGAAACAGATTTGATGCACCCTTGTCAGTACAATCGAAGGAACTTGAGATTGCAGCCTTTATTTCCATCCTGTCCAGTTTCGATTGACATGCTAGAAGGAGGTCATCAACATTAACAAGAATTAGTGAAATATTACCTCCGCCTTGCTTTTGATATAAGCATGGCTCGCTGCTGTACGGGATAAAGCCAATTCCAATCCACTCCCTTCCTGATTGTTTCAATCCATATATAGCCTTTTTCAGCAATAAAGCCGACATGGGATGATGGCCATCATCATCATCATGCCGTGCATACATCCATCTGATGCAAATACAACTGCAACTGTGCTGCCAACGCCAGCACGAAACGTACACTCTCCAGTCTGCATACTGGCGAGTATGTATCAGTGTAATTGACACCATTCTGCTGCGAACATTCTTTCGCAACCAAGCGCGCCTTAAAGCGCTCTATGCCGCCTTGTGGAGCCAATTGCTCGCTGGTTTCCTGGTAAATCTGTCAGTTCCCTTATACTTCTTCTACATTGTTTCACGCCATTGTGAAGAATGTTCGCCGCTTACTGCCTCCTCGTAGGATGACGGAATTGTTACTTCTCCCGTAACCATAGCGCTGAGTATGTTATACTGCTCTTTGGGCTACCGGGTCTGCCCGACCTCAGCAATTTTGGTCTTCCTGGCCCAAAACGAACCTCGCTCCCTTGTGCAACATCGTCTTCTGTTGCACTCTGTAACATTTGCCTCATCCTCATAAATATCGCTGTCGCTGTTAAGCCCAGACTCAGACTCGGTCTCATAGCCCACGCTGCTATCATCGCCCGGAGTCTCGATATTATCTCTACTGCCTGGCCAATCAAATGTAACGGTCGCACCATCACACTGATCCAGTTGGTCATGCTCATCGAAAAGAACATCACGCTTCTCAATCAACTGCCGGGTCTCTGCGTCATAACCCCAATAGCCTTTAGCTTCTGTTGAATATCCGACCATGCAATACTCTTTCCCTTTTGGTTGAAACTTGTTTCTGTGGCGTCCCTTGGTTAAAGCCACTTTCTTTTAGGTGACTAATAGAGGGCTTCTTACCAGTCCACGCTTCCATTGGAGTCAGCTCGATTAGCGCGATGGTTGGCGAACGATTTCGCAAATACACCGCCGTGTTGATTGCCTCAGCCCACAACGCCTCGCATAATCCTGACTGCGCCAGCAAACATCTGGCCATCTCAACCAAAGTACGGTTTGCTCTTTCTGCAACTCCATTCTGTTGCGGTGTGTATGCCATTGTTAGCTGCCGTGAAATTCCATTTTCCTTGAGAAATCCATCAAACGCCTTGTTCACATACTCCCGCCTGTTGTCGCTGCGAATACATTTCCGCTTCTTTCCAGTTTGTCGTTCGACCAGGTTCTTGTATTCCACAAACCTGCTAAAAACCTCATCTTTGGAAACGACTGAACGTGAATCTTTCTTATCATGCACGTTTTGCATAGATAGAAAATCCACCTTTTCCATCCCGCGCACTAAATTTTTCCTTGCAACTTCCTTTAGACTTGCATAATTCAAGTGCCCAAATCGTCTGTGCCATAGCGCTCCTTTATCTTCAACAGCAGCAAAACAATTATTTCTTTTGCCTTCAAATAAATACAATTTTCCCACTTTTTTGCTTCAGTATGCATTCACCTTCTTGGACAATATCCGATATCCGCGGTCCAAAGTGCACTACGCTGTTGTATTCGATCGCTCGAGCCACTGACATAAAATTCCCTGCCAGCTTTGGCACATACAGCACATTATTCAAAGTCAATGTCCAAAAATCAGTTTCCAGCTTAACTTCTCCTTTGCCCTCGGCCTTTAGGAGTCCCGAATTAGCCAAGCTGATCATCTTCGTATGTGCCTCCTGCCTCGAAAACAAATCCTTATTGCAACACATATGGCTTGTTGCTCCTACGTCTAAGCACATTTAGTTTTCTCGAAACTTCCAGCGTAAACAGTTTGTTTCTCTGAGTGTTATCCTCCCTCTTGCTCTCTTCTTTGTATGCGCTCTCGCCCCGACATTGTGCCTTCACATGTCCCGTTTTTCCGCACTTTAAGCAAGCACCGTTTGCAAATTTTTTTCCTTGTGCCTGTCTTTGCACAACTGTTCTTCTTTTGCATAACTGTGAATGCTTGCGCATTCTCGCTCTATATCTCTATCTTTGGCGACAACGAAATTCTCATAGCCGGCTGGAAGACTGGAAAGCAGAATGATTGCTCGTAGCTCATCGATCATCTCAATTCCAACCGCAGCTAGCTGATCCAAGATTTCACCGAACAAATTTAAATAACTTGCCATGCTCTGACCTTCTGCCATACGTAAGCTGAGCAACTTCTTGTAAAGCGATACCTTCCGCGCTGGCCCACTTGGCTGATGAACGTCTTTCAGTTTTGTCCATGCCTCATATGCCATTCCACAGTTCTTGACATATCCCAGTTGCGATGGTCTTACACTCAATGTGATCATGGCCAATGCCTTTTGATTTAACGCTGGCCAGTTGACGCCTTCACCGGCGATTGACACCGTCAAAACCGCCCGACGCCATTCCATAGCACCGCATGCACCAAAACACTGTGATTCTGTATGCTCCAAGAATCCTAATTTATTTCCTCCAGTTTTTATACCCTTGGAGAGGGTATATTAAAATTGTTCAGATGTATGTAACGCATATAAGGAAGCATCTCCGACCACATAAAGTATATATATTTGTGATCAGCATGACGAGCTGAGTTGATATAGCCATGTCCGTCTGTCCGTCTGTTTCTATGCTATCTCCTCCGTCAGTTTAAAAGCTATCTTAACCAAACTTCGAAAAAGTAGTTCTAGTGAGAAAAACTTTTTTGTCTTCAACGCAATCGTCCGCAAACCTCGTATTTATAAGTTTTCTATGCCTTCACATAATTTCACCAAGTTTTATGAAAATAGCTGCCATACAAAAGATAGTTTTGAAAAAACGTTTTAGTAGGAAAAACTTTTTTGTTTTCAATGCTATCACTTCCAAACTTGTTACTGGTCAATATTATATGCTAACACATAATTCTGCCAAGTTTGATTCAAATCGGATGACTATAGCATATAGCTGCCATAGAAACGATCGGTCGAAAAAGTAGTTCTAGTGAGAAAAACTTTTTTGTTTTCAAAACTTTGTCAAAATTGTGGTGCCATATAACAAACTGGCGGGCAGATATCATGCTCCAAGGGTATATAAACTTTGGTCGAGCCGAAGTTAGCTTGCCTCTATTTTTCCATTTGATACATGGCACTCATTTTGCTATTGTTTGCCCCGTAATTTAACCCGTAACACGACTCTCTTTCAAACGACCTTGAGTTCGAGTTCTTCAATTTTACTTCGCACGAAATACCTTTGCTCAAAATAGACATAGACCGTGGACTATATTAAGTCCGGATGATTACTTTATTACTGTGACCTGGGCCCATAACCTGTTGAGGCAGGATTAACTTTGTCAGGCAGTGGTAACTAAGAAGGACTGGGCAGAAGAATAAAATGCGTGTGTTCGGTTTGACAGTTTATTCGTTTATTTTGGCCTGCTATATTACCGGAAATATTCTTGCAATGCTACAATAACTTCTTTGATTGACGTAGTTTTGGCAGGGTATAGTTTAAGAAATGTGGTTGCTGTATCTATCATTACTAGTAAGTGTTTTTTTGTGTATTTTTGCCTATTGGCCCGTAATGATCTATGTGGATCATTTCAAAAGGATTATTTGATTTCGGTATGTTGTGTAAGTATCCTTCCAATTTTCCACTTTTCGTCGAAAAGGCTATACCTTTCAAACAATTCCTAATATGCTCCTCCACTTTTGCCCTAAAGCCCCATACGGACATCCGAAGTACGTAATTTAGCTTACTTTTGTAGTACGCAAAAAATAATTTGACACACACGTCTGCTTCGGTTTTCTTTATTCGGCGAACTGACGCCAACGCTCATTCTCCCTCCTTATGTCTAAGTGCTGTACAGTGTCTTTTTTAAGTGTTGTAAAGTATGCTAGATTCTAGTGATGGTCACTGCTCTGCCTGCAGCTAGTGGTGGTCTTTGATCATGACTTACTACTACAATTCGGCCATCCTGACTGGGGTGCATCCTGCACTCCTAAGATATGTATACAATGAAGGAATTTTAACTTAAACAACTCATTTACATGTTCTTTAAAAGTATCTTAAAATACTATTTAAAATTGACATTTGTACAAGTTTATTGGTCTTTCTTATTTCTTAGCCATAGTTTCATATTCGCAACTGCCCAATTCTTGATTGCTGAAATCCATCGAATTTTCTAAAATGTACCTATCATTTCGCAAAACCTTAGTCACTTTATAAGGTCCCTTAAGCTTTGGTATTAACTTTTTAGAGTAGTAGTAGTAGTAGTAGTAGGTTTTATTTTTGTGCCATATTTAGCGATTGGCAAGAGATGCCGTCAGCCAGTTACAAAATTAATTGAATAAATCTAATGTAATGTAATATAAAACTTAGGATTATGTTTTTTCTTTTCTTTTTAAATTCATTATTTTAAAAATCTTCAGGAATGATTTGATGCCTATATTAAAGTGCTTCCCTGAGGTAGTTTGCTAACACAAACCAATTTTCACCGTTCTGTATTTTCTCAAATTTCTCCATGTCTATTAATTGGGTTCCCCAGTGTGCTTGCCTAATTTCTTTAAGCACCGGGCATAGTGCTATAAAATGGAAAGTGTCTTCCCTTTCGTGTAGGTTACACATGCTGCACTCGGTATTTACTACCGTAATGTATGGCCTATAGTTGATATGTAACACCTCTGTTCTCGCTTTAAATATCACGGATATTGCCTGTGAGCCGAGAGTGTCAGAGAAATAGTTTTTAACTCCCATGTCATATTTCAAGCTCCTGTAGAACGCTCGGGTTTCACTCCTTCTTGCCTGATCTATAAATTTAGTTCGTGCAGTTGCTGCCAGGCCTTCCAGTATCTGTTTGTGCTTGTCATTCCAAGAGTTTGGATCATCCAAAGATAATTGTACTCCGACTTCATGCGCTAGGCTGTCCCACTTATCAAAGAATTGCGATCTACTATGCAAGAGATGCAGTGCTACAATTTTTGGGAGTCTATGAGGGCTGAGGTTCAGGACTTTTCTAATATAACAGAAATACATTTCTAACGTCTGTATATAAAGCGGAGCGAGGCCGGTTTCAAGGTAAATAGCGTAGTGTGGCGTGTTCCTTGGCCATTTGAAAATCCTTTTCAGGAAAGTGGGTACAAGTCTTTCCACGTCTTCTAGCTGTAAGTGTCCCTAAACCGGGGCTGCATAGCACATTACTGCTCTCGCTGTGGCCTCGAAGAGCTTATATTTTGTACTGCACTTTACATCCTTTTTTGCAAAAAAGGTATTCCACGTGGTATTTATCGCTACCCTGGAGTCGTGGAGTCGTTGTAATACGTGCTTTTCGAAAGTCATATTCGGCGTTAGCAGTACTCCCAGATACTTATATTCCTAAACATTTTCAATTAAGCAACCGTTTATGGACCATGTTTCACTATTCGAGGGGCGTCCTCTCGTGTCTTTAATCACAATGACCTTTGATTTCTCGGTGTTAATCCGAAGATTCCATAGTTTGCAATAGTCTTGTACGCAGTTTATCATGTCTTGCAATTTTTTTTGGGGAGTCCGCCAGCAGCACCATGTCATCCGCATACATAAGGGCTTTTACGACTTCTGTGCCGATAGACACGCCTCCTGGTAGAACATTGATGATGTCGTCCACAAAAATTGAAAAAAGAGAAGGGGCTTAAAAGGCAACCTTGTTTGACGCCCATACTGGAATCAAAAAAATCCGATCATTGCTTGCCATCCCAAACTGTGTGTTTTGTTATAGCCTTTATTGCGTTGAGTATTTTTGTCGAAATTCCGCTGTTGCTGAGCTTTAGAAATAGAGCTCTTCGATCAATTGTGTCAAAAGCGGCCTTGAAGTCTATGAAAAAAGTATACATTTTTTCCATTCGCCGCAGGTACTCATTCGCAATGGCGGTTAACACAAAAATGCTGTCGACGGTTGAGTATCCTTTACGAAAACCCGACTGATACTCGCTTAAAATGTGATGACTATTGGCCCAAGTCGTTAATCTATTTAGCAGAATAGAAGCGAATACTTTTTGTGTGCTATTCAGGAATGAAATTCCTCTATAGTTACTTGCTTCGGTGGGGTCTCCTTTTTTGAAAATTGGGAAGATGATATTAGAGAGAAAGTTTGTTGGCGATTTTCCTTCATTAAGGATGGTATTGTAGGCTATAAATAGTTGCTCTATGAAGGTTTCTGATGAGTTTTTTAAAAATTCCGCTGGTATTCTGTCTATCCCTGGGGCTTTGTTGTCCTTAGCGCTACGTAATGCCTCCAGAATTTCTGATCTGGTAATTTGAGCATCAAGTTCTTCATTTATTATCAATGGAAGTGCGAAGCTAATTTCCGATTCACAAGGTACTTGGAGGAGAGATGCGAAATGTGTTGCTAGCACTTGTGGGCTTGCTTTAATACCTTTCGACGCAGCGCTACCATTCAACTTTCTGGCTATTGCTCAGAAGCTCTTGCTATCATTTATTTTACATATTTCCACTTCCAGTTGCTGATAGTAGAGCCGTTGCTTTTTCCTGCAAAGTATCTTATATTTTGAATTTGCGGTTTGGTAATTAAAGCGGCCTTCTCTAGTTTCTGAGTTTCTAATTTTTCTTAATTGTTGCATTGAGATTTTTCTTGCACTTTCGCATTCTGCATCAAGCTTGTCGAAAATTGCTTTGTCTTCCAGTCTGCATACATTTAGCGGCTTCTGTTATGCTCCTTGTGATCATATCCATGGTCAGTCTTATTTCACCTTGTTGCTGTTGAGCTAAGCAACGGTCCAGCTCTGATTGATACCTGTGCACAAACCGATTGTTCCACCTCAGTTTTGGCAATAAGCAGTTTTCAGCGTCTAGTTCCTGGGCTAAGGGTTTTACCGTGAGAGCTACGATTATCGGCATATGGTCAGAAAAAATTTCATCTTTAATTTCAAAATCGCTGATTACTTCGTTCCATTTTCCCCCAGCTGCACAGTAGTCGATCGTAGAGCACGATTGTCCACGAATGAAGGTATAATTTCCCTCTGCATCTCCCTTAGTTCGCCCGTTGAGTACTTCCAAATCGAATAAATTGCATAGATCAGGCAGTTTGATTCCTTTGGCATCAGTTTTTTTATCCCTTGTTGATCGCTGTGTCTGTACTATAGCGGTCGCTCCGGCTACACATCCATTTCCGAATTTATGGTTTCCTATTCGAGCATTTAGGTCACCGATAACCATCATGTTGGTTGTTTCGCTTTCAGTCAGAGTACCGAACAGTTCATCATAATCATCATTCCACTTGTTACAGTTTAAATACGTTGGAAACATTTTAAATATATCATTACCAAAATTAAAAGTGATGGACATTCTGTTTTGTGATTTTTCGAGCTTCCACTTTATGTTGTTTTCGAGGTCTTTGCTGATTCCGAATAGCCCCCCTCCACTTGCACGCCCTCTGCTTGCTGATCTGGTGGCTGGTATCCAATATAGCTCGTGATTGGGGAAAAAAGGCTCATAAAATTCGAAATTTTTATCGACAAAAGTTTCGTACAGCAAGAATACCTTAAACGCATTTACAAACGTATAAAAATTATTCATCAGTTGTTTATTGGCTAGGCCAGCAATGTTGTACGAAAGTATTTTAAAATTATAACTGATTTCTTCTGAGGTACATATAGCTATCTTATTATTAATCTGACTGACGGCGCTTTTACTAAAAACTAAACAGGGTTTGATTATTTAGGTTGCTGGAGCTACAAGCAGGCCCAGCCTCGTTTTGCAACAGCTTCTTTAACATTAAGTCTCCTGGTTGCCCGTTACACATTATTTTATTTTCGGCATTAAAATTAAATAGAGATTCTCCAACTTTGAGCTGCTCTCCCATTAGTTTGGTTTCGATTTCCGGGTTTTTCTTTGTAATTTCCGCTCGAAGTTCAAAGATTCGCCTCCTTCTCTGCCTGGCTGCCATGGTATGATCTCTGTGTACTGCTATGCCTAGTTCTTTTAGAATAGACCATGCTCGTAGGACCTTTGCCGCATCTTCGTTTCTCCTCATACGAACAAGCACGCAATGCTTCGAACTCTTGTTGACCTGGTTACCAAGCTGTCGAACTGCCGTAGCATCGTAATGACACCTTTGTTATCAGTTTTGAGCAACTTCAAACACGCTTGCTTTGCTTGCTGGACAGGATTTCCATTTGGAGATCATTTGCTTTTCTTGCTAGTCTCTCCACCTCCGCCGTCAATGCAGCACATTTCTGTACCATTTCCGTTTCCGATTTCGCCAGTGCATTTTCCAAGTCATAGCATCGCTTCTCTACTGTTTCTAGCTTTTCTTCCAGTACCGCGTTCTTCATCTGAATAGCATCAATTTTTGCCGACACCACTGCCAGATCGTTTTTTGTAGAGACATCTTTTAGTTTGGCGTCGAGCATATCTGAAAGTATGGCTTTTAGGTCTGCCACTATCTCCATGTGCTTGCTGTGATCGCCCCTTTCCGGTGTGATGGTTGGTCTACTTCTTTTTGCGCTTTGGGCTATATCCGAAGCCTTCGGAGTGCTTCCTATAGTGGATTTACTGGGTTCTATTGGAGATATTAACGGTGCTTTTGGTGGTGTGCGCCCTCCAAACATAATTTCTTTAATGGTCCTGCTGATCGCTGTTGCTTTTGTGTCTAACAAATAAATCTCAGCCTAACAGTATGCTTCGAAAAATTTTTGGAAGTGCGCGCACCCCCTCTTTCAACAGTTGCCGATCGCGAACGCTCGCTAGAGGGCGCTTTTAATCTTTGAGGTCGCTTTGCTTACTTGTTCGTATTTATGTTTTTTTGCCGCTGAGACTCCTGTGGCCAGAAAGTCTGTGAAGTTTTGATCCCACTTCGATCGCGTTTGGCTGTAGCACTGTGTCACTACTCGCCTGAGTCACTCGTAAGGCTGCTACTGCGTCTCCAAACAAATTTTCTATAACTTTGTCGCGGAGCTCTTAAAAAGTTTGAACCGCCTCATAGTAGGGTTACTCAATCACACCATTAACTTTTTTAATATTCCAGTATTAATGTCAAAGTTTTAAATCATGACTAAAACTCTTCTTTGTATTTATTTGGTTCGTGTCTTTTCATATCTACAGCTTCCTTATTGTATAATTTTGCTTTTAACTGATGTGTATTATCTTTTTCACGAATTTCTGGAAAATTTCTTACGTCTTCTTGATTATTTATTTCTTTTAACTTTTCTTTGAATATATCCTCCACTGTACCTTTTTGCGAGACCCCCAATAACATTTTACTTGGATGTTCCCTAATTGTCCTTTGAATAGTATTGTTTAGTGCATACTTAACCTGCTCTAATGTCAAGTCCCAATGTAATTCTTTATCAGAGTCTACTAGTTTGGCTATCATAGGCCCACTGCTTTTATTAACGCTTTCCACTTGTCCATTAGCCTGGGGTGATCCAGTAGCTATTTTAACATGTTGAATTTCATTTTGCTCTAAAAAGGTTTCAAAGTCGTTTGAAGTGAAACTACTTCCTCTATCAGAAATGATACACCTAAGCTTGCTATATGCTCTAAAATAATCCTGAAGTTCACTGATAACTTCTTTTGTGTTTGTGGTTCTTGTAGCATAAAGCCTAACAAATTTTGTAAAAACATCTATGACAACAACAACGTGTTTGTTTGCTCTTCCTCTATCAACCAGAGTGATCTATATGCAAAACCTCAAACGGTAATGAGATCTTTGAAATATTATGCAAAAATCCTTCTTGCTTGCCATGATTTGCAGAATAAGCTATGCACTTTAGACAATTATCTATATGCTACTTAGCTTTTGCTCTGATATTAGGGAACCAATAGCTTTTTGTAACTATATCAGTCATTTTATCTATCCCCACGTGTCCCATTTCATTATGATACATTTAAAGTACATGGCTTTCCATTTCTTCTGGTATACAAAACAACAGCAAATTACAGACTTTCTTCCCATAAATCACTCCAATTCTCATTTCATAATGTTTATGTTCAGTTTCTTGTAAAATTTCTCGTAGTTCCATCAGTTTTTTATCTTTACTGTGACAAATGATCAAGATTTCCTCAAAAGTGTTTGAACTCATCGTAAGAATATGTGTATTTCTGCTAAGCGCATCTACATGTTGCATACGCTAACCCGCACGGTGTTCTAGCGTAAACTCATAATTTTGAAGGTCCAGCGCCCACCTTGCAATTCTTGGATTAAGTTCCTTTTTATTTAAAGTTAGGGTTAAAGCGCTGCAATCTGTAACTATCTTAAACTTTATGCCTTGCACATATATCCTGAACCTTTGTAGTGCATATATGATTGCTAAAGCTTCTAATTCAAAACAGTGGTATTTTGACTCTGACTCAGTAGTTCTTTTTAAAAAATAGAATACTGAGTGTAGTTTACCATCGCCTTTCTTTTGCAATAGAATTGCTCCGAAACCCAGCGCACTGGCATCACAGTGTAACTCTGTAGCATCATTAGGACAATACAACGCCAGGTTTGGAGGTTCTAACAAATTACTTTTTAGCATTTCGAAACACTCCAGCTCGACAGCTCTAAAACTAAACTGCTTATCATTTCTGACAAAATCATACAATGGTTTCGCTTTCGTTGAAAAATCTTTCACAAATCGCCTGAAGTACGAACCAAAGCCTAGAAAATATTATACTTCATGAACCTTGTAATCCTCTGTCATCTCGTTTGATTCCAACTCCAGAAACTATATACCCCAAATACTTTACTTCCGACTGCAGAAATTACCATTATAAACCAAAACTTCACCTGCTTTTATCATATCGGCAAAGATTTTATTCACAAATCTTAAAAATACGGCTGGTGCATTTCGAAGACCAAATGGCATTCTGAGCCATTCATACTGCCCCATAGGTGTAGCAAACGATGTAAATTTTACCGAATCTTTATGCATGAACACGTGAAAATACACATTCTTTAAATCTAATTTTGTGAACCATTTTTTTTTAGCCAGTTCATCTATCAAATCATCAATCAGCGGTGTGGGGTAGTTGTCCTTTAGCATACTTTTGTTAAGTGTACGGTAGTCGGGGCATATTCTTAATTCACCCGTCTTCTTTTTGGCCAATACTACCGGCGATGCGTATTCCGACTCGCTCGGCTGTATGAATCCTTTTTCAGTTTTTGAACCTGTTCTTTTTCCGAATATGATAGCCTTCTCGGTATATTAAGGAATGGCTTCACGTTTTCAAAGTTTAGTTGCATTTCACATTTTGTCTTTGGTACCATCGGTCGATTTGCAGTTAAGTAAAACTTTTTAAACATATCTTACAGTCTCTCCCATAACTGTGGTACACACTTTTCTCCAACTACTAGAGAAATTTTTTCTTCCTCTACATTGGGGTATTCCATTGGCAATATGCAAAAATTTTCAATATTTTCCTTCTCCTTCTGGCATTCACTTATGTAAACATGATTTCCTTTTAATTCTTCATTTTTTACAAATTTCTCTACACCACAATAATCTGCTGAGCACTCATTGCTGAACTTTGCTTCACTTTCTCTTCTAATTGATATAGTCCGCTTTTTTGATCCTTCTATATTTCTCAACAAGCTTTCATTTTCTTTAAACTTATCATTTGGACAATCATTTTCCATTACCTTCTCATTTGAACTCTCCTTGGCTTTAAACATTTCATTAGGACATTCGTTTTCTGTAAATCTATCGTTTGGACATTCGTTATCTGTAAACTTATGAATCAAAAACTTATCGTTTCATTTCAGTAGCATTTGTATTCAAATCATTCTTTCGATCTTTTTCACATTCGTGGTTTTCGCAATAACTATCTGCAGTAATATTTTCTTCCAGTTCTTGACAATTTTAAAAAATAGGTTCATAAAATCTCTACCCAGTACAGCATTATAGCTCATCGACTCATCGGACACAACCAATAGTTCAAAATAAATTTCTTGCTTTTAATAGTGACAAAGCTCACTACCTTCAAGAAGACAATTAATTTGCTTTTACTTAAACCAAAATAGTTAACATTTTCATTTTGTTTTCAATTAATTTAACATTTTTCAAAATTATTCAATATTTTTTCAAAACAGGATATTTTTATGAAACTTATTGGGCTCCCCGAGTCGATGAGGCGTTCTAGAAACAACGTTCGGTTATTAAAGTCTCTAAAATAATTATCGTATGTGGCCCAGTGGTTAGTGTGCTGGACTGCTGGGCGGGAGGTCGTGGGTTAGATCCCGCCTCGGAACATCTAATAATAAAAGTTTTTTTTCTTTCTTTAGAAAATAGCTTTTACACATACGGTTACCTTCACCAGCTATTGGCGCCAGCTGTGAAGTAACTAGCCATGAAAAAGCAAATTCTCAAACTTTGCCGTTCGGATCCGGCGTTAAACTGTAGGTCCCTTTCCCTTGTGCGAAAAATTTAAAAGCACACACGCCAAGAGATCGTGAGAAGCTTGGCTTGGCCCCGTTTTAGGAGCTGTATAGCCAACATTTACATTTACTCATTATCCTTTTTCTTGTTGTAGCTGCAATGAGCTACTCGGTGCTCCAAACTTCCACACCCATAGCAAGCTCCAATTTCCCGTTTAGGTTTACGGCACTCTACTGCAAAGTGGCCCACTCCATTGCAATTGAAGCAGCGGTTGTTGGTATTGGCATCTGGTATTTCTTTAGGACCCTTTTAAGTGCGACCAGGATTAGATGCCTTGTCTAATGTTATCTTCTCAAAAGACTGAAGAAGTCCCGACAGATGTGTAAAGCAATGCATATGTGCTTGCCTGATTAGCTGCAAATCTGGTTTGCCCTCGATAACATTGTCGATTAGCTCCTCTATTTATATCAATTCGAATCTGTGATGCCAACAGCATCTTGTCAGCAAAGTAAGACGCAAAATCCTCTGCAACCTGCCATTCGCGCCCTTCGAAACAACATTTTGTTCTCCAAAGCATATTTGAATGAAGCCATGTTTGAGCTTCATCCTTCAATTTCGACATAAGCAGAATTCGTGATATGTTATCACCCAGTTTGTATACGCGAACAATGGCCTTAACCTGAGTAATCCAAACGTTTATATCACTCTTGCCATTGAAAGTCGGCAACATTTCTTTTATAGTGCTTAGCAACATGTTGTTGGAGTTGCAATTTGCTGCCAGCACCGCGCTCTCTGTCTCTTCTCTCTTGGCTTTCTCCTTTTCAGCTCTCTCTAAGGCAGGGGCGCCCATGCCTATTGCGCATGACACGCATGTGTTGTTGTTCTACGCAAAGAAATAGCCTGCGCGCATTCGATTTGCGCATGCCATAAGCCAGCAAAAAACAAAAACAAATTCTATGCCTGCGCTGTATTTTGTTGTTGTCGCGCTCTGACCTGCAACAACAACATCATATGTGTCTCTCTTCTCTCTCTCCTATGTCTCTCGCAAACTCAAACCCAACAACAAATTGCTTATGCGTACGGCTGAACGCTTGTCGCGCTATCGAGTATGATTTGCGTAGCAACGACCACACATACACACAAACAAGAATCGGTTCTCTCTCTCTATCTCATTTAATTGTTATTGTTTGAAATATATTTGGCGTTTGTGTATTGTTCATGGCGCGCAGGTAAGCTCGTTTTGGGCACCCCTGCTCTAAGGCATCATTTATAAATTTCAACAGCTCTAGTCTTAATTTCATCATTTCACCGTTACTCGTCGATTGTTTTGCCTCAGCTTCTTCGGCCGCCCGTTCAATTTTGTTCGCTTTGCTCTCGTCGTTCTCGCCTGGTTTAGAAACAGTAACTACACTGGCGGCAGCATTTTCGTCTTTGTCTCCATCTTCTTGCTGTTCTGGGACATCATTGGTTTTTTCCGCTTGATTTTTCTTTGCGTCGTGATGAAATTCAAGTTCGCCTTCCAGACATGGTTTTACACCTCTGATTTCCACTGGCACCTCACTTAGACGTGCTGCTAAGTTGGCTTTGCCCCCATTTGTCGGTAGGCCTTGTTCACTTAGCCATTTGCGCAGTTCTCCGACTGAATAGTCTTCCGCACCAACTGCTTCAATTTAGATGTCACGAGGAAAAGGCAAAAAAAATTTGTATGGTTTTCGTAATGCCGATTTGTCTTTGTACGGTGATTTTATTAATGTAGGGCTTTTTTTGGATTAATCCAACTTCTGAGTTTGTAGTACGAAATACGGTTTTCTTGATTCGGCGAACTGACGCCAACGCTCATTCTCCCTCCTTATGTCTAAGTGTTCTACAGTGTCTTTCTTAAGTGTTGTAAAGTATGCTAGATTCTAGTGATGGTCACTGCTCTGCCTGCAGCTAGTGGTGGACTTTAATCATGACTTACTACTACACTTCCCCCTATGTTTCGTCGATCTTAAGAAAAAACTACGCCAAAAATTTCAGTACTTCTTCCCAAGCAGAGTGGGGCTTAATCGATTAAAAATTTTAGTTAGTTGATTAGTCAACAAAAATTTTAGTTGATTAAATTTATTTTGATTAAATTTAACTCGAATTCAACTTGAATTAAATCAACTTGACTAAATTTAACTGTAACTCAGCTTGAGAAAAAATCAACTTTTAATAATTTTAACTCTTTTTGATTGAATTCAGCTAAGTTGAAAATTTACTTGATTGAATTTAACTACGTTGAGAATTTTTTTGATTGAATTCAACTAAGTGAAAAATCTCAATCAATTCGAAATTCAAAAATCAGGTTTTTTTGATATCGATGAGAGCAGGCTGAGTCATTCGCAGTTAAGGGATCTCCATGGTAATAAAACTGCTAAATGCTTAAGAGACTGCTTTTCAAGACCACAAAGCGACCATACACAACTACATTGCAGTGATTTTTACCATACTGAACCCCGGATTACCAATTATGAAGAACAATACCGGCCATTACATTTGGCAGGCTCTTCTACTAATTTACAAGCGAAAATTATGAAACTGATATATTCTTTATGCGCTATGTTCTTCAAAATAGCTTATCTATGGATGGGGGTTCAGCATGGTCAAAATCATGGCAATATAGTTGTGTATGGCAATTTTTGGTCCTGAAAAGCACTTTCTTAAGCATTATGGGGCTTTATTACCATGGTGGTTCCTTAAGTGCGAATTGCGCTAATGCATTAGTCCTAACCTAATTTTTTACCTGTTTGAAAGTAAAGTTTCTTGGGCATTATTACTGATCCTCTTTGGAATTTTTCTGCGATTTAATGATTTGTCAGTAACTAATGGGAAGTTTTTTGAAATATTCATTATGATCTTGACTATATTCTTTACCATTGGTCATTTATGGAATTTTTCGCGGTTCTGTATTGTCAAAATCATGGCAATGTAGCTCTGTGTGATACTTTGTGGTCTTCTAAAGCAGTTTATAACCCATTTTTCGGTTTTGTTACCAAGGAGATCTGTTAGCGGTGAATTGCGCTGATGCAATTCAATTAAGGCCCATACAGACATCCGATGTACGTAATTTAGCTAACTTCCCCTTATGTTTCGTCGCCGTGGAACGTAAGAGCAGTGTGACCGGACTTAAAAAGAAATATCGCAAAAAGGGCATAGCAGAATAAGCATACAAAAAATTCCCCTCACTCCGATCACCACCAAATTTAAATATGTTGTTACCATCAATGAGAAACCCACTCTCCTAAATTTGTAATCTTCTAATCGCTATTGGAGTGGAGTTATGAGGGCGGAAAGAAAAATAAAAAAACTCGTTTATCTTAAGAACCGCTCAACCGATTTGGATGGGTTTACTATATGTTGTAAGTGTCCACAGCACTATTCAAAAAATAGATTTTGCACATTTTTATTGCCAATTCTTTGGCCCAAAATTTTAAAATAATTCTTTTACGGTGTTAGCTTTTTGCGACACCGACAGTTTTTTGCGGGGTTTTTCATCAACAGGTCCCTAACAACATATAATTTTTGCAAACACATCTCAAGTGTTCCTTATGGTGAAAAATAATTAAACGTTAAATTAGTATTTTTCATTAATATTTTATACATATTAGGCACACTGTATATCAATTAAAAAGGGGAAAAAGGGGGAAATTGACAGTCAATGCTGTGTGAGTAGTTACAGTGTGCTCAATATTATAAAATGTTTGTGTAAAACTATTAACATATTTTATTGTTATTTACTATTAAGATGATATGCGATGTGACTGGAAAAATTATACGTGGTGAAGAACTTCTTATTAAAAAATCTAGCAAAATACAATAAGAGTTGCAATTGCTTTGCACCTTAAAAAAATTATTTGAAAATTTTAATCATATTTTTTGTGCCTAAGAATTGGTAATAAAAATATGCAAAAATAATTTTTTGAATTGTGCTCTGGAAATATATTAAACCCATCCAAATCGGTTAAGCGGTTCTTAAGATAAACGAGTTGTTTGATTTATCTTTCCGCCCTCATAACTCCACTCCAATTGCGAAAATTTAGGAGAGTGAGTTTCTCATTGATGGTAACAACATATTTAAATTTGGTGCTGATCGAAGTGGGGGCAGTTTTTGTGTGCTTATTCTGCTACGCCCTTTTAGTTTTTGGTATTTTGAATTTAATTGGCGGTGGGTCACACTGCGCGATCATATGTATTTTGTTTTGATGCCAATTTGTTTTTTTTTAGATGCCCGGTCACTTCTTCAAGCCTTTTTCACAATTTTAAGTTCGAATGCTTGGGGTGGAAAATATTCGAAATGACACCGCGCTCTTTCACCGCCAAAATTATAGAAATATTTTCGTCACGGGAAAACAATTGCAAACGATTCTTTCGCTTTTGTTTTTCACCCATGTTTTTTTTTCAGCTAAAATCAGTCCAGATGATCGAAGCAGGTAGAAGCAGTGTGGCACTGACTGCAATCTCAATGCTGCGTCACCTAATCAAAGCACAATAAGGCCCACAGCCAATTTACATATAGGGTGTTCAACAGCCCGCGTAAAAAAGTAAATGTGTAAGTTTACGCAACGCAGCTATTGAGCGCCCCTAAAGGGTTTGCCCTCGTAATTTTTGGCGTAAATCAGCTGTTTTTGACAAGCTGTGAGTTTTTCTGTTGCTTGTGTGTGTCAAAGTTAAATTCGTATTTTTAAAGCATTGATTGTTGGTGTATAAATCAAGCTAAATAAAGAAATATGAATATACAAAAAATCTTGAGATACAACCATGATACTGTCGATGAAGTGGTAGACGACGTTATGGAGGTTCTTACAGCAGTTGCATGCTGGCGGCGAGGATCCAAGTTCTGTGTGCCCAAATGAGTCAACTGGCGAACCAATGAGCTACCATTTTTCAATGACCAATGGGTCTTGCGGCCCCATGCTTTTTGTCGAATGCATTTCGACCCCAAGTGGAGCTTGAGTTACAGGGAGCACTTTTCTGTTTGGGGTAGTTTGGGGAAGCTGCATCAATAAGTGAAACTACAACAATGTTTACAGTAGGTGATGACGGCTCTTGAGGTGTAGCTACAGACAGCTATTTTGGGGAAGATGTCTCAATTGATTTGCTGGCCAGATGCAGTTAAACTGACAAAAAAAATTTAATTATTCTAGGGGTGACCGCATATTTTGAAGAGTACCCGAGTACTTTTTGTCGTTACTTTGAATGATTTTACAACACTTCAACACTTTACTCTCTTTACACTTTTACGCGGATTTTGTAAACATACCCCAGGGCAGCAAAAAGAGCGTAAACTTTTTCTCATGTGTTTTGTTGTTGTGGCGTAAACTTTTGGAGTTTACGCTTTTTGCTTTACACTTTTACGCGGGCTGTTGAACACCCTAATTGTGTCCACAAATGTGCTGTAAAGGGCAACATTGACTGTTAAGTGTAATATTCAACTTCGCACCTCCGTACGTGCAAAAAGTTCAAGAGGCGGAATCGTTACTTCAGCTTCTTCTTCTCTCAATTTTTGTATGAAACTTCTCTTTACTTCTGATGTCCGTATGGGCCTTTAAGTTGAATTTATTCAAGTTGATTTTTAGTCATGAATAATTTTCAATCATTCGAAAAAGGTGAAGTTGATCAACTATTAGTTATCAACTTTCAATCAAGTTAAAAAATCCCCACTCTGTTCCTAAGCCTTGTTCACAAAAAAAGTCAGAATGCTTGGGGTTAAGAGAGAACTCAATTGGCATTTCGCTCTTTTAACTAAAAAATTAAAGATATTTTTTTGTGATAGGAAAACCACTCCAAACGACTTTTTCGCTTTTGTTTTTCTGCCACGCTCTTACGTTTTTTTTTCAATTACCTTTAGCTGAAAGAACTTCAGCTGGTCGATGCAGGTAGAAGCAGAGTGGCTTAGCATGGCGCATTCTCTATGCTGCGTCAGCTGGTCAAAGCACAATAAAGCCCACAGCCAATTTACATAATCTCCACATAAGTGCTGTTAAGAGCAACATTGACTGTTAAGTGTAACGTTCAACTTCGCACCTTCTGCGATTCGCGAAATTGTAACTTCAGCTTCTTCTTCCCTCAATTTTTGTATTTCTAACGAGAGAGAAAAATGAGGTCTACAAGACGTTTTTGCAGACGGAAGCGATGCTGGTAAAAAGTTTTACCAGATGAAAAGGAAAGAGGAGAAGCGCCTATTTAGAAGAAACAATAATGAGCAGGAAAGGCGCTTGCGCGAGGAAGTCGAGATGTTATTTGGCATGAGTGAGACTCGAAAATTTTACCAAAAGATTAAGCAATTAACAGAAGGTTTCAAGCCCAGAGTCGCACAATGCAAAGACGAACAGGGGAATCTGGTCACAGATCCGCAAGTGGCGCTTAACAAATGGAGAAGTTACTTCTCCAATCTACTGGGAGGCGATGACGAACACGATGCCGCCTTTAGAGAAGTAACGATGCCACTAATCGACAATACAGAGATAGAACCGCCGACCCAACAGGAAGTCTGTTTAGTCATACGAAGGCTAGAGAACAACAAGTCGCCAGGCGCTGATGAGCTGGCCGCTTAATTGTTCAAGGCTGGAGGCGAAGAATTGGTAAGGTGCATGCATCAACTTCTGGGCCGTATATGGGTTGACGAAAGCATGCCCGACGATTGGAATCTAAGTGTTCTCTGTCCAATCTTCAAAAAAGGAGATCCTGCAGTTTGCACCAACTACCGCGGGATCAGTCTCCTCCCCATCGCATTTAAGGTTGTCCCGCATTATTTGTGAATGTCTAAAGCCTTGGATTGGACCTTATCAGTGTGGCTTTAGACCTGGTAAATCCACCACTGACCAGATTTTCACACTACGACAAATCCTGGAGAAGACTACAAAAATAGCCCTTTACTATTCTGGTCAAGCGCATAAAGCAGCAGCGGCTGCGCTAGCCAGGACATGTCGCCAGAATGAAGGAAGAAGCTCCAGCAAAAAAAGCGTATAAATCGAAGGCGGTTGACTATGGAGGCGGCAAGGTGGGAAGACCCCCACTAAGATGGGAAGACCAGGTGCGGGAAGACATTGCCAAGCTTGGTGTGACCAACAGGTGGCAGCTCGCACAGAACAGAAGCAATACTTTTTAAAATACTTGATCTAAATTGGTGGCAACATTTTTAAAGTTGGTGGCAGAACCATTTATTGTTTAATAAATTAAACTTTTCAATTCCAAGTTCCTCTAACTCGAAATTTTCTTTTCAGTTAGAGAAGTTCGAGTGTTTAGTCTAAGCAACGTTTTAAACTAAATTAATAAGGTAAGGTAAGACGGGGTATCTAATTAAATGTTAAACGTCGTGGATCCTCAGCGAAAATTTTTAGAACTTTCTCCACAATGCATTTCTCATTTACGCTCACAGTTTTTCTGCGAACACTGAGCATGCATAGTCCTGTAAACAAAAGCAAATGGTTAGTTTTTTCAACACTTCTTTAAATTTCAGTTTTAAACGAACAGAGCCTGAAGCTGACTTCATTTCAAATTGCCTAAGGGTAGTAAATAGATTGGGCCTTTGCAATAGGAATGTGCCAGTTCTGTTTGAATTTATTTGCCGAGTAAAGTGCTTAATCGGCGAGATAGCGGGAAAACTACAGTGAAGTTTTTTGGAAAAAAGTTTGCAGGTTTGGTATATATTTGCTGACCCAGCTTTATTTTATTGTGGTGCAACTCGACACAACTGATGTGTGAAAATGCTATTTATTGGCTAAAGGCCCATACGGACATCCGAAGTGCGTAATTTAGCTAACTTCACCTCATGTTTCGTCGCCGTGGAACCTCAGAGCAGTGTAACCAGACTTAAGAAAAAATTACGCCAAAAAATATGTTTTTGATATTTCTAATTTAATTGGCGGTGGGTCCCACTGCTCGATCATTTGTATTTTGTTTTGATGCCAAGTTGATTTTTGATGTGAAACATCTTTAATTTTGGTATGGACGATTTTGTAAATGTAAATGTTGGCTATACAGCTCCTAAAACGGGGCCAAGCCAAGCTTCTCACGATCTCTTGGCGTGTGTGCTTTTAAATTTTTCGCACAAGGGAAAGGGACCTACAGTTTAACGCCGGATCCGAACGGCAAAGTTTGAGAATTTGCTTTTTCATGGCTAGTTACTTCACAGCTGGCGCCAATAGCTGGTGAAGGTAACCGTATGTGTAAAAGCTATTTTCTAAAGAAAGAAAAAAGCTTTTATTATTAGATGTTCCGAGGCGGGATCGAACCCACGACCTCCCGCCCAGCAGTCCAGCACACTAACCACTGGGCCACATACGGCCACGATTTTAGTAGAAGTAAAATTTGATTTCAGTGTCACGCGACACTGACGGACGATTTTAGTAGGAGTAAAATTTGATTTGAGCGTCACGTGACTCTGACGCCAACCATATTATGTTGCTGTGTTTGCTTTGTGCAGTGGCTCGGCACACTCACACAAGACACTGAAAAGACAGGGCACTGAGAGCAGCATTAAACCGTTTTAGTTGAATCATGGTTTTCTTCTTCTGACAAACTGCCGTTGCTGATTTGTATACCAAGGTGAGAGCTCTGTGATGTGAAACATCTTTAATTTCGGAACGGACGATTTTAGTAGGTGTAAAATTTGATTTATGCGTCGCATTCATATTTTGTGTAGTTTTGATTTGTGCAGTTTACCGGCAAACACACAGAGAAGAGGATGGGCAGAGGGGGGAAGTGAAGAGGTAGGAAAGATGCTGAAGAGGGGCAACTTGGTGGGTTCTGGAAAAGATCTGGGTGTGAACTTGGAGCGATCTTGTGGTATGTGGGAGAGATTTGGGTGGAATCTTATCTGGGCGGGATCTGGGAGGGATCTGGGAGTGATATGGGTGGGATCTGTGTGGGATCTAGATGAGGATCTGGGTGGGAGCTGGGCGAGATCTGGCAGAGTACTGGGAGGGAATGGGGGTAAGATCTGGGTGGGATCTGAGTAGTATCTGGGTGGTTTCTGGGTGGTTTCTGGGTGGGATCTGGATGAGGATCTGGGTGGGAGCTGGGCGAGATATGGCTGAGTTCTGGGTGGGATCTGGGAGGGTTCTGGGCGGGATCTGGGTGGTAATGGGGGTAAGATCTTCGTGGTTTCTGGGTGGGATCAGTGTGGGATCTGGATGAAGATCTGGGTGGCAGCTGGGCGAGATCTGGCTGATTTCTGGGCGGGATCTGGGTGGTAATGGGGGTAAGATCTGGGTGGTTTCTAAGTGGGATCTTGGCGGGATCTGGGTGGGATTAGGGTGGGATGTGGAAGGGATCTGGGCGGGATGTGGGTGGGTTCTGGGTGGGATCTGGGATGGATCAGGATGGGATCTGAATGGGATCTGGGTGGGATCTGGAACGGATCTGGGAAAGATCTGGGTGGGATGTGGGTGGATCTAGATGGGATCTGGGTGGGATCTAGGTGGGATCTGGGTAGGATCGGGTTGAGATCTGGGTAGGATCTGGGTGGAATGTGGGCGGGATCTGGGTGAGATCCGGGTGGGATCTGGGTGGGATGTTGATCTGGGTGGGATCTGTGTGGGATCTGGGTGTAATCAGTATGGAATCTGAATGGGATCTGGAAGGGATCGGGGCAAGACATGGGCGATATCTGGGTGGGATCTGGAAGGGATCTGGGTCGGATCTGGTGGTATCTTGGGGGGTGAAACATCATCATTTATCTTTCGAGCAGCGCATTAAACTTCCTGAAAAAATTAAAGAACTCTGCAGCAAGTGATCCTGTTTTTAGTATTTCTACTCCCCGTTATTTGTCTTCTTTCGAAAGAGCGATTTATATATCGGCCGCCCTCCTGGACAAGAGGATGTTATTAAAAGTCCTGAATAGCTGAAACCAGATAAGATTGAATCAGGACGGCCAAAACTTCTTCGGACTGGGAAACAAGGACGTCAAAAAAAGATATACAACAATGTTGCAGATGTGGGAGAGTTAGAAGTCGGTGGAGAACATGCAACATATTGAAAGAAATTAATGAATTCTAAGCACAAGTCACTGTTAGCCAATGTTACTTGGACATTCACGGAGAAGACGAAACATCATCAGGTGGTTGGCTGTAAGTGGGTCTATACTATCAAGAGAGACAGTAATGCTTCGCGCTATAAAGCTAGATTGGTAGCCAAGGGATGCTCACAGAAGTATGATGTGCACTTTACCGAGACCTTTTTACCAGTTTGTCGGAATGAAACAATACGTTTAATAATAGCTGTTGAAGTTGAGTTGAAATTACACTTGCTCCAAAAAGATGTTTGCACGGCATATCTCAATGGGAATTTAAGTTAAGAGGTTTACATAGAACAACCAGAAGGATTTGTAGTCAACAACTATGCAGGAAAAGTGCTTTAAGCTCAATAAGGCCAAGTTTAGGCAAGCAGGCAGAGAGTGGAATTTAAAATTAAATTCTGCCTTATGTGACATTGGTCTTGTACCATGAAAGATTGAACCATGTTTATATCAGCAGGATAATAATGGAAATATTTGTTTGTTGCTAATATACGTCGATGATACTTATTGCATGCAAGAGAAAGAATGATTTGTTATTACTTAAGTCTAAGATTGCTAAAAAATTTTAATGCGTGGATAAAGGTCAAGTTCAATTATTCTTGGGAAAGCAAATATAGAGGCTGGTATAATTGGAGACTCAACGGTGAAGCAGAAACTTTATATAGAAGAGATAAGGGATTTCAAGTGCCAAAGGAAAAAATAATTATAAAATAGTAAAACTAAAAATATACAGAGAAAAAATATAGGGAAAAAAAAAAAAATACTATCTAAAAGTGAAATTTAAAACTAAAAAATTTATGAGTTAAACTTAAAACTAAATAACCAGAAATCTCTGACCCGGCGGGGGAAGATTTTTTAGCCAGTCCGGAAAGGTAAGCCCCTATTTACAGCCAGGAGTCGTCAGAGATTTCCCCTAAGATAATTATAGAGAGACGTTTTTAAAAAGAAGAGAGAGAGAGATCTGTTGAGAGCAGGTGATAGAGATGATTGTAATTTTGTCATAAGACTCGAAATCGATTGTGCCGGGCATAATCAGTTGTGCATCTAGGCAAGATCGAAGGTAAATAGTTTCTGGTTGGCCTAGAATTAACGGAGAAGTTGAGGCGACCTAAAAGTTCAGAAGAATCACCGATAACACTAGTTTACAGCCAAAAAGACCCACAAAGCAAATATAGACATTTTTTTAGTGTAATAGCCTATTTCCACTGAACAAATGAAGCTTCATTTCATGAAATGACAAGAAATGAAGAAAATGATATCATTTCTTCCATACGAATTGTCAATTCATTTTGCCTTTCATTTCTGAAAAATGATGAAAAATGATGACATTCCCCACGAAGGAATCTGGTATTTTTTTAAAAAATACTAGCTACTCTCTGGCATTACTCGCTACTCTCTGGAAACGGAAAGTGTCATCACCAATAACACTATGCAACAATTTTTTGAACCCGGCTTCTAAATAGTTGATCCTTATGTAAAATTTCACGCTGAATTCAAATCTGCTCTCAGATATGTCAAAAGTAGAACGGTTTTTAAGATAACGCGAAATTTTCAATTTTATTGTTTTGAAAAAAGGTAGGTCTACTAAAATGCGATTTTCTCTGATTTTAGTCCACCGATATGTATAAACTGTATCAAAAATAAAAGATATTATTTCTTAAAAAAACGACAGTTGTTGTAAATCCAACCATAAATGACGAAGTTATGGCACTTCAAAGTTGGATTTTTGAAAATTTTTTTAATAATAATTAATAATAATAATTTTTAATTTTTTGCTGACTTTTATTGAGTTTTTTTCAATCTTACAGTTAAAATTGCTCAGGTCTCAGATATTGACAGGATTGGGTAATCTTTAACGAGCATTTTTTGCCCTTGGTCATCAAAATCGGATGAAAAATAAACGCAATATTCACAATTAAGTAAACATACCTCTGTTTGAGAGTATTTTTTGCTAGTTTTTTCAGTATAAAAATCACATCTTAGCAAGCCAAATAAGAATAAACGTTGATCATTAGGAGTTTGTATTGCAGTTCAAGGCTGGATAAAAGTACTCAAAGGATGTAGACCGCTTTTGTTTTTTGTGCAGACTGTGTGTTTCTCGCAACAAGAACCAGCAATAGTCTCCCATCATTGCCGGATCCCACTTGCCTTGGTAGCGAAACTCCATCTGCTGCATTTGCTTATGGAAGCGTTCGCCATGCTCGTCGCTTTCGTCGCCTAGGTTGTCCGGGAAAAAATCCAAATGGGAGTGCAAAAAGTGAATTTTTAAGGACATATTTACACCTTTAAAAATAAAAAAAAATAAAATTGGTAAATATAAAAACTCGATGAAAAACAGACTGAGATTATACCAATTTTTTTGTAGTTTTCCAATAAATCATCAACAGTAGTAGGCGCAATTTTGTTTAAAATATAAATTAGCCAATAAAAGTTGTGTATTTAGCTTTCTGTTGATAATTCAGGATGATAACAATGCGTTTGCCCCTGAAAATTGCTGTCACGACGGGTATGTTATTTTTTGCTAAATATTCCACGGGGGTTTAAAAGTGGCGCCTGTTTTTTAAATCAAACTTTTCAGCTGTTTTTCACAACGTATCGTTGTGAATGTTAAACAAATGACAATTTGTCAATGGAAAATTTTTAGAAATGAAAATGACGAGAAATGAAGCCAGTGGAAATAGGCTATAAGCTTAGTACTCAGACAAACTAAATCGCTTTAGCTGGGTGTCAACTCCATATAAAAAAAGGGTGTCGGAAAGCTTTCGTAAAATTCCGACAGGCCTCTTACGCTCGGTGGAACTCAGACAATTTAAAATTTCCGTGCCTCATCGTCGGAAAGCTCGTAGTGCCGCTTACTTGACAAACACAAACAGCTGATACAATTCCGATGGGGTGCTAGAAGAAAAAATAGCTTGTAATTTTTCCGACACCTACCCGTCGGAATGTCAGCAGCAAAAGTTCGAAGAAAATCATTGATTGCGCATATTTTGAAACCATCGGTAAAATTTTGCATTGCCCATGACTTCTACATTCCATACATCATGCAAAAATATCTAAATATTAGCAAAAAGAATTAACTAAATTCAAATGCAAGCAAATCAGCGCAGTGTGGCCGTTTCACATTGGGTGGTATTTTGATGAGGGGTGGTATTTTGGCGTTGTACAGTCACACTGCATCGTCCGCTGGGTAACCCATCGGAAAAAGTTGTCAATTTAGCTAGCGGACTATTTAGTTTGTCTGAGTACTAAGCTGTAGTTTAGAATGGTGATCTCAAAAATCGATTTCAAAAATTTTTTCATGGCTCCTTTTTTGAAATATGATTCGTTTTTCATTTTTTTGGTAGTGCTCTTGCATTTTAAGCCATATCTCACATCATAATTGTCAGATAGAGTCAAGCAAGATATGATTCGAAAGGTAATTGAGCTGGCAGCAAAACATCATTTCAATATCGGTTTACTAGTTTGAATTCAATACCCAAAAATATTTCACAAAAATTAATTTTTTGCTCAAAAATGCAAAAAATTTTCATTTTTGAACGCCTGAAAAAAAATTAAAAACAAAATGTTTTTATTTTTTCTAATTGAGAATTGCACTTCTACAAAGAAAAACAGATAACGATGTTCAAAATCTATCAGCAATCACGGTTCCGACATTTTAGCAGCGTGCAGACAAAAGAAGACTCTCTGCAAAGTTTCAGCTCGATAGCTTCAAAACTGAGGGACTGGTTCGCGTAGAAACAGACAGACGGACAGACGGACGGACAAAGCTAAATCGACTCAGCTCGTCATGAAGAATATATATACTTTTTGTGGTCGGAGATGATTCCTTCTATGCGTTGCAAACTTTTGGGCAAAATTATAATACACTTTTCAAGTGTATAAAAACGACATGTCCAACAGACTATCTAAAAAGTCGTGATGTGCTGATGGTACAAGATAAGTCGACCCATTAAGATTTGACCAAGTGATGTTTGGTAGGTTAAAAACACCAACAACAACCGATGAGTCAATTAATTGGGTAGAAACATCTTTAATACAAGCTATATGTTGCTTTTAAACTTGGTTATCAGAAGATGGAGGGACATACGAGCAGGTAATAAATAAAGCGAATGTTTGAAAAGTTACCTTTACGGCAACAAATTCAACATCCCTTGGCACATTAACATTGATCAGCTCTGATGGCAGGCTGGATTTAACTGGAATCAGTACACCTCCACCTCTGCGAACTGGTCGATCATGCCGGTAGATAAAAAAATCATTTGACAACATTTCCGAATCAGAGATGGTTCATGTCAAATTCAAATGAAGCACTATTCAAGAACAAAGTTGAAAGTTTGGATAACAAACCCCTAACATTTTGATAGGCTATATTAGGACAAAGAGTTGTGTCTAGTTTTTTAAAACCCTACTAACCCTACTAGAGTTGGTCCCTGGCTGAGAGGATGAGTTAAAAGCGGACAAACTGGCAGGAATTGGCCTATTTCGATTTCTTTGCTTAAACTCATGAACAATCATATCTGGCAGCCAAAATTCTGGGACACATATGATTGAAAATGCTTCCGCTGGAACACTTATGCTAAAGGAAGCTATTTCACGAGGTTGGGCAAAGCTAAACTTTGTAATAGAAACACTTGCTGAGGATTTGCTCGCAATATGAGCAGCAATATTCTCGCAAGTAGTTTCAGGGGACAACCTAGACACAAAAACTTGCTTACGTGGTGCAATCACAGTAAGAAGAGGACGCTGAGAAGGGACTGAAATAGTGACATCAGGTTTATATGGCAGAATTGGAGGATGGTCTAGTCTCGGTGTTGGTAGATTATCAACAACATTACTAGCAGCTTGATTCAAGGTCGTAGGCAAGGGATACAAAGCTAGCATAGTTCCTGGTGATGCGGACAGAGAAATGGTTGGCGATAAATCCAAACATTGAGGCGAAGCTGGCACAGAAGAAGGAATTTCGGACGACTGGCCAACATCCGAAGGTGGCAGTTCTAAATACTGACCAGCTGACTCTAACCGACGCGAGGGCAGCGATTCAAACTTATATTCACTAAGCAACTCAGAACTGGAGATAAACTCGCTAGCGAATTGCTTATGTAACTTGCGCAGATTATTATATTTTTTTCTCATGTCATTGCACATTCGAGAAAAATCAAATTGTGTATCTGTGCAAGTAGGGCATGACCATCGAATAGAACCGCAGCCCTGTTTAGGCGAGCAAATTTGGTCGAGGTCGCGTCCGCTTAGTGAAGCACATTTACCATGCATCATGTTTTGGCACAACCAACAACTAACAAACCGTAGTTGGTCCAAATCATGAGCATCTTTGTTTGGGCACGACTTCTTGCAGCGCGACATTCTCACTAAATTTACCACGGGGGTTTTAGATCAAAAAGAATTTGCAAAATCAAAGCGCATATCAATACCTCACTCTCAAATCGGTAAAATGAGTACAAAAGCAAAGAGCTGAAAGCTTTCTACGCAAACGAAAACAGAAATAAATTTACGGCGAGAGCGATGCACTCTGGGAGTATGCAACAGCGACCTCGGCAATCGAGGTTTTGATGGAGCTAACACCACTCCACCATACCATCGGCCTGAAGAAAAAAGCAATATTGCTTAGATTAACAACAGAAGGAGTGAAAGAGACTCTGAAAAGCTGGAAAAGGAAATCCCCTTAATCCTCCAACCCAGAGACGAAATGGTGGCCGAGTATCACTTTGACAGGAATTTCACTGTACACCAAAGTAATAAGAGAGAATGGATCTCACTTGAAGAGACATATAAAATGAAACCACACACAATTATGTGGTACACAGACGGGTCCCTAACACCCCAAGGAACCGGACTTGGGGTAGCAGGGCTAGGAACGAAAATATCTGAACCAATGGGAGAATTCACAAGCATATTTCAAGCTGAAGTATGTGCCATCTCCCGTTGTGTAGACCGTAATATGGGGAAGAACTACCATAATAGAGAAACAGCTATCCTCTCCGATAGCCAAGCAGCGCTTAAAGCACTCAGTAGCAATAAGTTCACCTCTAAGCTAGTCTTAGAGACAAAGAACAAATTGGACCAACTAGGCAGCAGGAACAACCTGACCCTACGATGGATACCGGGACACAACAACATCCCCGGAAACGAATTGGCCGACGAACTGGCACGCAAGGGCGCAGCCACCGCAATGGTAGGGCCAGAACCCTACTGCGGCATAGGCCAACACACAATAAAAGGACTTTTAAGAAAGGAAGAGAATACACTTAAAACAGCCTCCTGGGTAAACACCAGGGGAATGAGACAAGCTAAAGCATTAATAGTGAACCACGACCTCAAAAGGTTCCAAAAGTTAATCCAACAAGGAAAGAATGCCCCAGAATTCTGACAGGGCTCTACACGGGTCGCTGCAGACTGAGGAGCCACATGTACAAGTTGGGAATAACAAACACCCAGCTTTGCAGATACTGTGAAGAGAAGGAGGAGTCCTCTGAGCATATACTAGTACACTGCGATGCCCTAGCGAGGCGCAGACTCAACAGATTTGGGAAACACATTCTACACCCAAGCAATATCAGTAACTTAGAACCCACAAAAATCCTGACTTTTGTACAGGAATTAGGGCTGCTAGGGGAGTTGTAAGTTCAGTAGGGGGGCGAAATAGACCAAAATTGGTCGCGGTGCACCACTTCCCCAACAACAAATAATCTATGCAACAGCGAACACACACACTAACGGGGGAACCGCCAAAAAGAAGTTAGCGAAACCAAAACACAATTCAAATACGCAGGACAGACGCCGTGTTATTTATATTTATTAATTTAATAATACCAGAGATGCACAACCAGAAAGAAAAGCACTTACCGACAGTGGGTATAAATAATGAAACGATTTAAGTTGAATTTGGAAAAATAAAGGCACTTCAGAAGTCGCAAATAATATTTAAATACGGAGCACAATAAAAGCACGAGTTTCTCTCTCTCTCTTAAAACTTAATTAGTGATTAAACGGATTTTCATTGATGATCCATATACGACGAAAATTTTGTACATTTCTCTTGTCCGCCCTATACTCGAGTATGGATCATGTGTGTGGTCTCCGCAATATTCGACCCATCAAGACAGAATTGAATCTGTGCAAAAGCAGTTTTTATTGTTTGCTCTTCGTGGTTTAAACTGGAATCCTGAGGTCCGTTTACCGTCATATTCTAGTAGGCTACTTTTGATTAACTTTCCCTCCCTCATTAACCGTAGAGTTATGCTTGGAGTAATTTTTATACATAGATTGATTAATGGTAAAATCGACTCATCTGAGTTGGTTGGCCAAATTAACCTCAACGTTCCTATTAGACCGACTCGCAATTTTATACCCCTATCACTAAATCGTTGTACCACTAAGTATGCTTTGCATTAACCTTTTCGTGTTCTCTGTGTTGATCAGTCGAGTAATCAACTCGGAAGCTTCTCTTCCTGCTTTAAAAACAACTATTTTAACATATTTAGCCCGTAGTAGACATTACTTTACGTTTTTCCTTCGCGATTACGTGTCATACGTTAGTGTCTCCACCTCTCGGTCGGTTCGGCTACTTTTTTGGGCTACTATTTTGCCTGCGGTTCGCGCGTAACAGGCCCTGGCTTGGTGTCGCATGGGCCACTTGAACGTACTGCGCATTGTACGTCAACGTCCATATTAAGAAAGGTGTTAAAAATCATGGCGTATCATGAGTCATGACAATAAGTCAAAATATATTTTTGGTATACTAAATTGGAGTATGGAAATAGTTAGTCTTTATCTGAATTTGATAAAATACATTAAATGAGTATGATTCGCCTGCAAAGAACAATCAAAATTCACTTAAATAAAAGTCCGTATGTATAGATCAGAGTCCGGCACGTTCTTATTTAATGTGTGTACAACGCCGCTCGGCGGCAGCGACGTCTAAACACCGACACCATACGAGCTGTTACTGCTCTCCTATGCAACAGCAAATATGTGCATAATGAGCGCGCTCTCAAGTAGCTTAACAGACACACGCAACGCAAAATGAGCAGGTGTTATCCCTGGTATAGGTTTTACATTTTTCGGATTTTCTATAACCATTTAAGTTACAAAATTAGATTTTGCTTTACAGCGTTAAAATTTAATAACAATTTTTTTTAATATACCCTTGGAGAGGGTATTAATTTATTATCCCGCCTTCCACCCCCTCACGTACCGCGCGAGGTGAGGTCATTTACCCATTACGACGGCAGTTCAACTGCAAGTCTCAGGGTTCTTAATATTGCTTTATTACAAATTTAACTATTATTTAAGAATTTTCTCACTATATTGCACGTGTATATGATAATTTATACTAAGTTCTTTGAGGTTTGGTATCACAGATTTATGTAGTATTCCTGTAGCGGATATTATTATTGGTATTGTTTTTACGCACTAAGCCATGTATATAAGTTTGGTTTGTCGATGTTGTCGTCGCGCATAATGTATGGGTGTTTTCCATGTAAAGATTTTTCTCTCTATAAATCCTTATTTACTTGAGTATTGTTTGGTGGACTAGTGTAGCGAAGTTCTTGTAAGTTTAACGGGGTGTAATTTCTATCAGATTTGGCTATGGATTGGTGGAGGTTTGATGGATGGCTGTGGAAATACTTTCTTAGATTGGCTATCTGGTTACTTTATAAATCATGGATTTCAATCATTCCTCTTCCACCCTCCTGGCGAGGAATTGTTATTCTTTGGATGCATGAGTTTGGATGTAATTTTCTGTGTATTGTCAGTAATTTTCTAGTTATTATTTCAATGTTGTTGAGATCTGTGTTTGACCACTTAATAATTCCAAATGAGTAGGTTAAGATTGGTATGGCAAATGTGTTGATGGCTTTAAAAAGATTTTTGGAATTGAGGTATGTTTTGGTTAGTAGCTTTATTCTGTGTCGATAGAGTTGGGTTAGTTCTTTCTTGACTTGGGTGTGATCGATTTTAGTACTCTGTTGGAATCCGAGATATTTGTAAGTTTCATTCGCACTCATGTTGTCCAGGGTTTCACCGTTAATGACTATGTCGTTCGGTGTTTCCTTCCATTTCCCTCTCTCAATATTTATTTATTTATTTATTTAGTCGACAAAAAAAGGCTGTCAACTCAATTTCACATACGTTATAAAAAAGCCTTATTGACTAAGAAAGCCTAACAAAGAAAAACTAACAAAATTACAAAATAACTAATAACGACTCCGACTCGATGGGGGAGTTTTATTTGCCCGTCCGGCCAGCTATGCCCCGATTCACAGCCAACTGTAGTCAGAGACGTTATTAGAGCTACCAAAAACTTTAATGATATAGAGATAGAGAAGAGGAAAAAAACAAAACCAGAATAGAGGCAAAGGAAAAAAATAATAATAAAACTAAAATAAATCAGATATAAAGAGAAAAAAATTTGGGAGAAAACGATAAAAAAAAAAAATAAAAAAAATACTAACTAAAAGTGAAATTTAAAACTAATTAAAAATACAAAATTTATAAGCTATACTTAAAATAAAATAACTAGAAATCTCTGACCCGGGGGGAAGATTTTTTAGCCAGTCCGGCAAGCTATGCCCCTACTCACAGCCAGGAGTGGTCAGAGATTTCCCCTAAGATAATTATAGAGATATGTTTTTAGAGAGAAGAGAGAGAGATCTGTTGAGAGCAGGTGATAGAGATCGTTATAATTTTGACATACAACTCGAAATCGATTGTGCTTTGCATAATCAGTTGTGCATCTAGGCAATACTAATGGAAAATAGTTTCTGGTTGGCCTAGAAGGAACGGAGAAGTTAAGGCGACCTAAAAGTTCAGATGAATCTACATCACCGATAATTAGTTTATAAAGAAAAGAAACACCTAATACTGTTCTATGGTTAGCTAACGAAGGAAGATCAATAAGCAAGAGTCTGTTAGAGTACGATGGCAGACGAAGGTTAGGTTCCCAGTTTAAGCCACGTAAGGCGAAAAGCAAGAATTGCTTCTGAACTGATTCAATACGATCTATATGCTTTTTATACTGCGAAGACCAGACGGACGAGCAGTATTCAAGTACAGGACGGACTAAACAGTGTATAAAAGCTTTGTGGTATATGGATCATTAAACTCTTTCGACCAACGTTTAATGAATCCGAGTACACCATTTGCTCTATTAACAATAGAGGAGATATGAGGATTGAAACTCAATTTTGGGTCAAAAAGAATTCGAAGACTGTAGAAATTCGTTCCAAGGGTTCATTTCCAATCGTATAGGTAGCCAACATGCACTTGGAGCAATTAAGGTGTAATTGATTAATCAGACACCAGGACTGCAAGGAGTTCAAGTCATCTTGCAATCTGATGGAGTGCATCGGGTCGTTGAAAGATAAAATAAGTTTTACATCATCGGCGTACATAAGTATCCGAGAATTCGAAATTATTGTGGGGAGATCATTAATAAATAGAGTAAAAAACAATGGGCCGAGGTGACTGCCTTGTGGCACACCAGAAGTGACAAAAACAGGCATTGACGTATTAGAGCGTAGCAGAACTTTTTGAGTTCTATCTTTTAAATACGACGAAATCCAAAGTAGAAAAGGGGATGGAAATCCTAATCGATCAAGTTTAACGAGAAGAAGATCATGGTTCACAGAATCAAATGCTTTACTGAAGTCGGTGTAGATGACATCAGTTTGTTTTTGTAAAAGGAAACCATCGTGTACCATTGAGGTAAATTCAAGTAAATTGGACGCAGTTGACCGACGCTTTGTAAATCCATGCTGGAAAGGTGATAAAATCGATTTAGAATAGTGCTGTAGGGAAGAGGTTATAATCTGTTCAAATAATTTTGGAATAGCGGATAGTTTAGCTATGCCCCTATAATTGGATATATCAGACTTTCCACCTTTTTTATGAAGAGGAATAATATAGGATTCCTTCCAAAGATTTGGAAAAATACCAGATTCTAACGATAGATTAAAAAGTTTAAGCAATGGATTGCACAAAGAAATACAACACTCTTTGAGCACACAACTAGGAATGTTGTCAGGCCCAGGGGAGTATGAAGATTTTAGTGATTTTAAATGAAAAAGTAAGGAGTTTTCGGAAATCGAGGGGGCAGTTATCGAGTTAGAAGAAGAAATGCTATAAGGATAAGAAGTATTAGTAAAGCGCGTAGAGGAATAAGTAGATTGAAAGAAGTCGGCGAACAGGTCAACGGCTGTGGAGTCATCGTTAGCCTTTTGGTCGCCCAGAAAAAAAGAAGAAGGCAAAGAAGAAGACCTACGTTTAGAATTTACAAAGCTGTAGAATTGCTTAGGGTCCTCTGCGAATTGAATTTTGCATCGCACAAGATATTTCCTATAGCACTCAGAATTAAAAAGTGTAAAGTTCGATTTTGCAATTGAGTATTTAGAAAAGTCAACCGCAGAACCAGTTCTTTTATACTTTTTAAAGCATCTAGACTTAATATTTTTCAAATTAGAAAGTCTAGGACAGAACCAAGGAGGATTAACTGACGCGGGAGAAGCAACGCTATGAGGAATACAAATATCTAAGAGAGAATTTATAGATTCATAGAAAAAGGTAGAAGCTAAGTCTAAATCAACCGCATCGTACAAAGGAGTCCAGTCTGTTGCACAAATAAGTTGATTTAATAACGTAAAGTTTCCTTTACGAAAACAACGACGAGGCTTATTAGAAATCATAACAGTCGAAGAGGTAGGTCCGATAACTGAAATGGAGATTTCAAGAGTAGGATGATAAATATCTTCGGGCAGTGAAAGAGGGGCAGACCTAGAGGTAACAACATTCGCGCTGTCAGAGACAAAAACGTGATCCAACAATTTATTTAAATTGTTTGGTACTGCGTTAATTTGAAAAAACGACATGTCCAACAGACTATCTAAAAAGTCATGATGTGCTGATGGTACAAGATAAGCAGACCCATTAAAATTTGACCAAGTGATGTTTGGTAGGCTAAAATCACCAACAACAACCATTAAGTCAATGTCTCTTAATTGGGTAAAAACATCATTAATACAAGCTATATGTTGTATATAAACTTGATTATCAGAAGATGGAGGGATGTACGAGCAGGTAATAAATAAAGCGAATGTTAGAAAAGTTACCTTTACGGCAAAAAATTTCACATCCCTACCACATTAACATTGATCAGTTCTGATCGCAGGCTGGATTTAACTGCAATCAGTACACCTCCACCTCTGCGAACTGGTCGATCATGCCGGTAGATAAAAAAATCATTTGACAATATTTCAGAATCAGAGACTGTCTGATTTAACCAAGTCTCTGAAAATGCAATAATGTCAAACTCAAATGAAGCACTATTTAGGAATAAGGTAGAAAGTTTGGATAACAGACCCCTAACATTCTGATAGGCTATATGAGGACAAACGGACGGAACTAGTTTTTTTGAAACCCTATTAGAATTAGATCCTACATTTGAGGATGTACTAGAAGAAGGTAAGCTAACGGGCATTGGCCTAACTCGATTTCTTGGCCTAAACTCGTGAACAATCATATCTGGCAGCCAAAATTCTGGGTCACATATGATTGGAAATGCTTCAGATGGAACTTTTATGTTGAAGGAAGCAACATCACGAGGTTGGGCAAAATTAAACTTTGTAATTGAAACACTTGCTGAGGATTTGCTCGCAATATAAGCAGCAATATTCTCGCAAGTAGTTTCAGAGATGGAACAGTAACACTGGCAGCGGGTTCAACAGGTTCAGGAGGAGCAATTGGGGAATGATCTAATCTATCTATTGGTGGTTTAATTAGTGAGTTTAGCAGGTGGTGGTGGTAGTATTGGTGGTTTATTTAAAATATTATCAGGAACTTGATTCCGGGAGGTAGGCAAGGGAGATAAATCAAACATAGTTCCTGGTGAAGCAGAAATTGAAATGAACAAAGCAGAGTGGGAACGACGCTCAAAGAGAGTAAGCACAGACAAACACACACAAACCTGTGGTGAGGGGAGGGTGGGGAACCGCCAAAAAATAAGATCCAGCGAAACCAAAACAAAAACAAAAACACAGGGTAGACGCCGCGTTATTAAAATTGGTTGATTTAATTGCGATTAAATGCACAACACAGAATGCAACGCACAAACCGACAATGGTCAAATTAACACTGATATTTAGGTCGAATTTAGACCAATATAGGCACGATAAACGACACAAATAATTTTAAATTGCGGAGCACAAAAAAACACGTCAATCAGTCACAAGAACTCTCTCTCTTATGTTGGGCTTTGCACTTACTAATGCCGAATTCCATTTGAATATCTGATGTGAATTGCTCTTTAAATTGAAGTAAACTTTTTAGCTGAGTCTCTGTTCCTGTATACAGTTTTATGTCATCCATATAGAGTAGGTGATTTATTTTCTGAATGGTAGTTGAGTCTTGTTTTATGTTGAAGCCGTAAGGTATAGTGTTTAGTGTGTTGGATAGTGGGTTAAGACTAAGACAAAACCAAAGAGCACTAAGAGAGTCCCCTTGGAAGATTCCTCTGTTTACTTTGATTTCGTCTGTCTGTATATTTGCTGTTGGTGTAATTAGATTAATTGTAGTTTTCCATTTCAGCATTAGGTGTTCAAGAAAGTTTCTGATTTTTTCATGGATTTTATATATTTCCAGAACTTTCAGTAGCCAGCTATGTGGTACGGAATCAAATGCTTTCTTGTAGTCTATATAGCAGTAGTGTAGGTTTCTATTTTTCATGATGGTTTGTTTTGTTATAACTGCATTTATTATTAATTGTTCCTTGCAGCCTTGGCTGTGCTTTTCACATCCTTTTTTTTCGTTGGTAATGATATTTTGCTGTGATAGGTGATTGTCTATTTTTTCTTTAATGGTGGCTGTAATTATTTTATAGAGGGTTAATAGATATGTGATTGGCCTATAGTTAGCTGGGTTTGATGTTTGATTGTTTTTTGGTTTGATATACGTCTTGCCGATAGTAAGGAAGTCTGGTGTTTTTGTTGGGTTTTCGATTATTTCGTTGATTAGTTTTGTGATGTATGGGTGTGTGGTTGTAAGTTTTTTGTACCAAAAGTTATGTATGTTGTCTAGTCCTGGGCATTTCCAATTATGCGTTTTCTTTATTATTTCTGTGGTTTCTTCTAGTGTTATAATGCATTCTGCTTGCGTTTGTAGATGGGTCTGGTTGTGTTCTTCCTGTTCTATCCATTTTGCTCTTGGGTTGTGTTGGAGGGGGTTACTCCAGATATCTTTCCAGTAATTATTGATATCTGATTCCGTGGGTGGTACTGATTGTTCTATTGTATTTTCTGACGTAAGTTTCCTGTAGAATGTTCTCTCGCTGTTTAAGAATGTTTTGTTATCTATTCTTCTTTGATGTGATTCTTTATAACTTTTTAGTCTTGCTGCGTATACCTTAAGTTTTAGTTTTTTAATGTCTGCTATTTCTTCTATAGGTTTCTTGTATTGATCTTGGAGTTTGGATATGTGTTTAATTATGTTTCTTGTTTTGTTACCTTGTATGTATTGCGTAAGTCTTCCTAGGTGCTTTCGGAGGGCATTTATCCTATTTTCTATTCTGATCATCCATTTAGGTTTCGAATTTTTGGTGTACGTCACATTTAGCTGCCTTTCTGGGTCCTGTTTGTTAAGTGTTAACGTTGTGTAGGCTATGGAAAAGACAGTTAGGTGTAAGTCTTGAAGGTTTGATTCTTCATTGAGAAGGGTGGGAAGTATTTCCTTGTTTATGGTGTTTATTGTTGCTAGGATGTTTTTGTTTATTTTAAGTTTGGGTATGAATGGGCGTTTGTTTGGCTCTATTTCATTCCATCTGATAATGGTTGTTAATATTTCTGCGCGAATTTGTTCTAATGTTGTATTTTCTGCCGTACGGTATTCAAATATAGTGCTTCTCGGTTGAATTTCTATGTTCCTGCTATTGTTTGACTGGTTGCGTTCTGTGTTTGTAACATTTGTTGTTGACTGAGTTCTGATAGTTTCAGATGAATTGTATTCTGTTATACGGGATTCATTATTTGTTATGTTCAGCTCTAGAGCTATTTCTGATTTAATGTTTTGTAGCTGTATGGCTGTTAATCTATTGTTTGTTAGGATGGCTCGTTTCTGGTCTGCTATTCGTTGTTGGGTGAGATTGTTGTATTCGGGGGTGCCACAGAAACCTCTTCCAACCAAATTCCAACCCAATTCCAATTCTTAGGTGCCACAGAAATTCCGTTTGGTTGGTTTCAAACCTCCCGTGTTTTGTAGGGAGATTTGGCAAAATTCACCATCCAAACAATTTTAACAAGCAAAATAAATTTTGGAAATGTAAATGTTGGAATTATTTTCTAGGATAGATTGCATCAAACGAATAAATTATTTAATTAGTTTAAACATTGAAATTAACGTTTCAATAATTATTGGGAAAAACAACCAAAGTCTTTCATATTAATCAAAACCAACCACTACTGTGGCTCCTCCTATCGTTTGTCGCGAGTTTGTGTCGCCATCTGGTTGGCAGCCAGCGGATTAAGGGCTGGCAAGATATTCTTCATGTTTTGCGCCAACAAATTTTTAAATTTTGCATTTTATTTGTGGAGAATTTGACTTTAATTTAAATTATAATTTAAAAATGCATGATAAAACATATAACACAATCAAAAAATATAATTTAAACATCAATTTAACCCTTAATTACAAGAAGAAAAATTTTTTGGCCAGAAATTCAGCACTGTTTTTAGAGATGGAACTTCAATTGGAACAGCTGGTGCTCTAACTACATTTTCTAATATGAAAATGAAATCTCTCGAAGTTCTGTGGCACCGTCGGTTTTTTCGAGAGATTTACAAACCAACCGTCGGCAAAATCTCCCGATTGTGAGTGTTTTTCGATAAACAGCTTATGGAATTCTTCTCTGTATCCTATTTTTATAGTGTCTAGTTTGGTGGCTTTGTAGTAACAGCGCATGAGATTAGTGTTCATTTCGATTGTACATTTCATGCGTTGTCGGGGTAGGCCAGCCCTTGTGGTTAAGGGAATGTCCGTTAAAACATTTTGAGCTGTTTGTAAACTATTACTTTGGTTGGCATCATGATCGGGCTGTGTGTTCCCGATCGTACCGACGCTCGTCCGAGGCTTGGCTTCTTAAGACAGGAACCATTTTACTCGTCAGCGGGTGGAAAAGAGAAAAACTTCTTACTGATTATTGTTACATTAATTATTTGTTGTTGGGAAAGTGGTGCCCCGCGACCAATTTTAGTCTATTGTGCCCCTTTTTATTGTTGTTATATGCTACCACACAACTCTGCCAAGTTTGTCCAAATCTGATTACTACAGCATATAGCTGCCTTAAGAATGAAAGGCCGAAAAAGTAGTTCTAGTGAGAAAAACTTTTTTTTTAACATTTTACACCTTTCAGTTATGAATATATTGATGAATACATTGTATAGCTGGCATATAACAAACTGGCAGGCAAATATCATGCTCCAAGGGTATTTAAACTTCGGTCGAGCCGAAGTTAGCTTCCCTCTATTTTTTTTTTACAAAAGTTATACATTTAATTGATATATTGGGCTCTAGCCCTGTGCTACAAGATGATACTTATATTTAAAGCACTAGTAACATCGATAAATTACAATTAACTATATAAACATAATTATTAAGATTTATAACTAACAATACTCTCTTACACACTACATACTTAAACTATAACTAACAAACCTTTTTTATTTACTTTAAATACTTAAAATTTCAGGGTCAAAACTTCAATACGAATGTACAGAGAAGTATTGTTACACCAAATCTAGATGAGAACAAACTTAGCGACAATTTAATCAAAGATAACTTTTTTGAAAATGTGATGTTTGGCAATAAAAATACTGGATATATATTAACAAAAGGTATTGAATTCTACACTTTCTCCATGTTATTTAAATTAGGCTCAAACCAACTTCGTTACCCGTTACTCATGGAAAGAAATGTTTAATAGCCTTCCATTCTTTTTGAAGGGCGGTGGGGGGAGGGTAGCCTAAAATATGCAACATTTTTTTAACTTGGTTATTTATCATCCGATCTTTATGAAAAATTCAGGGATTAGATATATTGAAATCTAAATGAAAGATTTAAGTTTGAGATCGATATCTTGAAAATTGTGGAAGATATTTAGCATATTTTAATGTGGGTGCGGGTGTGGGCGTGGCAAATCCCCTTCACCAGCTATTTGCGCCAGCTGTGAAGTAACTAGGCACGAAAAAGCTGCTTAAACTTTGCCGTTTATATTCGGCGTTAAATAAAAGGTCCCTTTCTCTGGTGCGTAAAATTATAAACTCCAAGAGAGTGAACATCTAACATCCTCAGTCGTAAATATTTACCATGGCGGAATTTGCTATCTTTGTAGTATTTACCTATTAGACATCGACCCACTTAACATTTTTACAAAACAACAGCTTAAAAATGTTAGCATAGCAAATGATTATTAAGCATTTAAACTCAGGATGTTCGAAGTTAGATAAGTTCAGTGAAAAAAGCCTATAAATAAACCAATTTAGAGATGCAGAAACTTATTGTCTCCACAATAAAAAATGGTATATAACTCTTTTTAAAAAACTATTCAACATTTCTTCCCATAAGTAACGGAATACCGATGTCGGTTAGAGTCCACTTTAACTTACGCTTTCGTTTTTATTTAAATTGATCTTTAAGATAATCAAATTTGAACTAAATGAACTTAAAAAGCACACAGCCTTTTATACATTTTGACTTTTTCATTATTTTTTAGGCGATTGTGACGAACCGTTAAGAAAAATTACGGATATTTATATACCAAGGGGTATAATAAATCCAAATTATCCAGGTTTTCAAAAATTCGCACATACTTTAACCGACGATTTAATAGCGTATTCGGTTACGGACTACTACGAAAGTGATCTCTCTGATAATGACATAGAAGAAGAAGGCCAGGCATGCTGTAATGAAGAGTTTATCATATCTACAAATCCCGCGAGCTGCTTGGTCGAAAATGGCAATTTAAGTTCATTGGTAGATCCTGTTTCTGTGAATGGGAAACAGAGTATGACTTCTGCAATGATTCCCGACATTGTGAATGCAAATTGCATTTCTTCATTTAACAAATCTTTCGAAAACCCTGATAAGCCGGATCTTCTTTATACTGTTAACTCGAAGTGTTTGGCAAATCAAGGAAAGTCGTTATCGCCTTCCCCAAAGCCCTGGCACTATTCAAATACAAATCACAAGGATAATTTGTCTGGCTATAGTCCAATCAACATAATTGGAGATTTTGGTGAGGAAGTTGAGCGGGAACTAGATTTACTAGTCTCTGGATATAAAAATCTAAGGACATTCGAGAACTTTCAGGCATTCAGCCCAACAAAGGTAAGTACCTTACAAATTTACATTCTTATATGTATACCATTCTTATTTGTTTTTTTTTTTTGCGTCGGGGCAGATCTATGACACTTTATTTTAATTTTCCTGAAGAATATCAATTGTAAAGTATATAAAGCAGTGGCGCCATATTTAACTCTGTGTTGGGAAAATCTCAGCTAATATTTGTTTAACGGTAAAATGAAGTATCGGAAAGTTCATTTAAAAACTTCAATTATATAAATTATTCTAGAGGTGGGCGCACGAACACGAACTCTTTTTTGAGAGGCCCGGCCCGGCCCAACACGAAACTTTTTCACCAAGGCCCGGGCCCGGCCCGGCCCGGCACGAAATCTGCTCCTATGTCGAGAAGCGCTTGGCTATATTCACGGAAGCCGCTACCTACCAATTCACAAAAAAAAAGAGTCAATCAATAAACACGTGCAATGGGAATAGAACTTACCTTCGGTAATACTGAAAGAGTGCAAGTCTTTTGCAACTAAGGCTAGCTGCTTTCGAGCTAACGAATCCCGAAATCGCGTCGAAACAACTTTTTTGGCAAACATGTCCAATTTGGGCTGCGACTTAAGCGCGTCTTGTTGAGACATGCACTTATGGCGGCTGAGGGTTCCCGTGCCTAAGAGCAAAGTTTTGAGAACTGTGAATAAAAAGTTACAATATAAATTAAAAATTAATTTCTAGTAATTTATAGTCAAATTTCAAGCGCACATTCCCTTAGTTGTCCAAATGTCCAGTTTTTAAAAGCGGTAGAGTTGACATCCATACGTCCAGCAGCGTTGCTTGACAGAGTTTAAGCTCATTTTCAAGATTAAAGCACCGCAAAAGCCGAAAACAGGATAATTAAAATCTTTTAATACACACTTTCTACTTTATTTTGACATACATTACAAAACACACAAACACGCACAAAGTTAGTTTTGCTCCACAGAAGACTTGCACTTTGGTTAAGTTATCTCTGTTTAGGGACAACACGAAACATCACAATTTAAAGCAACATATTGAACATTATCAAGAAATGCTTCCATTTATTTATTCTACATACCCTGGCCTTTATTATCCATAATTTGGCAAAGTTTTTTGTGCAACTTTACACAACGTGCAAGTCATCAAAGTTAACAAATAGTTGTCGCCAATTTTATCGCAACAATCACTGCACTCAACACCTGATTTCGATAATCGATAACAATTTCAGGGTTGCCAAACAATCGAAAATATTATTCGATTCTTTGTACATAGACTATGTGTTAAAAATGAGTTTTGTTTCCATGAAATTTTCGACTTTATGCCAGTTATTTGGGAATTCGACCCACAGTGCAGCGGCAAGTGAATATAAAAATAAGCGGGTATACAAATACACAGAGAAAAATATCCCGTTCTAAAATCATAACCAAATGGTCATGATTGTGGTCTGTTTTTTCCGTTCATAAAACATGAACGGTAGCCATGAAATGCGAAAAAGTGTTCATGAAAATCAGGGCTTATTAACATTTATTTATATCAAAGGACCAGAGTGGATTTTTAAAAAATAAAATGTTAAAAATACATAAAAAAATAAAATTTAAAAAAAAACAGGACACGACGGGGATTTGAAACCACGACTTCGGCGTGCTAAGCGAATGAATTTCCGCTGGGCCACAGGGCTTAGTTCTGTCCGGCAATCTCAATGCAAACTTAAGCACTTCATTCTGAAAGCATTCATTTCTTAATTTGATTTTGTCGCTGTCTCGCGCGTGAGCTGGATGGTCGTGTGAGTTAAAATGACGTCGTCCGTTCAGTCTCTTCGAGGTCCTGACTTCAAGTCCCAGACTAGGTGAAGCAAGAAAATTTTTCAAATTAATAATCCTAATTAAATTTATTTAGTGAGTTTAGCTGGCCCAAGGTCCGAAAAAGTTGTGTTTTTTCACAACTGAAAACAACTTATGCATTATTGTACACCAAAAATGAGCTGGTTGTCTATACGGTACCGTTTCATCACTCTCCCGAATGAATCTTCAGTAGGCTTCTCGCTGTCGAAACCATCGCTTCACCTGCCTTTCCATACAATCAATGTTTTAATCAGTTGGGAACCTCAAAAAACAACGAAAGTAAAAATAGGCCAGGCTAACAACTTTCAACTTTCATTGTTTTTTGAGTCTTTTTAATGACTATTTATTTTTAAGGGGGCGTATGAAGTGAGAAAAAGTTGTTCACCGGATACATGTTATACTATAATAAATTAGGAGTTACCTCAAGATTTCAACAGCACTATCATTTCCAGGTCAACGTGTCTTGTATGATTTTTATTTGATTCAAAATGATTTCATAATTACAGCACAAATATTCAATTTCACCCTTAATTTTCTGCATAATTTTCAAACAATTTTTTGTTCAACATGAATTGCAAAATATAAAAAGTAACTGAGACTTCATTTTTAATATGATGCTTAATCGAAATTCTGAAATTTAAGGTTGAGCACAAATGCCTTTTACCGTCTAAAAAATGTTCAAAACGAGGGGCAGACTAAGTGATAGACCAAAAAAGTTGATTCATTAAATTGTTTCTGTGTTTCTGAGATGGACCGATTTTCTTTAACAAACTCATTTTCACACACAAAACATGGAAAGGCTCTAAAAAGGGCGAATTTCCACATTATGACCCCAAAAGGGAGCAATATTTCGAAAATTTATTAATATCCACATTTCACAAGCAGTTTCCGTAAACACAGACTGTATACATAAAATTTTCCAACAAATTACCAACGTATCGGTTGCGGTGTCTCACTCGACCGATTTCAATTACGGTTATATTATTTGAAAATCGGGAATGAAATGCTTGTCCGATTGCTGTACAAGTAAAAAAGCCTTAGGCCAACTCCTTACCATGGGCGTTTTTGATTGGGGCCTTCATTCGGGCCTTTTTCGCAGAGCCCTCAATTAATAATCATTGAAAAACTTTGCAATTTAATTCAGTTAGGGGAATATCTTAGTAACGTTATAAATATAAGTGTTAGATATTTTGAGCGTTGTCTTGGTCAAAATCTTTTAAATTTTTTATATTTTATCGCTTTCAAGATAACTCTTCTCGACATCGATGTTTTATATTTTTTCCAAAAAAAAATCTTTTAAACTGCATTTCTAGTCTTAATTTTTAAAATTTAAATCAATTTTCAAAACTGTTTTTCTTTAAAAATGTTGAATTAAAAACTAGGAAAATCGTGGCTATTGACCAAGTTATAAGTAATTAAAAAACAGTACGAAAATGTATAAAATATTATTTTTGGGACACCCTACTGTGTAAGGCCAATGCTATATGAAACGGGGAATATCCCATTTGTAGCCTATGACATTTTTACACGAGAAAAAAAATGACATAATTGCCTTTGATACCCTTGGAAAGAGTATACTAATTCTGCTCAAAAGTTTGCAGCGCACAGAAATATTCTGTTCCGAGGCCATTTATCTATACTTATAAATCTGTGGGCCAGACTGACTGACTGATTACACAGTACAACACAAAAAAAAAGCCCGGCATAACACCCATAAATTATGGTAAAAGACACCCTTGTAAGCATCACCAGATTGTCAAATGATGCCTCGGTTCGCGTTTAATGGGTACTTTTGTACTTGCAACACACAAGGACAACAATTTTAGCTTAGTTTTTAATGGCTTATGATAAAATTCTCCAAAGTTCAGCAAATGTGGAGAGGGTTATTGGGAACGACATAAAAAAAATTCACTTAATTCGCGCAAACGGTTAAGGTACCTCCAGAAGGAGTCAAACCTTCATTCTTGAATATCGTTAAAAGCGCACGGTAGATTTTTGTTAAAATCGTTGTGTATGATGTTATAATGAGCAATTGCATGTCCCTAAGAGATGGTACTCCGTCCCAAAGAACTTGTGAGATGGTTTTAGGGGGGCCTAGCTGTTGGGCCATCGGACGGGTCGCAGGTTGCGGATAGCGAAAGGCCTTCTTATGGAGGTTAGCTGCGAATAAGTGAGTTTACCCCACAAATAAGCAGTCCCGGACAGCCAGCGGGTGTCACACCGTAGTGCACCGACAAGGCGCTTGTGTTGCCGCCTTCCATAAGTAGCCTCACACACACCCAACTCCCACACACTACCTACCCCTCTCCCATCCCGCACATCTCACACCGGGCCGGACTAAGGTGTCACTCGGACCGTGCCGAGAGTCAGCCTCCTTCCCTGCAAGAGGACAGCCAGGAGGCCTAGATGACCCAAATCGTCGAGGCCTCTGTGGCTCCAGAATCAAGTGGTACCTGAGATACCTCAAGCATGGCCACACACCGGAGGAAGCCCTCCGGATGGCGAAGGAGCCTCGAACTGGGGCATCAGAGGGGCAACCACACACCCCTGCCCCAAAGAGAAGCAGCGCGGACATAACACCGCCTACAGCTACGCCGAAGCGTCAGTGCACAGCAGTGACGTCGAAAGACGCCATGGCTAGCACCCCCTCACAGGCAGTAGCCTATGAGGAAGACGCGAACGGCGGGCCCGGCACGTCCAGGGCTGCAGCAGAGGCTGCTGCAACTGGCAGTGAAGAAAGGGCAGTAACTCCCCCCTCAGTGCCCATTCCACCCCAAGCAACGTATGCAGACGTTGCGAAAAAGGTGAGGGTAGCAGTAGTGCCTGAGGAATACCCTCAGGTCAACCTCAATCATGAAGAGCTATCAGCACTTGAGGAGGCGATACTGGAGGAAGTCTTCCTGGCATGTTGTGATACGCCCATCAGCTTCGCAGGAATTCATTTCCGGCCGGGTCATCTAATCATCGACTGCAACGATGAGATGACCGCGGAGTGGCTGATGAGCAACGTGTCAAGGTTGTCAGAATGGAAGGGAGTACCCCTTCTCGGTAAAATGGGAGAGAATATCCCCTCGCCCCATTACATTACCGTCTTCCTCCCAAGGAGTGCCGCGAAAGCGGATGAATGGGTCCTCACAATGCTGAGGAACCAAAACAACATCGTGACTGACATGTGGCGGGTCATGTCACGAAAGGACTAAGGGGGCGGAGCCCTCATGGTCCTTTCAGGTACGGGAAGATCCCCGTACATGGTCTCAAGAAGACCGCGAAGCTGGCTGGACAGACCCATCAGCAAGAGACTGAGGCAGAACAACCCGCCGAAGCGGAAAGTAGCGAGACTCCGTGTGAGGAACCCCTCACAGAGAAGGAGGACGTCGCTGAGGACGAGGAGCTCGACGGGGAATCCCCCGTAGAGGACATGGAGGTGGTGGAGGATGCAGACGCACCCATGTCCTCACAAGAGCTCGCCTCAGAGCTCGCAGTCCATGAGGACGAAGAAGCCGATACCACATTGGTGTTCGGAGGCGTCGAGAGCAGCCCTGGCTCTCCGCCAGATAGCGCAGATAATTCAGCGCAATGATGACTCCCCCCTCAGTCATCAAAAGCACCAAGCTAGTCCAGGTGAACGTTCACCATGCGAAGGCGGCCTCGGCCGTCCTAGCTAGAACGTTCACCCGACAACACCTAGGACTAGCTTTAATACAGGAACCCTGGTGCAATGAGGGAATAAAGGGCCTGTATACGAGAGAATCTACGGTAATTTGGGACCAAAGGCATGCCTTCCCCAGAGCCTGTATAATGATAAGGAAGAATATTAAATATACTATCCTTTCAGAATTTCTTTCCAGGGACTGCGTCGCGATAGCGACCACCGAAGTAAGGCAGGGAAAGACCACGGTCATAGCCTCTGCCTACTTCGCTGGAGATAGAATGTGTCCTCCCCAAGAGGTGTCGGCCCTGGCAGAATACTGCAGGAGCAAAAGCCTGCCGCTCGTTGTCGGATGTGACGCAAACGCCCACCACGTCGCATGGGGAAGCTCCGATGTAAACGATCGAGGTGAGTGTTTACTAGAATTTCTATCCAGGCTCGACCTGGAAATATGTAATGTAGGATCTGTCCCGACATTTGTAACTCGAGTAAGGGAGGAAGTCCATGACCTCACCTTCTCCAGCAAGTCAATTAAACCGTTTATAAAGGATTGGCAGGTCTCATTAGAGGAATCTATGTCGGACCATAGAATTATCCAATTTAGATTGGAAACTAGCACACAGCAGAAAATCCCTAGCAGGAATCCCCGTAAGACAAATTGGGGAGGCTTCCATTCCACTCTAGGAAATAATATACCAAGGATTCGGTCACCGAAGCATCCCCTAGAACTAGAAATCTTAGTCGATGAACTAAACAAAAGTATAATCGATGCTTACGAAGAGAATTGCCCTCTTAGCAAATCGAGAAAAGAAAATGATGCCCCTTGGTGGAATCCTACCTTGGAGAAACTCAGAAAGAAGACCCGAACTCTTTTTAATTAAGCCAAAAAGAATGGGGACTGGCACAAGTACAAGCAAGCCCTGACACTATACAATAGTGAGATTAGGAAAGCCAAAAGAAAGAATTACAGGAAATTCTGCGAGTCTATAGAAGACACGAAAGAAGGAGCAAGATTGCATAGAGTCCTGGCCAAAAAAAGCCCGGATGGCAACATCGCGCTCAAAAAGGCTAATGATGCCTATACAGTGAGCAGCGAGGAGAGAGTACGTCTCTTGTTGGACACCCACTTCCCGGGAAACATCCCCGCGGAAGAGTGTGTCGACCAAGAGCACTGCTACCAGCCTCGCAGCTCCGACTGGGCAGAAGCCAAGAAAGTTGTGTCCGCAGGCAGACTTGAGTGGGCAATTGGAACATTCCAGCCCTTCAAATCCCCCGGACCGGATAACATTTATCCAGCATTCCTGCAGGAAGGAAAGGACATACTCCTACCCATCCTCAGGAAGATCATCACCAGCAGTCTGGCAACTGGGTATATCCCACGTGCCTGGCGCAGAGCAAGGGTAGTCTTCATCCCCAAGGCAGGGAAGAAGGATATAACTAACCCCAAGTCCTTCAGACCCATTAGTTTGACATCGTTTTTACTGAAAACGATTGAAAAGCTAATGGACAATAGCAGACGAAGTACGCTGTTAAAGGAGGCACCCTTCCAACCAACACAGCACGCGTACAGAGCAGGCCGTTCGACCGACACGGCATTGTATCAACTCGGGAAGATGCTCGAGAAAACAATAGAAGACAAGGAAGTGGCTCTATGCGCCTTCCTAGACATTGAGGGAGCATTCGACAACACATCCCATAGTGCTGTCAAGAATGCCCTGATCAGAAGAGGAATAAACCCTACAGTAGGCAGATGGGTAGATTCACTCCTACGATGCAGAGAAGCCTCTGCAGTGGCAGGTGAAGAAACCATCACAGTCACCACAACTAGAGGATGTCCTCAGGGGGGAGTTCTCTCCCCACTGTTGTGGAGCCTACTAGTGGATGAGCTCCTAGAAAAACTCGCCTCCCTGGCCATAACATGCCAAGGATACGCTGATGACATTGTCATCGTTGCGAGAGGAAAATACGAAGAAACCCTATGTGACATAGTCCAGAGGGGTCTGAAAGCCACGTCTAATTGGTGCAAGGAGGTTGGGCTCAACCTAAACCCTGCGAAAACCACTATAGTACCGTTTACTAGGAAATACAAGCTAAGCAGAATGAGGCCAATACGCCTATTCGGCTGCCTCATTACACCAGAAAAAGAAGTCAAATACCTCGGCGTTGTCTTTGACAACAGGCTGAGGTTTGACAAGCACTTAGAGTATACACTCAGCAAATGCACTAGAGCACTATTCACATGCAGGAGCATAGCCGGAAAATCGTGGGGCATGGCACCACACATACTCCGATGGCTATACCTCATGGTTGTGAGACCAATGCTCACTTATGGAGCTGTCGTGTGGGGAGATAGAGCAAACCTCCTCACAGTAAGGACGCAGTTGCAAAAACTGCAAAGGCTGGCATGTATATGCATGACTGGAGCCATGCGTACCTGTCAGACAGCGGCAATCGAGGTTTTGATGGAGCTAACACCACTCCACCATACCATCGGCCTGAAGAAAAAAGCAACACTGCTTAGATTACCAACAGAAGGAGTGGGTAGAAACCACATAGTAAGCCTTAGAGACTCTGAAAAACTGGAATAGGAAATCCCTTTAATCCTCCAACCCAGAGACGAAATGGTGGCCGAGTATCACTTTGACAGGAATTTCACTGTACACCAAAGTAATAAGAGAGAATAGATCTCACTTGAAGAGACACATAAAATGAAACCACACACAATTATGTGGTACACAGACGGGTCCCTAACACCCCAAGGAACCGGACTTGGGGTAGCAGGACCAGGAACGAAAATATCTGAACCAATGGGAGAATTCACAAGCATATTTCAAGCTGAAGTATGTGCCATCTCCCGTTGTGCAGACCGTAATATGGGGAAAAACTACCATAGTAGAGAAATAGCTATCCTCTCCGATAGCCAAGCAGCGCTTAAAGCACTTAGTAGCAATAAGTTCTCCTCTAAGCTAGTCTTAGAGACAAAGAACAAATTGGACCAACTAGGCAGCAGGAACAACCTGACCCTACGATGGATACCGGGACACAACAACATCCCCGGAAACGAATTGGCCGACGAACTGGCACGCAAGGGTGCAGCCACCGCAATGGTAGGGCCAGAACCCTACTGCGGCATAGGCCAACACACAATAAAAGGACTTTTAAGAAAGGAAGAGAATACGCTTAGATCAGCCTCCTGGGTAAACACCAGGGGAATGAGACAAGCTAAAGCATTAATAGGGAACCATGACCTCAAAAGGTTTCAAAAGTTAATCCAACAAGGAAAGAATGCCCTCAGAATTCTGACAGGGCTCTACACGGGTCACTGCAGACTGAGGAGCCACATGTACAAGTTGGGAATAACAAACACCCAGCTTTGCAGATACTGTGAAGAGAAGGAGGAGTCCTCTAAGCATATACTAGTACACTGCGATGCCCTAGCGAGGCGCAGACTCAACAGATTTGGGAAACACATTCTACACCCAAGCAATATCAGTAACTTAGAATCCACAAAAATCCTGACTTTTGTACAGGAATTAGGGCTGCTAGGGGAGTTGTAAGTTCAGTAGGGGGGCACAATAGACCAAAATTGGTCGCGGTGCACCACTTCCCCAACAACAAATAATAAAGAGATGGTACTTGACAGCCAAAAAACCACGGATCTGAATTTAAAACTGAAGATGGGGTTTTGTTAAGAATTGATGAAATTCTGGTGTGAACTAGGATATTTTGGATCGGTCAATAAATGGCGGAGTTATTGTGTTTCAAAGTCAAAACTTCGAAAATCGACTTTTTTTTCACTGTATTGGTCCTAGCTCCGTTATTTGTTGACCGATCTAAAATATCCTAGTTCACACCAGAATGGTGGATATTAGGAGCAATTTAAGGGAAAGAATTCGAAAATCGGTCAACAGGTACTCTTTAAATCTTTGCAACCATTTTGGAAAAAGTGGTTCCGAGATAATCGCATTTAAAGATTCGACATCTGTTTTCGATGAAATAAAAATTATATTTAATAAATAAATAAATCGGATTTGGTGCATTTGGGTGTTAACTTTCACCGAAAAAAAAGATTATATAAATCGGTTAAGCAGTTCTCCAGAAATTTGAGTCAAAGTGCGTCAAGACATGGTAAAAAATAAAATCTCCAAAAATTTCCAAGTAAAATTTTTTTTTCAAACATTCTTTTTTCCATAATATCGAACATTTTATAAATATTTATTAAATTTTATTAAAAAAAAAATAGAGGCCAGCTATCTTCGGCTCGACCGAAGTTTATATACCCTTGGAGCTTGATATATGCCTTACAGTATGTATGGCAGCTATACTATATATCTATAGTTGTCCGATTTCGACAAGCCTTGGTGAAATTATGTGAAATCATTAAAAACTTATAAATACGAGCGTTGGGAGCGATAGCACTGAAAACAAAAAAGTTTTTTTTCACTAAAACTAGTTTTTCGACCGATCGTTCCTATGGCAGCTATATGCTATAGTCATCCGATCCGGCCGGTTCCGACAAATGTGCAGCGTATTTGTACCAAAAGACTTCGTGCAAAGTTTGGTTAAGATAGCTTTAAAACTGACGGAGGAGATAGCATAGAAACAGACGGACAGACGGACGGACGGACAGACGGACATGGCTATATCAACTCAGCTCGTCATGCTGATCAAGAATATATATACTTTATGTGGTCGGAGATGCTTCCTTCTCTGCGTTACAAACATCCGGACAATTTTAATATACCCTCTCCAAGGGTATAAAAATGTCCAGTGCACTAGAATCAGAAGTTGGCAATAGTGTGACCAAAGGCTAAAAAAAATATCACAGAAAAATATCACCAAAAAATATTTGATTTCCGATATAAAGCCTCGGAAAAATATGAGAAAATTATTGGAGCAATATTTAAAAAATGGAGCGAAAGCAAAAAATGCCGAATAAAATTGTAAAATGTAATTTTCTAATCTTCATCAATAAAAGTATGTGGGCAGAATAAGTAGTTTTAAGAAGTTTGCAACTTAACTAAGGTGAATTCAGTTAATTATGTATTTGCTTATGGCCACAGAAAGAGACTTATGCAATTATACAGATCTAAAGAGGAAAATGCAGGATAAAATTGTGAAGAATTTGGAACTTCGTACCTTCTAGGAGAGTTGTGTGTGACCACGTCAAGCACAAGCTCCAAGAACTCGAGCACTTATGACTCTCTCCACTGTAGGCCGCGGGCCTTTCTTTCAGTAGTCTCGTATACAGTCTAATAGCCTATTTCCACTGGCTTCATTTCTTGTCACTTTCATTTCTAAAAATTTTGCCGTTTCCATTGACAAATTGTCATTTGTTTAACATTCACAACGATACGTTGTGAAAAACAGCTGAAAAGTTTGATTTAAAAAACAGGCGCCACTTTCAAACCCCCGTGGAATATTTAGCAAAAAATAACATACCCGTCATGACAGCAATTTTCAGGGGCAAACGCATTGTTATCATCCTTAATTATCAACAGAAAGCTAAATACACAACTTTTATTGACTAATTTATATTTTAAACAAAATTGCGCCTACTGTTTAAATTCAAATTAACAAATTATTGGTGATGACACTTTCCGTTTCCAGAGAGTAGCGAGTAATGCCAGAGAGTAGCTAGTATTTTTTAAAAAAGTACCAGATTCCTCCGTGGGGAATGTCATCATTTTTCATCACTTTTCAGAAATGAAAGGCAAAATGAAGTGACAATTCGTATGGAAGAAATGATATCATTTTCTTCATTTCTTGTCATTTCATGAAATGAAGCTTCATTTGTTCAGTGGAAATAGGCTATAAGATGCAATAAATAATTAACGCGAAATAACTTACGTTTTTATACCCTTGGAGAGGGTATATTAAAATTGTCCGGATGTTTGTAACGCATAGAAGGAAGCATCTCCGACCACATAAAGTATATATATTCTTGATCAGCATGACGAGTTGAGTTGATATAGCCATGTCCGTCTGTCCGTCCGTCCGTCTGTCCGTCCGTCTGTCCGTCTGTTTCTATGCTATCTCCTCCGTCAGTTTTAAAGCTGTGTTAACCAAACTTTGCACGAAGTCTTTTGGTACAAATACGCTGCACATTTGTCGGAACCGGCCGGATCGGATGACTATAACATATAGCTCCCATAGGAACGATCGGTTGAAAAAGTAGTTTTAGTGAGAAAAACTTTTTTGTTTTCAATGCAATCGCTCCCAACGCTCGTATTTATAAGTTTTTAATGATTTTACATAATTTCACCAAGCCATGTTAAAATCGGACAACTATATAGTATAGCTGCTATACAAAAGTTAGGTCTGAAAAAAAGTCTTAGTGAGAAAAACTTTTTTGTTTTCAATTTAATCGCTCGTATTTATAAGTTTTCAATGATTTTACATAATTTCACCAAAATTTTTCGAAATCGGACCACTATATAGTATAGCTGCCATACAAACTGTCAGGCACATATCAAGCTCCAAGGGTATATAAACTTCGGTCGAGCCGAAGTTAGCTTGCCTCTATTTTTTTATATCTAAATCACAACAAAATTTAAACAAACACAATGCTCGCGGAGCCATTTTTTCCAAGAGAAAGGTCACACTAAAATGAAAGCAAATCGAAATCGGCGCCAAGGCTAATTTCCCGAAATCAATTAGAATAACATTAATTTCCTTACATTTTCTGGGCACTCACTCAATTGTATGGAGCAGCTGTGATCAGCTGTTTCACATAATCAAATCGAAAGCAAATCAAAAGCAAATCACTTTAAGGAATACCACTTATGTATTTCTCAGTTTTTGAAAGTATGAACTATAGTTAATTTTTTGAACTCAGGAGTTCATTTTTTGAACTATAGTTCATTTTTTGAACTCAGGAGTTCATTTTTTGAACTATAGTTAATTTTCTGAACTCAGGAGTTCATTTTTTGAACAATAGTTCATTTTTTGAACTCAGGAGATGACTAGCCTGCAGTTGATAGACTTCTATGTCCGTCTATCCAGTGATCTATGGAGCCAATTGTGTGGTTCTCTCACTGCTGCTCATCATTAATGGTGATCGTTCTCAAAAGTTGCGGTTAGGTACCGGCCGGTCAAATTTGCCGGGCTGGTTAACCTGCTAGTAACTCATTTGGTTTTCTCAACGAGACTTACCTGCCGGTTCACCCGATATCGATAGATTACTATCGCTGCCATAGTGTGACCGGACAATGTCAACGAATCAGCTGTGTTTGTTTTGGTTTTCTTATATCGATTGCTGGTGCAGGTAATTAATTAGCAAAAAAAAAAGTTGATTAAAGTTGCTAGCAATATTGACTTGAGTTGAAGCATCGAAAGGCGAAATGGGGAAAACTTTTATGTGGCTGCTTTGCTTTGTAGAGTCAAAAATATTTTGGAAAGTGATGCGGCGGCATGGAAACAGAAGCCTGGCATTGTCTTGGAGATCAGTTTGCCGCTCAAGCAGGAATTCATCGCACTTGAGAAAGGACCAGATCTTAAAAAACGGTCCCGTAAAGAATTTGCAACTGATAAGTGAGTAATTATCGCACTTGTGGCGGCATTCTCAGAACCGTTGGAGTCTCGTCCATTTCCCAAAAAATTGGTGATCCCACGATTATCCCCAGGACTGGAAAATGAGGGTAATAATAATTGTCAGATTTTATTTATGATATATAATCTTCAAAAATATTTAATTTACTTCTAAAATTTTAGCACAAATCAATCAGTCTCTGTGTGTTTGTGAAAGCCAGTAATGCCTTAGCGTGGGACACATGAATAACTGAACGGTTCGCTGAGAAAGTCTGACCCCAAAGAAGTAGCCCACAATGATGAGGAAGCTACCACTTGCATGAGATTGCAGAGTTAGTTTATGTATAGTCCTAGCAAGAATTATATGACATGCTGAATTTGTCAACAATCGTTGAAAAAATTTGACTTCATTCAGAGCATTAAATAATTAGCCCCCCCCTGTATTCTCTTGCTTTATTTACTCGTTGCTCCGTCTGGGATTATATCGCCATGTTGGTCATTGTGGTGATACTGTTCCTAGTGCTGGCAGTGCGTGTGGATAGTATTTTCGTTACGGTGCACACGAATCAGCAGTTGGATCACAATCGGAATGCCACATCACAAGAGACTATTCGTAAGACCATTGGGCTAGTTGATCCTTCGATTTCGTAGACGGCGGGCAGTTAGTTTGCCTGCTTTGCGATTTGTACCATTTGAAATTCGCCGGCGCGGCGGTCGAGATATTTGCCATTTCAGCGGCTGCCATTCTGCTGGACTTTCTGTTCCAGAGTCAAGTCTATTCCTGTCTTACTGCCTGACTCCCAATTTAATTTCGTGGATGCAACAAATTCGTATATTTATAAACATTTCGGTTTGGCAATTAGAAAAATAAATAATACAAGTGTTCGACACAGCTGTTGTCTATCGAGTGAAAATATCGATAGTTTTATCGGGACTTGCCGGCAGGTTAACATTTGACCCCATCATGAGGCTGCGGTTAAAGTTGCCGGCTGGTTTTCGCCAAAGACAGCATGAGACACTCAAATTCGGCTGACCTGCCGGTAAGTTTGACTAACCGGACATTGAAAAAATGGGCCTTAGAGGCACGGGTAAAGGGAGACTCCCTGATTGTGCAAAGACTCCCCCCACGCGACATGTGTGATCTATGAATACATAGCTACATTACAACATTAAGAAATCCCTTCCAACACTTATGCATTTAGCAAAACAGTTTCCTCTCAACAAACTGACAGAGCAACTGCGCGAGTAAGGACCGTTCAATCATAGTTCGAATGAACTATTTGGAATTTTGCAAATCTGAAACAAACTTAATCTTTGTACGGAATACACCTTTGTACATGCTAAAACTTCTGTCTCTATTTTTTATAGTTTTTGAAATCGCCGCGTTCATACAGACAAACGGACATGGCTAAATAGTCTCGGCTGTTGATGCTGATCAAGAATATACATACTTTATAGGATCGCAAATGTTTCCTTTTTCCTTTTACATACATTTGCATAACTTCATAACGGGGTATAAAAAAACAAACAGAGAAGACAAGAGTGGATTTGTATAGAAATAATATGTGAGGGCAAAGACGGAGAAAAATGCAACGGAATATTTAGCACAACTGAACGCTCTCAGGGCACGCGAACATAAAAGAGATGCTCAGATGAAAAAAACAATAACAGCTTTAGCTCAACACGTCACCCCAGCAGGTCATGCAGCTGACTTCGAGCATGTGAAAATACTGGATGTGGAAACGAGATGGAAGACCAGAATGGCACTGGAGAGCTTTCGGGTCCATGAGAGAGCGGGGCAAATCGATCTTTCTGTTCTAGGAGGTGGTATAAATGAACAGCTCCTAGAAGATATATTGGCCTTGTTTACCAGCATACATCAAAAAAGTTACTTTGCTTGTGTTTATCGCTTTGATAAACTTAAAATGTAAAATATGGTATCGGTGAAAGCTGTTGTTTTATTTTAATCAAAATCACAAAAATATGCAATTATTATTACACATTAGTTCAACACAACAATTGAACTAGATCCATCGACTTTTTCGTCATCGATTTGTGCTGATGAACACGACTAATGCTTATTAACATGAACTAAGCTTTTATTAAACGTTGTGAATGTCAGCTATTGAATTTCATATTAAAAATTACTTTAACACAATAAAGGGTATCAAATGGTTGGTTATTCCGCCTTAAGGTCATCCGTCCTATACAAGGAATGAAAAACGGTGGATTCTTTTTTGTTTCCCAATATATATCGAGCCTACATCCGTCCGTCTTCAAACATTACATAAACAAACATAAACAACATTGAACAGATATAAATAACAAGATTTTAGCTAACGAAAAGTAAACAACATTCGAACCTATACATTGATATGGGACAAGAAACAATTGCTCGCCAAGGAGTTTGATGTAAAAATTATTAATCCTAATGTTTGTTTTGGTCAAGTAAATGCCTTTATATGTGTGCGCAGTTCTCTGTGCCCGATTTAAAGATCAGCCTAATATTTGTTGGTGTATTAATGATATGCAACATCTCCAGAGTAAATCGCTTATTGTAGTTACGCTCTTGCTGTAGAATACTTGTGGCATAAAAATCAGGAGAATGTCCGCTCTCTGCACAGTGGGCAGCAAGTGCTGTTTTTTTGTGTGTTGATCTCGTTTCGTCTTTTTATATCTAACCTGTGTCCAGATAGTCTCGTCTTCAGATTTGATTTTGTCGTTCCAACATATATTTTGATACATATGTTGGTCCCGTCTCCAGCGCGTCGTATTTGGTATATTAAATTATTCTTGCCCAACTTTGCAACGTTATTCTTCATATTGCTAAACAGAGCAGCCATGGTGAAAGTTGGCTTGTGGGCTATTGCAATTTGATCCCTGTCGTATAGGTCAGCTTTGGCGAGTCTTTCAGAGTACTGGGGAATATATGTCACCGATTTATATGTTTTGATCTGTTTAGCTCGTGTTGTGGATTCTTTTTCTTGCGGGGAAAATCATTCTTGGTCAGTATATTTTTAATTTTGACAAAATTCTCAGTGTGGAAAATGTTATCGCTGGTATTTAGTATCCGCTTATCGTGTGGTCCTTGATTAATTCCTATTAGTCACGAATTACGTCAATTGACAGGTCAGTGGGGATACTAGGGAATAGTGATATCACGTCGAAAGAAATAAGTTTCTCATCGTCAAAAATGTGGGAGTCATTTATCCTTGACTTAAATTCGTTTGCGTTTTTAACGTTGAATGTGGAGTCTATCGTCAAGTTTTTTTTTAATTTCTGACGTATGTTTACATAAATGGTACGAAGGAGAATTAATCATAGAATCATAGAAGACATAGATTGGTCGGAGAGGAGTGTCTTTTTTATGGATTTTTGTTAATCCATAGATCCTAGGTGGAAGTGCCGTGCTTGTCATGTGTCTGTTTCTTCCGCTCATTGAAATCAGATCTAGTTTAAAAAATTTTGTCTACGATTTCATTGTTTTTCGATTGTAATTTTGAGTTTGGGTCTTTCCTTATAAACCTATATGTCGATAGATCGTCTAATATGATTTTTATTTTGTCCGTATAATCTTTCCTTTCCATGGCGACTGTTAAATTTCCCTTATCCGCATTTAAAATAATAACGTCTTTATTTTCTCTTAGAAATTTCCTGGTCTGACCCACTGTATCTAATATTGCTTGGTCCATTGCGCTCTTTGTGTTTTTTGTTGTGCAGTCTTTGATGAGCTTGGACGTTTGGAGGGAATTCCGTTGTTGTTGTGTTTAAAAACCACTCTCTGTGGTTAGTGTTCTCCGTAAATATTACATTCCGCAGCCTCTCATATTTGTCTAATTGTCGTTCCCTTACTGTTGTTGCTAGTTTTTTAGTTGCGTCGCTCACTTTTGAGCAAATGGTCGATGCGTCTGCTATGCTAATTTGTGTTTGAAGTTTTGTTTTTGTGTTCTTTAAATGCTTGGTTTCCTCGGCTATTTGTTTGCGCTTAAATTTATTAAGTACGTAAAGTAGCTTTTCTTGAAAGAGTCTGATGTGTCTATCTAGTAGCTGTTGTATGTCCGCAGAAATGTCATGTTCTTTATGAAATATATGTCCCTTTGTTGTGTTTTGAAAAAATTTAGGAATTAGTCTAGTCTTCCTACACCTTAACAGAAATTTTAAGCTAGTTTTTATACCCTGTTCCCATTAAAAATGGGAAAAGGGGATCATGAAGTTGTGCAAATGTATGTAACAGGGAGAAGGAAGCATCTCCGACCACATAAAATATATATATTCTTGATCGGCATCAACAGCCGAGTCGATTTAGCCATGTCCGTCTGTCTGTCTGTCCGTCTGTTCGTCTGTCTGTCTGTATGAACGCGTCCATCTCAGAGACTGTAATAGATGGAGCCACAAGTTTTGGAATGTATATAGGTGTATACTGTACCCACATCGAGTTTGTTTCAGATTTCAAAAATTCCACCTACTCCATCTTTAAACAGCGAAAAACTGTCTTTTTCTCTGTATAAACGCGTGGATCTCACAGACTATAAGAGTTAGAGCCACAAAAACTGTCACTCTCTCTGCATAAACGCGTTGATCTCATAGACTATAAGAAGTTGAGCCACAATTTTTAGCATGTATGTAGGTGTACACCGTACCCAGATAAAGTTTGCTTCAGGTTTAGCAAATTCCTCCTCCATCTTCTTCTAACCGCGAAAATCTGTCAGAGCTTCAATTTTTAAGTTTTGACCTAGTGACTTAATATATATTCAGTGAGGCCCAACAGCTATCTATTCTGTGTACCACAATGAGAGTCATAGGTGTGAGTTATGATTACGGCGTGCCTTCCGTGAATATAATGTCTTGGTTTTAGCGACCTGATCTGTGTAAATCCAAAGGGTAGATTATTCCGGCTCAAGGTCATCCGTCCTATCCAAAGAATGAAAAACGGTGGATTCTATTATGTTTCCCAATATATTTAGAGCCCATATCGGGGTCCGTCTTCAGGGGCTAATAAACACATTGAACAGATATAAAAAACAAGATTTTAGCTAACGAAAAGTAAACAACATTCGGACCTATACACATACATCGATACGGGACAAGAATCAAGTGCTCGCCACGGAGTTTTATGTAAAACTAATTAATCCTAATGTTTGTTTTGGTCAAGTAATTGCGTAGGGGAGAATGGGGGGTTCTGAGCCGCTGGGGGTTGTGAGCCACTCGAATATTGGCCACAAAAAAAAATAAATTTAAACTTTTTGTTTATGTCAAGTGTTTCCCTTCTTATTATCTAACTTTTGGCTAGCAACCGATCAGTCAACACGTTCTTTAAGTTTGAGAACCAGAACTCGACTTTTTAAAAAAAAAAAAAGTTTTTTTTTTCATTTTTGACTTGTGAATATTATACAAAATTTCTTTCGTAATGCCAAAAGTAAGTATGAGGGAAATATCTTTGGTCATTTGCCTTTTTAATAGAATTATGTTTTTTTTTTAAATAACTTTTTTTTTTTGTTATGTGACGTCACCAAAAAAAAGTGAGATATGGGGGGTTGTGAGCCACTTTGGAAAAATGTTGGTTTTGACTTCCAAAGAGGATATTGCAATGATACGCAATAAAACAGAGGAAAAACTCTCCAAAGAAGTTAAAAACCCATTAAAAAAGGCAAACAAAAGAACAGCCACCAGCAAAAAGTGCTCCTAAATAAAAGAAAACAAGCCTGATGCCGTCAATCAATTTTCACTCTTCATTGATATTTCTTAATTCAGAATATGAGAACAAATTTTATTTTTTTCATTTAATAAAGAATATTTGCTTAAAAACACGAATTTTGAACTTTTAGATGGGTGGCTCACAACCCCCCACAAATTTTTGAAATTTCAAAAAGTCACTTTTTTTCAATATCAAATAAAAAAACCCCAAAAATTTTTAACTAGTGATGAGGAAAGTTTCGTGCATCTTTTACCTACAATACAAAATTTACAGAATGAAAATATATTGATTTTTGGCTAAGTTATGTTCGAAAAACAAAACTATGATCACAACCCCCCACTCTCCCCTATATATGTGTGCGCAGTTCTCTGTGTCCGATTTCAAATTCAGCCTAATATTTGTTGGTGTATTATTGATGTACTACATCTCCAGAGTAAATCGCTTATTGTAGTTACACTCTTGCTGTAGAATACTTGTAGCATCAAAACACATTTTTGACGATGAGAAACTTGTTTCTTTCGACGTGATATCACTATTCCCTGGTATCCCCACTGACCTGGCAATTGACAAAATTCGTGACAAATGGGAATTAATCAAGAACAACACGAATATGCCAAAAAAAACTATTTCTGGAAGCGTTAACTTTTTGTATAAACGAGAACCGATACTTCAAGTTTGAAGAAGAACTGTGTGTTCAGTTGAAAGGCCTCCCCAAGGGATCTCCAGCGACACCAATTATAGCTGATATAGTCATGGGACAAGTCCTTAAAAGGGTTAAAACCACCAGACTCTTAACCAAATATGTTTACGATCTCTTTGCGATAGTCAGAGAAGAAGGCATCCAAACAACTCTACAGGTGCTAAATTCATATCACAAGGACATACAATTTACCATAGAATTAGAAGCTGACAACAAACTACCATTTTTAGACGCAGCAGTGCACAGGATTGACAACGCGCTTAAAGTTAACTGGTATCAAAAACCTACAGCATCAGGACGGATAATAAATTACCATTCAAAACAACCAAAAAACATGGTAATAAACACAGCAAAAAATCTTGCTAAGCGGATACTAGATACCAGCTATAAAATTTTCCGCACTGAGAATTTCGTCAAAATTAAAAATATACTGACCAAGAATACTTTTCCCCACAAGATCATTAAATCGATCATCAAAGGTATCGGAAAAGAATCCACAACAACACGAGCTGAATAGACAAAAACCTATAAGTCAGTGACATATATTCCCCAGTACTCTGAAAGACTCGCCAAAGCTGACCTATACGATGGTTTCTACCCACTCCTTCTGTTGTTAATCTAAGCAGTGTTGCTTTTTTCTTCAGGCAGATGGTATGGTGGAGTGGTGTTAGCTCCATCAAAACCTCGATTGCCTCTGTCGGACAGGTACGCATGGCTCCAGTCATGCATATACATGCCAGCCTTTGCAGTTTTTGCAACTGCGTCCTTACTGTGAGGAGGTTTGCTCTATCTCCCCACACGACAGCTCCATAAGTGAGCATGCCATGAGGTATAGCCATCGGAGAATGTGTGGTGCCATGCCCCACGATTTTCCGGCTATGCTCCTGCATGTGAATAGTGCTCTAGTGCATTTGCTGAGTGTATACTTTAAGTGCTTGTCAAACCTCAGCCTGTTGTCAAAGACAACGCCGAGGTATTTGACTTCTTTTTCTGGTGTAATGAGGCAGCCGAATAGGCGTATTGGCCTCATTCTGCTTAGCTTGTATTTCCTAGTAAACGGTACTATAGTGGTTTTCGCAGGGTTTAGGTTGAGCCCAACCTCCTTGCACCAATTAGACGTGGCTTTCAGACCCCTCTGGACTATGTCACATAGGGTTTCTTCGTATTTTCCTCTCGCAACGATGACAATGTCATCAGCGTATCCTTGGCATGTTATGGCCAGGGAGGCGAGTTTTTCTAGGAGCTCATCCACTAGTAGGCTCCACAACAGTGGGGAGAGAACTCCCCCCTGAGGACATCCTCTAGTTGTGGTGACTGTGATGGTTTCTTCACCTGCCACTGCAGAGGCTTCTCTGCATCGTAGGAGTGAATCTACCCATCTGCCTACTGTAGGGTTTATTCCTCTTCTGATCAGGGCATTCTTGACAGCACTATGGGATGTGTTGTCGAATGCTCCCTCAATGTCTAGGAAGGCGCATAGAGCCACTTCCTTGTCTTCTATTGTTTTCTCGAGCATCTTCCCGAGTTGATACAATGCCGTGTCGGTCGAACGGCCTGCTCTGTACGCGTGCTGTGTTGGTTGGAGGGGTGCCTCCTTTAACAGCGTACTTCGTCTGCTATTGTCCATTAGCTTTTCAATCGTTTTCAGTAAAAACGATGTCAAACTAATGGGTCTGAAGGACTTGCGGTTAGTTATATCCTTCTTCCCTGCCTTGAGGATGAAGACTACCCTTGCTCTGCGCCAGGCACGTGGGATATACCCAGTTGCCAGACTGCTGGTGATGATCTTCCTGAGGATGGGTAGGAGTATGTCCTTTCCTTCCTTCAGGAATGCTGGATAAATGTTATCCGGTCCGGGGGATTTGAAGGGCGGGAATGTTCCAATTGCCCACTCAAGTCTGCCTGCGGACACAACTTTCTTGGCTTCTGCCCAGTCGGAGCTGCGAGGCTGGTAGCAGTGCTCTTGGTCGACACATTCTTCCGCGGGGATGTTTCCCGGGAAGTGGGTGTCCAACAAGAGACGTCCTCTCTCCTCGCTGCTTACTGTATAGGCATCATTAGGAAAGATTTCTAGTTCTAGGGGATGTTTCGGTGACCGAATCCTAGGCATATTATTTCCTAGCGTGGAATAGAAGCTTCCCCAATCTGTCTTACGGGGATTCCTGCTAGGGATACTCTGCTGTGTGCAAGCTTCCAATCTAAATTGGATAATTCTATGGTCCGACATAGATTCCTCTAATGAAACCTGCCAATCCTTAATAAAAGGCTTAATTGACTTGCTGGAGAAGGTGAGGTCATGGACTTCCTCCCTTACTCGAGTTACAAATGTCGGGACAGATCCTACATTACATATTTCCAGGTCGAGCCTGGATAGAAATTCTAGTAAGCACTCACCTCGATCGTTTACATCGGAGCTTCCCCATGCGACGTGGTGGGCGTTTGCGACACATCCGACAACAAGCGGCAGGCTTTTGCTCCTGCAGTATTCTGCCAGGGCCGACACCTCTTGGGGGGGACACATTCTATCTCCAGCGAAGTAGGCAGAGGCTATGACCGTGGTCTTTCCCTGCCTTACTTCGGTGGTCGCCCTCGCGACGCAGTCCCTGGAGAGAAATTCTGAAAGGATAGTATATTTAATATTCTTCCTTATCATTATACAGGCTCTGGGGAAGGCATGCTTTTGGTCCCAAATTACCGTGGATTCTCTCGTATACAGGCCCTTTATTCCCTCATTGCACCAGGGTTCCTGTATTAAAGCTAGTCCTAGGTGTTGTCGGGTGAACGTTCTAGCTAGGACGGCCGAGGCCGCCTTCGCATGATGAACGTTCACCTGGACTAGCTTGGTGCTTTTGATGACTGAGGGGGGAGTCATCATTGCGCTATAGTATTTGCGCTATCTGGCGGAGAGCCAGGACTGCTCTCAACGCCTCCGAACACCAATGTGGTGTCGGCTTCTTCGTCCTCTTGGACTGCGAGCTCTGAGGCGAGCTCTTGTGAGGACATGGGTACCTCTGCTTCCTCCACTACCTCCATGTCCTCTACGGGGGATTCCCCGTCGAGCTCCTCGTCCTCAGCGACGTCCTCCTTATCTGTGAGGGGTTCCTCACACGGAGACTCGCTACTTTCCGTTTCGGCGGGGTGTTCTGCCTCCGTCTCTTGCTGATGGGTCTGTCCAGCCAGCTTCGCGGTCTTCTTGAGACCATGTACGGGGATCTTCCCGTACCTGAAGTTCAGCTGGCGACCCATCGAGACGATGACCTGCATCGAGACTTCATCGATGCCAATGACCATGAGGGCTCCGCCCCCTTGGTCCTTTCGTGACTTGACACGCCACATGTCTGTCACAATGTTGTTTTGGTTCCTCAGCATTGTGAGGGCCCATTCATCCGCTTTCGCGGCACTCCTTGGGAGGAAGACGGTAATGTAATGGGGCGAGGGGATATTCTCTCCCATTTTACCGAGAAGGGGTACTCCCTTCCATTTTGTCAACCTTGACACGTTGCTCATCAGCCACTCCGCGGTCGTCTCATCGTTGCAGTCGATGATTAGATGACCCGGCCGGAAATGGATTCCTGCGAAGCTGATGGGCGTATCCCAACATGCCAGGAAGACTTCCTCCAGTATCGCCTCCTCAAGTGCAGATAGCTCCTCATGATTGAGGTTGACCTGAGGGTATTCCTCAGGCACTACTGCTACCCTCACCTTTTTTGCAACGTCTGCATACGTTGCTTGGGGCGGAATGGGCACTGAGGGGGGAGTTACTGCCCTTTCTTCACTGCCAGTTGTAGCAGCCTCTGCTGCAGCCCTGGACGTGCCGGGCCCGCCGTCTGCGTCTTCCTCATAGGCTACTGCCTGTGAGGGGGGGCCAGCCGTTGCGTATTTCGAAGTCACTGCTGTGCACTGACGCTTCGGCGTAGCTGTTGGCGGTTTTATGTCCGCGCTGCTTCTCTTTGGGCAGGGGTGTGTGGGGTCAAAGCTTAAGACGAGACTATATGTACACTAGGGTGGACGCCGATAAAAAATATAACTGATACCACCTTAAACGATTACTTTTAGGGTGTACGTAATGAATTAAAAAATCAAAAAAATTTATATCATGTTTTAACCTCTGCGAAAAGCCTTCAAAGTTTCCCCAAATATTACGTATACGACCCGTTCGCCGAATCGAAATTTTGTCGACGAATTCTTTGTATCATTTTAAAAGTTGTCAAATTTTAATTTAATCGAACAACAAATAAAAATGGAGCAGGAATCGAATATATTTTTGGTTGGTAGACTAGGACCAAATTTAGACGAAGTGAGCCCATTTCCAACAATGAGATGCGATTTATCCATGCACTTATATGGGACTAAATTCTGAAGACTGCCCATTTCGGAGAGTACGACTAGTGTTGCTCGCAAGTTGAAGTCAGGCATGGTCCACGAGCGGGGTTTCAACAAAGGGCCATGTACGCATGAACGCACTGTCCTTCTAGTCAGATACTACAGACATCAAAGTGAAAACCATTTTGAGTGTACATTTTGGCTACTATGGGCAATTCGCTAAACTCCAGAGATCGCTCCGTGGACACCGTTTTGAATCGATAAAGAGAGAGAGCCCCAAATGAAGAAGAAATTAAAGACTATACCAGAAGAAGACTTTGCAGCATGTTCTTAAAATTGTCCTATAAACACAAACAAAATTGTAAAAAACGTTGGCACAAGTGTAATGCAGTAGAGGGAGGTTACTTTCAATGGAATGAAATGAATTGACAATCTTAAATAAAGAGTTTTTGATTTATGAATAATTCCCTGTATTTTTTGCCCAAAGTAGTATAGTAATCCGCACTATTTTTCGATCCTATAGACGCTTAATTATAAGCAGCCCAGTAAAACTAGACTATTCGCAGGAACGGCTGCAACCGTGTGTGGGACCTGACTTCAAAGATATCTTGATAGCCTCTTAATGAACGGTTAAAGCTTGCTTTCATCTAGAAGTAAACAGCGCAAAATAGTAGAAACTTTGCCGTAATATAAAAATTTTACCAAATATATTTACCAACATATTGTGTCTGTTATATAAAAACATTTTTTATTGGTCATGGTACCTTTTTGTCAAATGTTATGACTTCAAACCAAGTCTACGCCAACTACTAAAAATTAAAAATGTAGGCATGGGCAACAGTACGTATGAGTGATAAACTTTAAGTCCAAGTCGCAGACCCTAAACCTTATTTTTTCTCAAAATTTTTTTTTGCTATGCGTTTTATACACAAATATGAATCGTTTAAGCGGGTATCAGTATGACGTTACATTTTTCCATATATAAAATGTCCGACCTAATGTACACAGGTCAGATATAAAAAGACGAAACGAGATCAACACACAAAAAACAGCACTTGCGGCCCACTGTGCAGAGAGCGGACATTCTTCTGATTTTGAGTGTTAAGATTCGGCGTCGTGGTACCAGATAAAATACAAACTATTTAAATGAAATAAAGTATGTTTAATTTATTCAAACTATAACGTGACATAAGCAGGAGTTTCAAATTTGGTTTTTATCCATCGTCTGCTCTTTCTCACATTTTCGGTACACTGCCGCTTCACAATTTCAGTGTGCCCGTATACAACAATGGTTATCGAACATGGCTAACTTAACTATCGATACACAAATTCAAAATTACTATCGACATTCAAACTTAAACTTATTTCTATTTAGATTTGTAACGATTTTACTGATCTAACTTCAACATTGAGGCTACAAGTATTCTACAGCAAGAGCGTAACTACAATAAGCAATTTACTCTGGAGATGTACATCATTAATACACCAATAAATATTAGGCCGAATTTGAAATCGAACATTAAGAACTGCACACACATATATAAGCATTAACTTGACCAAAGCAACATTGGGATTAATTAGTTTTACATCAAACTCCTTGGCAAGCACTTGATTCTTCTCCCGTATCAATGTATGTACAGGTTCAAATGTTGTTTACTTTTCGTTAGCTAAAATCTTGTTATTTATATCTGTTTAATGTTGTTTATTAGCCCCCTGAAGACGGACCCCGATGTGGGCTCGAAATATATTGGGAAACAAAAAAGATTCCACCGGTTTTCATTCCTTGGATGGGACGGATGACCTAGAGCCGGAATAACCAACCATTTGGATTTACACAGATCAGGTCGCTAATACCAAGACAAAAAAAGGATAATTTTCTAAAAATAACGAGGTTCGAAATTAAACCTTGATTTCAGGGGTTTCAGCCACGGGTACGCGAACCGAGTCTTTGACTTTACAAAGGGTTGAAACGCGAGAACCGACATACTGAAAAATTTTAGAGTTTTGCAGCCTAGGTTGATAATAAACGTCATGTAAAGTATTGCGCTTTTTTTCCTAAGATAGTTTATAAAGTTTATCCTCATAAAAGACACTTGCAATTTTTAATTTTAGTATATCATTTATTCATATATTTTTAGACATCTGATGCCGAACTTTCAAATGCAAGTGAAGCTTTAAAACTAACATTTTCAACTCAATATGACAATGACAATCGGAAACAGAAGAAAAAATGTTTGCAATATGGAAATGACTTGATTAGATCAAAATACCAAAAGTCTTCTCATGATGATCGACAACTACCACCGGTTATTTTTGACTACAAGCAGAGTCGATTGGGCCAACGAAAGGAGACAAAAAGTGGCAAAAGTGAAAAAAATATTTCTGTTAACACAATCAATAATAAAGATGAAAATTCATCAAAGGATACATTCGACAAAAATAATAAAACATTGGAGAATAACTCGGAAATTTGTCAATATAAACAAATTCTTAACAACAAGGACCAAATCATAGAACGCAGTCGATATGTAAAAACATCCTGTTGGGCACAGTACCTGCAGGATCCTCTAAAACACTCGTTGGATCTTTCATCTCCGACGACACTAGGTAATATCAATTTATAACTTAATTAATAAAAACATCTCATAGAATACAAATATTAAAAACTTTGGCAGCCATTCTTAGTGCAAGTCCGAGCGCTTAGTCCGGTTATTGTTGTGGAATAAAAACTAAAATGGGTATGGGCCCTGGTCCGGATTTCGAGTCAATTTCCGTGAAAGTTTTTGATTTTCGAATTAGAGTTTTATAAAAGTGTAAATAACTTACTAGGAAATCAATGTTTTCTTAGTTCTGTAGTCCCTTTCTCTAGAATTGAGTCCACTTGGCATTGAGCATCACAGGTCTACAAAATGAGAATATTTATGAGGGATACTCATAGCATCTTAAACTAATTTCTGCTCTCTCTGCTGTCTGCTGTCTACTCATGCTGAATACAAGTTGACAAAAGTCATGTGTTAGTTTAAGATTCCAAAATAATCGAGGCTAAGAGACTTCTTCCCATAGGAAATGTTAAAGTTGTGTTGCAACATGAATTAAGCATATAATTCATAGATTGTCGACGCAGCGAAGGCTTCAGCACGCGACAATACTGTTCCCAATGTGATAAGATTATTAGACACTATCATTAACATGTCGATGTAAAAATGACTAACTTATTATATCATGCTTGCATTAACTTTTTTTAGAACAATTTGACGCTTATAAAGTTGCAAACGATATGGACATGGAAACTTTACAAAATCACTTTCAAATGGCAAAAGAAATTGAGAAAAAGGTAAGAATACACAAGAGACTTATTTTAGTAGAACTATTCAGAGCAGAGTCCCTGCGCATCGCCGCCCTTGTAAAGTTTTAACTTCGCCAACATAATTAAATTTAAAGACCAATATTGTTGTCCCTAATCTTAGCTGTAATATTTCTCTTCTCGCCTGTTCCATTTTTAGAAATTGCAGCTGCACGGCTCCCTAAGCTTGTTCTCTTATACATATGTACTTACATGATTAGCCGAAGCGCAGTTGCAGCAGCGTTTGCAGAGGTATTAGAATATTTGAAAATGGCAGGAAAGCGACACTTGCATGAGAACTCTAACATTAAAGAACACATGTATTTTTATATTTCGTGTAAATTTTTATTTTGAGATTATAGCTTGGCCAATTGGGGACGAAAACTACTAGTTACCACAAAATTCGAGAGCGTAATTTATCGTCAGCCTGTCTTACTTCGAAATACTTATGACGAAGTGACAGCGTTTTTATACACTTTAAGAGACGAAGTTTGCTTTGTTTTCTCGTTTTTAAAAACGTATATTTGTTCTATGTTAATTAAAATAAATATAAGTTTACTACGTAAAGTTGATAGTTAGCGACCTTTCTAAATTGTAGAATTTGAGTATTGCAGGCTCGAGGTCAAGTAAAAACACACAGATGTGTATGCTGTTTTTCCAATATATTTCGGTTGCTCCTCGGCAACCATCTTCAGGGACACTACAAAACAATTTCCAATTACATTGTAACATTGACTTAATACAAAAAACACAAACTTTTTTACATACATTGTTTTACACGTCTGTTCCGTTCGGCGTGGAGTTGGATACTGAGTTATTGTTTGGTCAGTAAGTGTCTGTATATGTGCGCGCAGTTCTCTGTGTCAGATTTGTAGTTAAGCCTTTTGTCAGTGTGTGTGTCTATAATAAATAACATCTCAAGAGTGAAGCGTTTGCTGTAGTGGTTTTCTTGCTGTAGGATTGTTGTTGCTTCAAAATTCGGCGAGTGTCCGCTCTCCGTACAGTGTGTCGCAAGCGCCGTTTTTTGAAAGGTGGTTTGGTGTCTGAGTTTATAATCTGATTTGTGTTGGGATATCCTAGTTCTAAGTTTAGATTTTGTTGTACCAATGTACAATTTGTTGCAGCTGTTTTCTGCATCTCCATTACATGGAATCTTGTAAACAACATTGCTCCTATCAAATGTAGCTATTTTGGACTTCGTCTTATTAAAAAAGTTTTTCATTGTGTTCTTTGGTTTGTGGGCTAGCTGAATATCTTGCTTATTATAGCAGTCAGAATGGGCGAATCGTTCTGAAAGCTGTGGAACATATGTGAGCGACTTGTAAGTTTTGGGTGGTTGTTTATTTTTAGCTGTTGTTTTTCCGTTCTTGTCAATCAGAGATTTTATGATGTTCCTTGGGAAGTCATTGTCTGTCAAAATTTGTTTAATTTCCGAAATCGTCTCTTCGTGATAAATTTCGTCACTTATGTCTAGCATCCGTTTAATACAACTCTTAGCTGTATTTATCACCATGTTTTTAGGATGTTTGGAATAATAATTAATTATTCTGCCTGATGCGGAGGGCTTTTTGTACCACTTTATTTTTAGTTGGTTGCCATGTCTGTTTATTGTAGAGTCTAAGTATGGTAGTTTGTCATCCATCTCCAGTTCTATGGTGAATTTTAAATTTCGGTGGAAGGAGTTTAATGCGTCAAGTGTGTTCTGAACCTCGTCCTCTTTCGTGATGGCAAAAAGATCGTCCACATATTTCGTCAGTAATCTTGGAGGGTATTTGAGTTTGTTGATTGTGCTGTCCAGGAGTTCCTCCATCACGATGTCCGCTACAACCGGGGATGCTGGAGATCCCATTGGCATTCCCTTCAATTGCGTATAAAGATGGTCCTCAAATTTAAAATACCTGTTTTCTACAATACAGAATCTTAATATTTCCATAAACAGCTGCTTAGGTATTTTTGTATACTCTTGTATTTTTGTCCATTTTTGTCCTATAGTCTCTAAAGCTAGTTCTACGGGTATGCTCGGGAATAAAGAGACTACATCGAAAGATATTAGTTTTTCATCGTCACATATATATGTATTGTTGATGCGCTGTTTGAACTCGACCGAATTTTTAACGTTGTATGTTGAGTCCGCTGTAAGATTCTTCAAAATTTTAATTATGTATCTACAGAGGCCATGGGAAGGGGCGCCGATTGAAGAGCAAATTGGTCGAAGCGGGGTTCCTTCCTTATGGATTTTTGGGAGTCCATATATCCTAGGTGGTAGCGCAGTGCTTGTCATAAGCTTATTCCTTTCGGCCTTTGAAATAAGCTCTAGTTTGAACAGTTTGTCCACCAAACTGTTATTTTTAGTCTGTAGTCTTGTCGTCGGATCTTGTCTTAATTTTCTATATGTGCACATATCCCCTAGTATATCTATCATTTTGCTCCTATAGTCGTCTTTTTCTAGTGCAACAGTTTTGTTTCCTTTGTCAGAAGTTAAGATTAGAATATTGTCATTTTTCTTCAGAAATTTGCGTGTCTGTTCCACTGTGTCAAGTATTGCCCGATCTCTTGTGCTCTGTTTGTTCTTGGTTCTGGCTTCTTTCACCAGCAAAGAGAATCTGGTCCGCGCTGACTCTTGTTGTTCTTTATCTTGTATCGATTGTACAAGCTCCTCTCCGTCAGCTATGTAATTGAAGAGAGGAAATCTCTTGCTGTCCACTGGCAACGCAAACTTCGGGCCTTTTGCGAGCAACGTTTCTATGTTTGGCGGGAACTCGGTTTTCGTTTTGTTGACGAACCACTCCTTATGTTTGTTGTTGTGGGTAAAGATTTCGTTCCGTTCTTTACGCAGCCTCTGATGTTTCAGTTCCTGACGTTCCTTAAGTGTTGTTGTTAGCTTGTTACATATGTTTCTCTCACTCTCAAAAAATGCCTTGGAGTCAGCTGCACTGAGCAGCTGATCTACCATTGTTGTTGTTTTCTTCATCTCTTCGTTTTGTTTCCTCAGTGTGATGTGTTTGTGTTTGATGAGAAGGCTTAATATTTTCATATGAAAAGTATGTATGTGTCTGTGTAGCGTTTGTTGTATGTCAGTTGGTAAGTCTTGTTTGTTTGTAAATATGTTCTTACATTTAGTTGTGTTGTGTATGAATTTTGGTACTAATTTTGATTTTCGGCATTTTAACAAGAATTTGATGCTAGTCTTTAGTTTAGTTAGTTTTGTTGCTGATGTCTGATACTTATTGATAATTGGCCTAGAGTTGTTGTAGCTGGATTTGATGTTTGCATATCCCATTTTTGTGGTGGTTAATGCTTACGGCGGGCCTCCCGTTATTTGTAAAGTTGATAGTTAGCGACCTTTCTAAATTGTAGAATTTGAGTATTGCAGGCTCGAGGTCAAGTCAAAACACACAGATGTGTATGTTGTTTTCCAATATATTTCGGTTGCTCCTCGGCAACCATCTTCAGGGACACTACAAAACAATTTCCAATTACATTGTAACATTGACTTAATACAAAAAACACAAACTTTTTTACATACATTGTTTTACACGTCTGTTCCGTTCGGCGTGGAGTTGGATACTGAGTTATTGTTTGGTCAGTAAGTGTCTGTATATGTGCGCGCAGTTCTCTGTGTCAGATTTGTAGTTAAGCCTTTTGTCAGTGTGTGTGTCTATAATAAATAACATCTCAAGAGTGAAGCGTTTGCTGTAGTGGTTTTCTTGCTGTAGGATTGTTGTTGCTTCAAAATTCGGCGAGTGTCCGCTCTCCGTACAGTGTGTCGCAAGCGCCGTTTTTTGAAAGGTGGTTTGGTGTCTGAGCTTATAATCTGATTTGTGTTGGGATATCCTAGTTCTAAGTTTAGATTTTGTTGTACCAATGTACAATTTGTTACAAGATTCCATGTAATGGAGATGCAGAAAACAGCTGCAACAACAAAATCTAAACTTAGAACTAGGATATCCCAACACAAATCATATTATAAGCTCAGACACCAAACCACCTTTCAAAAAACGGCGCTTGCGACACACTGTACGGAGAGCGGACACTCGCCGAATTTTGAAGCAACAACAATCCTACAGCAAGAAAACCACTACAGCAAACGCTTCACTCTTGAGATGTTATTTATTATAGACACACACACTGACAAAAGGCTTAACTACAAATCTGACACAGAGAACTGCGCGCACATATACAGACACTTACTGACCAAACAATAACTCAGTATCCAACTCCACGCCGAACGGAACAGACGTGTAAAACAATGTATGTAAAAAAGTTTGTGTTTTTTGTATTAAGTCAATGTTACAATGTAATTGGAAATTGTTTTGTAGTGTCCCTGAAGATGGTTGCCGAGGAGCAACCGAAATATATTGGAAAAACAGCATACACATCTGTGTGTTTTTACTTGACCTCGAGCCTGCAATACTCAAATTCTACAATTTAGAAAGGTCGCTAACTATCAACTTTACAAATAACGGGAGGCCCGCCGTAAGCATTAACCACCACAAAAATGGGATATGCAAACATCAAATCCAGCTACAACAACTCTAGGCCAATTATCAATAAGTATCAGACATCAGCAACAAAACTAACTAAACTAAAGACTAGCATCAAATTCTTGTTAAAATGCCGAAAATCAAAATTAGTACCAAAATTCATACACAACACAACTAAATGTAAGAACATATTTACAAACAAACAAGACTTACCAACTGACATACAACAAACGCTACACAGACACATACATACTTTTCATATGAAAATATTAAGCCTTCTCATCAAACACAAACACATCACACTGAGGAAACAAAACGAAGAGATGAAGAAAACAACAACAATGGTAGATCAGCTGCTCAGTGCAGCTGACTCCTAGGCATTTTTTGAGAGTGAGAGAAACATATGTAACAAGCTAACAACAACACTTAAGGAACGTCAGGAACTGAAACATCAGAGGCTGCGTAAAGAACGGAACGAAATCTTTACCCACAACAACAAACATAAGGAGTGGTTCGTCAACAAAACGAAAACCGAGTTCCCGCCAAACATAGAAACGTTGCTCGCAAAAGGCCCGAAGTTTGCGTTGCCAGTGGACAGCAAGAGATTTCCTCTCTTCAATTACATAGCTGACGGAGAGGAGCTTGTACAATCGATACAAGATAAAGAACAACAAGAGTCAGCGCGGACCAGATTCTCTTTGCTGGTGAAAGAAGCCAGAACCAAGAACAAACAGAGCACAAGAGATCGGGCAATACTTGACACAGTGGAACAGACACGCAAATTTCTGAAGAAAAATGACAATATTCTAATCTTAACTTCTGACAAAGGAAACAAAACTGTTGCACTAGAAAAAGACGACTATAGGAGCAAAATGATAGATATACTAGGGGATATGTGCACATATAGAAAATTAAGACAAGATCCGACGACAAGACTACAGACTAAAAATAACAGTTTGGTGGACAAACTGTTCAAACTAAAGCTTATTTCAAAGGCCGAAAGGAATAAGCTTATGACAAGCACTGCGCTACCACCTAGGATATATGGACTCCCAAAAATCCATAAGGAAGGAACCCCGCTTCGACCAATTTGCTCTTCAATCGGCGCCCCTTCCCATGGCCTCTGTAGATACATAATTAAAATTTTGAAGAATCTTACAGCGGACTCAACATACAACGTTAAAAATTCGGTCGAGTTCAAACAGCGCATCAACAATACATATATATGTGACGATGAAAAACTAATATCTTTCGATGTAGTCTCTTTATTCCCGAGCATACCCGTAGAACTAGCTTTAGAGACTATAGGACAAAAATGGACAAAAATACAAGAGTATACAAAAATACCTAAGCAGCTGTTTATGGAAATATTAAGATTCTGTATTGTAGAAAACAGGTATTTTAAATTTGAGGACCATCTTTATACGCAATTGAAGGGAATGCCAATGGGATCTCCAGCATCCCCGGTTGTAGCGGACATCGTGATGGAGGAACTCCTGGACAGCACAATCAACAAACTCAAATACCCTCCAAGATTACTGACGAAATATGTAGACGATCTTTTTGCCATCACGAAAGAGGACGAGGTTCAGAACACACTTGACGCATTAAACTCCTTCCACCGAAATTTAAAATTCACCATAGAACTGGAGATGGATGACAAACTACCATACTTAGACTCTACAATAAACAGACATGGCAACCAACTAAAAATAAAGTGGTACAAAAAGCCCTCCGCATCAGGCAGAATAATGAATTATTATTCCAAAAATCCTAAAAACATGGTGATAAATACAGCTAAGAGTTGTATTAAACGGATGCTAGACATAAGTGACGAAATTTATCACGAAGAGACGATTTCGGAAATTAAACAAATTTTGACAGACAATGACTTCCCAAGGAACATCATAAAATCTCTGATTGACAAGAACGGAAAAACAACAGCTAAAAATAAACAACCACCCAAAACTTATAAGTCGCTCACATATGTTCCACAGCTTTCAGAACGATTCGCCCATTCTGACTGCTATAATAAGCAAGATATTCAGCTAGCCCACAAACCAAAGAACACAATGAAAAACTTTTTTAATAAGACGAAGTCCAAAATAGCTACATTTGATAGGAGCAATGTTGTTTACAAGATTCCATGTAATGGAGATGCAGAAAACAGCTGCAACAAATTGTACATTGGTACAACAAAATCTAAACTTAGAACTAGGATATCCCAACACAAATCAGATTATAAGCTCAGACACCAAACCACCTTTCAAAAAACGGCGCTTGCGACACACTGTACGGAGAGCGGACACTCGCCGAATTTTGAAGCAACAACAATCCTACAGCAAGAAAACCACTACAGCAAACGCTTCACTCTTGAGATGTTATTTATTATAGACACACACACTGACAAAAGGCTTAACTACAAATCTGACACAGAGAACTGCGCGCACATATACAGACACTTACTGACCAAACAATAACTCAGTATCCAACTCCACGCCGAACGGAACAGACGTGTAAAACAATGTATGTAAAAAAGTTTGTGTTTTTTGTATTAAGTCAATGTTACAATGTAATTGGAAATTGTTTTGTAGTGTCCCTGAAGATGGTTGCCGAGGAGCAACCGAAATATATTGGAAAAACAGCATACACATCTGTGTGTTTTTACTTGACCTCGAGCCTGCAATACTCAAATTCTATAAGTTTACTACACTGATCAAAATCAGCATTTATTGCTACGTTCATTAGAAATTGTACTGATATTTACTGTGGCGTAGTGTGAGGTTCTCCAACTCCTTTTTTATATACTCCGTACTCTGTATACTCACACACAAAACCACATATATCTTTGCCAATGTGTCTTACTCATTTTTACCGACAACACGCCGTCTCCTATAAGCCGACCCCTTCTGAAAGAACAATTAACAGTAAAACAGTAACAGTAAAAACATTAGCTGTTAAAACAAACATATAAACGCAATGCAACAGCAGCAACACAACAAACATGAATTGTGCACAAAACATAAACAAACTCACATAAATGAAAACCCAACCCTTATGTTGCAGGCCGACCCTGTTTTCACTCACTCAATTTTTTATCAAATCTAACAGCACCAGCGCACGTGCTGGGAAAAAAACCGTTGCTTGTGGTGCTTTACACTTGCCTACTAGGTTAGCAACAGACTGCCATGCGGATTTGAGTTAATTTGGCTGTATATATCAAAGGCAACCGTCACGTTGTCAATTAGCTATTTCATAACCTGTAAACCAAATTGAATTATACCATAATTATTGAAATTTAAGCGTTATTTAAAATTGGCCTCAGAGGGGCCAAGCCAAGCTTTTCTCAATCTCTTACACATGGAATATAATAATAACGATTTAATAAATAACTTTTAACTCTTCGCACTAGAGAAAGGGAGATATGATGCTCTCTTATATTTCAATAAACCTTATTTCGTTCTTCGAAAGCTTTTTTTTGTCATCATGCCAATTGGAAGAGACACACAATCATTTATCAGCGCCGTGAATTAAAATTTTATGATCCGAGCTTGGGATATAAAACCATGAATAAGTAGAAACAAAATGATCGGCATTTGCTTAGAAAAAAATTTACGAATGCTTCGGAAAATCCCCTATGCCCGCAGACCAATATTACATTATATCTACTAATAAGATTTTCACCAACGGCAGTTATAAATGTAAATGTTGGCTATACAGCTGCTCCAACGGGGCCAAGCCAAGCTTCTCTAAATCTCTTGGCGTGTGTGCTTTAAATTTTTCGCACAAGAAAAAGGGACCTACAGTTTAACGCCGAATCCGAACGGCAAAGTTTGAGAATTTGCTTTTTCATGGCTAGATACTTCACAGCTGGCGCCAATAGCTGGTGAAGGTGACCGTATGTGTAAAAGCTATTTTCTAAAGAAAAAAAAACTTTTATTATTAGATGTTCAGAGGCGGGATCGAACCCACGACCTCCCGCCCAGCAGTCCAGCACACTAACCACTGGGCCACACATTTATTAGCGCCTAAAACAACTATACGAGCGGAGCTAAGATTACGACATTAAGATCGTGCTTTGCGATTTTAACGCGAAAATCAGGAGAAAAGTATTTTTTAGTTCGACAGTCGGCCGACTTAGCCTAGGCTAATAGATTTCGCTGCGTGCAGGAATATGGTCATTAGTAGTACCAGATTTGAACATCGCGACATCCATAAGGCAACCTGTAAGTCCCCTAATCAATTGACGGAAGGCATTCATCGAATGTACTAGACGTGCGTGCGATTCGAGGAGCCAATATAGACTCGGATCACTGCCATGTTGCAGCCAAGGTACGCACGCGGCGCAGTGTGGCGCATGCCTCACGCGTCGAAAGCTAAATGTCGAGAAGCTGCAGAAAAGGAAAAAGAATGAGCAAGAAAGGCGCATACGCGAGGAAGTCGAGATGTTATTCGACATGAGGGAGACTCGAAAATTTAAAAAAAGATTAGACGACCTACTGAAGGTTTCAAAACCGGAATCACACAATGTAAGAACGAAAATGGAAATCTAATCACAGATCCGCATGTGGCTCTAGACATATAAAGAAGCTATTTCGCCAACCTGCTGCGTGCCTTCTTTGTGGACGGCTAAAGCCGCTTATTGACACACTTATTGGACCTAATCAGTTTGTCTTTAGACCTGGTAAATCCACACCTGACCAGATAGGTTAGGTTAGGTTGCGATGACTGAGAGCGACAAAACGCTCTCCCACTTAGGCCAATTTGGGCAAATTGTGATGCCATGTTTATTCCCTGTTAACCCTTTTCAGGACTGAGGGGGGTCCTCGTTACTGAACCATTGTGTGGACAGAATATAATTTAGCAGAGCTGGGATCTCTAGCTCGGATATCTTCGAGAGGTTAAGTAGGAGTGGTTGACCAAGTGTCTTGAGTCTCCATCTACTTAGAGCGGGGCAGTGACAGAGAAGGTGTTGTACCGTTTCCTCCTCTTCTTCATATCTGCAACTCCGCCCGAAGTCATTGTGAGTGACGCCTAGACGTGCTGCGTGTCTCTCAATAAGGCAGGGACCCTTGAGGGGGCCCACCAGAAGTGATATGTATGTTAGTATATCAGACACAGTGTTTCAGCTTTTATGTGGAGCTTAAATGTCGTCAAAGGCATCCCAGTTTGTCCGCAGACTCGTTGCTTCTATGTTGCGGTGTCTAGGCACGCATATTAGGTGAATACTGAAATGCCGTGCGATCTCGCTAAAAGATAAGATTATTTGCATTGTTTGTGTGTGAGTCAACTGCTTTGAGAGTGGCTTGACTGTCTGAGTATACAAATACGTTGCCTTCTTTGACCGTGAGTGTGTTAAGGTAGGTGGCAGCTTCCTGGATGGCTAGCACTTCCGCTTGGTACACACTGAAGTGGTCAGGCAGGCGAAACGAGATATATAAACTTGGGTTGGGGGAGAAAACGCCCCTCCTACTTTTTCGTCGAGCTTAGAACAATTAGTGTAGATGTTAATGGCGTTGGCATTGTCTCCAAATACAAGGATTACTCCGTCGATTTTGGGAGGAACAAGCGTGGGAATTTTGTACTAATGGTAAATGGTTCGAACATGTCGATTGCCCACTTAATTTTGGTCTCTGTTACAATGGTATTATTGTATTGCATGTTTAGGTCTGATGTATCAACCTGTTGGTGTTACGTTGAGGGAGCATTCAGGAAAGTGAGTGCTTAGCAGAAGATTTAGTGATTCTTCGTTCGAGACTGTCCAGGATCTATCTGGTTTTTGTAAGAGTCCAGGCGAGGTTGATGAGCTAGCCATGATCTTCCTGAGCCCTGAAGCATCAGAAGTGGACTCAATGTTACTACAGTATTGGGCCCAGGAAGAGCGTTTGGCCTTCCTGATAGCCTGTTTATAATTTCTTAACTTCTGCTATTTAAAGCTCCCAAGCGGTTGTTTGGTCGTTATATTTAGCTACGTTAAAGGTGTGACGACATTCTTTTCGGAGCTTATCCAGCTCTGCGGACCACCAAGGTGGTTAAATAGTGAATTTTGTTTTTTTTAGGGGTGCATGCCCTATTAAATGAGTCATTATACGCGATGGTGAGCTTTTCCACAAGTTCATCTAATGGTTTTCCTGTACTTGGTATATATGGTGGGGATGGTTGAAGTTTTTTGAGTAGAAGCTTATTGTGTTGCTTTTTTTAGGATTCAGTATCCTTATGGGTGATGGACACTTGTGTGTAAATAAGATCTCTATGTAGCGAAGGTCTGAGAAGGAGTGCTCAGGTAGCGCCTTCCATGACATCAGCTGATCACAGAGGTCTTCAGAAGCAAGGGAAACATCCAGAACCTCTTTTCTATTTTTTATAATAAATGTAGGATCGTTCCCTTTATAGGCTATGTGCTATGTGTTCGACTGTAACAGGTAATTTAACAGTCACCAAAAAATCCACGGCTCTTGGACAAAAACAATATCTATTTCACCTGGGGTTAGGTGAAGTTCTAAATCAGCGGTTGCTGGTTTAGAATGATGCAGGTTTATCTGTAGAACCTGCATCATCTTGCTTGGTACTCTCCTCCGTCAAGGTGTCATCGGCGTCCTCCGGTTGGAGAAGCTCCAGCTCCGTATACAGTCGCCCGAAGGCTGGTCCATAATTTGATGTAGGGATGTAGCCAAAGTGTGCCTCTTGTGGAGGGTTGCACTCTATGCCCATCTTATCATCGCTCTCTTCTTCTACTTCACCTCTGTCTGCTAGGTAAGCAAGCACAGTTGTGTCCGCCTTGTCCACTTTCATGTATACCCTCTGCAATCCATAGTTTAAGGATCCGTCGCACTTGGTTAAGTATTCGACGGATTCCTTATCAATTTGAAAAGTGCCCATAGTAGTTGCTCGGGTTGAGCTCTCTAATTTGATCACCCTCCAGTTGCTGGTGGGAGCACTTGGGTTAAGCACTCTCATCATCTGTAGGATCTTTTCTGGTTCCGATGGGTGCAAGGCCCAAGGGCCCAAGGACAGAAAGCTATGTCTTCGGCATCGACAACCCTTAACCTCGCCCCCCCCGGGATAGACTTCGCCAACCTTGTCGATTGCAGCCTTGTAAAGATCAGCTGATCTTTCATCCTCGCATGCCACGAGTCGGATGATTTTCTAAAAAACCACCCCATGCTATATCAGCATCCCTGGATTCTCCAGCAGCACATCCATGGTGACGCGGCTTGTGGCCGCCTCAATCCATTTCCATTGGTGTTAATCTCTTCCATCACACCAACAATCTTCTTGTCTTTCGCCATCACTGCGCAGGAAACACGGAGAGGTGCTTCTCTTAAACGAAAGCGGTTGCTGTTCTTTCATCGACCGATCTCTCTTCTCCAGAGAGAAGTTTGGTAAAGCTTCCCTCGCCCAGGCGATGTCTTCCTGGACCTTGTCGAAATCCTCCTTCGACGTCTGGTCCTCCCTGATTGGGTTAATAGCCAAACGCTTCATTGTAAGATTTTGCCCATCTAGGAGGACTTAAATCAATTGCGTCCGTAGTTTAAGAGATATCAACTTGAAATTTGAAATGTTGGAGTTTTTAGGACATACTAGTATGTTTCTAAGATGAACAACATAGGACAAAAACTACTCCCCCCTCCCATACAATATCGCATTTTTCAGTTTGAGCCAGAACACGATTTTTATATGGGAGCTATTCGATAGAGTCACCCGATTTTGATGAAACTTTGCAAAATTCTGTGAAAGCATATTTAATTAATAATAGCAAAGTTTGGCGACGTTATAACTGTAAAAAAAACAGTTTTTCTATAATAGCTCTTCTTGAAATTGAAAATTTTAATCACTTTAATTTTGGGCCTGATGCGAGTTACCCAATGGAATTTTTCAAGCGTGGCAGTGTGGCCTGTTTAATGACTGTTTTATTGCTGTTAAAATAGTTTAACTGTGATTTTTGTTTTAATAACTGGATATTTTACTAACATATAAAAAAAATAATTAAATTTGGAGCACATTTTTTTATTTGATTAAAGTCCCCCTAGATTGGCAAAATCTTACACTGTGCCCTGATCGGCGGGTCTGACCTTGGTTGGGTCGGGCCTGGTGTACAGCACGGCTCTAGCGCAAACAATTTATTTGTCCTTCCGCAATCCATTGGTCGAAACCCCAGCTGCTGGTTGCTGGCTGTGGGCTTTTCCCCACTGAAATGGTAGAAGACTGGGATGTTTTTGCAACTAAGGCTCCCACTTGGGTGTTGGCGCCCTTGCTTTTATAGTTCCAGCCAGTGCAGCTGGAATTTTCTGTAGTGATTTTGGGATATCACTCATGTCCTATAAAAGTTTATAGAGAATAGAATTTTAAGATATAAAATTATATAATAAAAAAGAAATTAAAAGGTGATAAGTGATTTATTTCTACCCGTTTGTACCAGCAGACTCCCACATCATGCAATCCCTCATCAACAGGGCCAGGTTCTATTCAGCTTCATTTCTACACAGAGTCAAAAAAGAAATAATTTTCCTTTTATCACTGTAGAAGTCAAGCACTTGAACGGAGAACAGAGAGAAGCGATAAGAGTTTGAACAAAAATTATGGGAATTAGGGCATGATCACCTCTGGCTGCCAGCGGCCACGGGGGTGAAATTGCACAAAGTATGTGTCACAAAAAAACAAAACAAAATTTCTGCGAGATCCTCGATAGCCGGTCACTGCGGTGGCTAACAGCACTTTATGTCACTCAAAACAGTCGCGGTTGATGTATAAAACTTTAATAATTTTAAAATGACTTCGCCCAGCGGAAAAAAGAACAACAGATCCTGGAGAGGACCTACAAGAGAGGCATCAAAACACACCATCCTTTTGTTGAATATACATCAGCCTTCGACACACCGATAATGTCAAGGTTTTTTGAAGCCCCTTTACTTTTGGTATACCAGCAAAGTATGATGATATTGTCTACCTCGGACCGATGATAACCAGTGACAACAACATTAGCTTGGAAATCCTAGGAAGAATCACTCTTGTAAACCAATGCTACTATGCGCTCAGTAGGAAGTTTAAGAGCAGATCCCTCACGCAAGGAACGAAAGTAGCGCTATATAAGTCCCTTATTATCCCAGTCCGGCAATCAAGCCATTGCCGCCCAGCGCAGCAAGTTTTGCTATTTTCATAATGGCTCTTCTTTGAGAACTCGAATATAACTCGAAGATTCGGCGTTCGTACTACCACACTTGGCAGGAAATCTTCCCCCATATGCTATTCCTCAAAGCTCCCTTACAAACCTGCCAAGTCTCCAAACCCTTAATTTCATGAAAATTCGCAGATTGATGTGCTTATAGGAGCGGATATCCTTCCATTCATATTACTTGGCAGCTCCGTTCGAACATTTGTAATACTCTTCTAGGTCGAGAGACAATCTTCGGCTGGATCCTTATGGGCCCAATTGATGGACCAAGTCTCGTCCTTTTCCACGCAAATTGCAATAAGTCCAGATGCTAAGCTTGAGCAACTCATCCATCGTCAAACGTCATAAGTTTATATGACTCTTTGCATCAAGGAGCTACTCTCTCATTTAACATTGCAAATTTTAAAGTGGCGTTTCTTTCGGTTTGTATTTAATGCGGACATCACAACATTGTATAGGCAAATCTGGGTCCATCCCAATCATACTTCTTATTAAAGAATTCTGTTTCGGAACAAGGAAAGAGAAATCACCGATTATGAATTAAACACAGTTCGAAGTGACATGTGCTCTATTTTTAGCAATAAGGGTGTTACAACAGCTTGCTCAGGGTGTAAATTCACTGTTTCCTTCAGCTAGTAACATCATATCCTCCTCGATGTACGTTGATGATGTTCTCGAAGGGACGCACACAAAACAGTGTACGATATAGCCGTTTCAGAACTAAAATTGGCTCTAGAGAGCGCTGGGTTCCCATTGCGCAAATGGACTTTGTCGTCTGTCGCTAACAAGGTGAAAATCGCTGTCCATGCGCCTCGTGCATGAGATCATATTTCCCCAACGGCGGATGTTGCAGGCCAATGGGATGCAAACGTCAGCAGTTGGAGCCAAGTGAATGAACTAATTGACCAACAGCATTTTGGCGGGGCATATTAGTTAACTGCTCCCCCCTTCGAAACGTGGCATGCTCAAGTCGTTATTCATGGTGGTTATCTTTCGTGATTCTGGTCTCCTCCTTAGATATCGTAGTAGGAGGGTGAGACCATTTATTGCTACCAGAAGACCGATTCGCAAACAGAATGCCATCACCTTTTTAGACTCGGGCGAATTTCTTCCCTGACCTCCCTGATGTATTTGAGATTCCGCTCATTCAATCGGTGTAGTACGGAAGACTCACTTCGTGCCCAGTGATGTTAAGCAGAAGTGACAAAGCAGTTTTAGGAATGCGGTGCTCACAGTTGCTGGACGGTTATTGATTATTATAATCTTATCATCGACAATCGTTATCGGGGATAAATGACTGGGCTGTGTCAGGCAATGTGCCACGACTCCGTTATGTTAGAACTGCGCGCATTAGGCCTTGGCTGACAACCTGCAGAATATCGCTGTGGCCGCTAAAAAGCAGTTATGACCGGCGAATATTTCATTCTCGCAATAGGCTACGATGTTGTTGGCTAATTGTAAGACAGTGCCGTTATGCTCCACAGGGAATATGGTGATTTTTTGCAAACTAACTTAATTCTGGGAGAGCTTATAAAAAAATGGATGACGTCTTTAGATTAAAAAGCCTTAATATTAGATACTTGTTGGTAAGTTGGTCAAATAAGATAGACTTCAAACCAGTGTGGCCAATAATAGCGGGGCTTATAATGTTCGCCTTTGTGAGAGTAACTGTGAGCATTAAATTGTTCTTTGTCGGATTTCCAGAATGATGATGTTGTCGCAAGTTATCGTCGTTCCGAGGTAGGCAAAATTCTCCACAACTTTAAAGTTTTACTCTCCCATTGTAACAGATTATCCGAGGCGCATAGACTTCTGTTTCGAGGATACAAGGTATTTCGTCTTGTCCTCATTTACCGCTAGACTCATTAGTTCAGAATGCTTCTTAATCTCTGAAAATGCCTTGCTTACTGCCCGTGTGGTTTTTGCCGATAATGTCACTATCATCGGCATATGCAAGTAGCATTAGATCTTTATGAATAAAAGCGCCGGTTCTGTTGGCATGTGGGCACCGGCGCAGTGTATATACCATCAGTAGATTAAAGAAGTCACACGATAAGGTATCGCCCTGCCTAAAATCTCTTTTGGTATCAAATGGTTCGGAGAGGTTCTTTCCTATTTTGACGGAGCTTTGCGTACTTCTCAACGTCATCATGCAAAGTCGAACGTACTTTGCTGGTATACCAAAGGTAGACAGGGCTTCGAAGAACCTTGACCTTATCGGTGTGTCGAAGGCTGATATATAATCAACAAAAAGGTGGTGTGTTTGGATGCCTCTTTCATAGGTCTTCTCCAGGATTTGTCGTAGTGTGAAAATCTGGTCTGTGGTGGATTTACCAGGTCTAAAGCCGCACTGATAAGGTCCAATCAGTGTATCAATAAGCAGCCTTTGACGTTTACAAATAACGCGAGACAGAACTTTATATGTTTGCGCAAACTGCAGGGTCTCCTTTTTTAAAGATTGGACAGAGAACACTTAGATTCCAATCATCGGGCATGCTTTCGTCAACCCATATACGGCAGGGAAGTTGGTGCATGCACCTTACCAATTCTTCGTCTCCAGCCTTCAAGATTTCAGCGGGCAGCTCATCAGCGCCTGGCGACTTGATGTTCTCTAGCCTTTGTATGGATAAACAGACTTTCTGTTGGGTCGGAGGGTCTATCTCTATGTTGTCGATTGGTGGCATCGCTACTTCTCTAGAGGCGGCATGATTTTCGTCATCGCCTCCCAGTAGGTTGAAGAAGTAACTTCTCCATTTGTTAAGCACAACTTGAGGATCTGTGACCAGATTACCGTGTTCGTCTGTGCATTGTGCAACTCTGGGCTTGAAACCTTCTGTTAATTGTTTAAGAATTTCCTCGCGCATGCGCCTTTCCTGCTCAATCTTTTTTCTTCTAAAAAGGCGCATCTCTTCTTTCCTTTTCTCCAGGTATCGCTCCTTAGCAGCCCGCGTTACTCTCGACTGCAGAGTTCTCCTGTAGGCAGCGTCTTTTTCTGCAGTAGCGCGTCGACACTCCTCGTCGTACCAAGACCGCTTTCGAGGGGGCTCGGAGTAACCGAGTATCTCCATGGCAGCCGTACTCATGGATTGCGATATACGACACTGTTCGCAAATATCGAAAGGGAATGGCGAGGATTCCCTGAGCAGTTGGGCGAGATTAGCTGTGTAGGCTTCCGAGGTCCGTTGTGATTGCAGCTTCTCGACGTTTAGCTTTCGACGTGCGCCAGAGCGTGAGCCGATGAGCCGCGTGCGTACCTTGGCTGCAACAAGGCAATGATCCGTGTCTATATTCGCTCCTCGAATCGCACGTACGTCTAGTACACTCGATGAATGCCTTCCGTCGATCACAACGTGTTCAATCTGATTTCTTGTTCGTTGATTAGGTGACTTCCAGGTCGCCTTATGGATGTTGAGATGTTCAAATCTGGTACTACTTATGACCATGTTCCGGCCCGCAGCGAAGTCTATTAGCCTCTCTCCATTACCGGAGGTTGTTTCATGAAGACTAAATCGGCCGACTGTCGAACCAAAAACTCCTTCTCTCCCGATTTTCGCGTTAAAATCGCCAAGCACGATCTTAATGCCGTGATCAGGGCAGCGCTTGTATAGTTGTTCCAGGCGGTCATAGAACTCGTCTTTTGTCGAGTCGTCCTTTTCTTATGTTGGCGCGTGAGCACAGATAAGACTAATATTAAAATATTTTGTCTTAAGTCTGAGCGCGGCTAGCCGTTCAGCAACTGGTGCGAAGCTGATGACAGAGCGACGCAGTCTATCAATCACTGCAAAGCCGCACCCAAACTCGTGCTTGGCAGCATGACCGCTGTAGTAAATCTCCCAGGGGGGTGGTGTTTTCTGGTCTGTTTTCTCCTGTGGTGGCGTTATTATCTTGCTCCGATGTCCAATCCATCGCATTTCTTGGAGTGCTGTAACGTCCGATGAATATTTCTTGAGGACATTCACCAAAGCGACATCATTACCATCTCTGTTGAGAGTGCGGACATTCCAGGTGCATAACCTCAAATCGTGGTCCTTAAAACGTTTGCTTGGCTCGTTGTCAGAGTGGGTCCGTATCCGAGGCATTGTTGTCGCAGTTTTCATTGGTGGAGATTTTTTACGGTGGTGGGTACCAAACCCGACGCACTAACCCAATATATTGTACCCTGTAGAGAAGGGCGGAACGCCGCTAACGTTAGTTAGCAGTTTTGCGAATGCATCGCTCTGCTTCCGGTGGTTACCACCAGAAGGTGTGAGTCGACTTGAGACGCAGTAAGCCAGGATCACTCTGGGTTCGCCAAGTTAACCCGATCAGCAGCTTTACCTGTCCACGTACGCCCCCATTAGGTCCAGAGAATCTAAGACTAGAAGTTCTGAACCACCACCTAGGCAAGTCCTATGGACCCCTTTGTGTTCGGACACAATTATCTCCTTCGTTTCTTCTTGGTTCAAAATGTCGGTTACAAAATTCTTGCAGTGCCAAAATATGGTTGCAGAAAATTGCCCGATGAGGCCATCTTGGAGAAATGCGAACATGATAAAGGTTTGTTCCAATGGAAACTGGGCCTGTTCCAGCACGATCTGGTCCCGGAAACAATTTAAGGGTTCATCCGTCGACTCGATAGAGTGCGTCAAGGAAAACTCACTGTGAGCCGTGGCCCTGACAGAATCGGGGTACTGGTCCTTCAGCGCGTTAACGCGAAAGTGCATCTGCGATATAGTTCTCTTTGCCAGGTTTTTTGATGACGTTAGCGTTGTGTTCGTCATTGAATGCCTTCCAACGCTTGATTTTTGCATTGGGGTTCCTGGCGGAAACGACGAATGTGGGGGGCTGGTGATCCGTGAAAACATTCAGATCTTTCACTCCATAAAGGTAGTGCCGTTACTTTCCTAGTGCCCAAACTATGGCCAGAAGCTCCCTTTCCTTGGTAGCGTAGTATATTTCCCAGTCCTTCAATGTTCGTGAGATCGTTGTAATGGAAAGGCCGTTTTGGGATAAAACTGCTCCTATACCGAATGCCGAGGCGTCCGTTGTTAGATTGAAAGGCCATTTATAGTCAGGGTATAGGAGTTAAACATCTTCTGATCCCAGTATGTTTTTTAGTTTGTTGAAAGCTAGCCGCTGGGCCTCGCTGAAATCAACGGGGACATTTTTTGATCTATGCTTGCTGATAGATCCATTTGGTCCTTTTAGGATGTTCGAGTAGTTTACGCTATTCTTGAAAAATTGGGATTTTTACAGCGCTACCCTCATGTTGGCCTAATGCAGCTTCTTCAGAGCCCAGTCGACATGCTTGACATGGTCTGCCCCATTCTCGGAGAAAATAATGATGTAATCGACATAGACATAAATGGACTTGCCGATTTGACCCCGCAGCACATCGTCGATTGCTCTTTGAAAGATACTGCCAGCATATTTCAATTCGAAAGGGAGTCGACAAAATTCGTACTTTGCTTCATTTACAGAGACGGCGGTTTTTTCACGATCGCGCTCAGCGAGAACGATTTGGTAATACCCAGCCTTTACGTCAAGGGTCGTAAAAAATCTGGCCCTACCCAGTTTTGCCAGAATCATGGGGATGATAGGGATGCAAGTCGGCGACTGTTTTTTCATTACGCTTTCGGAAGTCATTTACAAAACGTTTGTTTTGGTTGCCCAAATCGTCCGTGCCTTTTTTGTCAACCACCTTCACGGGGTTACTGTAAGGAGATCTGGAATTTCAGGTAATGCCGTTTTTCAGAAGATTTGATCTCTGACTTGACAAAATCAGATGCACCCATTGGGTAAGGAAAAAGTTTAAAGCAAATTGGTGCATTGTCTGTAGTTCGAATTGTAGCGCCAATGGCCGTGTTGTATGACAACGACTCGTTAGGATCTGCGAATGCCCTTTTGTTACGCTAAAGCATTTTCAGGAAACAGTCTCTTATTTCGGGAGGCGCGTCGAAAAAATTCGATTGTCGATAATACCTCGATAACGCGTCGATGGAATTTTTTTATGGCGATTTTCGTGATCAGCGGGCCAATTTACTTTAGAAAAAGTTGGTTTGAGCGTATAGCAGACATAAAAATGATAATCGAAGCAATAATGACATTTTTGTTCGAAAATTAAGTCACACTTTTACTCGGTTTTTTTTTGTGTACTAGCTAGTCGTACTTTTGCTAATTCCATAATTGATTGTGATATTTAATAATTTAAAGATTATTAGGCGCCCATGTTGAAAAATTTGCACCAAAACTTATTTAAAATGCATTATTTTTAAAATTTGCAAACAATTTTTTACAGCGTCGCTGCAACAGGGACAAAATATGCAAGCGATTGGCTTTGGAAGATGGATATCCTCTAAACAATTTAAAAACCCAATTAATAATGGATACAAACAATAAAAACATCACATTTAATGGTAAGCCTAAATTATATGAATTGTGGAAAATGTTTATACTTGTTTATGGCAAAGTTTTGTTCTGGCAATGGAGACTATATATATGTCGGATCAAAACGGGTTATATACCCAAGAAATGCAATGCGAAAGCCATGGGTTAGAGGTGTTGGTATAAGGTCCTAATTGCTGTTGATTGTTATGGTTTTTCGTTATTTTCTTCTTCTTTGAACCGATATATAACAACCGCTTAATGGTCTCGGCCGCTGATACTAATGGCCGCCATTCGTTTCTACTCCGTGTGTGCTGGCACCAGTTGAATCCACTTTAACAAAATACATCGAATGGGACTCTTGAACGAGAAAAACAAAAATGAGCTGGAGGAATCACACAAGAAGATTGAACGTCTCAACAAAGAAAAGGTTCATATCGATTAACTGCATTTCTACATCGCAAGTGGGCACTCATCGCTCGTCTTGGTGATAATATTGACACTTGTTCCCTTGGTGCACGCAAGAATGAAATGGATTAATAACAGGCGATTGCTGGATGTGACATTTTTTGGTCCCCCGAAAATGTTCAAACATAAACATGATTCGAGACTTCGAGCCACAATCAGCGTCAGAGGTCATAAATACATGCCGCAGCCGATCATAAATAATTAATTTATTATCAGTCATTATCAAGGGTCGTGTACCAGAAGGGCTCCACCATCCGGTGTGTGCTGATAAAGATGCATCGTGTTGGACAATATTCCATGTATGTATTCCAATCACATTCGAATGCACCACTCTTGTGCCCAACGCAGACTCTTTAACACAACGAATATTAATAAGGAAAAAATCTTAATAAAAAAAGAACTCATTCACCAGAGTGAGTCAGTACGAATTCAAACTTACAACCGTGCTCATTAAAAGTGTATAGTTCTATACAGCTGCCAACATATTTCTTTCCCACAAACGTGATGCCAATATTTTAGACTTTTCCTTGGATAGACCTAGTTCCCTTATTCATCACTATTGGCCCTAGCTCCGTCATTTTTTGTCCGATCAAAAATATCCTAGTTCACACAAGAATGGTGGGTATTACGAGTAATTTAAAAAAAAATTTAAAATCGGTCAACAGTTATTGAAAAAGTGGTTCTGAGATAATCGCATAATCGATAACTAAAACAAAAATCAAAATAAAATTTTTCTGAAGGTATGCAGTATCCTTAAAGATGATTGGAGTATTATTGAGATCCGCATTGCTCCAATTCTAGATTCTAGGTTTGCAAAAAAATTTTGTTCAATTTATAAATAATTTCAAAAATCGCCAACGAAAAAATGGAAAAAATGGTTTTAAAATCGTGATATAGCTGTATGATATAGTCGTCCGATCTGCGAGATGTTGACATTTTTTAAAAGCTTGACAAATATAATCAAAAAGCTTCAAAACTGACTGCGAGGAAAAACTTTCTTTAAGGGTATATTTTTATTTGTTTATAACTTCAAAAATTAATATCTTTTAATCTATAAATGTCTCCATTTTTTGAAAACACCGTAATTTAAGCTGTGTTCAGTGCAATAAATTGTATATCCTCAAAAGCTATAACATGGTGGTTAACGCTGAGAAAAAATTATTTATAGTTTTGAGCAACAATTACTTAATAGTATAACTTAAAAGTCTATAAAATTATAATTTATGTAGATATAGTAAAATGCTTTCCACCAACCTCAGTCCTACATCGGTGCCCAGTAGCAATCGCTGGCCCACTGCGTCACACCACGGACTTTATCGCTCCATCATCATCTTGTGGCCAACATCAGGACTACGGATGGCGTCTCGACAACAGCGGCATCCTTCAGCATAACCAGCTGTGCTACGATACTATCAGCACATCCAGTGAAGGATCAACAACAATTCGACGGGTTCGCCGTCGGGCACATTGCCTGAACAATCTGCGTCTAAACGCTTTTTATCGACCAAACAACGCGAGTCTCTACTCGGGGAACAATACCCAGTACTACTGACTCAACCACCTCACAACCAAGCCCTCAACCCGAGGCACAACCAAGTCCTGAATCAGAGGCACAACGAAAAGCAACCTCAACCAGAGGAAAAACTACCGACGCCCACTCAAAGCAACTGGCTCAACGCGAGGTTACTCTCGCCATAAATTCAACTCCAATGGCTCGCCACACCAAGGCTACAAATTGCTGCTCCTGTGAAGAAGCCGTTGGAGCAACCCTGCACTGCCCCTCTTAGAATTTTCACCGCTTCCTTCGTCAACGTTAGAGCATCGCCAGCACCAACGACAACACGTCAACAGTGGAGCATCGCGAGCACAAACGACAACAAGTCAACGGTAGTAGAGGATCGCCTTTCTGGGGAAAAACTCGCAAAATATGGAAACACTTCTTAAATCGTGACACTGTCACTGCAAGAGGAGTACTCTGACAGCCCTGATCCCTCTTATCTTTATCCATATCTATATATCGCATACTTTACAATAACACATCTCTAGCATTTAGTACTAGTAGAAGAAAGATGGCTACCGCGGGTCTTTGAACAGCGTCTTCTTGTATTAAATGCTCATATTGCTATCCAAATATTCATATTGTCGGAAAATATTGACCGTGATTTGTTGACTGCTGATCTGTGTATGTGTGACTGGACTTCTATTTACAATCTACCAAAGCTGTAAACGAATGATTAATTTTTGAATCAATCCTGCGAATCATTCAGGCATCGAATTGACATGTTTTTAATTAATACAATTTTTCGCAATCAAAATTGAATTGATTTTGATTTTCATTCATTTACAAAAAAAAGAGTTGAATAAAAATAAAGTTGAGTTAATTCAAATTTAAATCAAATGAATGAACAATCAAATTTACTAATTCATTTGAATTAAATCAAAATCAATTCAATTCTGATTTTGGAAAAAATTGAATTAACTCATTTTTTTTTAATTCATTGTGAATTAAAGACAAAAATGAATCATTCTTTTACAGCCCTGCTCAAAGATATTTGTAATCCTGTACTACCTTCACCGGCTCTGTCTGAAATGTCCAATTTTACAATGCTGACAGCCTGCCTCCTTTTAGGAACACCATGGTCTTGGAGTTCGTTGTATTAATTTCCATGCCCCACAGTGCGCAGTATAGCTCCAGGTTTTTAATAATTAGTTGTATGTTAGGTTAGGTTGCAATGGTTGAAATGGGAGATTCCCATTTCTTCACTTAGGCCAATGAAGGCCTATTGTGTTACCATATAACCCTTTCTACGCTGTGATCGCAGAGGGTGGGTCTTTCCCGTTAAACCATTTAGAAAGTAGCATGAATTTAAGCAGTGAGTTTATTTCTATTTCAGGTTAAATATAAAATAAATATAAAATAAATATAAAATAATTAAAATTAATTAAATAAATAAAGTACAATGTCTGCTATGAATTTTCCTTTCGAGAAACTGCGCGGCCGCGAAAACTTCGATGTTTGGAAACGCCAGGCTAAGGCTTATCTGGTGCTTAAGGCCTGCTGGCCTTCTAATGTCGTAGAAAAAGGTGTTATATCTGATGCAGTAAAAGAAAAGGAGTTTGATGAACGTGGGATGGCCGAGATCACTCTGATGATTGACCCCGGTAATTTTGTTCACATCGCCACTGCCAAAACCGCCAAGGAGGCATGGGACGCGCTTATGAAAGTGTACGATGACTGTGGTTTGACTCGGAAGGTGGAGTTGCTAAAGCGGTTGGTACAACTGAGGCTAGAACATTTTTCGTCAGTTCAAGACTACGTTAACGAAATGGTCATGACGTCCGTCAAAGTACGTACCGCTGGCTTAAACATAGATGACGAAATAACTGCATCATTAATGCTTGCTGGTTTGCCAAATGAATATCAAGCCCTTGTGTTGGCTGTGGAAAATTCCAAGGCAAAATTAACTGTCGACAACGTAAAGCAACTGTTTTTGCAAGACGCAAAATTCGATAATGGAATTGAGGGAATTGATAATGCTCTGTACACAAAGGGCGCGAAAAGAAACGATCGATCGACATCAAAGAAAAATTTGCAGAGAACAGTTACTTGTTACAGTTGTGGTGGTCATGGGCATCTGCGCAGAAAATGTCCAAATAACAAAGAAGAAAGGCAAACGACTACAGAACGTGCATCATTGTTGGCGAACTCGCACAAAAAAGGGCACGACGAAGAAGCGTTTGGTACATTGATTCTGGCTCAACATCACACATGACAAACAACCGAAAAAGATTTAAAAGCGAAGAAAAAAAAGACAAAAGAGCGTAATGATGGCAAACAGAGAAACTATGATTGTGCAGAGCGTTGGCACTGTAAATGTTCTGTTAAAAGACCGAATAACCAACAACAACATATGTGATGTTGAGTATGTTCCAGAGTTATGCGCAAATTTATTGTCCGTTCGTCAAATGACTAAAAAAGGAAAAATAGTTGTTTTTGAAGGCGATCACTGCAGGATTTTCGACAATGGCACTCTAATTGCTACCGGATACGGACAAAATGATCTATATAGACTGAACAGTAAATCATCAGCCTCTGGAGCAGCTATGATGGCAACCGGCAGTTTTGACCTGTGGCATCGAAGGATGGGCCATATATGCTGTGAGAGCTTGGAGCGAGTAAAGAACTCATCTAATGGAATTAAGTTCAATGAGATCAACAGCATCAATTGTGCCGTATGTTCGCAAGGAAAACAAACACGGACTGTCAGCAGGGAAAATGGAACGCGTGCTGAGGGCTTGTTACATATTATACACACAGACGTAGTGGGCCCACTAAACGCAAAATCATTCAGTGGTGCACGGTTTATGCTGGTGTTTTTAGACGACTATTCCCGCAAAGTATTTGTATTTCCAATTAAAGGCAAAGACCAGGTATTTGATAAGCTTGTACTATTCAAGAAGCTTGTTGAAAATCAATGTAAACGAAAGATCAAAATCCTGAGATCAGACAATGGCACTGAATTTTGCAATAATAAGTTTATGAAGTATTTGCAGGACTATGGCATTATCCATCAGACTTCACCCTACTCACAGGAACAGAATAGTGTTGCAGAAAGAACGAATCGCGATATTATGGAACGCGTGCGTTGTATGTTGCTTGACTCTAAGCTACCGAGCGTATACTGGGCAGAAGCGGCAAACACAGCCGTACACTTAATAAATCGAATTCCTTGCAGAGGCAACATTAAGAGCCCAGAGGAAGTATGGTGCGGAGTGAAGCCTAATCTGAGGTACATCCGAACATTTGGTTGCACAGCTATGGTTCATGTCCCTAAGCAAAAGCGCACAAAATTAGGTGCGAAATCGGAGGAGTGTGTTTTCGTGGGATATTGCGACACATCCAAAGCTTATCGGCTTTATCGTAAATCTGATCAAAAATTTTTAATTAGCAAAGATGTACAATTTTTTAAAGACTATATCTCTCCCATTGCAGATAATAGCAATCAATGTGCAATAGATATCTGCGAATTATCCGATTCCCAGGGGGAAGCTGTGTTAGAATCATCAACTGTCGCAAAACCAAGTCCCGCTGAATCCGAAAATTAATACGCAAGCTTTGACGAGACAGCAAGCAGATCAGCAGGAAAGAGCTCATGTGAACAGACTACGACAAAGGCGATTAAATTGGCAGATATGTCAGCATGTCAGAAATAGAGGATCCAACAAGTGTGTCTGAAGCAATTAGTTCCAGTATCGCTGAAGTCTGGAAAACAGCCATGAAGGTGGAAATGGAATCACTCAGATCCAATCAGACTTGGGAACTGACTCAGTTACCACCAGGAAAGACTGCCATCATGCCAAATGGGTGGTTAAGACCAACAGAAATGCGCAGGGTGAGCTTATAAGGCATAAGGCCAGACTCGTCGCCAGAGGGTACTCGCAAAAGAAAGGAATTGACTACACAGAAACGTTTGCTCCTGTTGTAAGATATTCGTCAATTCGACTTCTTCTTGCACTGGCTGCACAATACAAATTATCAGTACAACAAATGGATGCTGTGACTGCGTTTTTGAACGGTGAGCTGGAAGAAGAAGTTTATATGGTGCAACCTGAGGATTTTGACGACCATACGGGCAGGGTATGCCGACTAAGGAAATCCATTTATGGCCTAAAGCAAGCAAGCCGAGTTTGGAACAAGGTATTAAACGAGGTTCTCACAGGCTTTGGTTTGGAAAAAAGCCAATTCGATCAATGCGTATACTATAACGTCAACGGTCAGAATATGATGTATGTAGCAATCTATGTAGATGACATCTTAATATTGGGAAACGACGAAAGGAGGATCAACGAAATAAAACACGAATTATCTGGCCATTTCAACATGAAGGATATGGGCGAAGCCTCGTCCATTTTGGGAATGCGTGTGCGGCGAAATCCGCAGCATAGAACACACGGCCGGATATATGTTTTGCTGTAAACATGTTGAGCCGCTTCTCAAGCATTCCTGGAAAGTCGCACTGGACAGCCGTAAAACGTGTCATGAGGTAGTTAAAGGGCACAATCGATTACGGCATTACGTATCAGGCAAATGGAGATGGCTTGGTCGGCTATTGTGACGCTGACTGGGCTGGTGATATGGATCAACGACGATCCACATCTGTGTACATCTTCATCGCGCAAGGTGGGGCCGTGTCTTGGTCCACTCAGCGACAACGTATTGTGGAGCGGTCATCGACCGAAGCAGAGTACATCTCTATGGTTGGGGCCATACAAGAATCTATTTGGCTTACAGGACTACAAGCGGAGCTCCTTCTGAACACTCCACAAACTATGGTTTTGTATTGCGATAACAAAAGCGCTCTTCACATTGCTAGAAACAACACATACTCTCCCAGAACAAAGCATATGGATATTAAAATGAAGTTCATACAAGAAAAGCTGGAAAACAATGTGGTCAAACTGAAGCATATACCAACTGGAGAAATGGTAGCTGATGCGCTGACAAAAGCAGTTCCAGTTTCTAAAATTAATTTAACTAACAAGAAGTTAGGTATAAGATAAAATTTTGTTAATAGAAGTTTATTCCAACTAAAGGCTAGTTAATATAGGTATTCACGACCCCCAGTTAAGTTACGGAATTGTTGAGTTGAGAAATTTTTGACAGTTTTACAAAAACAAAATACACTAGCCAGAAATTCCACAACTAAGCAGCCCTGCCCCTATGTAATTAAGCAATATTTCCCCGGTTGAAATGAGAGCTTCTAGTGTAAAAAATTGACATTCTGACAAAAAAAAATATCAACGACAGTGATAGTACGATGAGGGAAGATTAAAGCTGGAGACTGAAAAATTAGAATGGCATAAAACCATGGAGGTAAAAAAGTTGGAGTTGGAAGAGCGTCGAGTGCTACTTGAGGAGCAGAAATCCTACCGGGAACGGAGGAAAATTGACAACGAATTTGAGCTTAAGAAAATGGAAATGGATCAACAAAATAATTTTCTTAAATATGAACTTGATCTTAAATATGGGAAAATATAAACATTTATTTAAACATTTAACTATAATATAAATTGCTTGTCGCTTTTCTTCGTGGGTTGGTGCATTCAAAGTTGGAATACCATTCTCGATCTCTTCGTTTTCAATCTCTGCTTGTGTTCCCTCGATATCACGATAAGTAATTATGATATTGTGTAAAATGCAGCACGCGGTCACCCACTGGCAAACAAATTGTTGGCTCCTTTTATCAGTAATTCTCACTTGCATTTCTTTCAGGCTGCAGAATTTGTTTTTTAACACTCCAAAGCAATTTTCAATGCGCTCGCGTTATTGACTTTGACGTCTATTTAAACGGTTCTGATTTTCGATTTCCATATGATTTGAATTACTTTGAAATGGTGGAATCAAGAAATTAGACAGAGGATATGCAGAATCCCCTGCAATCCACTGTTCGCCACAAAAAAATATTTCACTGCGCTTAAATATTGTGCTGTTCTTGAATAATTTTGCATCATGAATGCTTCCCGGATATCCAACCACAATGTCCCGAATACGCAATTTATGATCGCAAACCGCCTGCAGTTTTATAGCATAAACTCGTTTACGAGAGTAGTAAGCTACGTGGTTTTTTCTCTGATACATCTGGCCAATAGTGTTACTCCTTCATTCTTCCGAGATTAGCACCAAAAACTCTATTTGTTATCTGAGATAATGTTCCACCGTCGCCGACTCCGAATATAGATCAATTTTCGCAATGGAACCACTATATCCTGACGAGCCCAGTTGGAACAATACAATTGCAAGCTGTAAATCAACTGGAATCTGCAAACCTTATCGTTGAATTATTGATATTATGGTGATCCTTGATCAAATGTAGAATGTGTGCAAAATGTTGTGGAGTCACTCTCAGCATTTGCAAAAAGAGGTTTCCACCAAAGGTGCCAAGCACATTGTTACGCCAGTCAAGTGACTTTGGGATATTGAACTCATCTCCTCGGCGGCACAGATTAATTGCGATCAGATCCTCATACAATTCGCTAACCACTTCCTCATTTTCAGCATCGCCATTTATCCCAAATGTATCTGCAATTACATGTATATACTATTTACAGAAAAAAAGAGATTTAATGCACATACCATTAATAAAATCAATTCGTTGCACAGCTATATTAATTTTTAGTTCGGTCAACTACTGCTTAATGGTCTGCTTGGGCATCTTATTACAATGTACAGAAACTACACCAAATTTTTTTATTTTATTTTTTTGACAAGTTAAGTTAAGGGTATCTGGTCGTCGCCCTCGCACTATAATACCTTTCACCACGGGCTTAAAAGTCCCCACACTAAGCATAAGTTAATATAAAGCTATCTGTAATCATTTTTTTAAAAACCCCCTACAAACAAGAAGTATATTTTTTATAACGTGAAAAACCACAAAGCCTCGAGTCGTTATTTAAAGCAGCGAAACGCGTCCCCCCCTCTACAAAACATTTTGGTCCTTCGGCCGGATTGGAGCAATTCATTTGTGGATCATTGATCAAATTAAGCAGCCGCTGGCAGTCCTCAGTCAGTTTTTTGATATCTCTATCCAGTCTTTCAGATTCACCTACCGGTATGGGCTCGGTTAGGATGTTGATCTCCTGTTCCAGCACCAGCAAACGCTTTTATTGTCCCTCAAGGCATTGGCCAGCTTGTCGCGCCTTTGCTTCTGACGTTCAATGGTGGCCGCATGAGCTTCCTGATCACAATCCTCAACGACACCATTATACAGGGGCATGCAGGCCACACTGGGACTGTTGTCATTGCTGCTGCTGCTCTGCTGGTTGTTGTTGTAGTTGGAGGCCACTATGTGATTTTGGGTCTGGGTGGGATAGGGAAATACTTCGGGCATGGCTTGCACAGTTTGTGGAACAGCTGCCGGTCCATCGGGTGTCAGACTGGGACCCGCTGGCTGGCACGGCGACGCATACAATTGCGCCTGTGGCCGTATACACCCCGCACTAAAGACACTGCCCTCGTCCGTTACAGTTAACTGGAAATTCTTATGCGTTCCGCGTCTCGCATCGAAACTGGAACTAGAATAGGTAATGCCACTGCCCTGACCACTTGGTGCTGGTCCAGCGGTGATATCAATTGTCGACTGAGCCACACCAGTGGGCTGACGCAGCGTGAGATTTAGCGAGGTGAAGCTTTTGCGACCCGTGGGAGAGGCGTTGGCGCTGGCTACCGAGGTGGGTGACGGCGGCGTTAAGAATTCCCGTGCATACGGCGGCTCTGGCTGCAGAGTGATGACTGAACGATGGCGAACGGGAGAGGCTTGCTGGGGCTGTTGTTGTGTCGCCGCTGTCGGCGATGATAACGCCGTACTGAGAGAAATTTCAGACTCGCTCGAGCTCATGGGGCTGGTGAGGCAAGAGGACTCATTCGAAACACTGCTGGGGGGCTTGGGCGGCAAAGGTGGCAGCGGTGGGGCTCGTCGTAGGGGTCTACTCAACGAGGTGGGCGTCAGATCTCGCGGCGGTCGTTGCTGCTGCTGCTGGCGTTGCTGGATTTTCTGCTGCAATTGTGGATTCAACTGACGGTGCAGATTAAGCGTGGTGGGTCGAGCGGGTCGCGCAACTCCATTGCTGGGCTGCGGTGGAGCTGTTCGAGTCGGTTTCAGGGGAGTGGGCGGCTTGGCCTGCTGCTGCCTTTGCTGCTGCTGTTGCTGCTGCAACACCTTCGCCGGATATGTCTGCACGGGTATGGGATGCAGGGCCAGTTCTTTCTTCAACATTTGTATACAATTCTCACGCTGATGGCAATTCTCATTGACGCATTGCGTTACTATGGCATCGGGTATCGTTGGAAACTCTTGCTTCATCTCATGGAACAGATGCATAATACTAATATTGGTGCAATGACAGTTCAACTTGGCCTTGTTGGCTGGCCCATCCAGCTCCAATTGTTCATTGCTAGCACTACGGCTAATGCTGGTGGAACTGGGAAACTTTGGGCTTTGACTGGGACCGTTTTGCTTTCGACTCAGAAAATGTTGATTCAGGGCCTCGACAATGTCTGGTTTGGAGTCGGAATTTTGTTGTGGTTTTTGTGTTGCTGTGTGGCCATTTATTGGGTAATTGTTAGTTGCTCCAGGCGGCATTGGTGGTGTGGCCGCCATTTTAGGCCATCATTTGACACAGCAAAAGACCAATCAATTGAAAGTTGCTTAAATGCCTCGTCTAGTGGTGCTCTTTTGTTTATTTATACGTGTTGTACTTGTTCGCTTCTTGCATCAGCTTTTTGTTTTCACTTTTCTGACTTTGTGGCTTTCACTGCTGCTGGCCCTGAACTCACTTTTTCTTTTTAATATTTTTTAAGGTATAAAATAATTCAACTGGCATGTTGACAAAAAGGGTTGTTCACAATTGAACAAAAACAAAATTCATCAACTCAACAATTCCGTAACTCAACTGGGGGTCGTGAATACCTATATTATAAATATGAACTGAATTGAAATTTAGAATATCGAACTTAAATAAAATTATGTTATATTTGACAGATATGTTATTAAGGTGGAATGTTGTAAATGTAATGAACAATCTGGCATCACTTGAAATATCTCTTGTACTCATATCACTTGCTCTCATTAAATCAGTCACCATATTACACTCGAGCTGCGCTGACGTACTTATTTAAACATTATTCGATAGGTAGTTCCCTTTGTTTGTAGCTTAAAGGTCGCAAGAGGCACGCCTATTGGTGCTGTCAAGGGCTTTTAATGCAGCTTGACTGTCTGAGAACATGAATACTTTACTTCCTGGGATTTCAGTGGTTTCCAGAAGGTTGGAAGCCTCCTGGATGGCCAACCCCTCTGCCTGGTAAACACTACAATGATCAGGAAGTCTAAATGAAGTTTTTATCCCAAGATCTGGACTGAATACTCCTCCTCCCACCTGTCCATCTAGTTTGAAGCCATCAGTGTAGAAATTGATGGCATTCGGTTTTGAGTGTGTCATTGAGTTCCAGTCCAGCCGACTTGGTATGGTGACATTATACATAGTGGTCAACGTGATTTTTGGGATGCAGTAGTCAAGTTTTGGCTGTATCGCCACTTGATGCAGTAGTATAGAAGAGTGGCCAGAGCTACTATCTTCCCAGGTACCACTTTCTCTCAGCCTGACAGCAGTGTTACTAGCGATTTCTCTTCCCAGAAGATCTAAAGGCATAAGGTGTAACATTATGTTAAGTGCATCTGTTGGGGTTGTACGCAATGCACCATACATAGTGCAGCACTACGTTCATCTTTAGTTATGGTTCTCAGGACGGATGGTTTCCTCAGGGCCGGCCACCATACAATGATTCCGTATAGTAGTACTAGCAAATAACCCGTCGCGCTTCGCTGCGCCTTCAACAGTATAGAACCAACGCACACCCAATTCCCGCCCACATCCCACCCACATCCCACCCACTTCCCACAAACTTCCCGCCCATTTACCGCCCACATCTCACCCACTTCAAGTCCACATCCCACACATTTCCCGTCCACTTCCCGCCCTCTCCCGTCCACTTTCCGCCCACATCCCAACCACTTCCCACCTACATCCCACCCACTTACCGCCCACATCCCACCCATATATCACCCACTTCCCGCCCACTTTCCAACTACATCCCACCCACATTCCACCCACTTTACATCCACTTACCACCCACTTCCTGTCACATTCCGCCCACTTTACATCCACTTACCACCCACTTCCAAAACAACTTACCCCCCACATCCCACTCACACCACCCACATCCCATTCACTTCCCAACCACTTCCCAGTGGGCATCCCGGCGGTATTTCCAACATCGGAAAGTAAAAACAAAAATGAATTCTCATTTTGACATTACAAACCGAATTTCAAGCCAATCGAATGAAAAATAGTTTTTTGCATGCAGAATTTTCCGGTCATTTTCCTAGTGGGCGGATTTTCCAAAATCGGCAAAAAAACACGTGTCAAATTATTTCGCTTACTATGCTTACAAGCCAATTTTCAAGTCAATCCGATGAAAAAAAAAAACATTTTCCCATTAAAAACTTTTCCCACGCTTTTCCGACTTTTCCGGGTAGAGTTTTCCAAAACCCCGTCTTAGTACGCACTTTCACCACCAACAGAAACTCGTGTCCAAATTACAGCCTCCTATCTCTTACCGTTTAGGCTGTGCGATGATTGCCAATCAGTCGGTGAATCAGTGAATCAGGACACTCTCTTTTATATTTATAGAGATTGGACGTACAACGGCAGTGTACAGCCAGTGTATTATTTCAGGGGAAAATCCCCATTTACGACCAATCGCACGTTTGCACAAGAAAAGTGCAGTATTTGCTTTTTTGATTCGTTCAGTTATATTTTCGTTCCAATATAATTTTTTGCCCAACACTACACCAAGGTATCTGCCAGAATCGCTAAATTTTAGCTGTATATTGTTTAGTCGTGGGGGTGTTAAATTTTGTATCTTATACCTGCGGGTGAAAAGAACGAGTTAAGTTTTGGTTGGATTGACTCCAAGGCCACTTTGTGTCGTCCAATTTGAGAGTGTTGATGGTGCATCCTGCATCAGATTGCAGAGAGTGTGAGAAAATTGGCCTCTTGTGATTATGGCAACGTCATCCGCGTATGCTATCACCGTATGTCCCCGCGATTCCATGAGTCGCAACAATTCGTTGACTGTTAAAGAAATGAAGAAAGAACACCTCCTTGAGGAGTGCCTCTACTTACATATCTTCGGGCGCAGGCATCTCCTAGTTACGAGTTAACCACCCTGCTGGTAAGCATGAGTCGGATGAACTCCACTCCAGATTTGTCAGGGCAGAGGTGATAGCGCTGGGGACAACGTTATTAAAGGCACCTTCGATGTGAGTGATGTTTCAATTTTTGAGACAAAATAGTAGAGTGCTGTTTCTGTTGACCTACCCTTGCTGTATGCGTGCTGCGCTGATGACAGAGTGGATGGGTCTATTGACTGCCTTAGATGGGCATTTATCAGTCTCTCCAGTGTCTTAAGGAGATCATTTGTTGTAGTGTTGAGGGATTATGCGATACGATAACAAATTCATCTGCATATAATAACAGCCTTATGTTGGTGTTCTCAATGTACAGCCCACCTCCTATGTGCTCGTGAAGATCGTCCAGGTACAACGCAAAGAGCAATGGTGACATAAAGCAGTTTTGCGAGAATATTTTTTCTAGAAAACGTATCATCTTTGTTGACACCCCGTGTCGTTGTAGCTTGTATATAAGAAGGAGGTAATCGGTCAAAAGCAGCCTTAAAGTCCACAAAGTAAGCATAAACTTTTTTCTTCTTCTCAAAACTAATTCGTACAATGGAGGCCAAATTTAAAAATGTTGTCAACCGTTAAGTATCCGCGTCGAAAGCCAGCTTGTAATTCGTTTAGTTTATTGTGCTTCTCTACCCGCATAGCCTGGTTGTCATTAGAAGCTACGCTGCACAATTTATAAAGGGGATGCCACGATAGTTCGCATCTCTATGGGCGCATTCTTAAAAAACTTATAGGTAACTCTATCCTCTCCTGGTGCGTTGTTTGGCTTGGCTTTGACCAGTGCTATATTAAGTTCCTCAATTGTAACCGTTGTATTTAGGTCTGGATCCTCAATATAGGTCGGTGCATAGTGAATATTCATAGCGCTTTGATCAGGATTAAGAAGGTTTTCGAAATGACTTTTATATTCTGCTGCAGCAATTTCGGTCCCTATTATTGGAGCGATTCCACCAATCTTTGATATCTTTTATCAGAGGTATTCGTGCTTCAAGACCCTGTTCATATTTGAGTTGGCTTTTAACACACATAACTTTGCACTCCTGTTGAGCCGTTACATAAGCCCGCTTATCTTCTGCCAATCATGATATTCTAAAGCTGTCCAACGCGGCAAACACAGTCTGTCTTTTCTTATAACATTTTCAATTGAACCATCTATTAATAAAATATATTGAGGCGTAGCTCGTGTTGCAGCGTGCTTCAGGTCCCACTTTAAATGCGTTTACAGTGTGACTGACACTCATATCTTTTTAGTCGAGTCAAACACACACTTTTTCTGTTATTGGTAATTTTAGGACTGGGTTATACTTATACTACTAGGCGATAAGTGGCCGTATGTGGCCCAGTGGTTAGTGTGCTGGACTGCTGGGCGGGAGGCCGTGGGTTCGATCCCGCCTCTGAACATCTAATAATAAAAGGTTTTTTTCTTTCTTTAGAAAATAGCTTTTACACATACGTTCACCTTCACCAGCTATTGGCGCCAGCTGTGAAGTAATTAGCCATGAAAAAACAAATTCTCAAACTTTGCCGTTCGGATCCGGCGTTAAACTGTAGGTCCCTTTCTCTTGTGCGAAAAATTTAAAAGCACACACGCCAAGAGATTGTGAGAAGCTTGGCTTGGCCCCGTCTGGGGAGCTGTATAGCCAACATTTACATTTTTACTAGGCGATACAGAGAACAGAGTTTAACCCCTGCGGGACGGCCGCGAAGCAATGCTTGCCAGGTGCGGGTGTAGCCCATGAAGCACCAGTGTCTACTGAGCATTTGAGTGAGGCAGTAGTTTACTTCCTAATGTTTCCGCTCGATCCACACTTTTATATCGGGGAGCCTAAAGCCACAGCATACTCTCAGTGCACATATACGATATGCGGCGCGGACACCCTTGCTGTAGCTGGGCCATGGCTTCCTCCCATATAGGTGCAGCTTACAGAATTGTGGACTTTAGGGCACTCGCTAGAAGCAGCCTTCGCCCCTGTTTTGGCCCTCTCGTGTTAAGCATGATCCGGGACAATGCCCTCCCTGTTGATTCGGCCGTGCAGCTTATAAACTGCCAGGGTTTTAACGGGACGGGGGCAGGTGTGGCATTAACCCAGCAGCCATTTCAGCACGATTTCACTCGGCTTACTGAAGTACTGGAATACCACATCCTGTCAGCCCGAATAATAGAAATTCATAACGAGGCTTCCAGTATGCCATAATTGAGATCTTACTGGGCTGGGATCTCAATGTGTTCAAGAAATACGCCAGTGATTATTTTTGTCTCACTAGGGCGTCCAGCGGTATCCACGGAATTCTCCTTGACGTTTGACCGGTGAGGGCTATACCGCCCCGTTTTGGTCGCCAGAGCCCCGTTAGTGGGTACGCCGCCGGAGCGGTGGGGTTGGCAATTAGTCGGATCCTGGACCTTGTATACCCGTTGGCCCTTCTAGCTACTGCAAACTTTTAATTTATTTATTCCTCCTTAATATGTTCCTTGGGAAAAAAAATAAAAAATTTGCTCGAGCGACAATGCATGCATTTCCGGTATTTTTATCGCATCTTAGCCTAAGCGTCTATCACTGTCACTAAATATAGAAACTCGTACGACTTGGTGCTAAGGGCGAAATACTCAGGACTGGATACTGAGGCAATGTAATATGCTCGTTTACCAACATTACTAGTCATATGTAAACAAAGATGACCGGTCAAAGTGTGGTAGCTGACATATTGATCGTGGAAGCGTGGGTGGCCTGGCGGGCAACACAGGGAGAGAGAGAACCCACCCCTTTCTCACCCCCACCACTGGACGCGTCCAGAAGGGAGAAAATCGCACCCGCAATTAGGCAAAACACAGCCGGATCATCGCTGTAAGTGGACGCTCACCTGCCGAGTGTATATACTGCAGTAAACCAATTCCTCCTTGCAGCACCTGCAGCTTCAAACAGGGCTAAGTCGGAGCAACACACATCCGTCGTTGATTTCGCCCTTTCGGACTGGGTGTCTGAGTGTGTGTGTCTGTCAAAGCGGTTGTTTTTGTATTGAGGGCCAACGCATGCCACAGTTACACATAAGTAAAACAAAGTAATGAGTAAAAGATTTCGTAGCTCTGTCATCAGCATCACACCATTGGCGAGCGACTAGCCGAGCTCAGACTTAAGGCAAAATATGTTAATATTTGTCTTATCTGTGCTCACGCACCAACAGAAGACAAGGACGCCTCGGCAAAAGACGAATTCTATGACCACCTGGAACAGCTGTTCGAGCTCTACCCTGATCACGGCATTAAGATCGTGCTAGGTGATTTTAACGCGAAAATCGGGAGAAAAGTAGTTTTTGGTTTAACAGTCGGTCGATTTAGCGTTCATGAAACAACGTCCGGTAATGGAGAGAGCCTAATAGACTTCGCTGCGGGCCGAAACGTGGTCATAGCTAGTACCAGATTTGAACATCTCAACATCCATAAGGCGACATGGAAGTCACCTGATCAACGAACAAGAAATCAGATTGATCACGTTGTGATCGACGGAAGGCTTTCATCAAGTGTACTAGATGTGTGCGCGATTCGAGGAGCCCATATAGACTCGGATCATTGCCTTGTCGCAGCCAAGGTACGCACGCGGCTCAGTGTGGCAAATGCCTCACGTTCTGGCACACGTCGAAAGCTAAACGTCGAGAAGATGCAATCACAACGGACCTCGGAAACTACACAGCTAAACTTGCCCAACTGCTCAGGGAATCCTCGCCATTCCCTTCCGATATTTGCGAACAGTGTCGTATATCACACTCCACGAGTACGGATGCCAAGGAGATACTTGGTTACTCCGAGCCCCTCGAAAGCGGTCTTGGTACGATTAGGAGTGTCGCCGCGCTACTGCAGAGAAAGACGCTGCCTTCAGGAGAACTCTTCAGTCGGGAGCAACGCGGGCTGTTAAGTAGCGAATAGAATGAATAGATAGATGTTGGGCCTCACTGAATATATATTAAGTCACTAGGTTAAAACTTAAAAATTGAAGCTCTGACAATTTTTCGCGGTTAAAAGAAGATGGAGGAGGAAATTGCCAAACCTGGAGCAAACTTTATCTGGGTACGGTGCACACCTACATACATGCAAAAATTGGTGGTTCTACTTCTTATAGTCTGTGAGATCAACGCGAAGCCCTGTCTACCTTTGGTATACCAGCAAAGTACGTTCGACTTTGCATGATGACGTTGAGAAGTTCGCAAAGCTCCGTCAAAATAGTAAAGAACCTCTCCAAACCATTTGATACCAAACGAGGTTTTAGGCAGGGTGATGCCTTATCGTGTGACTTCTTCAATCTACTGATGCATATATATTACGCCAGTGCCGAAATGCGAACAGAAAGGTCGCATTTCTTGGTAAAGATGTAATGCTACTCGCATATGGCGATGATATTGACATTGTCGGCAAAACCGAACGGGCGGTAGGCAGGGCGTATTCAGAGATTGAGAAGCAGTCCGAACTAATGGGTTTTGCGGTAAGCGAGGACAAGACGAAATACAGAGTCCGTCAAACGGTTGTGATGGCCAATAAATAAGAGGAAGACTTGACAAAGGAGTTTGGAATGGCCTTCAGAGCCTTCTGCGGTGTTCTTTTATCATCACAATCGAGTCAACACGGTGTCCCCGAAACGGTCTCTTGAGTTTTCTGAATAGCCAGAAGTGACACGGAACAAAATCAGGGGAATAAACAGCCACAGCAGTCACTAACAGTGTTACCAAGCTATACAAGAACGAGAAAACAAAGCTACCTTCGTCTGTGCCGAAGATTAAATACACTTGAAAAAGCTCGCTTCAAAGGCTAGCAATTTTGAACAAACTTCGCAGATAAGCTTAAAGCATATAATATGCGGTAACAGCGTTTTCGACTTAATAGTAGCGAGCAGTCAAGGGAGGACTATTTAAAAAGTTACAGCGTAGAAACAGACAGACGGACGGACAAAGCTTAATCGACTCAGCTCGTCATGCCGATCAAGAATATATATACTTTATGTGGTTGGCGATGATTCCTTCTATGAGATGAAAACTTCTGGGCAAAATTATTATGCACTTTTTAAGTGTATACAAATTACACATTGCGACAAATTTTAAATTTTTTCAAAACTACCAAACTAGTTGAGTACATCCCTATCAGCGTTTGGCTAGATTGGTAGCGCTTTTTATACTCTGCACCAAAGGAACATAGACAAGGCGTAGCCAGATAAGGCAGCTGCCCCAATAAATCATAGATTTTGCCCCGAAAAATGCACTATTTCATTCATAACTTAAGTTTTCCTAGAATGCTGGATACGCCCTTGTACATAGATAATATTTAGTTTGTGTAAAATATGTAACAGGGAAGAGGAATCATTTCCGACCCTATATACTTTAATATTCTTGATCAACAGCCGAGTCGGTGTAGCCAAGTCCGTCAGTCCGTCTGCCCGTCCGAGAGAGAGAAACCTAGCGATGAACTCCGCAGCAGCGCTGCATTCAGCTTCTACTACATAGTATGATATAGTCGGAGTTGATCAACTTTCTCACTTGTTTTAACTGTTGCACTTGCTATTCATTGGAAAAACGGAAAGTTTACATTAAATATTGACCTTTCAATTTGATAACAATAATTAAAAATAATAATAATTTTACTGTTACAGTATTTTTTCTCAGAGCAATTAAGTTCTTTTCCAATATTTCAACAATTTTTTCTTAATTTATTACAAAAATCATTATCATTTACATAATACCACTTTTTACATACATGAATATAACATTCGGTATTGGGGCCATTGTGACGCGGATCGACCGATGAAGAAATTATTTATATATGTATTTGTTTTCACATACTTGTGATTCTCTTGAAAAAGAACCCAGTTATCTATAGGAATTTTGTTTAACTACAACCTGTAGGTATAAAAGTCGGCCTTATCCAACAACATTAACAACGTTAAGACATTTCAATCATATAATCATAAAAATGAAAAAATCTCTATTTTATTCCAGATTACGCGGCAGATGAACCCTCTTCTGATACTGAAAGCCATAGTTCGGATTCAGAAACGTGCCCTAAACTTTCCAAAGGAGTTGCTCGAAGTACATCTGAAGTGTACTCAGTCCAATCAGACCAGAACGGAAAATTATTGAATGATTACCATCAAAATATTCTAAAAAGAAGTCAAAATACACCTAATCAAAAAACCAAAATTCAGATAAACAAGGAGTGTGTATTTTTTGCAAAGCAATCTAAGCTTCAAATAGAGGTTAGAATGGCGCTGGCTCAATCAAAGGAAATAGCTCAAATGAAAATGGAGGTAAAATAAAGAACCTATTTATTTAATTTTGCATCCTATTGCATCAGTCCCAAAAATAGACCAAACAATAGAAAAAATATGAATTAAATGAAGTTAATTAAATTTAATATTAAACAACCGTTTCTTTAAGCCGATTCCCGAATCAATTCGAAACTGTTAGCGAAATAATTTTTCTTAACTGACCGTAAATGTAGCCGAAACCTTAATAGATTTCATTTTGCTTAACCGTAAACGAAACAAAATGACCAGTTCCAGTTCGGTATTAAAAATATTACATAGTTTGAAAAAATCCAACTATTTTAAAAAACCAATAAAGAATCTAAAATTCGGATACAAGAAACTTCTGTAATCATCACCTCATGCCCAGCTTATCGAATAAAATGTATTACATTATTTTGGTGATGCTGCTTTTACCCGAAGTTTGCAACGCATAGAAATATTCATTTCCGACCCTATAAACTTTATATATTCTTGATAAGGGCGACGAGCTGCATCCATTGAGCTTTGTCCGTCCGTCTGTCTGTTTCTACGCAAACTAGTCTCTCAGTGTTAAAGGCATCGAGCTTAAACTTTGCACAGAGTCTTCTTTTTACTGCACACTACTTATATCTACTAATATGTCGGAACCGACCGGATCGGATGACTATATCTTAAAGCTGCCATAGGAACTATCGGTAGAAAAGTGGGTTTTATTTAGAAAAATTGTTTGTTTTAATGCTGGCGTTCTTAAGCTCTGATGTATTAAAACATTTGCAAGGGTATAAAAACTTCGGCAAAGACGAAGTTAGCTTGGCCTTCTCCCTTACATTGATATAAATTTTTATCCTAAAGCATAATACTGAGGCAAACTAAATCGAGTCCGAAGGGTGTCGGAAAACTTTCGTAAAATTCCGACAGCCTTCTTCCGCTGGGTCGAACTCAGACAAACTAAAATTTTAGTTCATGCTCGTCGGAAGGATTATGGCGCTTCTAACTTAAAAGGAACAGGCGCCAACTTGACAGGCAGAAAGAGCTTATTTTATTCCGAAGCGGTATGAGTTGAAAAAATGTTTTATTTAATTAATTTTTCCGTCGCCGACCCGTCGGAATGTCAGCAGCAAAAGTACGACGAAAATTGTAGATTGCCGTAATTTGAAACCAACGGTAAGGTTTTGCATTAGGCGTGTTCAGCAAAATAATTGATCCTTGATCAAGTAGCATAAAAAATTATGCATCAAATAGTTTCTCCTGAACGAATTGCTACATTTTTAACAACGCCGCGGTGTGGTGAATGATTGAAATGGAATTGAAATGGCGACGTAGACACATTTGCGATCCGTGTTAACGTGAACTCTGCATATAAAAATATACAATTAGGTTTAATTACACAGTGCACCACATAAATTGGTTACGCCTTCGGACCCCGATATTTTTTAAGAGCATACCGAAACTAAAAAAATCCCCAAAAGACTTGGCCCTATCACATCGTAAAGGTCCTTTTTTGATACCCAACATATTTTCACCCCAAACTAATTTATCATAAACCGTTTGGAATTTTGTTTTTATATTATATCTTTGGCAAAGTTAAAGATATAAACTAGAGGAAAAAAGGCGAAAAACATGAAAAAATTGCACTTTTGAAGCACTAGATGCCAATTTTTTGGGTCAGTCTGTTCGTGACTTTTTTTCCTCTAGTTTATATCTTTAACTTTGCCAAAGATATACGGGGGCCTTGGTTGGTTTGCAAATCGATCGAAAAATCCGTCGGTGTCCCAGAACTTGAAGAGATTTCATTTTCTTATTTGAAAGTCGAGTTGGAAGGTTTGTGTGGTATTTTTCTCTCAAATCTATAAACAGGGTTGTCATTTCTTGCAAAAAAAATTTCCCTTCTTCTAGTTTAGAGTTAATTTGATGTTTAAATGGAATTTTTTGATTGTGTTACATGTTTTTTTTTGGTAGAGAGCGCCCGCTGACGTTGAGAGCGAGTTGATTTGTCACCGTTCGGTTGGTTTTGCGAATAATTACACTAGTTTACAAAATAATAAAAATTTCGCGATCCCGAATATTTGGTAGAAATTTCTTGTGTAAGTCCTTCCGCTGAGTCCAATAATCCACTCCGCAAATTTTTTTTATGGGGCCGTTTTCGAGAAATCGCGGAAAAGCTAGTTTTTCGATTTGTGAAAAAAGTACCTTTAGAAAAATGCGTATATCTTTGGTACCGGTTATTGCATTATAATCAGGTAATGCTTGCTTGGAAGGTAATTGAACGCCCTATCATTCGTTGATACACCACTTCTTAATCCGGTGCTGGACTTCGGCGTTATTAAGGCTTTTATCGGCAACTTTGCATTAAATTTATCACTTTTTTAAAAAAAGCTGGATTTTAAGTGCAATTTTCACAAAGAAAAAATTGTGTAAAATTTATTTTATGGCTGGTCACGAAAGATTTATCTATTTAAAATGCAACGCCACATTACTCATTAAAATCCGATCAAGAATAATGAAGTTATTGGCATTTTAGTAAAAAATCGCAGGTTTCAACTTCAAGCAAATTGACTTAGTTTAACTGTTTTATGTTTGTCGTAGGAGGCATAGGAAAAATTCAAAATATTTTATTAAATGGCTATTATGATCCGCCAAATTTATTTTGTACCTGGTTAGGTTATTTTGTGATTGACTTAGGTTGAAAAATGAATGTAAGGCGATAGAAAAATGCCCGAAAGTATATGAAGATCATTTTTGCATCCAATTTGACGCCTTACATTCATTTTTCCACCTAAGTCAATAACAAAATAACTTAACCGGGTACAAAATAAATTTTGCAGGTCATAGTAGCCCTTAAATTGAATAGTTTGAATGGTTACAAAGCCTCCTACGACGATCATAAAACAGTTAAACTAAGTCAATTTGCTTGATGTTAAAACCTTCCATTTTTTACTAAAATGCCAACAACTTCTTTATTATTCATCGGATTTTAGTGAGTAATGTGGCGTTGCATTTTAAATAGATAAACCTTTAGTGACCAGCCATAAAATAAATTTTACACAATTTTTTTCTTTGTGAAAATTGCACTTAAAATCCAGCTTTTTTTTTAAAAAGTGATTAATTTAATGCAAAGTTGCCGATAAAAGCCTTAATAATGCCGAAGTCCAGCACCGGATTAAGAAGTGGTGTATCAACGAATGATAGGGCGTTCAATTACCTTCCAAGCAAGCATTACCTGATCATAATGCAAGAACCGGTACCAAAGATATACGCATTTTTCTAAAGGTACTTTTTTCACAAATCGAAAAACTAGCTTTTCCGCGATTTCTCGAAAACGGCCCCATAAAAAAATTTGCGGATTGGATTTTTGGACTCTGCAAATGGATTTACATACGAAATAACTGCCAGATGGTCGGGATCGGAAATGCTGTAAACTAGTGTTTTTGAAACACAAATTTTAATATTAAAACAATTGAAATATTTAATTCATTTGATGCAACCTATGTAGAAAAATAACGTTGTTTACATTTCCAATACAAATTTTACATATCAAAATTGTTTTAGTGGTGAATCTCGCCAAATCTCCCAACAAAACGCGAGAGATTTACAACCAACCGAAAGAGATTCCTGTGACACCGAGAATTGGTTTTGGGTTGGAATTTGGTTGGAAGAGATTTCTGTGACACCGCTGATAAAAACAAAATTCCAAACGGTTTATGATATATGGACAGTTTGGGGTGAAAATATGTTGGGTATCAAAAAAGGACCTTTACGATGGGATAGGGCCAAGTACTTTGGGGATTTTTTTAGTTTTTATTATTATTATTACTTACTTACTTTCTAGTGCTACAAGTTGTTTAAAACTTATGATTACGGCACTAGTCACAAAAATACAAATAAAAATTCACAAAAAACGAAAATACTAATTGAATCCTTAAATGTAAAAAAATTACACATTAACATTAAGAAAAAAAAAACATTGATAAAAAAAAAATTATATATTTAGTAGATTATGGTAGAGTATATATGTGCTAAGCGTTTACTGACTATTATTTTGGAAGTGTGCAAATAGTTTAACTCGAAATTGAGGTGCGCTTCTAATTGTCTTTACATCATGCGGCAGATTGTTCCATAGGCGAACAGCATATAAATAAAAATGTTTTTCGGATGAAGATAATCGATGTCTTAGGCAGACAATATTATTAGTACGTCGTGATGCTGAGAATTCAAGTTTTTCAAAGAGGTACTTTGGTTCTTTGGTACTAATAAGCTTATGTAAAAATATCAATGCTCTATATTGTATCCAACTATCTAAATTTAGGTAAAAAAGCTTTTTGGAGTAATTTGAAACATGGTCAGTTGGCTTAAAGTCAAAAACGTATCTAGCTATGTTGTTGAAGGCTACATTCAGTTTATGTTTACTAGCTGCATCGCAGTTGCCAAAAATGTCCACTCCATAGAAGAGACAGGGAGTCAAACAGGTCTTAGCTATTAAAAGTCTAATATGCGTAGGGAGAAAGTGCTGTGTGAGATACAGTAGTCTTTTGCCTGCAGCCTTGATAATATGGTCACTCCAGGAAAGAGTTTGATTGAGCGTTATACCTAGACTGCATACTTTTTCTTGCACTATTCTCAATTTTTATTTTGGCAAGTCTCCTGTTTCTAATGCTTTTTTGTATATTACAACACATTTCGATTTTATCGAATTTAAGCCTAGTCCATTCTTTTTTGACCACTCACTAACTTTAGATAACTCACTGTTGGACACAGTAACACATTCTTTAATTTTGGACAATGGACGACAAACATACATTTGAACATCATCAGCATACATATGAACTACACACTCTGACTCCTATTTTTCCTAAACCCGGATTGATTATCACTCAGAAGGTGGTTGCAAGCATAAAATCGTTAATTTGACTGGCCATCAAATTCTCGAAAACCTTTACCATAAATGGTAGAATTGAAATTGGCCGAAAGTCTCCATTAGTTTTTGGAGTAGCCAGTATTTTTGCCACTTTCCAACTGTCTGGAAAAACCGAGGTAGTCAGGGCGGTATTTATAATATGGGTAATATGAGCTAGAATTCCAGGTAAAGTAATTTTCAAAAATGTTGGACTTACTTCATCCAGGCCTACTGCGTTAGACTTAACATTTAAAATAGACGCTAGAACATCACATTGACTAACACATGCAAAATTAAAACTACTATCACAGTTGTTATAAGGTACACAATCAATATATGTATTAGACGTAGCTTCAGGTACTTGGCATTGCACAAATTTTTCATTTAGCTTGTGTACATCAGTCTCAACATGGGGTGAAGTCTTTTGTTTCCCTATCCCAAGTCCTTTAAGGTCTCTCCATCTTTCACGTGTAGATACAGTTTTCACGAACTTTGCACTGTAGAATGAGCATTTGGCGTTCTTTATCAGCTTCACAACATTTGTTCTCATATGCTTAAACTCTGAATAAAGAATTGTCGTTTTAAACCTCTTCCATTTTTTAAAAGCAGTATTTTGCCGAGCTATTGCTGATTTTATCCTATCATTAAACCAAGGTTTCTCCCTCGGTTTAATAACTTTAGTTTTTATCGGAAAACATGAATTGAACAAGCTTAATATGTTAGCATGTAGTTGTTCAACCTGTGAATCAACTGACGTCAAATATAGGATTGCATTCCAGTCATAATTACAAAATTCAACATTTAAATGGTCATAGTCTAAATTTCTATAGTCTCTAAAAGTTATGGTACATTCACTTACATTCAAATATATATCATAGGTCATAAAAAGGAGGTCGTGCTTTGAAAAACCTGGCACTGTGAGCTGGTCATATAATAGGATTTTATTGATGTTATTTACGAATATTACGTCAAGTAAATTGCTACAAGTACTAGTAAAATGTGTTGGATTGGTTTGATTAGCTAGCTCTAAGCCAAGCGATTCCATGGAGTTACTTAGGTGATTTTCAGTTAGAATATTGCTATTAAGATCGCCCATAATTATTACATCATTATACTTTACAGTCAAATCAGACAACACGGAGACAAAATCACAGTAATCTATGCTACGATGAGGACGATAGACACAGCCTAGGATTAATTTGAGCTCATACTTAGAACCACTAATTTCCAAAAAGGGGTAGTCATTGCACTTCCCTGATTATTCTTACAAATAAGTTTAGCCTTTAATTTGTTATTTAAATAAATTGCCACACCCCCTGCATGGCCCACACGATCACTACGAAACAGATTAAAACCATCACAAGAAACAACAGTATCACACATATCAGACAGAAACCACGTTTCGGAAATACAAATAACATCAACATTTGACTTAACAAACAAAAATCTAAATTCGTCTATTTTTATACCCTGTTTCCATTAAGAATGGGAAAAGGGTATAAAAAGTTGTGCAAATGTATGTAACAGGGAGAAGGAAGCACCTCCGACCCCATAAAGTATATATATTTTTGATCAGCATCAACAGCCGAGTCGATTTAGCCATGTCCGTCTGTCCGTCCGTCCGTCTGTCCGTCTGTCTGTCTGTATGAACGCGTCGATCTCAGAGACTGTAATAGATAGATCCACAAATTTTGGCATGTATGTAGGTGTATACTGTACGCACATCGAGTTTGTTTCAGATTTCGAAAAATCCTCCTCCTCCATCTTTAAACAGCGAAAATCTGTCTTTTTATCTGTATAAACGCGTAGATCTCGCAGACTATAAGAGGTAGAACCTCAAATTTTTGCATGTATACAGGTGTATACCGTACCCAGATCGAGATTGTTTCAGATTTGGAAAATTCCTCCTCCTCCATCATTAAACAGCGAAAATCTGTCATTTTATCTGTATAAACGCGTAAATCTCACAGACTATAAGAGGTAGAGCCACAAATTTTTGCATGTACCCGTACCCAGATAAAATTTGCTCCAGGTTTGACAAATTCCTCCTCCATCTTCTTCTAACCGCGAAAAACTGTCCGAGCTACAATTTTTAAGTTTGAACCTAGTGACTTAATATATATTCAGTGAGGCCCAACATCTATCTATTATGTGTACCACAATGAGATCCGAGCAAAACCACCGAAGATATGTACATAAGTGCGCCTGCCCATTTATTGAAATAAATTTAAAAATAAATGGAATTCGAAGCTATAGGAACCACATTACTTGGAACAGGGTATTTTGCTGTCGGGGCACTCGACCGCAACACTCTTACTTGTTTTTACCAGACTTTGAGCATTGATATGGCACATATTTAGCCCATTGTGTTGTCTGCCTAAGACTCTAATCATTGAATAGCTGTTCGCACTGGAGACTGTCACATGCAGCGGTGTCACAGAAATCTCTTCCAACCAAATTCCAACCCAAAACCAATTCTCGGTGTCACAGGAATCTCTTTCGGTTGGTTTTAAATCTCTCGCGTTTTGTTGGGAGATTTGGCGAAATTCACCACTAAAACAATTTTGATATGTAAAATTTGTATTGGAAATGTAAATAACGTTATTTTTCTACATAGGTTGCATCAAATGAATTATTGAATTGTTATAATTGTTCGCAAAACCAACCGAACGGTGACAAATCAACTCGCTCTCAACGTCAGCGGGCGCTCTCTACACATGGTGGCTCTCTCTGAGTACCAACAAGCGCTAAGGGTTGCACAGTGGTCGGGCTTCTATGGAGCAAGCGGCCAAAAATACTTCCAGTGGAGATATCATTGGGAATCTTTTTTTTATAATTCTATAATATTATAACAAGTAATAAAAAACACAGTGGGCGTGCCTAAGCCCCTCCAAAGCACACCTAACCGCAACAAAAACAACACAATTTTTTTAGCTTGTTACTTTATAATTATAAGATATAATATTTATATTATTCCAACAAATCAAATACAGATTTATTTAAAACTGATCAATGCTTTGGTGGCAACTTTCGCTGTCCCGTTATAAACGGATTTGTTTAAAATTTTCAGTTCCAAATACATTGCCTTCGCTCTCGATCTTCAATTTCAAAATATCACACAATTTTTTTATCTTCTCTGCATTTGTACCGGTCTCGGAGCACCAATTTTCAAATAAATATATGCGCCTAAATTCGCATTCACAAGAAGCCCCTACAACAGAAATTAAAATAATAAAAAATGTTAACATAACACTAAAATATCAATTAAATCGCAATAAATCATTTAAATATTCATTGCACAAAAGGAACAAAGAAGACAATCACAATGAGCGTGTTCAGCAGCATACACCAATCATCTAACAAAAATCATCAATAAAAAAAAAGTGTTAGTCTGCTGGTGAACAAACTTGTTAGAATTTTTAGGCAATAGAGTTATCGATATATTTTGTTGGCGGATGGTTTGAATTTTTAACAACAAACAGCTTAATATAATTAAGAACTGACCTCTAAAAATTTATGACCGTCGTAACTACAACTGCTCCTAGAATTCCCCTTAATTTTTCCCTAAGACTTGGTTAGCCGGTTAATGTTTTTAACTTTGTTGTAAGCCCAGCCCCGGCGGGTCCATTAAAAAGGACTCCTGACCACGCAAAGAAGGGTCTAAAAATGCTAATTTTAACAAAGTGGCAATAGGCTAAGAGTAGAGATGGGCGAATAAGGACAATTCACCCTCGTTCCCTCCCGATCCAGACCAACATATTTAAATTGAATATCGTCGTACTTGATCCCCTACTTTTCTCGGGTCCCGCTGGAATCCCGTCGCGAGCCCATCTCTAGCTATGAGTCCTTGAGCGACGTTCAAGCGTGCAGCATGCCTGCCAATAAGGCAGTGACCCGGTAGGGCCAAGACCACAAGTAAGATGTTTTCGATTTCAGGTTAAACGAGGACCATGTGACCCTAGCTACTGCGCAAGCCGAAACCATTCTTCCGTAACCAGGCGCCGGGTTTCATTCCTTGTGACTATCTTGTCAGAGTGTATGGGCGTCCCTGTCAAGCTTTTTTTGGGATGAGCTGAATGGTAGCGCCTTGACACACTGTGTTGAGGTGTACATGTACCCCGATAAGGTGGTTACTACGCGTGGGGCTTCTCCTTTTTGAAGTGGCGGCAACAACCAGAAGAGTCTTCAGAGCCTTCCACGAAATTCCGTGAGCTACTTGCGAAACCACGTCCTCTGCCAATTCATTTATTAAAAACAAAGAGGTTTCCACATTCATTTTGCATTTGCCTTCTCAAAATTCCATGTTTGTTTACTTCTGGCAGCTGTTTGCTATCGATAACAAATCATAACACAGGCCAACAAAACGACCATCTTTGTGAGGTGCAGCCCTGTTGATTTAAAAATATGATAAGTTTATGTTTACTGATTCCTAAACTGGTTTCGGTTTCGTTCCATCAGCTCTTGTTTCCAAGATATAGCGGAAAAACGAAAATCTTGAATTTTTGGCACTCTAGGATTTATGGAGACCACACTGGGCATAAATGTCTGAGTTTATGAGCTATTTACGATAAAGGACATATCATTGCAAATTAAAAAAATCATAGGGACCTTATAAGTCCAGCGGAAAGTGTCTAATTTGGCCTTTAAAGAGAGACATCTTTCGATTTATAGCATTTTTAGCAATATAAACCATCCCGTTTAAGCTAGCGCAGTTATTGAATAATTAATTTTGCCATCTGAGCTTATAGCCAAACATATGATCTAATTTTGTGATTTTTATGGCATTTAAATAAGTTTATTTGGCAAAGATATGGCGTGTTTAAGACGAAAATACATATTTAAATTTATGGGAGGAAAACTAGATTGATAGTCTAAATATGTATAGGAACTGTAAAAGGGCTACTTGACTCGGCATAAATTGTTATATGTTTACATGTAGATGATAAATTAAATTTAGAAACATGTAGCCTTTTCACAGTTCCCATAAATATTTGAATAACAAATCTAGTTTTCCTCCCATAAATTTAAATATGTAATTTCGTCTTTAAGAGGCTATAACTTTGCCAAATAAATTGATTTAATCGCCATAAAAATCACAAAATTAGATCATATGTTTGTCTATAGGCTCAGATGGCGAAAATATTAATTCAATAACTGCGCTAGCGTTAACGGGCTATAAAAAATGCTAAAAATGCTATAAAATGAAAAATGTCTGTCTTTAGAGGCCAATTCAGACCCTTTCCGCTGTACTAATATACCGGCTATGATTTTTAAAATTTGCATTGATATGTACTTTATCGCAATTAGTTCATAAATTCAGATAATTATGCCTAGTGTGGCCTCCATAAATCCTAGAGTGCCAAAAAGTCGACTTTTTGGTTTTTCCGCGATATCTTGAAACAAGAGCTGATTGAACAAAACCAATGATACAGTTTTGTTCAGTGAAGTCTATATTAGCATAATCTGTTAAAAGTAGACCTGCACCAAAATCACTGTTGGGCTGTGTAATCAAGCAATTCTAACAAACTATTTCTTTGTTAGATTCACATCTAACACAATCACGAAAAATAGCAAACATGATTGCGCATCATGACCGTTCAGCAGCACAATCTAACAAAAATAGTCGATTTTTTGTCATCGATTTATGCTGCTGAACACGCTCAATAACTTGCAATAACTGGCGAAGACGATAATCACAATAAACGGCACAAAAAGCATAGTTACACATATAAAAATAAAAGGACGAAAAAAGCGAGGCCGCTTTGATACAGATATCACAGCAACCTGCAAAAAACCGCAGGTGAAACTTAAACCATATAATCTGTAAATATTGACGATTATTTTAAAATTAATTTTTGTCATTAGCTTCGATTATCTTCACAACTAAAAGCTTAAATGAAATTATACTTTGCACACGATTTTATACTTAAACAGACACCTTAGTTGCATTAATTTTTTAACATTAACAAAACTCGTTAACTACAACCGCAAATTGTCACAAAACATAGTTAATACCTTTCTTTTCAAAATTAACTGCTTCCATTGGACGAGCACTCCGTTTTAAACGCGTTTTTTAATTTTTCTTGCGACCTTAACTTGCAATTTGTTCAAGCTGTCAAACACAAAAAATTTCATGTTCTCTCTTTTGATGCTATTCTTTGACAGAACGGTTAGTGAAAAACAAAAACAAAAATGCAGTTTAATAGCTAGATCTATTATGAGTTAGTGTGGACACATTTCAAGCCAAAATGTAGACTTTGATTTTTATATTTTTGTCCTATGGGAGCGACCACTGTTATTTTTTTTTATTTTTAAATTTTGCATTTTATTTTGAGGAATCTGACTTAAATTTGAATTGTAATTTAAAAATGCATCGTAAAACATGTAACACAATCAAAAAATTCCATTTAAACATCAAATTAACTCTAAACTAGAAGAAGGGAAATTTTTTTGCAAGAAATGACAACCCTGTTTATAGATTTGAGAGAAAAATACCACACAAACCTTCCAACTCGACTTTCAAATAAGAAAATGAAATCTCTTCAAGTTCTGGGACACCGGCGGATTTTTCGAGCGATTTGCAAACCAACCAAGGCCAAAATCTCTAGAGATTTCTGTGACACCCCCGATGAAGTTGCATAGCAAGTTTTGTTTACCTATTAGAAGCGCCCCTTAATTAAAATTAAAATATAATCGAAATCTCCAAGATGCACACAGAAATATTAAACGCACATAAACTCGCATAATCTCTTAAAATTTAAAATAATAAGTAAATAGTTGTGAAAGCAAAAGATTTTAAGAGCGAAATAAGTTACTCTCCACAGGGGCTGGATCAAGAGCAGGAGATTTTAGCGCTGGTAAAGCGACTTCTAATGCTTTAAGCTCTTGCATGCTCTTTATACATACATATTCGCTGCTTCCCCTATTCTTGACGTGCAGAACTGCATCCCGCGTGAAGACAGCCGTCAGGGCCTTGAGCTTTTTCAATCTCATAGCCTCTTTGAAAAGCTCATAGTTGGTTTTAGACAGCTGTTCGTTGATGTAGAGTGCTGCCTCAGAGTCCATACCAAGCATCTTTAGAGTCAATGCTTGATTGGAGCACAACACAATTTTTTTAGCTTGTTACTTTATAATTATAAGATATAATATTTATATTATTCCAACAAATCAAATACAGATTTATTTAAAACTGATCAATGCTTTGGTGGCAACTTTCGCTGTCCCGTTATAAACGGATTTGTTTAAAATTTTCAGTTCCAAATACATTGCCTTCGCTCTCGATCTTCAATTTCAAAATATCACACAATTTTTTTATCTTCTCTGCATTTGTACCGGTCTCGGAGCACCAATTTTCAAATAAATATATGCGCCTAAATTCGCATTCACAAGAAGCCCCTACAACAGAAATTAAAATAATAAAAAATGTTAACATAACACTAAAATATCAATTAAATCGCAATAAATCATTTAAATATTCATTGCACAAAAGGAACAAAGAAGACAATCACAATGAGCGTGTTCAGCAGCATACACCAATCATCTAACAAAAATCATCAATAAAAAAAAAAGTGTTAGTCTGCTGGTGAACAAACTTGTTAGAATTTTTAGGCAATAGAGTTATCGATATATTTTGTTGGCGGATGGTTTGAATTTTTAACAACAAACAGCTTAATATAATTAAGAACTGACCTCTAAAAATTTATGACCGTCGTAACTACAACTGCTCCTAGAATTCCCCTTAATTTTTTCTTAAGTTTTGGTTAGCCGGTTAATGTTTTTAGCTTTGGTGTTAAGCCCAGCCCCGGCGGGTCCATTAAAAAGGACTCCTGGACAAAGTGACCCGGTAGAGCCAAGACCACAAGTAAGATGTTTTCGATTTCAGGTTAAACGAGGACCATGTGACCCTGGCTACTGCGCAAGCCGGAACCATTCTTCCGTAACCAGGCGCCGGGTTTCATTCCTTGTGACTATCTTGTCAGAGTGTATGGGCGTCCCTGTCAAGCTTTTTTTGGGATGAGCTGAATGGTAGCGCCTTGACACACTGTGTTGAGGTGTACATGTACCCCGATAAGGTGGTTACTACGCGTGGGGCTTCTCCTTTTTGAAGTGGCGGCAACAACCAGAAGAGTCTTCAGAGCCTTCCACGAAATTCCGTGAGCTACTTGCGAAACCACGTCCTCTGCCAATTCATTTATTAAAAACAAAGAGGTTTCCACATTCATTTTGCATTTGCCTTCTCAAAATTCCATGTTTGTTTACTTCTGGCAGCTGTTTGCTATCGATAACAAATCATAACACAGGCCAACAAAACGACCATCTTTGTGAGGTGCAGCCCTGTTGATTTAAAAATATGATAAGTTTATGTTTACTGATTCCTAAACTGGTTTCGGTTTCGTTCCATCAGCTCTTGTTTCCAAGATATAGCGGAAAAACGAAAATCTTGAATTTTGGCACTCTAGGATTTATGGAGACCACACTGGGCATAAATGTCTGAGTTTATGAGCTATTTACGATAAAGGACATATCATTGCAAATTAAAAAAATCATAGGGACCTTATAAGTCCAGCGGAAAGTGTCTAATTTGGCCTTTAAAGAGAGACATCTTTCGATTTATAGCATTTTTAGCAATATAAACCATCCCGTTTAAGCTAGCGCAGTTATTGAATAATTAATTTTGCCATCTGAGCTTATAGCCAAACATATGATCTAATTTTGTGATTTTTATGGCATTTAAATAAGTTTATTTGGCAAAGATATGGCGTGTTTAAGACGAAAATACATATTTAAATTTATGGGAGGAAAACTAGATTGATAGTCTAAATATGTATAGGAACTGTAAAAGGGCTACTTGACTCGGCATAAATTGTTATATGTTTACATGTAGATGATAAATTAAATTTAGAAACATGTAGCCTTTTCACAGTTCCCATAAATATTTGAATAACAAATCTAGTTTTCCTCCCATAAATTTAAATATGTAATTTCGTCTTTAAGAGGCTATAACTTTGCCAAATAAATTGATTTAATCGCCATAAAAATCACAAAATTAGATCATATGTTTGTCTATAGGCTCAGATGGCGAAAATATTAATTCAATAACTGCGCTAGCGTTAACGGGCTATAAAAAATGCTAAAAATGCTATAAAATGAAAAATGTCTGTCTTTAGAGGCCAATTCAGACCCTTTCCGCTGTACTAATATACCGGCTATGATTTTTAAAATTTGCATTGATATGTACTTTATCGCAATTAGTTCATAAATTCAGATAATTATGCCTAGTGTGGCCTCCATAAATCCTAGAGTGCCAAAAAGTCGACTTTTTGGTTTTTCCGCGATATCTTGGAAACAAGAGCTGATTGAACAAAACCAATGATACAGTTTTGTTCAGTGAAGTCTATATTAGCATAATCTGTTAAAAGTAGACCTGCACCAAAATCACTGTTGGGCTGTGTAATCAAGCAATTCTAACAAACTATTTCTTTGTTAGATTCACATCTAACACAATCACGAAAAATAGCAAACATGATTGCGCATCATGACCGTTCAGCAGCACAATCTAACAAAAATAGTCGATTTTTTGTCATCGATTTATGCTGCTGAACACGCTCAATAACTTGCAATAACTGGCGAAGACGATAATCACAATAAACGGCACAAAAAGCATAGTTACACATATAAAAATAAAAGGACGAAAAAGCGAGGCCGCTTTGATACAGATATCACAGCAACCTGCAAAAAACCGCAGGTGAAACTTAAACCATATAATCTGTAAATATTGACGATTATTTTAAAATTAATTTTTGTCATTAGCTTCGATTATCTTCACAACTAAAAGCTTAAATGAAATTATACTTTGCACACGATTTTATACTTAAACAGACACCTTAGTTGCATTAATTTTTTAACATTAACAAAACTCGTTAACTACAACCGCAAATTGTCACAAAACATAGTTAATACCTTTCTTTTCAAAATTAACTGCTTCCATTGGACGAGCACTCCGTTTTAAACGCGTTTTTTAATTTTTCTTGCGACCTTAACTTGCAATTTGTTCAAGCTGTCAAACACAAAAAATTTCATGTTCTCTCTTTTGATGCTATTCTTTGACAGAACGGTTAGTGAAAAACAAAAACAAAAATGCAGTTTAATAGCTAGATCTATTATGAGTTAGTGTGGACACATTTCAAGCCAAAATGTAGACTTTGATTTTTATATTTTTGTCCTATGGGAGCGACCACTGTTATTTTTTTTTTATTTTTAAATTTTGCATTTTATTTTTGAGGAATCTGACTTAAATTTGAATTGTAATTTAAAAATGCATCGTAAAACATGTAACACAATCAAAAAATTCCATTTAAACATCAAATTAACTCTAAACTAGAAGAAGGGAAATTTTTTTTGCAAGAAATGACAACCCTGTTTATAGATTTGAGAGAAAAATACCACACAAACCTTCCAACTCGACTTTCAAATAAGAAAATGAAATCTCTTCAAGTTCTGGGACACCGGCGGATTTTTCGAGCGATTTGCAAACCAACCAAGGCCAAAATCTCTAGAGATTTCTGTGACACCCCGATGAAGTTGCATAGCAAGTTTTGTTTACCTATTAGAAGCGCCCCTTAATTAAAATTAAAATATAATCGAAATCTCCAAGATGCACACAGAAATATTAAACGCACATAAACTCGCATAATCTCTTAAAATTTAAAATAATAAGTAAATAGTTGTGAAAGCAAAAGATTTTAAGAGCGAAATAAGTTACTCTCCACAGGGGCTGGATCAAGAGCAGGAGATTTTAGCGCTGGTAAAGCGACTTCTAATGCTTTAAGCTCTTGCATGCTCTTTATACATACATATTCGCTGCTTCCCCTATTCTTGACGTGCAGAACTGCATCCCGCGTGAAGACAGCCGTCAGGGCCTTGAGCTTTTTCAATCTCATAGCCTCTTTGAAAAGCTCATAGTTGGTTTTAGACAGCTGTTCGTTGATGTAGAGTGCTGCCTCAGAGTCCATACCAAGCATCTTTAGAGTCAATGCTTGATTGGAGCTTCGCCGGTAAGCTCCAGCCGCACGCAATAACTTTTTCTTTTCTTGCACACTCTCAAACTTTACGATTATGATTGGTCCAAGGACTGGGTGTACTGGACCACGGGGCTTTATGCGAAATATCTCGCTAATTTTCGGTAGGGTGCTGAGACCAAGTGAAAGGAAGAGGTTAGTGAGTAGCGTCTTCAGATTTTCGCCCTCCATAAGGGGTACCCCGTGCACTCTCACATTAGCTGCGATGTTTGCATTGGCTTCATCTGCAATCCTGGCCTCCAGTTTTGCCTCCAGCTCTCCTACCTTAGCCCGTAATGCCTGAACGTTTGCCGCTTCCAGAGCTTGCACACGCTGGGCCAGTTGCTCCAGCTCTCCAACAAGTCCACTCATTTTAGACTCCATTTCATGGAGGATCCGCTAATATGAAGCGCCTGCTCAGCAAAACGTTGATTAATTAGCTCAATCAATTGGGGCGAAAGGGTATCAGAGGTGCGACCCGCCTTCAGATCGATGGACGAATCGCTTCGTACTCGCTTTGCTCCAGATGACGAAGGTTTAGTCATAATCCGTCTCTTGCTCGGACGTTGCTTTGGTTTATGTAAGTGTTTTTGTTGGTTTTATGGAGTTCGATGCACTCTCGATATTCACAGAAAGAGAGAAAAGAGCGACAAACTGTTTGATGGCCAAAGGTCGAAGTTGCGCCCGCACAAGCACCCAAACAATGTTTGGTTTGTTGTATTGTTTGTTTATTATTAGGTATTATTATTAGTTGCACTTGCTGTGAAGCTTTGCACAAACAAAATCTCTGCCACGGCTCTTATTGGGAAACCTGCCCAAGAAAGCTATTTAATTGTTTATTAATTTGGTCGTAACTTTAAATTTAGTAAGGAGCTTAGAACTCTGCGACTGTTTTGTTCGACGTCTGTTGTTGTTCAGTATGAACGAGTGAAGATAAATCAGAATAAAATAAGATAGCATTGGCATTGGCTATCATGATACCGCTTCACTAGAGTTTAGCAGAACGATCAGAGCGAATATATACTTGATCAGGGAGCAAGTTGTTCTGCTGAACAAGGCCATTGTATTTAACAACAGTCAAACGGAGGCTTTTTCGACCGTATAATTCTTGCTCAGCATCAACAGCCGAGTCGATTTAGCCTAGCTCGTCTGTCTTTCTGTGTGTATGAATCGATTTCACAGACTATAAGAGATAGAGCCATAAATTTGCATGTAATTAGTTCCTTAAACTACTCCCCCTTCCCATGCAATATCGGATTTTTGATGGGTGTTATGATAGAGTCACCCGATTTTGATGAAACTTTGTAGAATTGTGAGAAAACATAAAAAATTATAAATTGCCAAGTTTGGTGACGCTAGCACTATAAACAAAAAAGTTTTTCTCAGTAGAACTTGTTTTTTAACTGATAGTTCCTATGACAGATATATGCTATAGTCATCCGATCCGGCCAATTCCGACAAATGTGGAGCGTATTTGAACCAAAAGACTTCGTGCAAAGACAGACGGGCCTGGCTATATCAACTCGGCTCGGCATGCTGATCAAGAATATATATACTTTATGTAGTCGGAGATCCCTCCTTCTGTGCGTTACAAACATCCGAACATCAATATACTCTCTCCAAGGCACATTAGGTCAAACATCCCCTTTATCTGTGCAAAAGTGATAAGAATCAAAGTGTCGTTTTATTTTTGTTGTTGTTGGTTTTTAAAAGAAAATGCTTAAAAAAAAAGAATCGTGATGTCTGTTTGTCCTAAGAATAGACTACCGTTACACAGCTGTGCGTCAAAGTCAATCGATGCAATTTTCTCTAAATATGTGCCTGCGAGGTTAGTTTTGCTTGATCAGTTTTAAGTGCGTCTTACTTTTATTGTGTTGCTGATAATTCATTGGTGTAAAATGGAAAATGAAGAGATACATAAGTATATAAGTGTAAAATTAAAACTGCTTTAAATTTATGTCGCTACATTTTCAAATGACTCAATAGGCTACATCACCTCGGAAGGGTAGAATTATTTTCAAATTTTTACCTTCCGTAAGCCGTAACAAAATTTGGCCCCATTTGGCATCTTTCAAATAAATACAAATAGTTTAAGAAAAATGTAATAAGTTCTTTGCAATTTATTTCATAGAGCGATTTTTTGCGTTTTACGAGTAATTCCATTTTTTGTAGGTAACTTCTGCATAACAAAAATCGATTTGTTTGAAATATGACGGATAGAATGCACAAAAAAGGAAAAATTGAATGCCGTTTTCAAACATGTGGTTGACAAAATTCAAATTGATTCAATTTCGAATAAAATGGAGAAACACATAAGCCAGAACATAAATTTTTATTGCTTAAGATCAGCTCAGAACTGGAAAAAGTCTCACAGAAAGATAAATATCTTTTTGGACCAAAATCGTGCTTGGCTAAAAAAATAGTTGATCGCATATCAAAAATTGATACTCCTACCGTTCTTGGACGTCCACGTCTGCCAATCAGTGCCAAATCAGAATTTGGAAAAAGAAAAGAAGCCGCAGAACTTGCAAAAAAAACAGCTGATACTAATCTTCTCGTTCGTGCAGCAGCAACTTCAGCTCCTAAACAAGGTGATGCCGATTTGGCTGCAGTCCTTAAAGAAAGTATGGAAAGCCCAACAAAGCCGTCAAAAATACGCAATATTTGCAATAAAGACCCCCAATTCCACTTTCTGCGGATGAAGCTTTAGCTTTCCTTCTTGAATATAATTTTTAAAAAGACCAGTATAATGCAATGCGCAACGAATGCAAATTAAGAAACTGCGACATATATCCGCACTACAGTAAAATTACAGCAGCCAAATTGAAATCAGGGCATAATAGCAAATGAGGCCCTCGCAAAATTTTCGCTGCAATCTATTTTACTACATACGGCTGAAAAAATTGTTGAGGTGCAAAAATAAGTTTTTCAAGTTTTTTCGATTTAAATTATTCAAATTAAATAGACGCTTACAAAAACGAAAGCGTTCCACCCTTCCACATGAAGTCATTCAACTAGCCATGGAAGAGCTTCACATTAGCAATAAAGACGAGAAAACTAATAAAAGTGAAGAGGAACTTTTTGATTTATGTTTAGAAAATGAATAAGATTTAAGCGATTAATAAATGTTTTAAAATATAAAAAAAAAATGGAGGGTTAATTTTAATTTTTGGTCGTTAATGGGTTAAATTCCATTTTTTCTTACAAATTTATTCTAACTTATGATATTCTTACAGGTTTTAGTTTAAATGGCACGATTTTGTAGTGGTTATAAATTTCGCACAGAAAAAGTGGTCATTTGACCTATAGTGCAAGGGTATAATAAGTTGGAGACGCTACCTTTGAAATCCAAAACGTGTTTTTCGACTGAGCCTTCCTATGGCAGCTATATGCTATAGTCATGCGATCAGGCTGGTTACGACAAACATACAGCCTAAATATATTTCAAAACTTCGTGCAAAGTTTGGTAAAGATAGCTTTAAATCTGACGGAGTACTAGCTAGCAAAAAACATGCAATTTACAAGTAATTTTGTTCAATAATTGGTCTTTTGACAAAATGGCGGAAACATGCGAAGGGTTTTTTATCATTATTTTCTGGGAGTTCATCCGCTTGTTCTCCATGTGGTGGCATCACCGAACTCCATAGAACTCACAAGTTGGAGTCCGGAGTTACGGAGCAGAAGTCAACAAAATGAAGTGGATAAGCTGGTAGCCTTTTTTCATTAAGCATATGGGTCATTCTTTTTCAAATCGAAAGGTCTCAAAATTCAACATTTTTTGTTTGTAACAAACAAAAAAACCGAAAATAGATATCGACGCTCCCACCGAAACGTAATTTGCGGATTTGCAAAAAAAAATGTTGTTAAATTTATAAACAATTTCAAAAATATTCAAAAACGAAAAAACTGGAAAAAAAAGGTTTTTTAAAAACGTGATATCTCAGGTTTGGTTTATCAGACAGGTCTCAAGTTGATATTGGTGAAAGCATTTTTCAGTATCTACTCAAATTATAGATTTTTAAATTATTTAATAATATTAAGTAATTGTTGCTTAAAATTATATATAATTTTTTCTCAGTGTTAGCCACCATGCTACAGCTTCTGAGGATATGCAATTTATTGCACTAAACATAACTTAAAAACGGTGTTTTCAAAAAAATTGAGACTTTTAAAGTTTAAAAGATATTAATTTTTAAAGTTATATTATATTTTATTGAAACAAAAAATGTTGGATTTTGAGACCGTTCGATTTGAATGATGAATGAATGATACACAGACAACGCCACACTATGCTCTTTCACTAGAAACGGTTAAACACTTTCACCTTCGGTATATATAAAGTCTATGTTTTCTCAGCTGGTGCTGGATAAAAATGTTCTAGGCACACTGCATAACAGACATACGGAGTTCGTGCAGCAAAAACTAAGGAGCTCGACCACTCTGTTTGCAAAAAATACACACAAGTGGATACTCGGGCAGAGGACATTAAACATTTTTTGGGCAGATGTCCTATACTAAGAGAACACAGAGCTCTATATAATAATCAACCTGTATTAAAAAGTACAAATCAGGTCATAGATATTTAAAATCATGCGAGCTATATTAACTGGAAGGGCTGAGTAAGGTATTTGCAACAGGAAACTCACTATAGCAAACAAATTGTGGGGGAATCTTTTAAAATTTTAATTAATAGCATGCGCATAATTTCTAAATTTTAAAGTCCAAAAATTTGGTGACTCCTTAACCGACACTGGTTCCCATCTATTCTGTATCTCGCGATGGGTGGGGAAGCAGGGTATATGAAGACGTCTTGGATGGTACCTAGGGGACCCTAAAATATAATAATAAAATAAACAAAAAAATAGAAAGAAATTCTCCGACCGACGTCTTAAGGGTACTGTATACCTTCAGGTGTCATTTTTTAAAGGTTTACAAAATATTAGATTACTCAAAAACTATAAGTGGTATTAAGAAGCGGGTTGTTTCATTAGATAGGTAATCGGTTGAACTAAATTTAGAAATTTTTGTTGTTGTTGTTGTACCAACGGTTGTTGTTGTATTTCTGTTCCAACCAAACCAAAAATTTAAAACATAGGCCCATGGTTGCAAAAATTTTTTGAGAACGGATGATCTGAATTCAAAACTGAAGACAGGGTTTTGTTAAGAAATAATGTAATTCTGGTGTGAACTAGGATATTTTGGATCGGTCAATAAATCGCGGAGTTATGGGGTTTCAAAGTCAAAATTTCGAAAATCGACTATTTTTTTCACTGTATTGGTCCTAGCTCCGTTGTTTGTTGACCGATCAAAAATATCCTAGTTCACACCAGAATGGTGGGTATTAGGAGCAATTTAAGGAAAAGAATTTGAAAATCGGTCAACAGGTACTCTTTAAATCTTTGCAATCATTTTGGAAAAAGTGGTTCCGAGATAATCGCATTTAAAGATTCGACATCTGTTTTCGATGAAATAAAAATTATTTTTAGTACAGGTAGAAATCGGATTTGGTGCATTAAGGTGTTAACTTTCACCGAAAAAAAAGATTATCAAAATCGGTTTAGCAGTTCTCCAGAAATTTGAGTCAAAGTGCGTCAAGACATGGTAAAAAATAAAATCTCCAAAAATTTCCAAGTAAAATTTTTTTTTTCAAAAATTTTGTTTCCATAATATCGAACATTTTAGAAATATTTATAAAGTTTTTGACCAAATAAGGGAAAAAAATAGGAATTTCTAAAAATACGAGGGTCGATAAAAACAATTTTCATATAAAAGGGTCGGAAAAAATAATTGTTTTTGTTTATATCTTTAAAACTGAGTTTCGGATCAGCTTGAAAGTTTTGCAGGATGTTTATAAGATCCTAATAGAACGTTTAAGCAAATAAAAAAAAAAATCCAAAAAAATTTTCTGAAGGTATACAGTACCCTTAAAGTCAAAGTCGAGTAGTATTTAAAACCTTAAGTAATTTAATACTAATGTTCAAAATATCTCCATTATTGGTATTGAATAAATTTATTATTATTATTTTTAAATGAGAGATTTGTGGTCTGTACTTATGACAAGCACATGAGCCTCTAACACAGTGCCACAAAATGCAACTTTTTTTATAGCCTGGGACTGGGACCAATAAATTGTGAAACTAGAGCCATCAGGTAGCAACACCTCATACCCTGTTTTTCTTGATCACGTCAAGTTCGAGTTTAATGGGCACATTTATACTAGCAACACACTAGTTAAAACAAGTAAGAGTGTTGCGGTCGAGTGCCCCGACAGCAAAATACCCTGTCCAAGTAATGTGGTTCCTATTGCTTTGAATTCCATTTATTTTAAAATGTATTTCTATAAATGGGCAGGCGCACTTATGTACATATCTTCGGTGATTTTGCTCGGATCTCATTGTAGTATAGAGAATAGATAGATGTTGGGCCTCACTGAATATATATTAAGTCACTAGGTTAAAACTTAAAAATTGAAGCTCTGACAATTTTTCGCGGTTAGAAGAAGATGGAGGAGGAATTTGCCAATCCTGGAGCAAACTTTACAGACAGACAGACGGACATACACACAGACGGACAAGGCTAAATCGACTCGGCTGTTGATGCCGATCAGAATATATCAGAATATATATATTTTATGTGGTCGGAGATGCTTCCTTCTCCCTGTTACATACATTTGCACAACTTCATGCTCCCCTTTTTCCAATTTTTAATGGGAACATGGTATAAATAGATGTGAGCTAAAATTTTGAAAAATTCACCAAAGATGAAGGGGGTCAATTGTTGTTCCAATTGTTATACCAAATTCCCGCCTCCAATGGACAAGCGGTTAGTATCCTGCCCATAGAGGTCTAACTTAGAAAATGGAATTAATGGAAAACCACTCGATAGAATTTTTTAAGAATTTAAATATTTTAAGATACAGCCCATTAAGATGTGCCCTTAAAAGAAGGTAACATGCATCGAAAACCCGATATAGTGGGTACCACATTTGACAGCAACCATTATAGAGACCATATAGGCCACAAAGTACAGATCAAAATAGATCAAACTGTGTTTTTAGGATTACTATCGAACCCTTAGTTCGCGAACTATGGATATCATAGTACAAGCATTTGCCCCAGAGCAACATTGAACACTTGGGTATCAATATTGCCTCCAAAATTATGCAACTCATCCTATAAAAAAATTCTTCATTTTCACTAAGAAAAAGTAAAATTTAGTTTAAAAACTGTATTTGGTGGACAAACCGCGATACGCTTAGATGCCCCGAAATGAAGTATTTCAATGATATGATCTGGTTTTCTGCTGGTAATGAAGCACTTTACGCATAAGATTATTTTAATCATTTTGGTATTTAGTATAACGAGAAAGGCAAAGCTAACTTCGTTTGTGCAGAAGTTTTGTCTCAACGGTTAGCGATTTCGACCAAACTTCGCAGATCACCCTTAAAAACATTTGATAAACATTCTTTAAGATTCTTAAAATTTTGTGTTGGTTATGTGACGTCTCCCAAAATAAGGAGATATGGGGTGTTGTGAGCCACATAGCCAAAAATTCTGTTTTCACTTCCGAAGAGAATGTTGTAATGAACAAAATAGGGCATATGCAAAACGCTCCAAAGAGGTAAAAAAAAACCACCAGCAAAACGTGCTCGTAAATAAAAGAAAACAAGACTGCTGCCGTCAATTTTCACTTTTCATTGATATTTCTTAATTCATAAAATGAGAAAAATTGTTAATTCTTTTATTTAAAAAAAAAACGAGAGCGCAAGTTAAAGTCGGCTCTAACCGACTTCGATATACCCGTTACTCATGAAAAAACATGTTTAACAGTGTTCCTGCGCTGCTTAGGGTGAACATCTGAAAAGTATGCAACACTTTTTTAACTCGGCTATTTTTCACATTTTTGCTCATAACTTGAGAACCGCTCATCCGATCCTTATCATTTCTTCGGCTATTTTTTCATTTTGCTAATTACTAACTATCTCTAGAAGGTACGAATCGTCTATCTTCAAAACTGTAGGAGATATAACGTTTTTTCCGAATTGTGGGGGCGGAAGGGGGCGTGGCCAAAATTTGAAATAAACCTGATCTGCGTGCAGATAAAAGAAGCATTTGTCCTATACATGTCAAACCTCTATCTCTTACCATCTCTGAGATCTAGGTGTTCATACAGACAGACGGACGGACAGACGGACATGTCTATATCGACTCGGCTGTTGATGCTGATCAAGAATATATATATTTAGTATGGTCGGAAATGATTCCTTCTGCCTGTTACATACATTTGCACGACTTTATTATACCCTTTTTACTCTACGAGAAAACACGAATTTTAATCTTTTAAATGGGTGGCTCACAACACCCCACAGATAATTTTGCAAAAAAACCCAAAACTATCTTTTATATTTTTGTTTCATCTTTTCTAAAAGATAACGAGGTGTTTATCAACACTAAAAATTATATGTAACCAGTTTATCTCATGACTTGGGACTCAGCTGGTGATGTCAGGTTATTTTTTCCCAGTACACTTTGTTGTTGGAGATTTATTTTTAAACAAATAACGTGATAACCAAGTTAACGTGAAAACCCTAACGGATTTTTGCCGAAGTTATGTTCGAAAACAGTAGACAAAATGCAAGCCTCTTAATATGATACATAATAAGGAATCGCTGAATCGTTTGTGTCGCACTCTCCAAGTTGAAAGGCATATACAGGAACTCAATTAGTTCGAAAGGAGTGCATACATCGATTTTTACGTTGTCTTTGTTAGACATTGAAATTTAATAAGGCGCGAAGTCAACGTTGAAAATATAGTTGTTCCGTGGATTGTTTCGACAAAATCGAATTAGGTTTTCAATAACACAGTGTTACAGCGAAAATATACTTTCGAAATGACCTAGCACACGCTGTAGCGCAGGTCGAGTATAGCATATCCTCATACTTGGTTTTTTCCTAACACCCCCAAAATCTGAAGTTATGGCCCAAAAACCGCTTTTTGCTTTTTTACCTCACTTAAATAGATATAACTCGCGATTGGACCGTCTGATTGCTCATAACCTTATCAATTCCGATAGCCGCGAGAGGGATCTAAAACATTATAATTAATGGTTTGACTAATTTAATGCGATGGCTGAGAAATGCGGCTTACAGATCTGGCATTTTCAACTTTTTTTGAGAAATTTGTACTTTGACCATCACTGGTTTAACTATTTTATTCTATGCGATTTTTCCTTAAAGTTTGTAATAAAAGCCCATTTAATTCTCCGTCGAACGGTTGTTGTCCCAATGAATTTGGATACCGTTTGACAAAGATATGCGCGATTTTCTGAGTACACATCGATAATCTAGTATTTTTTTTAGTGTGCTTCATATTAATTTTTGCTTTCACATAATTGCCCCTAAAAGTAAACTCAGTTTTTTTTTGGCGCCAGATTCAAATAATATTTTTAAATACTTAAAATGCAAATATATATAAACTTCCATGTATGAAAATTTTTTTGCAAATATTAACGGTCTCTGAATACTGTTAACTAGCATAAAAATAAATTGAGCTATAGTGAGTAGATGTGGGCTGACCATGGATGACCGATGATGAAGAATATAAAATCCACTATAACAGGATGGACGAACCATTAAATACCAAATAAAACCAAAGTGCACCGCGCCAAGTAAAAATGAGAAGAAAGTGACATCAGCTTGCATTTAAGCAGCGATGGGTAATGCATAGCCCGCTTGGGCCGCGACGCCCGGTCCGTTATCCTGTCTAAAAACTCAGCGCATAATAAATTTCCTTCTTTTGAGGCGAGGCACAAGCTGACGTCGCAACAAGTGTAATTGGCTCTATTTGAAGTGAGTTAAAAAAAAATAAATCCAAGAGTGTCGACGTCAGCCCGCATAAGCACACAGCGCATCAAGGGCAGTATGGGCGACTTTAACTCGCTTATAAGTATATAGTATTTATTTTCCATGGTTGACAAAATGTATTCAACAGTTTCATTTTTAAGATAAAAATGTTAATAATATTTTGCCGAAAATTATATCACATATGCCTGACGAACTCGGCCACTGCTATTACTGCCCGAAAGTCGCTTCTGTTCCATGCGAGCTGGCGACAGTTGTTCAAAACAAGGTTGGCAATGCCAGCCGCCTTCGTCTTGTACGCCCTATTTGCTGGAGCTTCTTTATCCATCCGGGTAACATGTCCTATCCAGCGCAGTCTCTGTTGACTTATGCGCTTGACTAGACTGCTGCTTAGGCGCAAGCTGATGTCACTTTCTTTTCTTTCCACTTTGGTCCACTTTGGTTTTATTTGGTATTTAATGGTTCGTCCATCCTGTTATAGTGGATTTTATATTCTTCATCATCGGTCATCCATGGTCAGCCCACATCTACTCACTATAGCTCAATTTATTTTTATGCTAGATAACAGTATTCAGAGACCGTTAATATTTGCAAAAAAATTTTCATACATGGAAGTTTATATATATTTGCATTTTAAGTATTTAAAAATATTATTTGAATCTGGCGCCAAAAAAAACTGAGTTTACTTTTAGGGGCAATTATGTGAAAGCAAAAATTAATATGAAGCACACTAAAAAAAAATACTAGATTATCGATGTGTACTCAGAAAATCGCGCATATCTTTGTCAAACGGTATCCAAATTCATTGGGACAACAACCGTTCGACGGAGAATTAAATGGGCTTTTATTACAAACTTTAAGGAAAAATCGCATAGAATAAAATAGTTAAACCAGTGATGGTCAAAGTACAAATTTCTCAAAAAAAAGTTGAAAATGCCAGATCTGTAAGCCGCATTTCTCAGCCATCGCATTAAATTAGTCAAACCATTAATTATAATGTTTTAGATCCCTCTCGCGGCTATCGGAATTGATAAGGTTATGAGCAATCAGACGGTCCAATCGCGAGTTATATCTATTTAAGTGAGGTAAAAAAGCAAAAAGCGGTTTTTGGGCCATAACTTCAGATTTTGGGGGTGTTAGGAAAAAACCAAGTATAAGGAAATGCTATACTCGACCTGCCCAACAATATGTACTGGGTCTCGTAAAAAGTATGTGCAGATTTTTTTTTTTTGTAACACTGTGTAATCTGCAGAATTGTCAGGTAGGAAGGCTGACCTGGGACTGCGAATCGTCTCCTGCTGAGCGCTATACAAAGGCAGGAAAGATGCTGGACGCTTTATTCTTCATCAACTGAGCAACAGCTTCTACAATCGTAATTGTGATTGACATTAAGCCTCCGAGCATGTCCAGTGTTATTTGCTACGAGTGGAAGGAATTCTGCCTGTATAGATGTAGTAGCGTAGTAGTAAAATGTAAAATTGGCTATACAGCTCCTCCAACGGGGCCAAGCCAAGCTTCTCTCAATCTCTTGGCGTGTGTACTTTAAATTTTTCGCACGAGAGAAAGGGGCCTACAATTTAGCGCCGGATCCGAAGGGCAAAGTTTGAGAATTTTCTTTTTCATGGCTAGTTACTTCACAGCTGGTGCCAATAGCTGGTGAAGGTGACCGTATGTGTAAAATCTATTTTCTAAAGAAAGAAAAAACTCTTATTATTAAATGTTCAGAGGAGGGATCGAACCCGCGACCTCCCGCCCAGCAGTCCAGCACACGCTGGGCCACAGACGGCGTAGTAGTGACCCTCGAGATAAAGCAGGTGTGAATTGATCTCCAGCGGTTCAGTGCCATTTTGTAGGTAGTTTCCTAATTTGTAGTTTACATATCTCATTAAGACCCCCACTATAAGAGAATAGATACATATTAGATATAGGTTAAGGGCCGATTTCATATCTTCTACATAGAGCTATTTGTCAGATAAACTAACAAATAACAGTGTAAATTCGATGACTATCTGACACACAGCAGCTATCTGGGAGAACAGAAATCGGCCCTAAGAGTAATGTAAAATTGGCTATACAGCTCCTCCAACGGGGCCAAGCCAAGCTTCTCTCAATCGTTAAGAGTATCCGCTATTAAGTTGCCTTCAATGTTGCGGACACTGCGCACCCACTAGAGAGGTATTCCAAAGTGCTGAGCCATCTCATGCATTGTAATTGTTAATATGTTAATATGTATAAATAAGGATCTGTTAATTAACATTGGGAACGGCTATAAATCGCTGAATAACGGGTATATCAAAGTCGGGCAAGACCGTATTTATCATAGGCTCTCCTTTTTAGTGCAAAAGCTAGCGTATTGTTTTGCATTCACCACAAAATTTTTTTTTTTGTTTGTTTTTGTTTTGTTTTTTGTTTTTATTGTTAATAATTCTAACATATCGTGAAAAACTTCATCGATTGATGCACGGGATCTTATAGCAGGTGTTAATGAGTTAAGGAAATGGTGAAAAAGAAATCTGTTCTCGTAAGTTAAGTTAAATCTTTCCTTAGCAGTAAAAATTGATTAATACAAAATGTTCACAAATTAAGTAGTCGACACCTAAAATTAATAGCCCAGTTCCACTGCCACATATATGTACATCAATTGTGGATGTGATGTAATGTGACACAATTCTCCCATACAAAAAAATATTATAAGTTAAGGTTATAAAAATAAAATGTTGATGTTAAGGATGTACATCAGTTTATGATGTTGACATTAACCTTGAACAAACTGAGTCTTTCTGAAAAGTTTTCCAGAAAGCAGCCCATCCACACACGAATTTGTTCGACGAACAAACACCACCATTTTTCGAAATTTTCTTTAAAAAATAAGTTATTTTCGGTCCCTGTTAAAAATAGAATTTAAAAACAAACAAAAATCTTCACTCGAGTCAGGACATGATTTGAACCCACGACTGCTGACACTTGTCACGACTGCTCCCTCCCTTCGCGCCACGCTGGCCATTCATTCGGGGGCAGACCATGAATAAATAATTATGAAGCGCGCAGCCCGCAAAAAAATATCTTTTATTATTGTAATAAGCCGTAATCTCTATAAATATAAAAGAGAGTGTCCTGACTGACTGATTGTCAGTCATCGCACAGCCTAATCGTTAAGAGATAGAGGGCTATAATTTGGACAGGAGTTTCTGTTAGTGTTAAAAGTGCGTACTAAGACGGGGTTTTTGGAAAATTCCAACCGGAAGAGTCGACAAGCGTCGAAAAAGTTTGTATGGAAAAAAATGTTTTTTTTTGGTTTATAAGCAAAGTACTCTAAATAATTTGACACGTGTTTTCATGCAAAAAACTATTTTCCATCCGATTGGCTTGAAACTCGGTTTGTAAGGATAGAATACGAAATAGTTTGGAATGTGATTTTCCGATATTGGAAAATGTGACCTAACGGTCGGAAAATTCCCGAAAAAATTCTGCATGAAAAAAACTATTTATCATCCGATTGGCACACGGTTTGTAAGTACAAAATAAGAAACAATTTGAAATGTGACTTAACAATGTGTGGCCGTATGTGGCCCAGTGGTTAGTGTGCTGGACTGCTGGGCGGGAGGTCATGGGTTCGATCCCGCCTCTGAACATCTAATAATAAAAGTTTTTTTCTTTCTTTAGAAAATAGCTTTTACACATACGGTCACCTTCACCAGCTATTGGCGCCAGCTGTGAAGTAACTAGCCATGAAATAGCAAATTCTCAAACTTTGCCGTTCGGATCCGGCGTTAAACTGTAGGTCCCTTTCTCTTGTGCGAAAAATTTAAAGCACACACGCCAAGAGATTGTGAGAAGCTTAGCTTGGCCCCGTCTGAGGAGCTGTATAGCCAACATTTACATTTTTTCTTACTAATGTCGGAAAATTCGCCCACAGGCGTGAAAATGCCCGGAAAATTCTGCATGAAATAAAAACATATATCTTCCGATTAGCTTGAAACTCGGTTTGTAAGGTCAAAATGAGAATTCATTTGTGTTTTCATTTTTCGATGTTGGAAATACCGCCAGGATGCCCACTGGGAAGTGCAGGCGATGTGGGTGAGATGTGGGTGGAATGTAGGCGGGAAGTGGGCGGTAAAAGGGCGGGAAGTGGGAGGGAAGTGGATGGGATGTGGGTGGGATGTATGTTGAAACTGGTGGAAAGTTGGTGGGAATTGGGTGTAGAGTGGGCGGGAGGTGGATGGGAAGTGGGGGTGCATTGGTTTTATATTGTTGAAGGCGCAGCAAAGCGCGACGGGATATTTGCTAGTGATAACACAAAGTACACAATTTTCTATCGATATGTCGATGATTCCATCACTTTCATCACCGTAATATTTGACATTTTTCAGCGGGCTGTCACTCAAACGTTACCATTAACTTTACATTGATGGCATTTTTAGCAGTAGAACTGCAAAATTTGTCGATGTACATTGTACATATATGTGATGTTGAACTGGGCTATAAGAAAGACATTCTAAAGCTTTTAACAATTGTATTTTGTTCTCAATTTATTTCTTTCATCTAGGCCAGGAAACGCATTGAGGGTGCAGCTTCAATTGTGGGCATAATTCGATCTTTGGCTACCGATGTTGGAATAAATATGGGATCTAATAATCGATGGATTTCTCGACAGTTACTTACTGGAGTCAATACGATACATCTACAGTTATTAGTAGATAGTCTGCATGTATACATCAAGAATCTCAACTCTATTTTACTGGAAAATCTTAAGGAACGTGATGATCTTAATTTTGCACAAGACACAATATTACACGATCTTGAACAGATTAACAATTTCATGTAAGTAACAAGGCTGCAGACCGGTCCTGAGCCGAACCCCTTAGAACCGGTTCGGTTCGGGTTTTTGGGGTCCGACGAACCGGACCATGAACCGAACCTCTAATATATTTGACTCCTCGAACCTGAACCCGAACCGGACCACTTTTTCAAAAAATTAGGTTCGGTTCAACAAATTAAGTAGTTTTTTCAACGACACACAATAAAGAAATATAGAAATTCCTTGTAATCTGACATGTATCATTCAAAAGCTCTCCAATCCTACGACATTTTTCTATGTGAAATTTATACTATCTGATTTGATAAAGGAGCGAATATAGTCCGAGCAGGACAACTTTAAATGACAAAGCAGCACATTACAAACATGCAGAAGCTCCAAAAAGAAATTCTTAATAAGAGTTTTAAAAATTCACCATTAAATGAATCAACTTCTGATTGCGAAGAAATGAAGTTTTTAAAAGCAATAGAAAGCAATAAACAAATATTAAACAACAATTCTGTAAATGATGTTATAGATTTGGGGTGGTCCAAGTTCACCCAGCTCCAATCACGGATCCAGTTCCTCTATCTAGTTCACACATTACTTTTGTACATCTCTAATTCACACACACACTCATCTCATTGCCAATGTGTCACATTCATTCTCACCGGCAGCACGCCCACCGTCAATAAACCGAACTAAAGCGTAATCTGTGTATTAAACTAAATATGTAAATAGTTAACGTGGTTTAAATAGACCACAGATTCCTTCGACTACGGTCCAACACATCGACAAATGTTTTAAAGTTTTGGAAAGGTTAAAAAAACGAGGACTTAAAAAATATTGCGTGCTGTTTCAGAAACTCCGGTATCAGTTTAAAGGGCCTTTTCAACACTTTCCAATCTAAGAGCTAGTATAGATGAACAGCTCGTAGCAGATAGAACGCTTATTAACTCAAACTAAGCTGTTTTTAAAAGGTATATAATGCTAATGCATTTGATAATTAAAAATTGCATTATTGACATGAAGAATATTATATAAAATAATAAGTGTTTATAAATCGAAACTATTCTTCTATATTCAAGCGAATCGAGGTTCGAACCAAAACCTAGGGTTCAGGGGTTCCGTGAACCGGTCCGCGAACCGAACCTAAGACTTTACAACGGGTTCGAACCCCTGGACCGAACCTTCTGCAAAATTTTAGAGGTTTGCAGCCTTGGTAAGTAATAAATATCGTGATCGACTTTGGTGCAGAGGGTAGTGTGTGCGAGTATTGTGCGGGAGTTATAAAAACATTGTTTCTGCAAAAATGTATCAGCTGTCAAGTAAAAACCTATGAAATTTTTTCTCAAACTTTGCAGTTCTGACTCGGCGAAAAACTATTCGTTCCTTTATCTTAAGAGAAAATTAGAGGTACACAAGCCTAGAGATGAGGAGTAGCATGACTTGGCCCTTTGGCCATTTATTGTACCCTTTGAGAGGGTGTATTAAAATTGTCCGGATGTTTATACGGCTTAGAGGAAAGCGTCACCGACCACATGAAGTTTATCAGTAAATAGAAACCTCTATAAAAATTCTTGATCCGCTTGACGAGTTTAGTAGATAAAGCCATGTTATCTGTCCGTCTGTTTCTATGCTATCTGCTCCGTCAGTTTTGGAGCTATCTTAACCAAACATTGCACGAAATCTTTTGGTTCAAATACGCTGCATATTTGTCGGATACGTCCAGATCGGCTGACTATAGCATATAGCTGCCATAGAAACAATCATTTAAAAAGATAGTTGAGGTAAGAACTTTATCTACGATGGACGTGCTGCAGGCGAAACTGTAGAAATGCAACTAAACTAAGATAAGAGATCAACGTGTTAGCAAGGCTAGTTCTTGCGATCGCTGCCTCCCACACTGTTGCTATGCGTATGCAGTAACTGTTGATCAGTGGGAGGCAACCGATGCGTTCACAAACAAATAGGTGGGTGAAGAGCAGACAATGAAATTACAATGGTTGTCACAAATATAGGGCTAGAAGTTAACAAAGGTCATTTAATTCCTAAGCAGCGTGTGAATCGAAAAAGAGAATACGCAGTCAAAATTATAATTTAAACCTAATAAGCACACAAAACACGAATGACGAACACAAAGACACAGCACAACTACAAGGCAAAGCAGCTTCAAATTTGACCCTGAAGAGAATAGAGACGGCTTTAGTATATTGTTGATTGTGCACACATCTGCAAATATCTGCAGCTAACTTTAATTTTGTATTATCTTAAGACACACACAAACCCACTGAAAAAGAAATGAGTCGGGGGATTTTGGGGAACACAGCTAAAACTTCAAGTAAACATTATAAAGACGCACACAACATGTACAAAATACAGAAAAACTAAAGCAGTAATTTTCAAATTAATACAACACAAGTTGGCTTTTATATATATGGGAACTTAAAATAAATGCCTTTAACTTCAAAATCCATTAAATATGACTTAAATTCGCAAACGTAATTAATTGACTGACCACTTTGAAGTTCGCTTTTGTTGTAAGATATTCGCCCGGCGTGCAGCTGAGTTACAAAAGTGAACACGTGTCCCGTTAGGTTTCCAGAAAATACCGGTTAAGACGATTGGATATTTAAGAGACAATTTGGCTAAATTTTTTCCAAATATATTGTGATCGATTTTTTGATTTTGGCCTAAGGACGTAACCACTGTGCAGCGACTTATGCATTTTCAAACGCAGCTTCTTTGAATATAAGAAGCCCTCATTTGAAAGCTGTTCATTTACATAGAAAACTGAAGGTAACTCAAAGCCCAGTTGCTTAATACATAGTTTTGACTTTGACTTACGCCGGTTCTCACCAAGCGCGCGAAGACGGGAGACCTTTTCCCTAGTGGTTTCCAGTCTTAAAAGTATTGGTGGATCAACGATACTGCTTTGCGATCTGCGGACTCTTAAGATGTCTTTGATTCTTGGTAGTTCTAACGCAAAGCATAATTGGTAGAACATGGACCGCAACTTTTTACCCTCCATAATGTTCCCTTTAATATTAAATCGCATCCATTCTTTTTTAAGGTCAGTAGCCGCAGCTTTGAGTGAAGTGTGTGCTTGTATTGTCTCCACCTAAAGTATGTGTGGTAGTGTGTACACCTTTTTGTGTTTGGTTGCACAAAATTATTTGGCATAAACTTTGTGCGTTGGTAAACAACAGCGAACTTTCGAACTTCGATACTAAAAACCAAGTTTCGAACTTAGATACTAAAAACGAACTAGATCAACTAGTCAGGAGGAAAAACCTGACACTTCGATGGATTCCGCGGCATAACGATATCCCTGGGAACGAATTGTCCGATGAAATGGAACACAAGGGTGCAGCCATTGCAATGGTAACTTCGGAACCCTTCTGAACCAAAGATCTGCACGAGTGCACCGCAACAAGTGGACCGCATTCATACTTGATATTTTTCACAATCGAGTGACTCCAACCACTGCTAAATATGCACGCGGTATTTAAAACACTCATGGCGTATTTGCGCTTCGGCAGATAATTCTCGCTGTCGAGGCTAAAACGAAATTAGTTCTTTTCACCAGGAAGCGCTAAATACAATTGTTCCCCTTCTGCCACTAGACCTAGAAGCAAAACAATTGGCTATTACAACAGCCCTAAGACTAAGAAAATCCGATGCTTCGAAAAGGGGCAAGTCGGGACACTCTACCATACTCGAAGACCAAGAGGGTATATTACTAAATCGGACTACTGTATACCACTAAAGACGTTCGACACTTTTTACGATCCTTATATCCCAAGCCGCCATGATTGGGAAAACATCCCCGATAGCAGAGCCAACGCCATTAACATCTACACTGATGGTTTTAAGCTCAAAAAAAGGTGGAAGAGGCGTATTCACCCCCAACCTAAGTTTAAACTTGTCGTTCCACCTTCCTGACCACTGCAGTCTGTACCAAGAGGAAGTGGTAGCCATACAGAAAGCTGCCACCTACCTTAGCACACTCATGGTCAAAGAAGGCAACGTATTTGTACACTCAGACAGTCAAGCCACTCTCAAAGAAGTTGACTCACACAACGCAAAAACTCTTATCTCTTAAAGAAATCGCACGGCATTTCAGTCTTCACCTAATATGCGTGCCTAGACACCGCAACATAGAAGCAACGAGTCTGCGGACAAACTGGGATGCCTATGGCGACATTTAAGCTCCACATAAAAGCTGAAACACTGTGTCTGATATACTAACACACATATCACTTCTGGTGGGCCCCCTCACGGGTCACTGCCTTATTGGCTGACACGCAGCACGTCTAGGCGTCACTTACCATGATGTCTGGAGAAGTTGCAGATATGAAGAAGAGGAGGAAACGGTACAACACCTTCTCTGTGTTAGCAGTCACTTGACACATTCGTGGCGAGGAGTCACTTGAATTTGTATTAGTTGTTGGTTTATTTAAGTGTTCATACTTACGAGTAGACATCGGATTTTAGGTTTTTTTTTGTTGTTGGTCTAAAAAATTTGAAATTTTGGCATTGGACTAATAAAAATATTTGTGATTTTTTAAGATGAGCATTTCCAAAATATGTTTTTTTTAGTTAAAAAGCATATGCTAAAATAGGTCAAAAATAGGTCAAAATAGGTCAAAATAGGTCAAAATAGGTCAAAATATGTCAAAATAGGTAAAAACAGGTCAAAATATGCTCTACTCAAATACCACTCTAAATTCCGTATTTATTGATTGAAATGATGAAAAATACCGGAGAAAAGAAGGTACCAAGTAAAGGCAGGCACTGTGGATGGTGCGTACCGTACTAATCAAAGGACAATTACAGTAAATACCTGGAGTTTGTATCTTACTGTAGTTTTGTTTTCTCGTACGTTATGCGTCGTATGACGTACAAATTGCAAAATTCAGTTTTGTAAATGTGTTCAGTTGACGTACGAGCGAAAAGTTTGAGTCAGGGACGCGAGCCTTATCATAAAATTGTTATAAAATTTACACTTTGCATTGCATCTGCCTGGCTTCTGTACTTAGTTAAACGAGAAAAAAGTGGACCTGGTGATATCATTGCATCTTAACTGATTTGGTTCTATTTTGGTATTTTTCACAAATTCACAAATTAGTTGTTTCTCAGTCATAGTAAAATTTTACAAAACATTCTGTATGCTGTAGTCTATTCTCTTCACCACTGGTCATCCATGGTATTTTATCGCGGTTCGGTAAGATCATTATAATTGTTATGCAGTTATTTATGGTATTTAGAAGTAATTTCTTAAGTTAATATTAAGTTAACCACCATGGAGGACCTCTTAGCTAAAAGCGCGCTAATGCAAAAGATCAGAAATGATTTTCAATTTAATTGTCACTTTAGTTTGGTGCAATATTGCCAATAATCCTCATTGATAGTAATTTAATGATTCGCAAATCACGGTAAGATGGTTTGAAATAAGATTCTGCTTTTTCCTCCGTCTTTTTCCATTCTGTAAACTCTATCGTGCCTTTCAAAGTGTGACGAATCTACTTAAGGTGCGCACCTAAACTTATTTTACACTTAGTGTCCCTAATGGAAAACGGATTTTGCTCGCTCGCAAGGTGAACACAAGAAATTGAGTACTTCTTTTGGTATTGGCCTCTATACGGTATTTGCTGCCCCAGTAAGTTACGTTTTGAACCCTGAATAAAAGGCATATTTAGATGTGCAGATGCCTACTTGGGAGCATATATTTACTCTCTAAATATGTAAAAGCATATGACATATTCCAAAATAAATCGAAACAGGTTAAGCATATTCTCAAATATGCTTTTAGGTCGAAGATATGCAAATATGTCAAATATGCAAAACGAATAAGGATTTAAAGTAATCTACTTTTCATGAAACGAATTTGTATGCAACCAGAATTTTTTTTGGACCAACCATTAAAAATATGTTTTAACCTAAAATCCGATGTCAATGATGTTTTTTGTTGGCTCATAACTTATGATTGTCGGGAAACCAGACTTGCAAAGGTAAAAATTCCATTAGCAAAAGAAATGGAGGCTAAAAACGCGATAATGCCGAGCCAACAAAAAATTTTAAAAGTCTAAATTTAAATATTTGCCATTCTTAAAAAGCATACGAAAGAGGACATTCCCCCTGATGACCACACATTTCCCAATTGTAGTCTGGACAATTTGAAGCTATGGAAAAGCATACATTAAATTTATCAAGTAATAACAAATAAAATTCATTCAAAATAAACTAAAATAAAAACCACTGCATTATTACATCATTACCCACTCATATAGACTGTAATGCACGTGAATTACCAACCCATATACTTCTCTATCAGTAGTACATTGCACCGTATAACAAGTGCATTATAGGACCTTTTTTTTATTTATATATGACTAGCATAAAGTTATAAGCTTAGGAGCTAGTAGGGGGTAGCATGGCAGCTGAGGCCTTCAGCTAACTAGGTGGTAATATGTGTTTGTGAATGTACAACGTATGATTGAGGGTGGGTTTATATTTAGTATGTTGTAGTTGGTAATTTAATTTAATTTTTACTATGGAATATACGTGTGTACTTGGTTGATATTGCGAGTTTTTTTTTTATATTTTGTGGTAGAGGTTAGTATTTTTTAAGAATTTTAGTATAAGCTTTCGGTTTTCTATCGATAAGAGGTCTATTGGGTTTTTGTTTTGGAGGTATTGTTTTCGGGCTGGTGTTAAGGATGGGCATTGGGATAGGATGTGTTCAATTTTTAGGGTGGTATCGTTTTGGCAGAGGGGGCAGTGTTTGGAAATATTTTTATCTATATAGTGTTGGTTTGTGAATTTTGTATGCCCAAGTATTGTATGGTCTAATCTAGTTATTTCCTCTTGTTTCGTAAATTTCATGGGAGACTAGTTTACAAACGATTAACATACAACTTGCAAGAAAACAATTACTTCCAGGACGACATCGGCTCATACAGGATAATGCTAATTTTTAAAGCAAGAGTAGAGATGCTTGATCTAAATTATCGACCACACCTTCAAAATCATGGTAATGAATGCTCACTATGCAACCTGAGGGAACGCGAGGATATAATGCACTTTTTGGGAAAATGTCCAATATTAAAAGAAATCAGGGAAGCACACCTCGGAACACAGTATTTGAATGTGGAGGAATGTATCAACTTATTGAACGGGAGCAACTGGAACAGCCTATCATCATATATCAGCCGCGCACAAAAATATAGGAAACAAATAATAGAAGAAAGTTTTTAGGGAGATTTTTAATGTAAATTAATTGAATTGTAAAATGCTTAAATTAGAACTAGAACTTAATAGTTATTTTAAGCAACAAAAATTGTCAAATTGTAAAAATGAAGAATCGGCATTGGGCTCACGGCTAATAAAGCCATGCCTGTTATATGCCAAAAATATACTCTACTACTACTACTAATTGATTTCGCGAAATCAGCCTTAGACTGCATACGAGACTACTGAAAACAAGGCCCTCGGCCTTAAGTGGACAGAGTCATAAGTGCCCGAGTTTTAGGAGCTTGTGCTTGACATGGTCAAAGGTGTTCAGGCTTACATATTTGCACAGCTCTCCTAAAAGGTTCGAGGTTACAAATTCTTCCACTATTTTATCTTGCCTCTTCCTCTTTGGATCTGTCAAATGGCAGTCACTTTCTGTGGCCATAAAGAAACAAATACATAATTAATGGAATTCACCTTAGTTAAGTTACAAACTTCTTAGAACCACAGATTCTGCCCACATACTATTGTTAAAGAAGATTAGAAAATTTAATTTTAAATTTCATTTGTCATTTTTTGCTTACCCGCGAATGTTTAAATTTGGCGCCAATTGAAAGCAAATCAAAATGAAATCAGGGTCGTTCCACCAACTGCTTTGCTTTTGCTTCCACGAAAGCAAATCAACTTTCAGGAATACCACTAATATTTTTTTTTTGGATCCAATGTCAGCTCCCAATAAAAATCGTTATTTGCGTCACATGTGTCATCTAAATTACCTATAAATTTTTGCTCTTAGCAGAATAGCTAATTTAGAAAACGTATAGCTAAGTTTCAGTATACGCATCCTCGTAAAGGCAGCGATATGCAAAAATTTGCATCCAATGTCAGCTCCCAAAAAGACTCGTTTTTAGTTTCACATGCGTCATCTATAATATAAATTTTTATAAATTAAATTATTTTCTGTGGCTAAAACTACTAATTCGGCCTTTCGTTGTTATGGCAGCTTTGTGCTATAGTCGTCCGACTTGAATCAAACTTGGCAGAATTGTGTGGTAGCATATAATATTGATCAGTAATAAGTTTGGGAGCGAAAGCATTGAAAATAAAAAAGTTTTTCCTACTAAAACGTTTTTTCAAAACTATATTTTGTACGGCAGCTATACTATATAGTTGTCTGATTTTCATAAAACTTGGTGGAATTATGTAAAGGCATAGAAAACTTATAAATACGAGGTTTGGGGACGATTGCGTTGAAGACAAAGAAGTTTTTCTCAATAAGACGACTTTTTCGACCGATTGTTTCTATGGCAGCTATACGATATAGTCATCCGATCCGGCCGATACCAAAAGACTTCGTGCAAAGTTTGGTTAAGATAGCTTTAAAACTGGCGGAGGAGATAGCATAGAAACAGACGGACAGACGGACCGACGGACAGACGAACATGGCTATGTCAACTCAGCTCGTCATGATGATCAAGAATATATATACTTTATGTGGTCGGAGATGCTTCCTTCTATGCGTTACAAACGTCTGAACAATTTCAATACATCCTCTCCAAGGGTATAAAAATCGATTTTTTGGTCGCACGAAATTTCATTTTTAAACGCCTTGGAAAACTAAAAAAAAATCGACAAAAACAATTTTTTTTTTTTGCTACTTAATAAAATTCACCAAAATTAATTTGTATTTTTCATTTTGGGCAATTTTTGAAGGAAGCCAAATCTCACATAATAATCAAAAGTGGGAGCAAACAAAAAAATCACAAAAGTATCACATTTTTTTATGCACCCAGTTGCTCACAGTCCTTCGTTTGTTCATAGATTTTAATCATAGCTAACTCTTTACTTTTTTCTTCATGTAAGTGCGATTCTTATTATAATTCAAATTTCAAAATAACAGTTAACTTAAAATTGTAATGTAAGAAATTAGTAATTAATTGCTATAAACAATTTTTTTATAAAAAATAAAAAATTTGTTTATATGAAAAATTTTTTTTTTAATTTAAATAACAATTACTTTAAAATATCCTTTAAGCGAGATTTCTGTGTTGTAGTTTTTATACCCTTGGAGAGGGTATATTAAAATTGTCCGGATGTTTGTAACGCATAGAAGGAAGCATCTCCGACCACATAAAGTATATATATTCTTGATCAGCATGACGAGCTGAGACGATATAGCCATGTCCGTCTGTCCTTCTGTCCGTCTGTCTGTCTGTCCGTCTGTTTCTATGCTATCTCCTCCGTCAGTTTTAAGGCTATCTTAACCAAACTATGCACGAAGTCTTTTGGTAGAAATACGCTGCACATTTGTCGGAACCGGCCGGATCGGATGACTATAACATATAGCTGCCATAGGAACGATCGGTTGAAAAACTAGTTTTAGTGAGAAAAACTTTTTTGTTTTCAATGCTATCGCTCCCAACGCTCGTATTTATAAGTTTTTAATGATTTCACATAATTTCACCAAGCCATGTCAAAATCGGACAACTATATAGTATAGCTGCCATACAAAAGTTAGGTCTGAAAAAAAGTCTTAGTGAGAAAAACTTTTTTGTTTTCAATTTAATCGCTCCCAACGCTCGTATTTATAAGTTTTCAATGATTTCACATAATTTCACCAAAATTTTTCGAAATCGGACCACTATATAGTATAGCTGCCATACAAACTGTCAGGCACATATCAAGCTCCAAGGGTATATAAACTTCGGTCGAGCCGAAGTTAGCTTGCCTCTATTTTTAATTCTAGTATCATTTCTCATTTACTTTTCATAATATTACGAATTTCAGAGCAACAACTTTTGCGATTCAGAGACCGAATCGTAAAATGTTTGCCAAAGCAAAAATGTGAGCAGGGCAGTTAATGTGGTCGCAGGACCTTCAAATAACAAAGCTTGTTCAACACATCTTTATTGAAATATCCAATAAACTAGACGTGCTAGCGGAAAACGGAAATTCAGCGCGCTCTACATAGTGCTTTTATTTGTAAACCTGCTTGATCTTAAGTATTCTGCAGATTTCTTGCTACAGCTCATATTTTCGGAACGACAAGCAAGAATAGAAGAATAGCAATTCAGTTGATTCCCGACAATCTGCTCGCTTACAGAATTAATAACAGTCCTAACTTATCCAACACTGTAATTTCAGTATCTACAATTCAGTTCTTGTACAAATATTTATTTTTCTCTTTTCTTTCAGAGTTTCCAAAGAACAAGAAGAGATTGGACACCAATATTAAAATAAAATAAACATTTACTCTAACGTGTATAAAAAAAAATAAGTGTAACAATCAGGGAATCAAACTGAAACGAATTTCGGTTCCGGTTCCGGTACGTACCGAAACCGACGATTCGGTAAAAGGTTCTGTTTTGGTTCTGCTACTGTTTCGGTATTCGGTTTCGGTTCCGGTACCTTTTTATTTCGGTATCGTACCGGTACGTACCGGTATGGACAGATAAAACTACAAGAAATTTTAAGACTTAAGTCCAATCCAAGAGGGTAAGCAGCAGTACACATGTATATATTTGCCATAAAAAATATACATGTTTGTATTCATAAGATTATTAAAACAATATTTTATTAACAACGTCTTCACCAAACTTACTTGAAATAATAAAAATTAGTTACAAAAAAGGTAAATTAATGATTATTTCTTAGAAGCATGATAGCGTTCAATGAATTTCCGTCCATATGATTTCTTTGCGGAGTCAAAATAAACTTCACACCGGAAAATAAACGTTTTACGCTTACTGGAACAGCAAGAATAACTTTTGACAGTTCATACAATTCCGGAATTGTATCGAATTGTCGAATTTTCGGACCATTTTTTTAGTACATCATATTTATTTTGAAAAAGTTTTAAGTTCAGGAAAACCTTGATTAATGCCATTTAGCTGTTTTGTGGAAATACTAAAGTATTTGTATTGTCCTGTTTTATTTTCATAGAAATTCATAAAAAAATCGACTTCATCTTCACTTTTAGACAAAGAAGTTAGGTCAGAGCTGCTTTCCTCATTTAGTTGCAATTGAACAGAAGTGTATAAAATTCTTGAATATATATCAGTCAAAGCAGTTACACATGTACTTTTCTGTTCAGACGAGGGTCTAAGAAAATGCCACATAGGAATGCATTGTTTTCAAAGAGACAGGTCTCGCGTTTTTCTATTTCACTGAACAAAAGTTTTGCTAAGCCAAAAACCTTTTTTTATATGAAGCTAACTATTTAGCCAAACTGCGTAATAATCCGCCAAATCTAACTGCTCGTTTCGCAGTCTAGTGGTTGTACTCAGAACCGAAACCGTACCGGTACAACGTTTAGGTTCTTTTCGGTCTTTTCGGTTCCAAGAATATCGGTTATCGGATACCGGTATACAAAAAATTATAAGTATCGGTTCCGGTTCGGGTTCCGGTTCTGAGTTTCAATCGGTTATTTTTGGTATACGGTTCCGGTTTGATTCCCTGGTAACAATAGAGTATACATATGTAAAAAATAATGTATAAAGTTAGACCTAAGAATTTCCTCCTGCACCGATAAACATACTAAAGTTATTTGTCTGCCTAAATAAAAATATGTCGCGAAAGGTGTTTTTACTATAAATTACTCAGCGACATTGTATGCAAAATTAATTAAAATATTGAGAGTTAAATATAATAAGACATATGAATTTATTTGGGTTACGTTTTCTCAACTAATAAACATTTAAAGCTATCTTGAAAAGTCGGACCTCACTACGTTTGATTAAATCAATACCTATTGAATTCGAATATCTTGAATGGGTGTTGGAGATGTTATTTGGGATCGAATGGAAAATCGATTTATAGGGTTTTACTTTAAGTTATTCACCGACATTGTAATCAAAATTAATTAATGTATTGTGTATTAAATATAATAAGACATATGAATTTATTTCGGTTACGTTTTCTCGACTAATAAATATTTAAAGCGATCTTGAGAAAACGGACCTTATCAAGTTCGAATAAATCTATACTTTTTAAGTTAAAATATCTTAAATGTGCGTTGGAAATGTCATTTGAGGTCGCATGGGAAAATGCTTTATAGCTTCACGAAAATTTATTTTATTATCAAAGCAATAATTTGTTAAAACCCAAATCAAAATATTTAGTAACGAAAATATTATGTGCATTTTGAATTAGTGCAAACTGGAATAAAAATTTAAATAAGGACCTAAAGAGCGACCTTAATGGAAATTAATCACATGGAGGAAACTCAGTGGATAGTAATTTTTATTTATTTATTTATTTAAAGGTAAGTTTAACAATGTTCAGTTAAATACGAATAGTAAGAGTAATTTAATTCACATTAAGCTAATTGCGAACTCTGACCCGGTGGGACTAATTTATTGGCAAATGCCAGCTATAGCTGTGCGGGGAACAGAGGCAAGAACAATATTCCGGTTTGGTCTCACCAGTGAGGTGTAAAGAAGTTTGGTGGTGTAGGAATCATTGAATTCTTTGAACCAGCTCTTAATAAATCCAAGGACGATTTTAGCCTTGTTGCAAATCACAGAGATGTGACTGTTAAAGCTCAAATTGGGTTCGAATAATATACCCAAATCATCGACCTTGTAAATGCGATCCAACGGTTCACAATGGTGTATTCGAAGAGATACGGCTTGGTTCTATGAAAAGTGATAATATTGTACTTAGCAAGATTAAGGGGAAAACGATTCCGGCGGCACCAAGTACTCAGATCGTTCAAGTCACTTTGTAATAGAAGTGGAGAAACTGGATCGTCAAATGAAGCACATAGCTTGAGATCATCAGCGTACATAAGGGCTGTTAAATGGGAAAGAACTTGCGGGACTAGTGAAAAGCACAATGGGCCGAGATGACTGCCCTGTGGACTCCAGAGGAAACGTGAACGATTTGAGATACAGCATACTTAATATGAACAGTGTTGTGTCCGATTGGAAAGGTATGATCTGACCCAGCGGAGGAAGATGGGTGGGAGACCAACTAAGCATAATTTATTTAGAAGTAAAATATGATTAACTAAAATTAAAGCTTTGCTTTGCTATCCGTGTAGACGACATCAATTTGCTTACGATATAGAAATCCCTTAAATACTATTGAAGAAAATTCGAGTAGGTTAGTGGAAACCGAGCGTCGACGAATAAAACCGTGCTGGTATGGACTAAGAATGGGTTGACAAAAATGATGTAATTGGACAGTAATAAAATGTTCGAATAATTGGGGTATGACAGCCAGCTCACATATTCCTCTATAATTGCCTATATCAGACCTAGAACCATTTTTATGAATTGGAATAATAAAAGATTCCATCCATAATAGGGGGAAATCATTAAGCTCAAGGTATAAATTAAAAACCTTAAGGAGGGGATCACAGAGGAAATCAGCACAATATTAATAGATGCAACAAGGTACATTGTCTGGTCCAGCTGAAAATAATGTCTTAAGTGATTTTAAACTAGATAGGAGACAATCGTGATCAATTAATGTCAGGAGAATGCAGTTAGAGCGACTGATATGGTAAGGGTAAGTTGGACAAACAACATGGTTCGCATCCGGACGAGTATAGCAGAGTTGAAAGAAAGAGGCAAATAGGCTGGCAATGTCAATTTCAATGTTTCCTCCATATTAAAGTGAAGTGAAGGGGGGAATTGTGAAGAGTTACGCTTAGAACGGACAAAATCGTAGAATTTCTTGGGATCATTATCGAAGTCTTGCTTGATTAAAGCCTCCTAGCACCATTAAAAGATCCCGGTCACCCAGAAGGGAAGATACGTGCTGAATATATGACGCGTGGAGCAGATAAGTGGACGAGTCATGAGACATAAGCTTGATAGGCGTATAAGAAAACTTTAACGACTACTAGGCCCAATGAGACATTTATGTTAAGCCCTGAACAAATATGGGTCATTACGAGATCTTCCGTTGCCGAAGGCACAATGCGCGTTACAAAAATATTTCTGCGCGGGAAAACAGCAGCTAGAGCAGTTGATCCAACTGCAGGTAATACTGTAGGCGCAGCTCCAAGCATATTATGCGTATGAAAGGTAGGCGCAGTAGTTTGGGGGACCAATGTTACGCACTTGAGGAGGAGGACCTGGACACATATCCGCAGTAACAATGACAGTCGAGATTGGAGCAGTGATAAGTGGTGTAGTAGGCACTGGAAGAAGCAGCCAATGAGAGAGCTTCATCCACAACCCCGGTAGGGGCATCAACGGCAGACGGCAAGAGGTTATTGGAGCATTCATCCGACTCTGAAATTAAGAGCATAGAACTGGAATTATGCATAGACGGACCGCATCCTTTCCTTGTTAGGGAATCATCCACAATTTGCAGATTGCGAAATGCGATACCTTGGTACCAAACTTAGGGTGAAGATCACGGCGGCTTGGAACTCCAAATCAGTTTGCCGCATAAATGTTCTCATTTTTGCTGCAATGACCATGCATATCCAGCAAGTCCAAAAAAGGCCAATTCTGTCTTTAAGTAGATCCAAACGGAATGCAGTTATTATGGGCGACGTTAGGGCACAACCAACAATAAGCAAACAACTGACGCGAGGTAATCTTTCTATTGTAAGTACAATGCTCAGCGCAGCTGCTACCAATTGCACACAATATTAAGAACGATATCAGCAACAGAAATAGTTAAAGATAGCCGATACTCTTAACGACGCGTAAATGAAGCGATCACGACAAGAGTTGTGCTGCTGTGAAAATTATGTGAAATTATTGAAAATTAAAAAATACAAGCGTTGGGAGCGATAACATCGAAAACAAAAAAAAATTTCTCACTAAGACTTTTTTCAGACCTAACTTTTGTATGGCAGCTATACTATATAGTTGTCCGATTTCGACAAGTTTTGGTGAAATTATGTGAAATCATTAAAAACTTATAAATACGAGCGTTGGGAGCGATAGCACTGAAAACAAAAAAGTTTTTTTCACTAAAACTTGTTTTTCAACCGATCGTTCCTATGGCAGCTATATGCTATAGTCATCCGATCCGGCCGGTTCCGACAAATATGCAGCGTATTTGTACCAAAAGACTTCGTGCAAAGTTTGGTTAAGATAGCTTTAAAACTGACGGAGGAGATAGCATAGAAACAGACGGACGGACAGACGGACGGACATGGCTATATCAACTCAGCTCGTCACGCTGATCAAGAATATATATACTTTATGTGGGCGGAGATGCTTCCTTCTATGCGTTACAAACATCCGGACAATTTTAAAATACCCTCTCCAAGGGTATAAAAAAGGAAAAACAGGTTCAAATACATATACACAGCCGTAGACGCAACAAGTAAGAGCGATGCAGTCAAGTGGCGCGAATCCGAAATACCCTGTTCAATTGAGAAACACATACAAACAAGGAAGGACATCGCTGGATGTTAGGTAACAAAAAATTTTCCTTGGCGGTGAAACTAGGCATCAAAAATGCATTTAACTCGGCAGGGTACAGCCATATAAATGTCTCTTAGTGCCATATATGTGCCTTCAAATCTCACTGCAATCGTGGAAGATTACCTGAGTGACAGGGTACTTTCGTACGAGTCTGATCAAAGGGATTCAGTCCTAGGGTCACTGCTATGGAATATAATGTACGATGGTATACTGCGTCTCCTGCTACCACCAGGAGCCACAGCAATTGAGTTTGTCAATGACATTTCCATCGCACTAAGGGTTTTTTTCGATTTTTTTGGCATAAACTTTAATAGATGTTGTGATTTTTTAAGACAAACTTTATTTTTATAATAATCTAATTAAATAAAACTCAATTGATAACATTTTTTACGGTGACACTAATAGAACGGTATGCTGTCAAATTCAGATGATGACACACGAAGTAGCATTATGTACAATTCACCGAAACACATTGCTCAAGTTTGATTGCTTACTTTGGCCACAAAAATAGAACTTTACATTCTTCAATTTCAATCAATCTTAAAAAGTTCAGCTTTGTTTCGTGGAGTATAACTCTCAAGGCACTGCGAGGTGCTCAGGCTTTTAAATGTGTAGTTACTAACTAAAGTTTCCTTTCTCCAGATGGATATGTGTTTGAACATGCAGGGCTGCTAAATATTTTTGTCAGCCACAAACGTCCAGCAGCACATACTGCAAAAAGTTGGCGAAAACCAACTAAGTAAAACCACCAAGCACAAGTAAATAAAAAGGTTTTGGATTTAATATGTAGAAGCTATGACTAAGCGTAAACTTTTTCAGGCACGTTCTCAAACTCACTTCCACGGCAACCTTTCGAAAGTGGAATTGATTCATGTTCTCGCAACACCAAACCGAAAAAGTTTTTCGTTTTGAAAAGAAATGCTTGTTAGTCGGTGGAATGAAAAGTAATTGCCAAACTACGCCCTCTTGCAGATGCTAGATGTACATAAAGTACATTTTTCTTAATCCTGTGATTAATTTAGAAATTGTTAGTGAAATTTAATTAGCATTCTAGACTTTAATTGACTTATAAACACAAACCGAAAAGTGAAACCTAAAAGTCAACCTCTCTCATTTAAGAGTGCTCCATTTTCGATCGTTTCGCTTGGAATTCTGTTTTCTCTCTGGTGTTTCTAGTGCCATTCTCGCTTGGTCCAGTGGATAGAGAAAGTAAAAAGTGAGCAATTTCGTTCGAAATTGTAAATATAAATAAAATGTAAAATTGGCTATACAGCTCCTCCATCGGGTCCAAGCCAAGCTTCTCTCAATCTCTTGGCGTGAGTGCTTAAACGCCGGATCCGAACGACAAAGTTTGAGAATTAGCTTTTTCATGGCTAGTTACTTCACAGCTGGCGCCAATAGCTGGTGAAGGTGACCATATGTGTAAAAGCTATTTTCTATAGAAAGAAAAAAATGTTTATTATTAGATGTTCAGAGGCGGGATCGAACCCACGAACTCCCGCCCAGCAGTCCAGCACACTAACCGCTGAGCCACAGACGGCCACATTCGTTCAAAATTGAGAACACCAAAACAGAACCGAAGCGGAATTGCGTTTGATTTAATTTTCAAAAAGTAGTGCAATTGAGTACATGCCTTATTAACTGTGGTAAAATATAGGACAAAAATATAAAAATAACGCCGTTTAAAATCAGTCGCTATCATGGCTGAGCTGGTTGAGACCTGAACCGGGCCCACCGCATCTCCAGATTCTGGCTGGTCATAGCCTTCTCTTCTGTCATGAACCAGCATTGAGAGTGTTCTCAGGCTGCGGAGCGCCTTGAATATTTGTTCAAGATTTCTATATGTTGAGCTTCCTCAGTGCTTTTGGCTTGCATTTCCTTTTGCCAGCGTAACGCCTCGGCGAAAATGTCCTCGTCGATAGACCAAAAATACATAGAGTTTGGCCAGCACAATGGCCAAAATAATGCCAAGATAGAGCAGAGGCATGAGTCGATTGAAACGGCTGCGGCAGCGCCTAGCTAAACACAACAAACTCATATCCGCCAAAGCGAACTTTGCATAACATATTTAACTAAAACCTTCAAACAAATGTTCAAACAGTGTTTTTGCGACTTAGTGTGAAATACACACGGGCACACACGCAGCAAACAGAGTCCGCACCCACAGCCTGCGATCGCCGTGGAAGCTGTGCTCCAACCAGGACTTGCACATTGGCATCCTTTGTTCCTGTGGTTTTTCTGATTGAATTACTTCAAAAAAATTGAAAAATTTCGACGCAGACTTACACACATGAACACGACAACAGCGACACACAGACGCCAACATACATGTATGTGTACGCTTCGAACGACAACGCGCAGACCCCATTGGTGCACACCTAATCCACGACACCCGCAACACAGCATCCTGCGCCACCTCAGTCCTACATCGGCGCCCAGTAGCAATCGCTTGCCTCACTGCGTTACACCACGGACTTTATCGCACCAGGCATTATCATCTTGTGGCCAACAACGTAACGTGGTGCTCGGATCTCGACAACGGCGGCATCCACGACAGCGGCCGCCGCCTCCTTTAGCATAACCAGCTATGCTATGATACAATCAGCACATCCTTGCATCCAGTGAAGGATCAACAACAATTGAACGGATTCGTCGTCGAACGCATTGCCTGGACAAACTACGTCTAAATGTTTCTCATTGACCAAACAACGTGAGTCTCTACTCGGGGAACAATACCCAGTACTACTGACTCAACCACCTTACAACCAAGCCCTCAACCCGAGGCACAACCAAGCCCTCAATCAGAGGCACAATGAAAAGTAACCTCAACCAGAGGAAAACTACCGGGTGACGAAAAGCAACCTCATCCTGCTTGGACAAACTTGCTCGTCGACGCCCACTCGAAACAACAGCCTCTACGCGAGGTTACTCTCTACATAACTTCAACTTCAATGGCTCGTCATAGCAAGGCACAGTTGTTCTGCTACAAATTGCAGCTCCTGTCAAGAAGCCGTTGGAGAAACCCCGCACTGCCCCTCATAGAATTTTTACCGCTAACGTCGTCAACGGTAGAGCATCGCCAGCACCAACGACAACACGTCAACGATAGAGCAACGCCACCACGAAAAATTATCTTCAAAGGTTCGAGCACGCTAACGCTAACTGCACAGACTGCACTAACTGTTCAGATGTTTATGTTTGGCTGAGAGGTCATTAAAGACGTAGAACATGTCTTCTTTAAGTGTCCGTCGTTCGCTTGTGAGGGAACCGATTTGCGTATACGGGTGTGGAGGACACCAGCCGTTGGTAACCGGGTGAATATTATGCTCGAATCAGAACAAAATTGGTCAGCTGTTTGCGACAAGGCCATAATCATTTTCCAAAAAACTGCTATCCGCAGATAGACCGCGGAATTCCAATTCTTAGGAGAGAATCCTAGTTGAGCTTTGACCATTCCCCCGGACGAAGTAATACCTAACGGTAGTCCCGCAGTGAATCGGGATGAGGGTGGATTGTTAAGTGGGTTTGGTAACACTATTCCCACACTTTGGTTACGGTTCCGCAAGGATCCGTCCATTATTGTGGAACGTAATAAGCGATGGTGTCCTTGGACAATCTGTACCCCAAGAGTGCAAGTTGGATTTGCGAATGATGTAGTGGGAAAGCATCTCAGGCAGAGTCGCTGTGTAATTAAGCTATCAAGCAGATAGAGGAATGGCTCTCTTCAGCGGTCCTGGAACTAGCGCAACACAAGTCTAAAGCAGTTTATAATAGCAGCCAGAAAAAGGTGCAGACTGCACAAATAATAGTGGGCAAAACGGTGCTCACCTCAAAGACAGCGCTAAAGTACCTGGGGGTATTAATTGATACCAGGCTCAGTTTCCAAGAGCACTTGGTCTACGCAAGTGAAAAAGCGCCATCAACTAACAGCGCGCTGTCTAGGATAATGCTGAATACCCGAGGCACAAAGTAAGGTCGAAGATTGCCGCTCACCAGCGTAACGAGATATACATGCTATTACTCTGCTCTTTGATGTAATCGGGAACTATAGAAAGAGTTGGAAAACCGCCGAAAAGGAGAAAACTCTGGAATTAAATAAGTTGGCAAGCAAAAAACCAGAAAGAGAAATAAGTGATACACCAGTCACGTCAAATCCAAAGAGAACCGCTAGCAGTCCGGCTATGCAAGACTCAAAAAAGAAGGTGAAGAGTTAGGAACCTAATGAGGGATTCCAGACTGTGTCCCGCAAAAAAGGCAAATCTAAACAATCAAGCGAAAATGCGATTGAAGCCAGCACCAAGAGGAAACAAGAAGCCGAGAAGGGTATGAAGAAACCCGCTAGATTAAGGACGCGAGGCCGCCCAGACGCTGTTTTAGTTAAGCCAGCAGAAGGCAAGAGCTACGCAGATGTTCTAAGAGACCTCCGGAAAAACGTGAAGCCAGACGAAGCAGATAGCGCCATCCGTTCGGTCAGGAAAACCGAATCAGGGGATATGTTACTGAAGGTGGCGAAGGGGAGCGAAATCCAAAAGCTCTATGATACCATCAAAGACACCCTCAAGGGGAGAGCGTCAGTCAAGGTGCTTAAGCCAACAACTAAGCTGGAAATACGGGACTTAGACAGCCTTACAGAGGGGGAGGAAGTTGTGACTGCAATAAAAACAGCGTTAGGTAATCCTAGTCAAGACATCCAAGTCCGACTGACTGATGTAAACAGTTCGAAGCAAAAGCGAGCCTTTGTTATACTGCCTACTGAAGACGCAGCAAAGATTCTGAAGGATCAAAGAATCAAGATAGGATGGACGCGCTGCCGAGTAAAACGGAGCATCGACATCAAGCGATGCTTCAAGTGCTTTGGCGTTGGTCACTTACAGATGGACTGTAATGGACCGGACCGAAAGAACCTATGCATTAGGTGCGGAGATAGCGGCCACAAAGTGAAAAGCTGCACGAAACCACTAAGGTGCTGTATATGCGCTCACGAGAAGTACAAAGAGGTAAATCACTTCCCAGGTTACTCGTACTGCGCTGTCAGTAAAAGGAAGGACAAAATATGAAGTTTCTCCAAGCCAATTTACACAGAAGCAGAACAGCGGATGCTCTTCTCTCCCAAATAGTCCTGGAGGAGCAAGCAGATTTAGTAATAGTGAGCGAGCAGTATAAGCGAAAGGAAAATGGCGTCTGGCTGGAAGACGAAACAAAAACTGCAGCAATATGGATCCCAGGTGTAAGCAGCGTACGACATCTGAGTGACGACCGAGGAAGGGGCGACGTATTCGCGCGAGTTGGAGACTGCAATATATTTAGCTGCTACCTAACACCAAGTGACGACATACAAACATTTCAGGACAAACTCGATGATATTGAAGACACCGCAAGGCAAATAAAGGGAAACGTCATAGTAGCGGGTGACTTCAACTCGAGGGCGGAAGAGTGGGGTATGCCATCAACTGACTCAAGAGATATGGCCGTAAGACTGGGGCTGGCAGTGGCGAACGTTGGTGCCACTGCGACATTCAGGCGAACGGGAACCGTTGGCACGATTCCGGATATAGCTCTGGTGTCAGAAAACCTGGCTGATAAGATCTCAGACTGGAAAGTATTAGATACTTACAATGGAAGCGACCATGAGCATATCTCCTACATCCTAAAAGAAAAAAGGACAAGCAACGCGGGCTCAAATGGAGCGCCTCGAAGACACAGGTGGAACATAAATCGTTTGAACAAAGGCCTTTTGATAAACGAAATTGACAGGAGAACAACGGAAACACAGGACACTGTTGGCGCCGAGGGTATAGTTAAAAACACTATGCTCACGATTAGAAAAGCTTGTGATGCCGCAATGCCCAAAACTGGGAACAGACGCAGAAATGGACAAAAAGTACACTGGTGGACGGAGGAAATAAAAACACTGAGAGAAACGTGTATTAGAAAGAGACGTCTCCTCACTAGAGCAAGGCGTAGGGAAGATTTGACAGCACAGGAGGAACAATATAGGAGCGCAAAGAAGGACTTAAATATCGCTATCCGCAACAGTAAGCGAGAGAAATGGAAAGCTCTCTGCAATGACGTAAATACCGATCCATGGGGTCTTGGCTATAAAATTGTGATGAAAAATCTCAGGACTAAAAGCTCATCACCAGATATAGATGAACAACAGATGGATAATATTGTCAAAGTGCTGTTTCCTCCTCATCAGATAAGACCAGCAATGCAATCATCGCAATGCATCGGTTGACTACCGATGAGCAAGTGCAACCCTTTACCGAGAACTTATTAGAGCGGCAAATAGCCTGAAGAACAGGAAAGCACCGGGACCAGACAACATCCCAGCTGAAGTTCTCAAAGCAATGACTGAAAGTCGACCATATACTTTGCCAAATATGTTTACCGCGTGCATGCGGGATGGAATATTTCCAGACCTCTGGAAAGAGCATCGACTGGTACTAATAAGCAAGGGTAAAAGTGACCCCACCACCCCATCTGCATATCGACCACAATGTATGCTAAATACAACGGGAAAGTTATTGGAAAAGCTGATCAAGCTCCGATTAGCAGCTGCAGTTGAAAGCGCTGGTGGCCTATCCCCAAAGCAGTACGGCTTTAGACCAGGCAGATCTACATGCGGAGCCATACAGGAGGTCGTGCAAACGGCACAGGCAAGTCAGCAGGGAAATCATTTCTCACGACCCATTATATTGCTTGCATCGCTAGATGTGAAAAACGCGTTCAACAGCGTTAAATGGGAGCATATGATTTATGCACTTAAAGAGCGATTCCGAATCCCCGGATACCTAATGCGGATAATAAGCAGCTACCTCGAAAACCGAAAATTGTTTTACCAAACAAAAGTAGGCGAAAAAAGTATGCAAATAACCTCTGGAGCAGCACAGGGATCCATCCTAGGACCGGAACTATGAAACATTAGCTATGACGCAATTCTCCACCTGGAAATGCCTGAGGATTCTTTTTTTAGTAGGATATGCAGATGACATAGTAGCAGTCATAACGGCGCGTAACACCGAGTACGCACAACGTAAATTGACGCAGGTGATGGTACGAGTTAAGGACTGGCTGGACTCGCACGGATTACAGCTGGCGTCAGAAAAAACAGAATTACTGTTAGTCACCAGAAAAATGATCCCGCTTGAGGTGGACATGAGAGTCGACGAAACTATCATAAGGACTCAGAAAGTAATAAAGTACCTGGGAGTCAGGCTAGATTCCAAATTGACTTTTGGAGCGCAGATACAATATGCCAAGTCCAGGGCCGCTGGGACCACAAAGTCCCTTAGCAGACTTATGGCAAATACTGGTGGACCGTTTCAGTCAAGGCGGAAACTGCTGATGGAGGTCAATAATGCCATCCTGTTGTATGGCAGTGAGGTATGGGCAGATACACTGAGTTTAAAATGCAGACGAGATCCATTGCTTGCAATCCAAAGGACAACGACGCTGAGGATAATTAGTGCATACCGAACGGTATCAGGAGCTGCAGCTCAGCTCATCGCGGGAGTAATTCCGATCGACCCACTAGCCAGAGAACGCAGAAAAATCTACACGATGCGACAAGCTGGAGATATAACAGCACAAATTAGAGACTCCTGCAGAGAAGAAACTCTTGCACAATGGCAAAACAGATGGGCAGTCGAGAGAACTGGAAGGTGGACCGCCAGGCTGTTGCTCGACGTGAAAAAATGGGTCCAAAGAAAGCACGGAGATGTGGATTACTACGTAACACAAATGCTAACGGGACACGTATATTTTAGCATTGGGGAAAACAACGGAGTCTAGCTGCGTATATGGCGACGCCGAGATGGATAACGTAGAACATACAATCTTCCACTGTGAACGATTTGCCTCTGAACGTCAAAGACTATGGCAAGTAACTGGACGCACCACACCAGAGAATATTGTTGCCAAAATGACCAGTAGAGAAGAGAATTGGACAGAAGTAGCCAACTTTGTTGGCAAAATCCTGAAAAAAAAAGACTTGGATGAAAGGACGCAATAGGGGGGTCTGGACGCAGACGAAAGATTGGAGCACATAGCGCGTAAATGGGCCTACTTCGAAGTAATGCGAAAGCTTTTCCGAAGTGGATTAAGGCTCGACATGATTGGGGTTTTTAGTGGGTGGGAGTCCCACATCCCCTACTTCGACGGAAGACTAGGAAATGCATAATGCATTTTCCCCTCCTCACCCCAAAAAAAAAAAAAAAAAAAACTATCTATCTGGTAGCCCTGCAGGAGAAAGCTACATCCGTGGTCTGTAGGCAACACATCGATTGGGTGCAATTAGAATATGCAGTGCGTTCCGCACAGTTTCAGCTGACGCTTGTAATCGCAGGAGTACCGCCCTTTGACTAGCTAGCCTCAGTAAGCACGAAGGTGTTTAATAAGGTCCACGGCAGTAACCTTCCTGTAATCTTCAAAGAGGCAGTGCGAACGTCCGCTCAGGAAGAAAGAATGCTTAGATGGCATCGATTGATGGCCCCAAGCTTAGAGATTGGGTTAGCAGAAGGCAAGGCCATGTAAACTTCTACCTTACTCGGGTCTTAAACTCCACCGCTTTGGGTAAGAGCAGACACAACGTGCATCTACTGCGGATATTTAGAGGAAGATGCTGAAGTCGCCTTCTTTGTCTGCGGCAGATTCAGACGTTAAGGTAACCGCTTAGAGGAAATTCTGGGCAGGACGGAATGTGCTTTTTGCTTGTATCAGATTTGCACGGGAAAAGAAGAGTCTCTCCAGAATCGCATAACTGTGACGAACGGTATAGAGAAATACTAAGCAACTATTCGGCGCAAATTATAGTAGAACTGCGCAAACTGGAGCGCTTGAGAAGTATCACCGTTGAGTAGCGGAGCTGACATTCTGCAAAGCATTGCCCAGCGGCCGTACCGCAGAAATTAAGCTTCACTTTTATCAAAATATATTAATGCTGTAATTGGGATTCGCTATAAAGGCATCCCAGTGGATTTTTTTTTTTCGGGTGCAGCCAAAAGCAAATCATCATGACCCGTTTGGCACACTACACCCAGACGCTCATACAATTTTAGTCAACCATCCGGCAGTTTGCTAAGTGGTAATCATAGGCCTGGCCGATCAGCACAGCAACGCCAAACGTTCCCAGGCGGTTTTGGCATCGCACACTGGGCCAGCGGCCCGAGATTTTGGCCAAAAGTCCCAATTTTTTTTTTTTGAAAATGGACAAAACGAAGATCGGCAATGATTTTAAATAGATATAGCTATTTTATGGCAAAATTTGGAACCTTTTCTCGAAATGGTTTTTGCGAGACAGCCGTTCAAAGTTAATTTTTCTTAAAATCGATGCAAAAAATAATTAATTATTATTGGAAAAATGGAATTCAACAGCTGAAGCAGTTTGATTTTTTATTTTCGATTACGGACCAGATATCAATTAAAAAATATACAGAAGCTTTCATTCGTAAGCGTTTACATAATAACTGGAAAAAATCCTAAATATATTGGGGTTTTTTACTTTTGGCTACTTTTAGTTGAGAGTACCCCTTAGTACCCTTCGCGATTCCCTTGCAACATGGCAAAATATTTTCTTTAAATATTGCACTATAGCTGTAGGTATGCGCTTTTGCGCGGTTTTGCTTTGAATTTTTATAAAATTGCATTTAAAATTATATTCATATTTTAAATCAATCTTGTTCTGTTATACAGCCACCCTAGATGTATGCTTTTTTTTCAACTTCGGAATATAACACTCGCATTCTGTTATAAAATGCTTTGAATCGAAGCCAATTTGAATGCGTCAAAATGTGTAGCATACTCTTAGACGCACTGAAGGTAAAGTGTAATATATTAAAAAAATTAGATTTTTAATTAATTAAATTTTTATTTTAATTCAGTTGTTCTAAGTATTGAATTTAAAGAGGAGGTAAAATAGATAGAAAAAACGGTTACAGTAGTCATATTGACTGAAAATCCTCGACAGGGTGGGCAGTCAAAGTCAAAAACTTCTTGGGTCAATATCTCACAAATTATTAAAGATATCAAGACACATTAATTTTTTTTAGTTATGTGGTACTTATATATACTTCTATGCAAGAATTGGGTCAAATCCAATTACAATTTTTTTTTTCTATAATTATTTAACGAAAAAGTTGAAATATTTTCCGACTTTGATTTGGATTATGAATATCATATAAAATTTTTTTGTTGCTTTTTAAATTATGTGACTTAAGTTCAATCTTTTAAGATCATTTTGCTAGCCTGGTGTAGAAATGCCAGAGTTTTGGCCAAAAAATGAGATTTCTGGCCCACAGTGCATCGGCCAGGCCATTTAACATTAACTACCCGGCATTCAGCTAAGAGTAACCATTGGAAAGGCCGATCGGCACAATAATACCAAAGGTTATACATAAAATGCCAACCAACCGCCAGGCTGTTTCGGAACAGCCATCGGCCAGCACATTTACGGATAACAAAAATGGCAGCCATACGCCAAGCGAAATGGGAATGGGCATTTGCGTTAACCATCCGGCAGACATGCTTAACAGTGTTCCTGCGTTCCTTAGGGTGACCATCCAAAAAGTATGCAACATTTTTTAGGGTGGGAGGGGGTTGGGTGCTTGGTTCACTTTTTTGCTCATAACTTGAGAGCCGTTCATCCGATCTTTGTCATTTCTTCGGCAAATTGATTCATTGCTAATTACTAACTATCTCTAGAAGGTACGAACCGTCTATCTTAAAAACTGTAGGAGATATAACGATTTTCCAAATTGCTGGGGCGGGAGGGGGCGTGGCCAAAATTTGAAATAAACTTGATCTGCGTGCAGATAAAAGAAGCATTTGTCCCATACATGTCAAACCTCTATCTCTTACCATCTCTGAGATCTAGGTGTTCATACAGACGGACGGACAGACGGACATGTCTATATCGACTCGGCTGTTGATGCTGATCAAGAATATATATACTTTATATGGTCGGAAATGATTCCTTCTGCCTGTTACATACATTTGCACGACTTTAGTACTCTACCAGTAACGGGTATAAATATGTGCGTTGTATGCTCATCATTCTTATGGTTTTTATATAATAACTTTATAAAATATTTCAAATACATATAGCACATTTAGTTCGGCTAGTGATCTTAGCAACAGTAGCACTGAGCTAGAGCATTCGACTGAGTTGCGTAAGGCTTACCCAAACAAGGCTCACAAACAGCCTGCCGCTCGGTTGGATACTTTTGTCTGTGTGTGGTCGGACGGACAAACGGACAGACGGACACGGCTTTTTTTTTTGTAGGGGTGGGACTTGAGCTACCGCACCCACTTAACAATCCAACCCCATCCCGATTCCTGGCGGGACTACCTTTAGGTGTTACTTCGCCGGGTGAAATGCCCAAGGGTCACCTTGTATTCTCTCCTATGTAATTGAAATACTCAGTCTTTCTGCATAGCGCAGCTTTTAAAAAATAGTTGGGGCCACACCGCAAACTGCAGACCAATTTTGTTCTGACTCAAGCCTTATTTCCACCAGGTTGCAAACGATCAGTGTCCTCCCAGACCGCCTGCTTTGTACAGTTCGCTCATTTATAAAAGGCGGACAATTAAAAATAACATGCTCTGCGATTGGGCATCTGGGCGATGCATTTCAGGCCATAAAGGTGTTCAGCGTATTTGAACATATAGAGGTAGGATTGCAAACACCCGTGTTCCGGTAGATGTTGCGTCAGATAGTATGTAACCTATCCGTGCCTTCTGTCTAGCCAAGGGCCTTAGTTAGGGATTAGCCTGTACGTCCACCGTCCTTTGGTGGACCTTTCGCACCTGGTTTGTCATCTTCGAATGGTCCCCATTCGTAGTTCCGCTCTATACTCAGCCTGTGTTGTGCCATCTGACGCTGATTTGAAAATGTTTGCCGCCTTTTGTGCCCTCAAGACAAATGGGATCATTCCGCCACCACCAGTGTTGCAACATTCGACACTGTTCTGAACGCACAAATAGCTCTAAGTGCGCAGAGCCGGTGCGCTACGTTTGTCCCTCGTACGTATGAGTCATATCGCGTGGCCTGTGCTTATATTGGGGCCGCATATGTCAATGTTGAGCTCACAACGCCCACGAGTAGTTTCCGTCTTGACTGTTTAGGGCCCCCTATAGGGCTGATGGATATTGCTACATAAATAAACTCAAATAACTTTTTTTGTAGTGTAAGGAAATCATTTTTGTTTTATTCATGTTAAAGCTCATTCAATTTTATTAAATAAAGCTTAATTAGTTTAAAAAAAATTTAATTCAAATTGTTCGCCATTGGAATTTTATAAGGGAAAATGATCAAATCTTTGTGTAAAAAATGTAAATGTTGGCTATACAGCTCCTACAACTGGGCCAAGCCAAGCTTCTCACGATCTATTGGCGTGTGTGCTTTAAATTTTTCGCACAAGAGAAAGGGACCTTCAGTTTAACGCCGGATCCGAACGGCAACGTTTAAAAATTTGGTTTTTCATGGCTAGTTACTTCACAGCTGGCGCCAATAGCTGGTGAAGGTGACCGTATGTGTAAAAGCTATTTTCTAAAGAAAGAAAAAACTTTTATTATTAGATGTTCAGAGGCGGGATCGAACCCACGACCTTCCGCCCAGCAGTCCAGCACACTAACCACTGGGCCACATACGGCCAGAATGTGTAGAATTTTCTAAAATGACTATCTGCTGATACCCATTTGATTAGATAAGCTCATTGTCGAAAATCTTGGATTGTTTTGTATGGCAGTAGCCACTGCAGCGATAGTTTTCTCCGTCCAAACTGAAGGGTTCGATGGTAAGGTATTCTTGAGACTGTCCCATGCTCGCCAAAATTGTTTATAAGCCACATTACGGTCCATCTGCTCGAATGATTGCAGCCAAATATACGCTTATACTCTCTTTGAACCGAAAATAAAGACTCCAGCGCATAATTGCGACATACAGTCCAAATTCTTGTTTCAGTGTCAGAGTTATCCATTTATGTTAAATTTTAAAGATCAATCTACTAAATAAAAAAAAATTATGCAGATTGCACAAATAGAAAAAAAGTTATTAATTTTTTGTTTGGTAGCAACTTTTATCAGCCACCCTGTATTTTGGCAATGACTCTGGCTAAGGCTATCGCCGTTAGGCCTGCATTTTGACAAGCATACGCCAAGTGTTCCCCCGCGCTTTGCCATCTCAATTTTCCTCTTAAAAACTCGACTTTTTTCTCTAAAGCACTCCTTCAATGTCTGCCAGATTTCTGGGTTTTGTAAACGGCGTGATCTCTGACATCTCCTTTTCGCACGTAAGCATTCTTTTCGTGACTGTGCTACTTTCTACGTCCACCAGTATTTCGGGCTCCTTCTCGGTAGTCGACGGCCTTTCGGAAGCGTCGCGCAGTAGTTTACAGCATTTAATTGCGCCGCCATTTGGTCTGCTCTATCGTTGGCTCACCAAAAAGTTAATTAACACTTCATCCACTAAGTTTGCATAGCCCTCTGTATTCCTTCTACCTCTAATCTAGCATTTGGGGTCTGATTGTGAAAGCTTAAAGCGACCCAAAACAGCACTGAGTTGCCAATACAGATTTGGGAGGTCGAACTGCGCTCAGACGCCTTAAAGTCGTACCGTAAGTAACTAAAACCATCTGTCTTATTTAAACTTACTTTTTTCTCATCCGAGAATGCCACATTTGTTCACTCCTCGCTCCAAGACATTTGACGTTTTGTAATGTCCCTTTTTGTTTATCAGGAGCCATCAATGCAGGCTTGGTCTTTCTTATACACTTGAAAAGTGTATTATAATTTTGCCCAGAAGTTTGCAACGCATAGAAGGTATCATCTCCGACCACATAAAGTATATATATTCTTGATCAGCATGACGAGCTGAGTCGATTAAGCTTTGTCCGTCCGAATGTCCGTCTGTCTGTTTCTACGCGAACTAGTCCCTCAGTTTTGAAGCTATCGAGCTGAAACTTTGCACAGAGTCTTCTTTTGTCTGCACGCTGATAATATGTCGGAACCTGCCATACAAATGATCGGTCGAAAAATGGGTTTTAATGAGAAAAAATGGTTTTTTCGCAATATTACCGCTCTCAATCACGGTTATGGGTAATATTAAATGTTTTTAAGCTGATCTGCGAAGTTCGGTCGAAGTTGCTAACCGTTGAGACAAGCGTTTTCAAGTGTATCAAAACTTTGGCACAGACGAAGTTAGCTTTGCCTTTCTCGTTATTTAATTAGATTATAGGTCGCATGAATTCAGAAGGCTACTTTATCTTATTAGATGAAGTCTTTGTAGACTTTTTGGACCAAGAGTCCCACCCGAATACAATCTTTTAGCACGATAAGCGTGAGCTGGACTCTGGTCACACTGATCGTGCGGATTGTTTTGATTTGGAGCTCCGCGAATTAATTAAAATTAATATTGTAAACTCGTTCGGTAGACAACTAAAAGTTGTCGAGCGTTTTGCCAAGTGCCATACGAATGCAACTCAGCAAGATGCCCTGTCAAATTACGTTGCCGGATTTGCGATCTGCAAAACCAATTGGTTGCCGCGATCGGCCAGCAGTCAGGTGCTGCACCTGTGCCCACCCACTTAAAGATACTCCCACCCGCACAGTGAAGTGCACTACAAGGAGTTTTAACGCAAGTCTTTGCATTGTGAATTATTACAATTTTAGCCATTAGCCATTGCTGTTGTTTAAATATATATTTCGTGGTTTTGGTTGACGACGTAAGTACAACAAACGATTTATTTGGTCACACCATCAACACTGTAGCGTCCTCTTTATTTCGCTGTCACAATCAAACTGAATGCCTGGGTACATACCCAGCGCTCGTTACAGTGTTGCTTAATCGTTAAATTAACAGTGTTGCTTAACAGTGTCTAGATAAATATTACAGTGGACTTAGAGCTAGCTTATTATCTAGACATATTACTACAACTCGGCCGTCCTGACGTTTGAGGATCCCCTGATCCTTGCCGACACACAATACAATATTGCTTAAATTAATGTTTCCGTTTTTAGTGTTTAATTTATTTGAACATATTTTGGGGTCTGTAATGATTAGGTTTTTACTTCGTTCACTACTTTGTCCTCTGCTTTGCTCTTTACTTTGTTTTCTTCTTTTATCTTTGTTTTCATCTCTACTTTCGTCACTACTATCGTCTCTACATTCGTCACTACTTTCGTCACTACTTTCGTCACTATGTTTGTCATTGCTGTTAAACCAAGGTTTCATGTTGTGAATTGCCCATACTGCAGTGTAAGATATTTGCGTCTGTTAAAAATTCTCTGCATCTTCCATTACGTATCGGTCATTGTCTAACACTTCAGTAACTACATAAGCTCCTTTGAACTTAGGCTTTAATTTACTTGACATTTAATATAAAGTTGAATAAATGTATGAAATTATTGAAAGTTAAACAATTACATTAGGCTTTTGTATTGTGACTTAACATTGTTTTCATTAATTTGGTAAATTTTTAGATATAAAGAAAAACGGCATCTAATGTGTTTTACGCCCCCTTTCGTGCCGCGCCCACTTTTTTTTTGAATACCTTAAATTTCCAAATTATATTGAATATATATTTCAAACTGCAAGCCGATATCTTTTATTGTCAAAAAGTTATAGACTTTTGGTTTCCACTTCATCAGTGTATGGCATGTTCTCGTTTCGAGAGAGATTTCCTCACCGCTTCTAACCCAGTAGCCAATAGTTTGAGTACAGAATAGCATTCAAACCGGGGTTTTTTTGTTGCTTTAATTGAAACTATTTTTGTTTAGTTTCAGCAACAACGCCGTGCCTGGCGTTTCTTATACATGTGTGTGCTTTAACGACCTTTGTGATAATCAAACCATCAATATTAAGCTGGCTCAGGGTCTCGTTATGCTTGCGCATAACTCCAATTATAAAAAAATGAATCAGAATAAAATATAATATCTTTACAAAATGTATGTGTACATATACCAAAATATACAGCAACCTTAAATTTTCATGCTTCTCAGCGGGGGCTAGTAATTCATTTTAGACATGGGGTTTCTTCGTGAAATTTTCTTAGAATTCATCGCAGATTCCGAATCTGATATACGCTTACCACGTTTTTTTTAGCTCCATACAAATTGACCCGCCCTATTATACGGTTACGGTTATAGACAAATTTTTTTTTTGGTTACGGTTTCAAATTTTAAAGTGTTTTTAACGGTTACGGTCTCTGACTATTATATATCAGGGCTGCAAACCGGTTCGGAGCTGAACCGCTCCGGAGCCGGAGACTCCGAAATTTTTGAAAGTCCGAACCGAACCTGAACCGGAGCAGAACAGTTTTTTCTTCCCGAACCCGAACCTGAACCGGAGCAAATAAAAGGAGAAAAGGGTTCGGTTCAAAAACATGTTATGTTATAATTTCCCAAGGTTGCCATTTTCCAATATTTGTAAGCCTTGGAATAAAAACAGCTTAATAAGAAACATTTTGCTTCATTGTATACCTAATATTTAAATGGAACTAATAAATAACATCTATAAAAATACTTTATTACTTCCATCGACTGTTGTCTTCGTGATCGTCGTTGTAATAAGTGCTTCTAACTAAGTCCTGTACTTCTAGCACAAAGAAAATATACCACATAAATAAATAAATAAGGACAGAAAAAAGAAGGTGCACACGCACACACAACGTCTTCTGTCAATTTGGAGTTGTTTGCGTTTTTACTTCTGCTGCCTTTGGAATTCCCGAACAGTCATAGCAATGGCCTCTGTCAACCTGCAGAGGTTGACCGGGAGGTTCTTAAAACCCATCCTCCTTTGTGTGTGTGTCTTGTTTTAAAAGTCTAATTAAATAGATCTAACGGTTGCGCAGTCGACACCGCTTCTGTCAAAAATTTGTCAGCTGTTCGCTGTCACTTGCGCTCTCTAAATTCACTTTTGAATACGTCCGTTTCGCTCTAACTATATGCTATACGGACAATAATAATCTCATTGCGGACTATTGTTTATCATCACTCAAGATTAAGAGGCAGTGTACATTTTATCTCTAATACTCATTCTTCCATGATTTATTAACCTGTAGTCTGCTAAAAAGTCCGATGATCCAAGTTCAAATGTGTCGTTATCAAGCCTCTGAACTTCTATATATAAATAAAATGTTAAAGGGCCGATTTTTCATCTTCTACATAGAGCCATATGTAATATAAACTAACATACAGGAAATTGGCACTAAAGTTTCAACTTACGTACATGTTTGCTGAATAAGCGAAGAACAAAATTATTCCTGAACCCCGGTTCGAACCCGAACCTAGGTTCAGCGACCTTCTGAACCCGCTCCGTGAACCCGAACCCAAAAAGTTTCGCGGGTTCGAACCCCGGAGTGAACCACTCCCGATTTTTAGGAGGTTTGCAGCCCTGTTACTATACATCACAGGAACAAAATGACTGAATAATGATTGATTTTAATAGACTTCAATGAAATAAGACAGCTATATGAAGAAGCGCTAGAATCTTGACGAGGGTTTCCCGAAATTGAATTATGAGAATGAAAAATATTTTTAATGCCTGGTCTTCTCGCCGCAGTTGGCACACTATTAGTTAATTCTGCACAGATAAACTACATTTATCAACCGAATTGCAAGTAACTTTGAAATGCACACAAGACTCTTTATGTAGATTTTGCGAGACAGAAACTTGTTTTTGCTGAAATACAAGTTCCCCAATTCTAGCCAACGTACAAGCCCCTGCTTTCCGTCATAACTGTTAAAGTAATAGATTAACTGTCCTCAGCGAAGGGAGTTGGTTTGTAAATTTTACAAGTGTGGACAATTATGTAAACGCGGTTCCTTACTCTTTTTTTCCCAGCTGACAAATAATGAAAATGTATGCTGATTTTAAATATGACCATTTGTGTAACGTAGAAACTAGGGTTGTCGAAAATATATCAAAATATCAATATATCGATAATATTTTTTAAAACAGATATATTTATAACTGGTTTTTTTTTTTGTCCAAATATCGAATATCGATCTTTTTTTGGGATGTTTTATGATATTTGTGCGTTGGTCACTCTAAGATGTGAGCAGCGAGCGCAAACGCATTTAAAAGACGCAAAGAGAAAATGGATTCAAATTTGATAAATGCTAATTATAGCGGCATAAAAAATGGCACAGCTAAGTGTACTTTTTGCGGAAAAGTAATGAAACAAACGGTAACACGACCAATTTGGCAACGCACCTCAAAAACTAGCAAGCTTGGAAATGGGAAACATGTAAGATGACACAGTGAAGGAGATTTCGTCATTTTACAACACTTTTGACATATTGAAGGAAAGCCCTGCATTAATGGACCATTGGCGAAAAGCCCAGGCCGATGAGGGAATTCCGGAAGATTGTATTAAGACCCTGCAGAAAAACGTTGACACGCGATAGAATTCATGCTTTGATATGCTGATTCCGATAATTTCACTATTATTCAAAAAAATACAAATTGTAAAAGTTGAATCTGACGAGGGCATCCTTACTAAAGAGTCGCTTTGTAACCTATTGGAGAAAAGGTTCAAGCCACTTGAGTCCAATACAATATTAGTGAAATCGTCATATCTTGATCCTAGGTTTAAAAAGATGTAGATCTCGCCATTTGGGGTACAAGACGCGACTAATGATATTTTAAAAGAATTGGATACATTTACCCAAAAAAAACCGGTATGTCAATAATTAAAGTTTGTATGTATTAACTTTTATAACAATGATTCTTCCCAAGAATAAAGAAATGCTAATTAATTTTATTAAAATTTTTACAAACTCAATACTCAATATAGTGAACTGAAGTTATTCCTTTGTAAGGTAGTGTCTAAGGCTGAGGTATAACTCAGTCTGGCCAAGGCCACTTACAGCAAAATTTATAAGTGCTGGGACTAACAGGGGTTAAAGGGTTGTATCGCTCAGTTTAGTTGGGAGTTTGAGTCGCGTCGATAATCAGTACGTAGAAAAGAAACTCTGGTTATAGGGAAGTAGGACACCTGGGATTGGAATACATGTAGGTTTCACAAATTATTGTTTATTTTGGGTAAAGTTCACAAGATTGATTATATTAAATGAATTAAGACGATTGGATATTGATTATAGATAAACGAATAACTTCAAACTTTATTAAGACCGACTTCTTGGCAAAACTTGGACACTTCTCCTTGCTTCATGACAACTCAATGTTAACTCTATGACGGCAGGCCAACGACTCGATGACGACTAACTCACGACTTCATTTGAAGCATCGATCAACTGAGAGAGACACAAATGAGAGAGAGAGAGAGAGCACTGCAGACTAACCTTGGCTGATGCAATAATTGACGTCGTTGCTTAAGCCAGAAGGGCACTTCTACTAGTCCTTATATTCCCAATCCCACATACATATATGACCAATCGTATCGGAGGTTGGTCCAATGGGCGGGTACGAGTGGTCGACGTAGCAAAAATACGGGGTGGGAGGCACGTGTCACTGTTGGCAAACTATATCTGAGGTTCTTTTCACCTGGGGCAGGACTAGGAACAAAATATATCCGAGGTTATCACCTATGGCGGAAAGGAGGACACTGTATCTGAGGTTTATCACCTGTGGCAGAACTAGTGTCGAAAGATATCCGAGGTTATCACCTATGGCGGAAATGAGGACACTGTATCTGAGGTTCATCACCTAGAGCAGAAAACAGTGAGACGGTAGATCCATCCAAGGTTTATCACCTGTGGCAGAACCACGTCGAAAGATATCCGAGCTTATCACCTAGTGCGGAATTATCGGCGAACTATATCTGAGGTTTATCACCTAGAGCAGAAATAGTTACGACCACACCTGAGGTTAACACCTAAAGCAGAAATAGAAGTAGTCCATGTCTGAGGTTAACACCTGGAGCAGAAATAGAAGAACACTGTATCCGAGGTTTATCACCTTTGCAGAAAACAGTGTCCAGCTATATCCGAGGTTAACACCTAGCAGAAATGGGCGCCGACTATATCCGAGGTTATCACCTAGAGCAGGATAGGCGTAAGCTTTAACTGAGGTTCACCTAAAGCAGAAACAATAGCAGACCAAGTCCGAGGTTACCACCTAGAGCCGATTTGGGGTACACTATATCTGAGGTTTATCACCTATGGCAGAAAATAGTGTCCAGCTAAATCCGAGGTTGACACCTAGAGCAGAAATGGTCGTCTATTATATCCGAGGTTTCCCCTCCAACAATAGAGAATGGTGGCCGTGACACGTGGCTCGTATATGACCGCCCGCGCCTGAGGTTAAACACCTGGGGCAGACGCACGAGATCGAAGGTAAGAAAGAGAGGGGGGAAAGGGTGAAGGCGTTACTGATCCCTGCTCCTGGTCGCCCGCATACAAGGTTACCACCTATGGCGAATGCGTGAGTCGAGAGGAGATTTGGTCACTTATCATTACACGGCCAACTCTGAGGTTGGACACCGATAGCAGGGGTGGCGTGCAATGATTAGTGGAAAATATGCTGGTTAATAACTTGCCCGGTTAGTAGAGATTGACTCAAATATTTAGTAGCAAAACGTTATAAAGTTTATTACAAGGAAAATTGACTTGTACAAATGGCCTATACCGCACCCTGCAGGCTCACCCTATACAAAATAGCCACTGGCCAGCTTACCCTGTACTCCACGTGTCTCGGGGAAAACGGTGCCCACACACACACACACATTGGTCGTTGTCTTTTTAATTTATCTCTCACTTAGCGTTTTTTCACAAATCCCTGTCTCTGGCTCGTGCGCTGGCAGGGATTCTTCCTTGGTTTCGGACGTGGATCTGGCTTGGATACTGGTATCTCCTTGAGTCTGCTGTAGGAGGTGGCTTCTAGTTTTGCACGCGCGCGGGACCAGTACGACTGTCGACTTCCACGAGATAAACTGCACTCTCGCGTGCCAAACTTATCACTGATCTCGGCTGCAAATTTCAGGCTATGTGTATGTGTGCCTGCCGGCTTCCCATTTGCTTGCGATCGTCTCTCTCTCTCCCTCTCTGTTGCATTGTCGCGGCTGCTCGCTGTGCCGGTGTGTGTGAGTGAGTATGCGTAAGTTTGCCAAGCGCCGGCGTCTGCCTCTGCTCGCTGTCGCCCGGCGGTGCCAGTGTGTGTGAGTGCGTATGCGGGCTTCGCTGATGTATGGGTGGCGTGGCGGGCCTTGTCGGTGTGTGCGTGGCGTGGCGGTTCTCGTTGGTGTGTGTGTGTGGCTTGGCAGTTATTTTGAAAACTGGCTGCTTAGTGGTGGACTATCGTTTTAAACACAGTGGTTTGTTTTCATTGCCTCTCCATGAGGACTTTAATACACTTACAAGCTAGGATAATATGTATAGGCTTACGTTCTAGAAAAATGAAAATGAAAACTAAACCTAAGGAAAAAGACAAAACTAAACCTAAGGAAAAGAACTAAGACTAAAAATGAACAAAAAAGTACTTCAAAAATGTGACGGAGTATGCTGCGTCACACCAACCCCTTACTTCGCGGGGCGGAAGCTACAAGACACCTGGTTTCGGGTGTTGATGCGTACACGGAAGTTGGCGCCGCTGCCGGCCTTCAGGAACCGTACGTTCCTGCGCGCGTTGCGGTCGACCCTGGCTTGGATACGGGCCACCACCTCCGCTGGTAACATCCTCTCGGGCGTGGCTACTTTCCAGCTCTCCGGGGCTACTACCCATGCTGCGTTCCCTTGAGGTTCCTCCTGGACTTCCCGCACGATTGCCATGATAGCCGTGTCGGGTACCATGATTGGTCCGGGGTCATGCAGCTCGTTTCCGCTCGGGTGGGGATCTACTCGTAGGCCCAACTGTTGGAAGGCTGGCACGATGGCCGTGTGGATTCAGCATCGTCTCGGCCTGTGCGATCCTGCGCTGTTAGCCTGGCCCGAGCGGCAGCTGACGTGGAAGGCTGCCCTTCTTCGGAGCCAATGTCGGAGTAATGGGCCGTTGATGACGTTGGTCTCTTTGGTGCGGTCCTGGCTGTTTGCGATACGCAACCGCACGCTTCCTCATAGGCGGGAGGTGGGGTCTGCGCCTCCCAAGAACCATAGGCTGGCGGTGGGTCATCTGGGATCGGGAGGGGTCCAGGGCTGCGTGGGAGCGTCGCGGTGTCCTCGTCGTCGCTTATTTCTATCACTCTTTCTCCTTGGTGGAATGCAGCTCCTCCAGAAGGACGCCTGGAATTCTCTGGGTTTTCGTCGCGGTGACTCACCATGGGGCTTATAGCTCGGTGGACCAAGTTGGCAAATTGTCCATCCATGGCGGACGACTCTTTGTCTGAATTAGCCAGAAAGGGCTCCTGGGGTTCATTGGGTCCAACATATAGAGGACCTCCTCATCGCCTAGTTGCAGGGCAAGCTCGCCTGCCAAGGGGCTTAGTCGGTCCCAGTCGGGACCCCTCCAGATCTTCCCATGATAGGCCCCACGAGGGATCATTGCCAAGGGTGGGCGAACTGGCTGGGCGGCTTGGGGGCTCTGTGGTTGAGCTACGATCTCTGCGACGTGGCCGGCTTTGGTAAGGTGACGGTGGCTGTGGGGGTTCGTGGTCTCTCCTGGAGTACCGGGGATCCATGGTGCGTGGTGAGGAGTGGCTCCTTCGTTGACGCCGAGGTCGTCGGTTAGCTGTGTTGTTGAGTTGTCGGGTGGTGTGATGATGGAGGTGATGACTACTGGTAGGGCCCGGGTACCGTATACGGGCGTGTACTGGTCTGTCACCACTGCTGCGAGCTGACATAATACCCTTCAAGAAAAGTGCTTATAAAAATAAAGAACTGAAAATCCCTAACTGATCCCTGGGGAGCGGTTTACAAATTGGTAATGGTTAATCCTAGATTACATAGGTTAGGGTGGGCTTAAGGTTAGTATAGCTACTGTGGGGTTCCTGCTGCGTGTGAGTTACTGAGTGCGGTTTGCTGCTGGTTCATCTGTTGTCTCGTCTGCGGGCTCGTCAGGGGGTGTTCTCGAGGCGGTGTCTACGTCACCTTCTCCGTGGAATGGTTTCAAGTCTGCGAGGTTGGCCGTTCGACGAGGTCTTCCTTCGGTACTTTGGAGCCGGACGATGTTTGGCGAGATAAATTTGACGACTTTGAACGGTCCTTGGTAACGGGGTGCCAGTTTGGCGGCGAAGCCCTCAGCCGCATTAGACAAATGGTGCGTACGTAGCCATACCAGCGACTTGATTGTTGGCATCCACTCACGTCTTCGTAGATCATACTGACGACTCTGTCCTTCAATCGCTCGGTGCATGTTGTCGAGGGCCACTTTGAAAATGTTTTTCAAGCGCTGTGCTCGTGTGTCTGGTGTCACAGGTTCCTTGCCGAGATCGGGTGTCACTTCCTCGTAGAGTGCTCCTGGCAGCCTAGGCTCCCTACTTTGCAACAGAAATGCTGGGCTAAAGCCGGTGGTATCTGAGGCGCAGTTGTTGATTGCTAGGCTGATCTCGGGTAGAAGCTCATCCCAAGTGTTCTGCTGGCCGTCTATGTACTGCGAAATCATCGTCTTAATGGTCCTGTTAGCTCGTTCTGTCGGGTTCTGCTGTGGCGTGTACGGAGCCGTATGTTGCAGTGACATTCCCGGCTGCTTGCAGGAATTCCGAAACGATCTACTGGTAAATTGCGTACCATTGTCGCAGACAAAAGTTTTCGGCACTCCAAAGCGGGCCAAAATGCGTTCTCTGAATAAACGCTCCAGATGGGCTGTCGTGGCTCTGCGTAGTGGTACCAACTCTACCCATTTGCTGAATAGGTCGAAAAAGACCAACAGGACGGTGTTGCCATGGCGAGACCGGGGAAGTGGGCCAACGAAGTCAGTGCAGAGGACCCCGAATGGCTCCTAGGCCTGACGAGTGTGCATTTGTCCTGGTGGTTTAAGTTGACTCACCTTGTGTTTTTGGCAGAGTCTACACTTGCGTACGTATCTGGCCACATCTCGAAAGAGTCCAGGCCAATAGTACCGTTGTACCACGCAATTCGACGTCTTACGGATACCCTGGTGTCCGGCGCTAGGCTGATCATGGCATTCTTCTAGTACTCGCTGCCTGTGTTCAGTGGAGACACAGAGTTTCCAAGGGATAAAGTCTTCCTCCTCGGGACGGGATCCAAAACGTCGGTATAGCTGATCGTTTTCCCGTACATACTCTGGGTGCTTTGCTGGTTCTTGTTCGACCTTTTGTTGCAGCCGTTGCATCCATCTGCACTTAGTCTGTTCCTGCACCGTCTGTTGTAGTAGCTCCAACGGCTGTCGTGACAGGGCGTCGGCGACGACATTTTGGTTTCCTCGGCGGTAGTGAACATCGAACTGGAACTGCTGGAGTTCCAGGGCCCAGCGAGCGATGCGACCAGTCGGATTCTCGATGGTATTCAACCACTTGAGTGCCAAATGGTCTGTGATAACATCGAATCTGTACCCTTCCAGGTAGCACCTGAGTTTCCGAATGGCCCACACAATGGCCAAACATTCCTTCTCCGTGGTGGAGTTGTTGATCTCAGCTGCGGAGAGACGTCTACTAGCGTATGCGATGACTCGTTCTTCCCCTGGATTTGTTGGGTCAAGACGGCACCCAGGCCAAAGTCGCTAGCGTCAGTTTGGAGGCAAAACTTCTGTGAGAAGTCCGGGCAGGCTAGTACTGGAGCTTCGGTAAGGCAACGTTTGAGTTTCACAAAGGCTTGCTGCTGGTCGTCGTTCTATTCCCATTTGCGTGACTTCTTGAGAAGGGTTGTCATCGGCTGCACTATGTCGGCGAAGATTGGTACGAAGCGACGGTACCATGAGGCGATACCCAGGCAATGTCGTAGCTCTTTGACCGTGGTAGGGGGTTTCAGCTGCTTGATGGCATCGATTTTTCCCTGGGTCTGTATGTTTTCCGGCCTCGCTTATAACATGGCCCAGGTATACGAGACTTTTCTTGAAGAAGCTGCATTTGTCCTTGTTAAGACGTAGATTTGCTTCCCTCAGCCTGCGGAAAACTTCACGTAGGTTTTGTACGTGCTCCTCCAACGTCCTACCTATGACTATGATGTCATCCAAATAGGCAAACGCGTGTGGCTCCATGGATGGTCCAACCACACTGTCCAGAGCTCGTTGGAAAGTCGCTGGGGCCGAATGGAGTCCAAACGGCATGACTTTCCAATGGAAGAGCCCACGGCCCGGGACTGTGAAGGCGGTGTACTCTCTGCTCGCAGCTGCCAGTGGGATTTACCAGTACCCACTCTTCAAATCTAGTGTCGAGATGTATTTGGCGTTGCGTAGTTTCTCCAGGATGTGTTGTATGCGTGGCAACGGGTAGGCGTCAGGCTCGCGAGCGTTCAGGTCCCTGTAGTCGACACACATGCGCGTATCGCCGGTTCTCTTCCCCACTAGGACGATTGGGGCACTATGCGGGCTCCGAGATGCTTCGATACGATCTTCTAACCACGCCTCCTCGTTATCGTTCCTCAATGCTTGAGGAATTTTGGATTCCTCCTCTAACGTGGCGAGGGAAGCAACGGACGGTGGTTGGGATGCGTTCTCATGTCGACTAGGTGTCCTTTGAGCCGTCTTTAGTTTTGGGGTAGGTCGAAACTTCTCGGTAGCGGTGGTCTGTGGTTTCCGAAACGGGTTGTTTCGTACTGCCGTGGCACTCGAGGCAGGTAACACTGGGGTCATCTTGGATACTAAATTTGCCTCATTCTCCTTAGCCGGCTGTGCTGATGTCTCCGTATGCTGAGACGAAGTCGTTACTGTAGGCTTGGGAATCATGTTCTCTTGTGGTTTGGCACTCTGTGAAGGTTTAATAACCGCGGCTCTGTCACTGGTACCTGGGGATACTGCACCCGCACTGTTCGCTGTGGGTCTCGGTGGCGAAATGGGTTCGAGCTTAAGGGCTGCCTGGCCACAAAGTAAAGTCGCTTCCATGCCACACAGGAAATCGATCCCTAAGATGACATCATCGATGACAGTGGGCATGACTAAGACAGGCATGGTAACTTCACGTGATCCCAGGCAGATGCGAACCATCAAGGCGTGGGTGACTTCTCGTCGGGATCCGTCGGCTAAGCTGATGCGGGTTAGTACAGTGCGTCGGTTTTACGGGGTGCCAATCTTCTGAGCGATTCATTCGCTCACAAAGCTGCGTGTGGCTCCAGTGTCGAGGGTGGCAGTCAGAGGCTCTGCTTCCACGGTGACTTGGGCCACTACGCGGCTCTTCTCGAATCGTAGTGGGGATTTTAGTGGCGGGGACTGGTCTGTGTGTTCCCTGTCCTTTCCCCTGGTGGACAGGCACGCGATTCGTTTCCCTGTGCTTGAGTTCGGCAGCAGTTCACTGTACGTACCCCTCGGCGGCCACAATCCCAACAAAATAGAACCTGTGGTTGGCGGCAATCCTTGCTAAAGTGACCAGTTTGGCCGCAGTTACGGCAGGCTTGGCGCGTGTCGATCACTGGTTCTGGAGTTGGGTTTCTTTGGTCTCTGGTGTCGTGGGTTCGAGCTTTGGGGCTAGATGACGAACTTCGTCCGTGGGATTCCCGTGACGGGTCGCCGGATGACTGCGAATGCGTGGAGTGATTGGAGGACGCACGTCCCCCTTGTCTCTGCTTGATGTCACGGTCCCGGGCTGTCTCATAGTTCACTACGAGCTGGGTTAGCTGCGGTAGCGTGGTGAATTCGTGGCGGCGGACGAACATTTGGTTTCCTGGCAGCAATCGATGTAATCCTGTGCCTCGCTATAACCAGACCGATGCATCATAAGGCGTAAATCGATCATGTATTCCTTGAACGGTTCTCCCGGCTTTTGGAATCGTACTCTGATGTCATCCTCCAATCTCTAAAAAGTACCGGGGCGGGAGGAAGAAGTCCAAGAATTCTTGTTTGAATATTTCCCAAGTGGCTCCTTGCAAGCGGCTGACCCGGAACCAGTCTTCGGCACGATCCGTGAGGAGACCAAAGATAGCGTGAGGAATTTGTTGCATGTCGATTTGGTACGCGGCTGCCTCCTCTTCTAAATGCTCGATGAAGCGGAGTGGGTCTGACTTCCCATTAAAAGTGACGCCCCATCTGCGAATCTGGTCGGCTAGGCCTAGGTGTGACTGACGTTCCGTCGCAGAAACAGGGTTTGGAAGCACGGATGAGTGTGATCCAGTGGTTGCGCCTAAGGAGGGAGGCGGTTGGTCGTAAGGGGGTACCGGTACGTTGAGAGTGGAACCTCCGGCAGTCCCGAGTTTGATTGCCGCAGGCGGGATGCCATGGCAGGGCTTAGGTTTGGTTGGCCTGCAAAAGCAGCTAGACGACTCCTTAGCTCTTCCACTGTACCATTGAAATCTTGCTCGAACTCCTTAAAGGATAGCTTGAAGTTCAGACTTGCGTCGGAAGGATATCCATTGAACTCCCATGTCGAACAACAGGATATAGCTTTGACTCGGTTGTGGTGAAGGATGTGGTTCCGTGTTATGTCCTGCTGGTTTTACTCGGGTTCGAGGATCTTTGCTTGACTTTGTCTGGATGCGCGTTTGGATATTGTAAGGAAAACTTTCTCGGTGCTGAGTACCTCTGCGATGTGATCTCGGTGCGAGCTCGTGATCAAGTGCCCTCGTTTGCCAAGTGTTGGTGGTTATATACCCTATTCGCCGGGGCAGCGCTTGTAACAGCAGCGACGCAGCGTAGGCGACAGCGCTTTGGCTACGGGTGTCGGCTTTTCTCTCCCTCTCTTTTCGTGGGAGAGCGTGGCTTTGCTAACCAGACGTCGGCAAATTAAATGATTAGAGTAGAACCCTCGGTGAGCGGTCAAGTGAACTCGACTGAATAAGCTACTTTGCTATGACTGTACTTTCCTCTCTTGCCTCTGGGACTATGTATATGCATAGGAAAATAACGGCACTGGTCAATAACCGTAAACTACGTGGCTGAGGCTTAGGTGATAAGTCATACACATGCGTATATGAAAATAACGGTGTCGTTTGAAGTCGAATGAGAGTAAAAGTACCACGGGAGACTTGTGTGACGTGAACGTCGATTTGCTATCCAGAAATTTCCCTGTACTTTGTGGTGTGCCTACTACCTGGTTTCTTTTCTGACGGTTTTGTTTCGACCTGGTGGATTTTAAGCAACGAAAGATTTTACCCTAAATTTTCTAATGATTTATGACCCTGAGTCCCTGCTGGGCGCCATCTGTAAGGTAGTGTCTAAGGCTGAGGTATAACTCAGTCAGGCCAAGGCCACTTACAGCAAAATTTATAAGTGCTGGGACTAACAGGGGTTAAAGAGTTGTCGCGCTCAGTTTAGTTGGGAGTTTGAGTCGCGTCGATAATCAGTACGTAGAAAAGAAACTCTGGTTATAGGGAAGTAGGACACCTGGGATCGGAATACATATATGACCAATCGTATCGGAGGTTGGTCCAATGGGCGGGTACGAGTGGTCGACGTAGCAAAAATACGGGGTGGGAGTCACGTGTCACTGTTGGCAAACTATATCTGAGGTTCTTTTCACCTGGGGCAGGACTAGGAACAAAATATATCCGAGGTTATCACCTATGGCGGAAAGGAGGACACTGTATCTGAGGTTTATCACCTGTGGCAGAACTAGTGTCGAAAGATATCCAAGGTTATCACCTATGGCGGAAATGAGGACACTGTATCTGACGTTCATCACCTAGAGCAGAAAACAGTGAGACGGTAGATTCATCCGAGGTTTATCACCTGTGGCAGAACCAGCGTCGAAAGATATCCGAGGTTATCACCTAGTGCGAAATTTTCGGCGAACTATATCTGAGGTTTATCACCTAGAGCAGAAATAGTTACGACCACACCTGAGGTTAACACCTAGAGCAGAAATAGAAGTAGTCCATGTCTGAGGTTAACACCTGGTGCAGAAATAGAAGAACACTGTATCCGAGGTTTATCACCTTTGCAGAAAACAGTGTCCAGCTATATCCGAGGTTAACACCTAGCAGAAATTGGTGCCGACTATATCCGAGGTTATCACCTAGAGCAGGATAGGCGTAAGATTTAACTGAGGTTCACCTAAAGCAGAAACAATAGCAGACCAAGTCCGAGGTTACCACCTAGAGCCGATTTGGGGTACACTATATCTGAGGTTTATCACCTATGGCAGAAAATAGTGTCCAGCTAAATCCAAGGTTAACACCTAGAGCAGAAATGGTCGTCTATTATATCCGAGGTTTCCCCTCCAACAATAGAGAATGGTGGCCGTGACACGTGGCTCGTCTATGACCTTACCTTCGATGGCCGTGACACGTGGCTCGTCTATGACCGCCCGCGCCTGAGGTTAAACACCTGGGGCAGACGCACGAGATCGAAGGTAAGAAAGAGAGGGGGAAAGGGTGAAGGCGTTACTGATCCCTGCTCCTGGTCGCCCGCATACAAGGTTACCACCTATGGCGAATGCGTGAGTCGAGAGGAGATTTGGTCACTTATCATTACACGGCCAACTCTGAGGTTGGACACCGATAGCAGGGGTGCAATGATTAGTGGAAAATATGCTGGTTAATAACTTGCCCGGTTAGTAGAGATTGACTCAAATATTTAGTAGCAAAACGTTATAAAGTTTATTACAAGGAAAATTGACTTGTACAAATGGCCTATACCGCACCCTGCAGGCTCACCCTATACAAAATAGCCACTGGCCAGCTTACCCTGTACTCCACGTGTCTCGGGGAAAACGGTGCCCACACACACACACACATTGGTCGTTGTCTTTTTAATTTATCTCTCACTTAGCGTTTTTTCACAAATCCCTGTCTCTGGCTCGTGCGCTGGCAGGGATTCTTCCTTGGTTTCGGACGTGGATCTGGCTTGGATACTGGTATCTCCTTGAGTCTGCTGTAGGAGGTGGCTTCTAGTTTTGCACGCGCGCGGGACCAGTGTACGACTGTCGACTTCCACGAGATAAACTGCACTCTCGCGTGCCAAACTTATCACTGATCTCGGCTGCAAATTTCAGGCTATGTGTATGTGTGCCTGCCGGCTTTCCATTTGCTTGCGATCGTCTCTCTCTCTCCCTCTCTGTTGCATTGTCGCGGCTGCTCGCTGTGCCGGTGTGTGTGAGTGAGTATGCGTAAGTTTGCCAAGCGCCGGCGTCTGCCTCTGCTCGCTGTCGCCCGGCGGTGCCAGTGTGTGTGAGTGCGTATGCGGGCTTCGCTGATGTATGGGTGGCGTGGCGGGCCTTGTCGGTGTGTGCGTGGCGTGGCGGTTCTCGTTGGTGTGTGTGTGTGGCTTGGCAGTTATTTTGAAAACTGGCTGCTTAGTGGTGGACTATCGTTTTAAACACAGTGGTTTGTTTTCATTGCCTCTCCATGAGGACTTTAATACACTTACAAGCTAGGGGAATATGTATAGGCTTACGTTCTAGAAAAATTAAAATGAAAACTAAACCTAAGGAAAAGAACTAAGACTAAAAATGAACAAAAAAGTACTTCAAAAATGTGACGGAGTATGCTGCGTTACACCTTAGGTTGCCGCAAACGTCATTGGAGAGTAATTTCTTAATCTCCTGGAATTCGCATAAGCTGTCCATGACGGGACTATCCAGACTGGCCCTAAGGTATCTTATTACCCCTGGTGCCTTCGGAGCGGCTTGCTTCTGCTATAAAATGCGTCATTTGCGACTCCCGTAGCCGTATGACGGATTTACATATAAAGCAACGCGTCTTTTTAAAGTCTTTTAAATCCAAATATTTTAACTAAAAGTATTTAAAATATTGTTATGTCTGCTTAATATCAGGGATGCAAACCACTTGAAAATAAGGACTGGTTCGGTTCAGTGGTTCACACAGTTTTTGAACCGCCGGTTCGGTTCATTACGTGGTTTTTGGGGCTTACTGAACCGCGGTTACGGTTCGGTTCGGTTCGGTTCGCTCTTTATTCATTTAATTAACTAAAGATATTTTTGCAACAGGTATTCGGATTATTCATTAATAAAGACTTAGGTTTTCAGTCAATCGGGTTTTTACAGAACTTCGACGGCAATTCATCGCACGAAGCGTCATTATAAATATAAGCTTGAGTTTTCCTGCGCATGAAGCGCCCAAATTAATAAATACTCTTCAGCCTGCGCATGAAGCGCCACCCCACCACCTAGGTTTAATAAAATTAATTCGAATTACGCGCGACAAAAATAATAAAATTCAAACCACGCGCGCACTTTCAAAACACACAGAGCGCGCGCCACCAATCGATAGGCAGCCTGCTGATCACACCCAACAGTGTTATCGATATCGCGCGCTCTGCCACGATCAGTGACGTCTGCTGCCACCGCTGACTGCGCCAGAACCCTATAAAAGGCACGTATCAGCGTGCAGACAGGCATTCAGTACCCGGCACCCGCCGAGTGAACATCTTGGTAAGTTGATCTACTATTCTTCTCGTTTCAGATGCAGTAATCCCCACTCAAAGGGACCAACAGCGCGATTTTCAATCGGCTTTGGTCGGCTCCTGGTGCGCGATTCTCAATCGGCATCCGTGTCTGGACGGGATTCCCGGTCACATAGCACCGTCGCCAACCCGTACCAGCTCCCAACGTGCGATTTTCAATCGGCGGCTGGGCGAGCCACAGGGAGTGCGATTCTCAATCGGCCCCTGTCCTGGTTCCACCCGATCGACGCACTGCATCCAGTGGGGCACAGCCACGGCGCACGCGGTGAGGTACGTTCCAACCATTCCCAGCGTGGAACGACTCCCGGACCCCGAACTGGCGTCCCCCCGGCAACGGGTACAACGTATCAGATCGGCACCTGGCCCGATCCGCCCAGTCCGACGCTCTGCATCTGGTAACCCCCAGCCACGCCACACGCGGACAAACGCGCCCTAACCAAGCACCGCTGAGGATCACCCCGACCACTGGGTGAACCCCACAGGAACAGAAGAATACGAACCACATCGGCCCTAGCCACGGTTCCCCAAGGTGGACGCACTGCATCCACCAGAGAAGCCCCCAACCGAAGAACAAACCTTAGTTATTAGAACCCTCTAGGAATATCAATAAAATACGCACACACTCATTTAAACCATTCGATCTGTACTTATTGGGTCGTGTAAACGATTTCAGCAAATATAGGAACCAAGTGTCCCAGACACAAATAATATCTGTGACAACCCTGGCAACGGCGAGTTACATCCGTGCCAACGAAAAGAGGTCATTACACCGTATAAAAGTTCTCATTTCGTTTTGAAATCATACAACTTTACATATCAAGTGACGAAAACATCTATGGTCACTTCATATTGTTTAGAAACTTTGACGGTTTGAAATCGACTACTGAAAGCCAAGCGGATGAAAATAGTCAACTAATTACAATTTTCTTTTGACCTGATCAAGTAATATATTTGGCACATATAAACTTAAACAATTTTAACTCGAAATCGATATGCGATATGTGAAACACACCCTATTATACAATAAAAGGGCCTTAGCAGAATAAACATACAAAATATGCCCACGCTCCGATCAGCACCAAATTTAAATATGTTGTTACCATCAATGAGAAACTCACTCTCCTAAATTTGTAGTCTTCTAATCGCTATTGGAGTGGAGTTATGAGGGCGGAAAGATAAATCAAAAAACTCGTTTATCTTAAGAACCGCTTAACCGATTTGGATGGGTTTAATATATGCTGTAAGTTTCCAGAGCACAATTCAAAAAATTATTTTTGCACATTGCACATGAGCTTTAAGTAAGTGGACCCCCACGGATAATACAATCAAGACTTGGCTTATTACAATTTTGGGTCCTTAGCAAATTTAATAAGGTTTATGTTCTTAGCTTTTTTTCAAGAACTCTGCTTTTCCAAGTATTTTCGCAATATTTTATAGCTAGTTGCTGATTTTGCTTACTATTCGCCAGTAACTCAATACCTTGCTGAAGTGAACCGAACCGAACCATTTTATTTTTCGGTTTTCGGTTCGGTTCAGCATTTTAGAAAACACACCGGTTCGGTTTACGGTTCGGTTCCCGGGCGAAAAAAGCGGTTCGGTTCGGTTCAAAACCGGTTCGGTTCAGAACCGGTTTGCATCCCTGCTTAATATAGACTATATCTCTTTATTTTGGGGCAGAGTATTACCTTTTTTTGGGAAAAAAATTAAAATATCAATTACACAGTGTTACAGCCAAAATATACTTTCGAAATGACCTAGCACACGCTGTAGAGCAGGTCGAGTATAGCATTTCCTCATACTTGGTTTTTTCCTAACACCCCCAAAATCTGAAGATATGGCCCAAAAACCGCTTTTTGCTTTTTTACCTAACTTAAATAGATATAACTCGCGAATGGACCGTCTGATTGCTCATAACCTTATCAATTCCGATAGCCACGAGAGGGATCTAAAACATTATAATCAATGGTTTGACTAATTTAACGGGATGGCTGAGAAATGCGGCTTACAGATCAGGCATTTTCAAATTTTTTTGAGAAATTTGTACTTTGACCATCACTGGTTTAACTATTTTATTCTATGCGATTTTTCCTTAAAGTTTGTTATAAAAGCCCATTTAATTCTCCGTCGAACGGTTGTTGTCCCAATGAATTTGGATACCGTTTAACGAAGCTATGCGCGATTTTCTGAGTACACATTGACAATCTAGTATTTTTTTTTAGTGTGCTAACATATTTATGTTTGCTTTCACATAATTGCCCCTAAAAGTAAACTCAGTTTTGATTTGGCGCCAGATTCAAATAATATTTTTAAATACTTAAAATGCAAATATATATAAACTTCCATGTATCAAAATTTTTCGCAAATATTAACGGTCTCTGAATACTGTTATCTAGCTTACAAATAAATTGAGCTATACTGAGTAGATGTGGGCTGCAAGTGGATGTTATTATTTTTTAATGAGCTGACATTGGCATATTAAACAAAAGAGCCGTGCACAGCAAGAATCGTATACAGGTAGGCACGGTTAAGGCTTGTGTTCGTGGCGCAAGCCTTGGCCACGCCTGGACATATCTGGTCTAATGCAGAGAATTTAGCTGCGGGTTCTATTTAATGATAAACCCTATTGGTACCCAAGAAATTACTTTTCAAGTCCACAAACAAGGCCCAATGATAACTGTCTAACCACGATTGTAGAGAACCGCGAAAAAATACCATGGATGACCAATGATGAAGAATATAAAAACCACTATAACAGGATGGACGAACCATTAAATACCAAATAAAAACCCAGTCCTGAAACGCGGTGCAGAAGCATGGATTTTAACAGCAACGTATGAGGCGGCGATCGGCGTCTTCGAGAGAGAATTATTTGTTATTATTTTATTTATAACCTTTAAAAGTTGGAGATGGAAGTTGATGGATTCCGCACCCGAATGAATCTCGAACAGTAAGCGCTCAATGGGGATCCTACTCTAGTCAAACGCATAAATCAACAGAGACTGCGCTGGATAGGACATGTTACCCGGGTAGATAAAGAAGATCCAGCAAATAGACAAGACGTAGGCGGCTGGCATTGCCAACCCCAACCTTGTTGTGAACAACTGTCGCAAGCTCGCACGGAACAGAAGCGACTGTCGGGCAGTAATAGCAGTGGTCGAGATCGTCAGGCATATGTGATATAAATTTCGGGCCAAAAAAGAATCCCAAAAATCCATTAAGCAGCTGGTGCGTCGACACTCTTGGATTTATTTGTTTTGACTCACTTCAAATCGAGCCAATTACACTTGTTACGACGTCAGCTTGTGCGGGTCCTCGCCTCAAAAGAAGGCAATTTATTATGCGCTGAGTTTTAGACAGAGTTTTTAACGGGCCGGGCGTCGCCGCCCAAGCGAGCTATGCATTACCCATCGGTGCTTAGGTGCAAGCTGATGTCACTTTCTTCTCATTTTTACTTGGCGCGGTCCACTTTGGTTATTATTTGGTATTTAATGGTTCGTCCATCCTGTTATAGTGGTTTTTATATTCTTCATCATTGGTCATCCATGGTATTTTTTCGCGGTTCTCTACAATCGTGGTTAGACAGTTATCATTGGGCCTTGTTTGTGGACTTGAAAAGTAATTTCTTAGGTACCAATAGGGTTTATCATTAAATAGAACCCGCAGCTAAATTCTCTGCATTAGACCAGATATGTCCAGGCGTGGCCAAGGATTGCGCCACGAGAGCAATCTGCTTTTCACAAGCCTTAACCGTGCGTACCTGTATACGATTCTTGCTGTGCACGGCTCTTTTGTTTAATATGCCAATTTCAGCTCATTAAAAAATAATAACATCCACTTGCAGCCCACATCTACTCAGTATAGCTCAATTTATTTTTAAGCTAGATAACAGTATTCAGAGACCGTTAATATTTGCGAAAAAATTTTGATACATGGAAGTTTATATATATTTGCATTTTAAGTATTTAAAAATATTATTTGAATCTGGCGCCAAATCAAAACTGAGTTTACTTTTAGGGGCAATTATGTAAAAGCAAACATAAATATGTTAGCACACTAAAAAAAAATACTAGATTGTCGATGTGTACTCAGAAAATCGCGCATAACTTCGTTAAACGGTATCCAAATTCATTGGGACAACAACCGTTCGACGGAGAATTAAATGGGCTTTTATTACAAACTTTAAGGAAAAATAGCATAGAATAAAATAGTTAAACCAGTGATGGTCAAAGTACAAATTTCTCAAAAAAAGCTGAAAATGCCTGATCTGTAAGCCGCATTTCTCAGCCATCGCGTTAAATTAGTCAAACCATTGATTATAATGTTTTAGATCCCTCTCGTGGCTATCGGAATTGATAAGGTTATGAGCAATCAGACGGTCCATTCGCGAGTTATATCTATTTAAGTGAGGTTAAAAAGCAAAAAGCGGTTTTTGGGCCATATCTTCAGATTTTGGGGTGTTAGGAAAAAACCAAGTATGAGGAAATGCTATAGTCGACCTGCCCAACAATATGTACTGGGTCTCGTGAAAAGTATGTGCAGATTTTTTTTTTTTGTAACACTGTGTTATATCAATATATCGATTTTGTAAAAGTAATATATTTAATATCATTTGACATACACTGCCATGCACTTGAATAGGGACAAGCATTTTAAAGCGAATATACAACTATTTGACTGAAACAATCATATTAAATCAAAAGGCAAATATTTTTTAGCATTTAGTACTTCATTCTTTATTGAATTAAACAAAAAAGCTTTTTCAAATTAACGCAGTCTTTTGTTAAAAAATTTTTTTTCAACGAGCTCTTCAAAAAAGGCATATCTTTAGCATGCACTTGAATAGGGACACAGGTGATTTCATCATTCTGAGTAAAACTCCGCTCAATGAAGCTTATATGTTGACATCATATAAAAGTTTTAAACATAAAAAACTAAATTCGGTGGGCGTTCAAGCACTAACTGACGTAAAAAATGCAAAATAATTCGTTTTTTTACAGTATTTCATATAATTAGAAACACCTTTGCTTTGCTTTGATGTTCATGTGCTGTTAGAAAGTGTTTCTGTTTATGTGAAATACTGTAAAAAAACGAATTTTTCGTCGTACTCCGTATGGGGCTTTACGTACAACTCTCCGTACCGTATCGACACTTTCATTTAATAGTAGTTTTGAATTAATTTTCAAAGCTGAACAATGTGAATTTAAGTTTTTTTGAACAATTCGATGCTCTGCAGTACACGAAAAAATTTTTTTGTGCGGCCTTTCATATTATTCCCATAATTTGATGGGTTTTTAAGAAAATTGCATACAACACTTTTGTTTTTTCAAATTTTTTTCATCAATTTGCCAGTAAGTAAATTTTTACTCCTTTTAGGCCATTATTTTGCATTTTTTACGTCAGTTAGTGCTTGAACGCCCACCGAATTTAGTTTTTTATGTTTAAAACTTTTATATGATGTCAACATATAAGCTTCATTGAGCGGAGTTTTACTCAGAATGATGAAATCACCTGTGTCCCTATTCAAGTGCATGCTAAAGATATGCCTTTTTTGAAGAGCTCGTTGAAAAAAAATTTTTTAACAAAAGACTGCGTTAATTTGAAAAAGCTTTTTTGTTTAATTCAATAAAGAATGAAGTACTAAATGCTAAAAAATATTTGCCTTCTGATTTAATATGATTGTTTCAGTCAAATAGTTGTATATTCGCTTTAAAATGCTTGTCCCTATTCAAGTGCATGGCAGTGTATATATGCAAATCAGAAAATATCATCGATACGATATTTTAAAAATATTCGGCAACCCTAGTAAAAACGTTAAACCATAATTTCTTGATTTATAACGATAATTGATTTGAAAGTACTCTATAAGCGGCAAGTACCATTATGTTTCGGTGAAGGATTTATCGTTTAAATCGCCTGTAATGATCAAAAATATTCGATCGAATTAAAGGTACGTAACTTAGGAAATGCCAATATGGAATGGATAGTTCTATCATATTTTTTGTATACCCTTGGAGAGGGTATATTAAAATTGTCCGGATGTTTGTAACGCAGAGAAGGAAGCATCTCCGACCACATAAAGTATATATCAGAGCTGTAAACGAATGATTCATTTTTGAATCAATCCTGCGAATCATTCAGGCATCGAATTGACACATTTTGATTTAATTCAGTTTTTCCCAATCAGAATTGAATTGATTTTGATTTAATTCATTTCCAAAAAAAGAATTGAATTGATTTTGATTTAATTCAAATGAATTAGAAAATTTAATTGTTCAATTGATTTAAATCTGAATTAAATCAACTTCATTCATTTTGTCACATTTTTTAGTTTAAAACAACCAGTGGTCCGGAATATCTCACTCAAAATGAAAGTGTTGTAAAATAACCCTGTTATTTTAAAACACTCTGAAATATCTCTCAAATAAATAGAGTGATTTATTTTTTGTGTATAAGTGCATAACTCAGCGAAAGTGACTTATTTTTCGAGTGTAAGTGTTTATCTCAGTGAGAAACACATATTTTCATGTTTTTTCTGTTATGTGTTTTTCAATAACACTTATTATTGTGAGAAAAATATAAGTGTTTTTTCATTCAAAGTCTATGGAACGGGCATTTTTAACACTAAATTTCATTCACAGCGATAAGGGCCTAAAATTAAACACAGAGAACTTAATTTCTGTAAAGTAGTTTCTTACCGCGGTTATACCACAGTGCTCGGCAGAAGTCGTTACAAGCAATTTGTAAAGGAACTTTGACCTTGTGGGTAGAAAGCGCTGGAAAATTACATAAGAATCAATGCGTAAACGCAGTTCACAGCTACGGGACCTCCATGGTGATAAGACCGCTAAGTGCCTAAGACACTGCTTTTCAAAACCACAAGTGACCACACTCAATCAACAATGCGAAAGCAAATTACAATCATTGAAAAATACCGCTCACACCCCAGAGAAATGCGAATTCACACAGAAATGCGCGCTTTATATATCACACCCAAATATATCTATAACTACATAGCCATGATTATGAGAATACTCAACCGCGATAAATACCATGGATGACCAATGGTAAAGAATAAAGTCAAAGTCATAAAGAATGCTTCAAACCACTTTTTGCGTATGACAAATTATTTTATCGCTGAAATATACTAAAAAGGACCAAAAATTGTAATAATGCCAGACAAACTCTACTCTCAACCAAGTGAAAAATTATGCGTATCGACGCACGGCGCCAGCTGGGTGCAGCAGGTGCAGTGTGCTCTATCGAGACTCGCTCTGCACTGAAGCAGATGTCTGCAAAAACCAACTCGATTTTATCTGATAATGTTGGTTTTTACTGTTTTTGTAGTTGGGCTGCTCTCAAACTTAAGTTTCGTGCCACCGCTGGTAAAAAACATTATTCCCAATCACATCTACAAAGTAAATTATCATTACATTACTAATAGAGAATTTTCACTTATCTTTATTTAATTTCGTTTTTCTGTTATACTTTAACTGTTATTAAAAGACACTTAAAACATAAATGTTATTTTTAAGTGTTATTAAAAGACAGATAAATTTTTCTCTCAAATGTTTTCGGTTAACAGAAAACACAAATAACACAAAAATAAATGATAAAACTCAGTGAGAAACCGAAATTGCTTATGATTTTTGTGTATATCTCAGTGAGAAACACTTTGAAAATATGTGTTGAGAGTTATTCCGGACCTCTGGTTAACAATGCATGTGTTTAAAACACATATGATTTTGAACTGTCCAAAATGTCTAGTGTTATTTATCAGTGTTCGTTACAGTTACAGTTTTTGAAAATAACTAATATTATTCTTTAACTTATCCAAATTCGTTACAATGCGATAAATATAATTTGTAAAAAAGGGCGAAAATAAAACAGTGTGTAATTGCCTGGCAAGATGCAGCAAAGCAACTACATAGCTGATACCATTATTGAAAAGACAAACAATCTCACAAAGCTCGCTGCAGTCGAATTCCACTACATACCAGGACATATGAATATACCACAAAATGTTCTAGTAGACGAAAAGGCCAAAAATGATCCTACAGAAGATCCCTTCCTAGTTGTGAACTGAAGTCTAAAGGATGCAATCTGTAAAATCTACAGATCTATAAAGGACGGTTGGGATAAGGATTACCCCGACTTCGTTGCAAGTAAACCAAGAAGGTATTCCGATCTATTTCTATTTACGCTAAACAAACCATGGTTCAACACGAAAAACTGCAATCCAATAGCCAAAGATATAAAGTTATTAAATAGACCGCTCAGCGGAAGCGCGTTCGATAATTATACTCTAGCCAAAATGCATGCCTGGAACGATAACCGTTGCGATACGTGCAACAATAATAACTATTGTTTAACTTATCCAAATGCGTTACAGAAGACAGCAAACTAGACGCCATAGAGTAGTATTATTTGATTAAATACAACACTAGTTATAAAAGTTAGCTTAAAGTTTTTTGTAAAAATCATTATTCACATTACATGTAGCAAACTAAACTCCAACGCGTAAATAGAAATAGATCGGAATTCCCTCTTGGTTTACTTGCAACGAAGTCGGCGTACTCCTTATCCCAATCGTCGTTAAGCTATGTATTAAGTTGCTTTGCTGCATCTTACCAAGCAATTGCCCACTGTTTTATTTGCACCCTTATTTTTTCAAATTATATTTTTCACTTTGCTATTTAATTGAAACGCATTTGGATAAGTTAATCAATAATATTAGTTAATTTAAACAGGAAAATGTGACAAAATGAATGAAGTTGAGTTAATGCATGTGATTTAAATCAAATGAATGAACAATCAAATTTTCTAATTCATTTGAATTAAATCAAAATCAATTCAATTTTTTTTCGGAAATGAATTAAATCAAAATCAATTCAATTATGATTGGGAAAAATTGAATTAAGGGGGGGTATGGGTTTCAGCGTAAAAAAAAACACTTTTTTTGTGATTTTTTATCTCAAATATCGATTGAGCAATTTTATTCAAACCTTCTATACATTATTGAGCATAGTTTTGACTATGTTCTGTAAATTTTTCATGCAAAAATATTAAACCATTAGCCCGTGACAGAGCTTCCCCCAGGACGTCTTGAAAAAAAAAACAATTTGCGGTGTTCACTGTAACTCGGCCGGAAATTATCTGAAAATGAAAAACCATAAAAATTTAGTTAAATTATAATAATATAACGTATAGCTGCTATATTACAAACTGGTAGGCATATATCATGCTCCAAGGGTATACAAAGTTCGGTCGAGCCGAAGTTAACTTCCCTCTATTTTTTTAAATTATAATCAGGCCAGTACCCAATTCCAAAAACGATTGAATTGTAGTAAATTAAGCTGATTGCTGTTCTGAATTCCATAAATCGACAAGATTTATCGTCTTTATATAAAGGTGTGCTGTAGAGTCGGAAGAATTAAACGTAATGATATTTGAGACATAAAAGGTACAAATTCTAAATTAAATATTATAATATTATTAGACATTCTTAACATTAGCTTACTTTATACATTTGTTTGATATTAAAATACATTTTTTTTTAAATTTTATTAAGACATTAACAAAATATTGCATAAAAACCCAAATTGATCGTATGTGACCAAACCTGTTTTGAACTCCTCTTTATTTTCTTGGTGAATTTCAACCTTCAAACTGCACTACACTGATTCTACTTTATTAAGCTCCATTAACCCGTATTTGATATGAGATATTCAAATTATAAAAATACTTGGGGTCAACTTGATTATCACGTCAACCTGATTATCAAATAACGCAGCCCACCAGTGTTTTTGGCGCAGACCGGTTTCGATCTGATTATGGTAATATGGATGGCACTGATCAAAACTGCATCATTGGTTTTGTTCTATAACCTCATGTTTCCAACAAAACAGATTTTTTGACTTTTTGGCACTCTATTATTTATGGAGGCTACAGTACGCATAAATATCTGGATTTGTGAGTTATTTTTGTCAGAGCACATATGAGTGCATCTATAAAAAATTAAAGGCGCTATCAGGGAATCAAACCGGAACCGGAACCGTATACCGAAAAAAACCGATTGAAACTCAGAACCGGAATCGGAACCGATATTCTTAATTTTTTGTATGCCGGTATCCGAGAACCGATATTTTTAGAACCGAAAAGACCGAAAAGTACCTAAACGTTCTACTGGTACGGTTTCGGTTCTGAGTGCAACCACTAGACTGCGAAACGAGCAGTTAGATTTGGCGGATTTTTACGCAATTTGGCTAAGTTGTTATTTTCAAATAAAAAAAGATTCTGGCTTAAGGCCTGTTCGCAGAAGCGCGGAAAATTAATTTTTATGACGCACTCCATATATAAAAAAAAAGAAAAACTTTCCGCGTCTGAATTTATTTTCTGTATTCTGAGACACGCTAAATAAATGCCCAGTTGGCCTATCGATAGCTGACGTATCGATAGCGGTGTGGGTCGTGAGTGGATTGAAAGAACAGCTGATTAGAATTGCGGAAATAGCTGTAGCTCTTTATTTTGACAAGATAAATTAAGTATGGAGAAATAATTACCTGAGCGCAAAAGGAAACGGATTAAAAGTTTCAGACGAGGGGAATTGACGAAATCGGCACTGAAGGGACGTACTGAAAACGGACGTTTGCGTCCGAAATCGAAGGAAATCAGCAGGTGATAACAATACCCAACACGGTCATCATTTTTACCACCACCACAGCGAAAGCTGTGTCGACCACGGCCGGCTTGTCCTTGTTGGAGGTCAAAAATATACCCGATGCGACTGCTGTGGGCAGCAGTTTCAACTCCAGCGGCTCCCGAGGAGGAGGATTTTGAATTTACGACAAATAAAACTACAATTTTTGATGAAAACTAAAAGTATATTTGCCAATCTCTAGCGTAGCGTTTCAGTTGAGAGGAAAACAGCACAAGTCCAGTCAACCAACTTGGAATCAAGCGTTAAAAATGCTGCACTATGTACTCCAGAAACTGCTCCATCTGACCCACATTGTAGGGCGATTAACCAATCTAGCAAGCGATTATAGTTGTCCGAACGGCAAATATCCAAAGAAGCCTGACTACCAATTGTCCGGGACTAAGTCCGACATCTCAAATAAATTTACCTTGTTGATGACATGCTCGGCTCCCTTGAGACGATAGCAGGACTGCAAAGTGGATCAACGCCCGATATCTGTACAATTGTAGGCGTCCTCCTCAATCTGCACCTGCTCGAAGTCACAAATGTGTCTCAAACGGGCAATAATTTGATCCTAGCGCAACGGCTTAAAACGGAATTTGGTGCAAAGCTACCGGCATCAACATATATGTGTTCCTGTTATTTTGGCAAAATACACACTTAAATTTTTTTTTGTAAACAAAACAAAACAGCTGACCACCTGTGTGGCCGTTTCAGGCTTATATATGGGCACTAGAGCGGTCCCCATGTATATGAAATTTTAAAGGTCATGCTCTCACCCCCCTATCTGATACTTTTTCATGTATAATTAGCGTAAATAAAAACAAAACATAAACGAGAAAGGCAAGGCTAACTTCGTCCGTGCCGAAGTTTTTATACACTTGAAACCGCTTGTCTCAACGGTTAGCGACTTCGACCAAACTTCGCAGATCAGCTTAAAAACATTTAATATTACCCATGACCGTAATTGAGAGCGGTAATATTGAGAAAAACCCAGTTTTTCTCATTAAAATCCATTTTTCGACCGATCATTTGTATGGCAGCTACAAGAAGTAGCCATCCGATCCGGTCGGTTCCGACATATTAGCAGCGTGCAGACAAAAGAAGACTCTGTGCAAAATTTCAGCTCGCTAGCTTCAAAACTGAGGGACTAGTTCGCGTAGAAACAGACAGACGGACGGACAAAGCTTAATCGACTCAGCTCGTCACGCTGATCAAGAATATATATACTTTATGTGGTCGGAGATGAAAAAGTCGAGTTTTAACCGGCGCGACTGGCGTGTAAAGTTTTTGTATATAACTCAAACGCAGTGTTGCCTAGTATCACACATTTTTTTCATTTATAAGTAGTCGGCGATGATTTTATTTATAACCTATTCAAATGTAAATCTCTTTTTATACCCTTGGAGAGGGTATATTAAAATTGTCCGGATGTTTGTAACGCAGGGAAGGAAGCATCTCCGACCACATAAAGTATATATATTCTTGATCAGCATGACGAGCTGAGTTGATATAGCCATGTCCGTCTGTTTCTATGCTATCTCCTCCGTCAGTTTTAAAGCTATCTTAACCAAACTTTGCACGAAGTCTTTTGGTACAAATACGCTGCACATTTGTCGGAACCGGCCGGATCGGATGACTATAGCATATAGCTGTCATAGGAACGATCGGTCGAAAAACTAGTTTTAGTGAGAACAGGCTTGTCGAGATCGGACAACTATATAGCATAGCTGCCATACAAAAGTTAGGTCTGAAAAAAAGTCTTAGTGAGAAAAACTTTTTTGGTTTCAATGTTATCGCTCCCAACGCTCGTATTTATAAGTTTTCAATGATTTTACATAATTTCATACAAACTGCCAGGCATATATCAAGCTCCAAGGGTATATAAACTTCGGTCGAGCCGAAGTTAGCTGGCCTCTATTTTTATTTTTAAAATTTAAACAATGAAAGCAATTGAAATGAACTTATAACTTCGTTGTAAAAATTTGTATTTGGTGAACGTGTCGTATGATTAATATTTTTCAAAACTATGTGGCCCTGTCGCGCCCATTTAAAATTAAAATACAAATTTTTTTTTTACAATTATTAATTATACAACAAATATTAGCTTTGGGAATGCTGAGACCTCCTTTTTTCCATTTTGCCGGTTTGGGGACCGGCCTAATGGGCACACTAAAAATTTATTGTGGATGCTAAATAAATAAAGTGCAATTCTGTGGCAATAAGGAAAAACAGCACAAGTGTGTTTTTTCTACTTTTCAGGAGAGCAATTCTTAACTTTAAATGATTCTTTGAAAAAAGTGGTTGGTCGTAAAGCAAAATTTTTATACAGATTGGAAGCGTTATGGCTTTAATTATATAAATCTTTTTGAAAAATCAAGCTTTTATTTTTATAATTGGACTTACTGGCCAAAAATGCATTAGTGCTGTTTTTCCAAATTTAATTTTACGATATAGACGAGCACATCAATAGTTGTGTTGTTTTTCCATGTCAGTGTGCTCAAAATTGTGTAACACATCTCAACTTGTGTTGTTTTTCCATGTTCGTATCAGAAGAATTTTTTGTATTTTTTTTTAGTTGTGCGGTTTTTCCACAATATCTAAATTTTAACTTAGTTTGTAACCTTCATATTAATTGTATAACATTTATTAATTAAACAATATGCAGCTATCTAGAATCATAAAATCAAAATAATTTTTTTTATTGTACGTATATTAAAGCAGCAAGTAATTCACGTCGGTTTGACAATGCTAAAATCAACTTGGTAATATTGAAACAATTTTTAAACAGTATGTTTTTGGATGTATTTTGAATTTACAAATAGCATTTTTGGTTGTTATTTTTACTGATAAAAATTCTAAAAATCTTACTCAAGACCCCTGCTTGCCATCAGCAACTCTGGATCAACGTTGGGAATGTCACCGTTGTACAAACTTTTTCAAAAATCATGAAAACATGGATTAATTAGGTGTAGAATGCTTAGGAGATTGAGTTTCGTTCTTTGGAAATGAGTGACTCCGTAGCCAATATTTTTACGTCACTTGGGGTAAGTGAACTCATTCCTCTCTCTTATGACTTCGAGCAAGGAGTTTTGGTACTTAATTTTCCCAAAATCATTGCTTGTATATCGCAGCCATTTGACATCCTTCCAACCGAACGGCTGCTTTCCTTTCGGAAAAGAAGCTTCGTTTTCGCCAAGAATCCAAAATCGAAAAAATCAGCAGCTTGCATTTCAGTAACAAGAAATTGCTTTTTTGTACCAACGGTTTGAACAAATTGGTATCAGTCAAGTGGATAGTGGAATTCAACGCACGACTTCATTTTCTTCCACTCTATTACCGCATGGTCTACGTCGCATTCCATATGGATATGCCCGAGCACAAATTATTATTGGAGTTATCGGAACTTAAGTATTTTGAGGAGTTATGGCGGTAGTAATGACTTACATACACCGAAAAACTAAGTATATGGCTTTCAATTTCTGAAATATCATGTTCGCTTAGTTTATTTTTTCGACTTTTTTCAGCGTAAATCGATATATCTATGAAAAATGGTAAAACCTAAGAATACATGTCTCAAAAATTAAATTAATTTTCCTTTGAAATAACAGCATTAGTCGAGTTATGTATTAAACTTTCAGTAAACTGCTTTTGAAACAAAGACATAATTAAAGATGTGTACCTGAAAGTAAAAAAAGTATTTTGGAAAAAAGGCACATTTCGAGTTATGATCCATAAAATAAAAACATTTAATATGGAATAAAAGCTTAAGTCCAGATATGCCATCAGGTAATCAAAAATATCAATGTGGAATATCAGCATAAATCACAGTGTGAATTTTGGAATAAAAGCACATCGCAGATGTGTCATTTTTTTTAAATAAAAATAAAATAGGAATTCTGTCATAAAGCAGATTTTGAATAGGGAAGAATAACACAACTGAGATATGGTGTTTTGCCTTTTATAAACTTAAGCAATTTAGACTTATGTTGTTTTGTTTTACCGTAATATCTTTGTAACCAATCACTCGATTGTCCTGAAATTTTGACACAAAATGGAAAAGAAACCGAGGAAGCTATTGGTATTAATATCTCAATTTTGACATAACTCGAGATATGCTGTTATTCCTTATTGCCACAGAATTTAGCGTGCTAAATTGTTCGCGCTTCTCAGAACAGGCCTTTTGCAATACTTTTGTTCAGTGAAATAGAAAAACGCGAGAACTGTCTCTTTGAAAACAATGCATTCCTATGTGGCATTTTCTTAGACCCTCGTCTGAACAGAAAAGTACATGTGTAACTGCTTTGACTGATATATATTCAAGAATTTTATACACTTCTGTTCAATTGCAACTAAATGAGCAAAGCAGCTCTGACCTAACTTCTTTGTCTAAAAGTGAAGATGCAACTAAATGAGCAAAGCAGCTCTGACCTAACTTCTTTGTCTAAAAGTGAAGATGAAGTCGATTTTTATATGAATTTCTATGAAAATAAAACAGGACAATACAAATACTTTAGTATTTCCACAAAACAGCTAAATGGCATTAATCAAGGTTTTCCTGAACTTAAAACTTTTACAAAATAAATATGATGTACTAAAAAAATGGTCCGAAAATTCGACAATTCGATACAATTCCGGAATTGTATGAACTGTCAAAAGTTATTCTTGCTGTTCCAGTAAGCGTAAAACGTTTATTTTCCGGTGTGAAGTTTATTTTGACTCCGCAAAGAAATCATATGGACGGAAATTCATTGAACGCTATCATGCTTCTAAGAAATAATCATTAATTTACCTTTTTTGTAACTAATTTTTATTATTTTAAGTAAGTTTGGTGAAGACGTTGTTAATAAAATATTGTTTTAATAATCTTATGAATACAAACATGTATTAATTTTTATGGCAAACACACGCAAATGAAATTGATAATCTATATACATGTGTACTGCTGCTTACCCTCTTGGATTGGACTTAAGTTTTAAAATTTCTGTTAGTTTTATCTGTCCATACCGGTACGTACCGGAACGATACCGAAATAAAAAGGTACCGGAACCGGAACCGAATACCGAAACAGTAGCAGAACCAAAATAGAACCTTTTACCGAAACGTTAGTTTCGGTACGTACCGGAACCGAAATTCGTTTCGGTTTGATTCCCTGGGCGCTATATAAGTATAGCAGAAAGTGTCTAAATATGCAACTAAAAAAGTTTGATTTTGTTCCTCTGAGTAATTTAACACCTTACTTTTCTTTTCTTTCTTTGCGTACAAATCTGCCCAGCCGATACAACAACAACAACCAATAACCCGAAAATGCAACTTACCTGCCCATCAAAAATGGCTATGGTACACTAAAAGACTTTGTATTGGATCTTTTATTGGTCATACAAACGAAAACTTAAACAAAATTTTATTCAAAAAAAAAAAATGGAGAAATAAAACGTCTTATAGATAAAAAAGTTTTTCTGAAAGCTTATCGGCAACGTCTCGCTGAATACTTTGTCCAATCAAGTAAGCCATCTTATGAGCATACTGTAAATAAAATTTAGATAAATAAATATTTTAACAAATTAGTCAATTAAATCGTATAATATTAATTCTTATAATAATTTATTTATAAAAGGAAATCATTAAATTTTATTATCAAAATGCCTGATCTGTAAGATATATGTTTATAATCGAAAAATTATCTTCAGCGACAAAGATAATTTTTGATTAACGATGTTTACGTATACCAACCAATAGAATTGTCGAATTTGGTCTGAAGAGCCGCCAAAGGAAGTACAAGAGCAGCCAATGTACCCTGAATAATTCACTGCGACTTCAGGGGCGGCAGCATTATTGGACATCGGAAATCGCAACGTTACAGTCAATGGAGTTCCTCAGTAAAATTGATATATGTGCACACCAGAGAACTGCAAAACGTATCAAAAACGTATACGCATACGTATTGCTTCAAGTGCTTCAATGCTTCAATGCGTATCATGTCAAAAAACGTATGCGTACTTCAATACGCATTTTTTAAAAAATACGTATACGTATACTTCATAATGCGTATGCTTATTTGTACTACGTTTACGTATACGTCAAAAGTACGTACACTACTTATTTAAATTTGAGCCATACGCACACTACGCTTAAAATCTGTGCGTATACGCAAAACAAATGCGTATACGCACTTTTTTTCAGGGTTCTCAAAGTACCGTACAAAGTATCGTACTTATGTTTGGTACACAAAAAGTAGTAGAGTACACGGAGTGTAAAACGAATTTAGTTACAGACTTTGTGCTTGGTGAGATAATTAAACCCTTTACAGTGACTGAAGACTTATTAAATCGCCAAAAAAACCCAATGAGGATAAAAATAGTAATTATGAAAAACGTAATTGCCAACCAAGTAAAAAATTATGTCAGGATCAATGCATACTTAGGCGCCATTAAGGGATCTCAATGGTAATAAAACCGCGAAATGCTTAAGAAATTGATTTTATGGAACACAAACTATCACACATAACTGCATTGCCCTGTCTATATCAATACCAAACCGCGATTAATACATACCAAGGATGACCAAAGGTAAAGAACAGAGCCAAGATCTTAAAAACTGTTTCAAACCACTGTCTGTTACTGCCAAATCATTATATCGCGGAAAAATACCAAGGAGGATCAAAAAATCTAATAATGCCAAACAAACTTTACTTTGGAGATAGTGAAAAATCATGTCAGGATCAATGCATAGGCCCAATATGCAGTTAAGAGGTCTCCATGGTAAAAAAAACCGCAAAATGCTTAAGAAACTGATTTTCAAAGCCACAAATGATCACACATAACTACATTGCCCTATCTATGACAATACTGAACCGCGATAAATACCACGGATGACCGAGGGTAGAGAATAGAGCCAAGATCTTAAAAACTTTTTCAAACCACTGTCTAATACTGACAAATCGTTAAATCGCGGAAAAATACCAAAGAGGATTAAAAAAATGTAATAATGCCAAACAAACATAACCATTGAATAAATAAACACTCATTACAATTGGAACTATTTTTGAATAACTCTTATGCCATACATCTGGTAGGATTTTATACAAATTTACTTGAGAAAATTGTGGATAACGGTCATCCATGGTTCGCGTGGTTCACCATCTTCACCATCTATTCGCCCGTATTCGTTATAAAAATCCAATGTCATAATAAATGTTTGCAAATTTGGCGATCTTGGACCACTTGATCTTCACCTCCTTACTAGTCTATTTACTCGTTAATTAAATAAATATCAAATTTTGCGAATTTCGCAATATTTTTGGATTGGGTGGCCTACAACCCATATTTACCCGTCGACAGTTGCCAATTACTTATTATTCATAAAAATCTAAACTTATAAAATGTTTGCAAATTTCGCGGTTTTTTAGACCGATTTGCCATTCGACAATTGCCAACTACTAAATTTTTTAGAAAATTTAAACTTTAAACGCGCGACTTTATTTTATATTTAGAAGAAGATTAATAGCTATGATAATAAAATTTTAACGAGAGAACTGTTCACGGAAAGACCGAGGATTAGTTCTGGCTAAAATTAACTCAAAACATGATAAACTAGCTAACTAAGTATTCCGCTAAGTAAAAAAAAACCAAATGTAACGAAGACACTTAGATTTTCCATAGAAATTACAAAGTACGCATAAATGAAGCACAAATGAAGCATAAATGAAGCAAAATGAAAATGCCTACTGCTCAGTTAAAGTACGTATATAATGCGTACTTTTTCAAATGCTTCAGCTTACGTATACGTATTTCAACTTTTGCGTATACGTAGTACGCATACTCAGTTTTTTGAAATGCGTAGTGTGCGTATGCGTAGCCTACTATTTCTAATGCGTATGCGTACATATGCGTACTTAAAAAAATACGTAGTACGCACGTAGTACGCATTAATGACTACGCATTGCAGTTCTCTGGTGCACACATATTTTGCTTAGTTATAAAAATTTCCAGTGTTTTAATTGCTTTACTCATAGCAGCAAAAGTTGTAAAATTCTGATAAACTGAGCAACCAGTTTTTCCCAAATTTGAAACAGTCGATGGCTACTTCGACAGTCGACTCTCAGTGCTTTGAAAGTTTTTCATTTGATTGACACATCTAAATATTGTAAGGGCCTAATTGATATATTATATGACAATCTCGTATTGTCTAGAAGATGATAAATTTCAGTAAATCTAAGCAAAAAGTTTGTGTGGGGCCTCCATTAGCAAAGATATTAATTAAGACACCGCTACTTAAGATAGATTAAATTGCGAAAAGGCCAAGAAGAGTCAAAAGTAGTAAAAATCACACCAAATTATACCAGATGCGATGCATGAGCGCAATTCTACGTAAAAGGTTTCAACGGTCACAGATCCGCTAATTACATCAGAAATTAGTTTCCCAGAAAAAAAGGTATACTCATAACTGTATGACTGTGAATACCACGGATGACCAATATATGGCAAAAGTGCAAACTTTAAAATTAAATTATATAAGAACCATGGTCGACCACCAATTCTTTATTATTCGCGATCCATTGAGTAAAAATAATTTACAAATTTTTTAGGTGGGTTACCTTAAAGTAAACATTTACTAATCGGTCACCCCTTGACAAAATTTCACAGGTTTCCAACCTTGGATTATGCACATTCGTTGGGCACATTTTGATAGAAACGCGGAAACGTTTTTTCATAACTTCTTAACCAAAATTTAAAATTAACCAAAAATAATCAAACTAAAGATGGCAAAGATTCTTTGCTGGCTGCCTGCAGAAGTTTTTCACTGTAGGCTGAAATAATTGGACGAGTTGGACTACGTTTTTTGGAAACATAACATAACATTTTTGCTGTTAAATTACAGAGTGTTTAAAAAACCGTCCAAAAATCATTTTTTCTTTATTCTTGGATTGAGTACCACTTTTGAGGGATACAACAAGTAAAACGAGTTATGTTTTGCCCTAAAAGCTTAAACAAATTTAGTAGGCAGCTATTTTGACAACAAAAAAGTGATTTTTTTGGAACTACAAACACTTGGGGCCGTTTTAGAGGATGTTGAAGTGTTCAGATTGTAAAAACTTGTTCAGAAGAGTTGTTTGGTATCTCAATAGCTTCAGTTTTGCCAAGGAAAGTATGCGAAAATTTCTGATTTTTTAAAAGTTACACTCGAAAAAGTAAAAAAAAAGTTGTTAGGAAATACTCCCGGAAGAAAAAAAAATTCATGTTTTTTTAAAAACTTGTTCTGCGGACTGTTGGCTGCAACTTTGCCATCGATCATCTGTGATTTATTATCGCGGATTAGAGTTATAACATGTGATATGCATGACTGCAGTATAATCTTTTTGTCTGGAAAAACAAATTTCTGAAGTATATAGCGGTTCTTTGACCTTTGGACAACCTTTAACTTAGACTCGTCCTCTTGTATTGTATCTGGAATGATTTGGTTGGATAATAATAATTGTTACGTAACAGTCCATCTGTAAGGTAGATATTTATCTGCTGTTCATGTTTATGTTTCGAAGCCCTATTTGAAATCCGTGGTTGTAACTCCATGTTCAACTTTGAACTTTCACCATAGGTCATTCGTGGTAAACTCAGTTATCTATTTTTTGTCACAGCCATACAACTATGAACATTAGACTGAACGTCCCTTATATGAAAAATATTTTTTTTTGAAATGTTCTGTTCCTCAATGCGCAAAAAATTTGTAATATTTTTTTGTTAACGTAATGAACAAAACTTAAAAATTTTAAGGTTTGGTGCTGGCGCCATGGGTTTAAAGTTGCTACATTAAATTTTGATTTCCCCTTTTTCATTTTACGTTTTCATTAAAGCAACCTTGGATGCCAAAAGTTTTGGTTCAACTTAAAAACGGTTGATGTGCCAGAAACAATCAATGCTGTGTCTAAATTTAAACTGCAGGATCGGCATACCGTGAGATGAAGTGGTCCTTGGGCGTAAGCATTTTTCACCCAAACATTACATGTTCCGCTAGCTTTGTTCGCGTGGAATTCTTTATAATTTGACCATTGTCCATGAATGAAATAAAGTGTTGTGCAAATTGAAGCGCTGTGCTTTAAAGGTTTTGTACTAATCATGGATATGCATATGAGCCGATACCAAACCAAAACTAAAATGGCTTCCTCATTGAAGCAAATTTTCAAAAGATCATTTTTGAAAATGCAGATTCCTGTCCTCATTGTGTTGCTTCATCATATGCATCTTAACAATTTACAAAATGGCTGGCAACAAAGATAAACAAATGAAACGTAGATATTCAGCTTTAAATTATTTCGATATGTTCAGTCTAATGAACATACATTTTTTGTCTGAAAAAAAAAACAAATTTCTGAAGTATTTAGCGGTTTTTTGACCGTTGACAACCTTTAACGTAGAATGGCGCTCATGCATCGTACTTGGAATGACTTGGTTTGATTTTAACTATTTTTGACTCTTCTTGGCTTTTCGCGCCTTAATAATTCTTCAGTAATGGTGTCTTAGTAAATATCTTTGTTAATACGGGCCCAATTTGCGGCAGATTTTGCAACAGCTGAATAATTCCATATTGTCACATAATATATCAATTTGTACATTAACAAATTAAATTTGGCCCCTACAAAATTTAGATATGTCAATCAAATGAAAAACTTTCACAGCACTAAGAGTCGACTGTCGAAGTAGCAGGGTTCGTAAAATAACACACATTTGTTTTTTTCACGCCGTATATTAACACAAAAAAAAAATTCAGTCTGTAAAAAATTTTAATTTTCACACGTGTTACTAACAATTTTTTTCAGAAGAAAATAAAAAATTTTTTCATGATATTATCACGAGAATTTTTTTCACGCGTGTTACTAACACGAGTGAAAAAAATTTTTGCTAACATCTGTGAAAAAAAAATCCAGAAAATTTTTCACACAATATTTTTCTCGCGCGTGTGAAAAATTTTCAGAAATTTTTTTCATTGCAATAGTATTGGTGTGTATGTGAGACGCGTCGGCTAGCCTGAGCTCAGGCCGACTACAAACGGGGGTGGGTAAAAGGCACACACTCTTTGTGCGATCGAGTAGATTTGGGTTCATTACGAATTTCGTAATGACCTGCTGCAGCTGTGACCGCAAATATCCAGAATGAAGCAAAACATTCGACCTTTAACTCTGTCAGCAATGGTGACGCATGAGAGGGAATATCCCTTTTTATGAGGGCCATAAAAATTGGCGTACCTCAGTTTTCGCAGCTACCTGTTAACCGTCAATGGGTAAGGTAAGAGTTAACCATTTTAATAAGACAAATGCATATTGCAAATGAAATTGATTTTTTGTCTTGCCAAACCTGGTATTTTCATTTAGAGTACATTAAAAAATGGTATCAAATAATTTGTTTTGAATTTTATTCGCAATTAATACAATTTCTTTTTACTATTACTATTTAATAGTCGAATGTTTGGACTCAATATGGATATTTGCGGTCACAGCTCCATAGTTCTGCTGTGGGCAGGTCATTAAACAAATCTACTCGATCACACAAAGAGTGTGTGCCTTTTACCCACCCCCGTTTGTAGTCGGCCTGAGCTCAGGCTAGCCGACGCGTCTCACATACACACCAATACTATTGCAATGAAAAAAATTTCTGAAAATTTTTCACACGCGCGAGAAAAATATTGTGTGAAAAATTTTCTGGATTTTTTTTTTCACAGATGTTAGCAAAAATTTTTTTCACTCGTGTTAGTAACACGCGTGAAAAAAATTCTCGTGATAATATCATGAAAAAAATTTTTATTTTCTTCTGAAAAAAATTGTTAGTAACACGTGTGAAAATTAAAATTTTTTTTCATTGATGTTAATTATCATGGCAGAAAAATATCTTTTGAGCATTTTACGAACCCTGCGAAGTAGCCATCGACTGTTTCATAGACTTACAATAATTCGAAAAGTCGCAGTCAATCAAATGAAAAACTTTCAAGGAACCTACTGCTGATTTGATTTCCTAAGTTACAATTTTCGTTTTTCTGATTTTGATTTGACGCCGACTACTGAGATTTTCAAATCAGAAGTCAAAGCATCAGTCAAAAAAATTAAAACTTGTCGAAGTTTTTAAACACTGAAAATTTCCATTCTTTTATATAAAAATTTAAAAAATACATAAGCATATTTTAATTAAAACCATTAACTATAAAAAAATAATTAAATAAATTTGTCTAGAAAATATATATATGTGCAATTTTAAAATGTGTGATATCCCCAAGAAGAGGAAAAATTCTGATTTAGCAGAAAAAAGCACAAAATTTTTTTTTTAAAAATCGAGCGATTTAAAAAAAAAAAATTTTTGCCTGCGGCCCATTTTTAGAAACGCTCACCGAAAAATGAATATCATTGACTACAGTTTTTGATGTTGGATTATATATTTGCCTCAAAGATGTAATGAATCCTGTCTTTATGATTCGGGAACCGTTTGTGAAACATAAATTTTCCCAAATATACGAGATAATTATCTTTTTCCGCCCAAAATGTGACAATTCGGACTTTACGTCCCGCCAAAGTCTTTATATGTTTTGCGTGTGCGCACGTGTGGAGGGATCCACAAAGTTTTTTGAGTGGTTAACAGTTTCGTGTTGAAACATCATCATTTAGGCAATTATACGATTTCCAGCAATCTGAAATGATTGTGGATCCTTCAGCTATATTCTCTTTGATAATTTTCAAAAGAGTATCCTTGCAGCGGTCTTCCACCGGAATTATAAAGAATTTTTCGGACTCTCGCTCCAATCCACAAAAAAACCACATTTTCACAATTTTTTCACGTAGAATACACTTGTGGCGCTTGGGCACAGTAAATTGACATTTCGTGCACTCCATTTTAATGAGAAACATTAAATAACAAATTAAAAACCCATTAAATTTTAATTAAATGTGACACATTTTCCAAAGAATATGTATATTTTTATACCCGTTACCCGTAGAGTAAAAAAGGTATACTAAAGTCGTGCAAATGTATGTAACAGGGAGAAGGAAGCATTTCCGACCCTATAAAGTATATATATTCTTGATCAGCATCAACAGCCGAGTCGATTTAGCCATGTCCGTCTGTCCGTCCGTCTGTCCTTCCGTCCGTCTGTTTGTATGAACACCTAGATCTCAGAGATGGTAAGAGATAGAGGTTTGACATCTATTGGACAAATGCTTCTTTTATCTGCACGCAGATCAAGTTTATTTTTGATTTGAACCTTCTAGAGATAGTTAGTAATTAGCAAAATGAATCGATTTGCTGAAGAAATGATAAAGATCGGATGAGCGGTTCTCAAGTTATTTGTAAAAATGTGATAAATAGCCGAGTTAAAAAAGTGTTGAATAATTTTCAGATGTTCACCCTAAGGAACGCAGGAACACTGTTAAACATGATTTTTCATGAGTAACGGGTATATCGAAGTCGGTTAGAGCCGACTTTAACTTACGCTTTCGTTCAATTATAAAATTTAAACTTCAAAATTCGTTTAAAAAGAAACCATGGAAGACCCCCGCGAATTTTTTGCATGAAAATTCATCATAATTCGCGGTCCAACGAAGGGAATTTTTTTAGAATTTTCTGAGGTGAGGTCCCTATACTAGATAATTACCAGGGTTTTTTATTGATAAAAAAAAATGGTAAAAACAATCGTTTCAGTATTTTGCGCTTAGCAAAACTTTAAATTGGTTTCATTTTCTATAATTTAAGGTACTCATTATATTTGTTAGATATCTAATATAGTAGTAGTGGTAGTAGTAGTTTATTTAATTTGTTCTGAGAATTTCCAGATTATTTTGTTGACATTGGCAGTTTGCCGTCAGTCATATTTACATGGAAAGGTTTTATTACATATATTTAGTTTTTGTTTAATTTAGGTCTAAAAAAATTCGGTTGTGATTTCCTGTCTATATCTTAACGCTTCGAAAATATAAATTGCCAGTGTGATCCAACGATGTTCAACGAAGTTTGCTGCCAATACACAAGTCGTAATTTTTCCAGGATTAGACATTCAGCCAGGAAATGAAAGGCATCCTCTTTTTCGTGCCTTTTGCAAAGCGTGCATTCATTCTGTATACCATCTCTATATGTCTTGAAGTTCAGTGCCATCACATCACATCGAGCGCGGAATATTTGTGAGATTACTTTTTGCTTATAGCGGTCATTAAAATAATTTCGATCGCTTAGAGAGAAACTAAGTTGTTTGTACAACCCCCTGATTGTGCTTTTCTGGGCCTGTTCAATATATTTTTCACGAGTGCGTTCCGCTATACGCTCCAGTATGTTGTTGTGTGGCGCTGTCCATGATCGATGGTTTTGGAGGTCTAGAGGGACGTTTTGCTCAGCAGCTAGAAGACGCCATTTATTGAAGCATTGAGCTTCATTTGTTAGTAGCAGTTTCGCAGTTTTATTCACCAGTCTTGTTGCTGGTTTTTCCATCACCTGCCTCATGTATGCAAAATGCGTGTCCAAGGTGTAGCCATACAGCTCGGGAAGTCCGGTCTCAATATAAATTGCATAGTTTGGAGAGTTTTGTGGCAGCTGGAATATTTTCTTAATTAAAAACGCCGCAACTTCTCCACATCTTCATAACGGAAAATTCCCCACACCTGTGAGGCGTAGCACAGAACGGATCGGGCGGTTGCTTCATACATCTTATTTTAACATTGTTACTCATTACTTTGTTCCAAGAGCTGTTTAGCGCCATGATGGATTCCTTTAGCTTTAGACGGAGGTGCGTCGAAAATTTTCCATTTGAGGTCATAGTAACTTCAAGATACTTGTAAGATGTAACTCTCTCTACATACGCACCGTTTAAGCTCCATGTTTCCACCTTGAGCTGCACGTCCTCTGCCATCCCTAAGCACGAGCACTTTTGACCAGGCACCGAAAATAATGATTATAATCAAACACCGATTACGGCTAGTGCATAAGGAATTTTATTAAGTTTGATGGATGTACCTAGTAAGGCGACCAAATTGAATAAGATCCACACTCAAGATTTCAATAAAAGGGATATTACAATGCGGTTTTTAAAAAATTAAATTTTGTTTAATTATTTAACTTTACAAATTACAGTTTTTGCAGCGAGTCCTATGAGAGATTGCATCTCAAATCCGATAAGACCAATTTGAGGGCAGAAAAAGATCATTCGACACTTAATTGCGTTGCGGGAACGGCATGTACCACTTTTCTAAACTGTATCCAAGTATACTTTTAGGGGCATTAATGTTATATCAATATATTTTCTGTTAACACACTTAAAAAATATTTGTGCTCGGAAATAAGGAAATAACTTCGTTAAAAAGTAATCAATTTCATAGAGACAACATTTTATCAATGCAGAATTAAATAATCTTGTATAAATAAATATGTATATTATAAACTGTCAAAAAAAATGTTGAAGATGCCAGATCTCTAAGACCATTGAATATAATATATAATAATTTCTTGTCGCTATCAGAATTAGCAAAGTTATACAAAATCATATGGTCCATTCCAGAGTTATTTTAAATTAAGTGAGCCAAATGAGCAATAAACGTTTTTTGGGCCATACTTCAGTTTTGGGGGTCCCCGATGAAAACCAAGAATGTGGGAGTGCTATATGCGATCTGCTCTACAGCGTACGCTAAGTCATTCCCTAGGTTATTATAATTTTGTTAAATTTGTAGCAAGGTGTAATTAAAAAAATTTAATTTGTTGAAAACCGCAATGTAATATACCTTTTATTGAAATCTTGAGTGTGGATCTTATTCAATTTGGTCCCCTTACTAGGTACATCCATCAAACTTAATACAATTCCTTATGCGCTAGCCGTAATCGCTGTTTGAGTAATATTTTTGCACATGTGTGTGCTTTAACGACCTTTATGATAATCAAACTATCAATATTATGCTGGCTTAAGGTCTCGTTATGCTTGCGCATAACTCCAAAAAGGAGGAACACATCACATCACACCACATCACCTGCTTTTGACTTGTCAAGTTTAGTTTAGTTATATTTAGTTTTGCAGTACTCGTTTAGTTGGTTTAGCATTTTTTAGAGCTGGGGTGCTGAATCCGCTAAGAGCACCATATCATCCGCGTACAGTAACATTTTTATATTCATGTTGCCAAATGAAATTCCTGCTGGTAATGCTTCCGAAATATCGTTTATGTAGAGTGAGTATAACAGCGGACTTAGCAAGCAGCCCTGCTTTACTCCTGTGTTACTTTTGAACCAGTCTGATAGTTTTGAACCATCCCATACAGCTGCTATATTTTCCTCATACATTTTCTGTATGACTCTCAGGAACTTCGTCGATAGGCCCATATTGCTGAGCTTGTAAATACGGCTCTTCCTGTCGATTGTGTCAAAAGCAGCCTCTTGAAATCGATATAGCTTGCGTAAAGTTTCCTTGTCTCTTTAAGATGGGTTGTAACTATTGAAGACAATATAAAGATGGAATCGACTGTTGAAAAATCCTTTCTAAACCCAAACTGGTTTTTGCCCAAAAGATTTTGTTCCACTACCCAATTTTCCAATCGCATGAGAAGCGTTGACGCAAACAGCTTCATGGTCGAATTGAGGAAGGATATGCCCCTATAGTTGCTCGCCTCTGTTTGTGTACCTTTTTTGTGTATGGGGAATATTACGGTCTGTTTAAAGCTATCAACAATGCCGCTCAACTGAATAGGTTTGACTTTTATTTTAGGTTTGAAACGTTGTATCTCTGTAACGAGTACTCCGATTTGAGCGAAATAAATTTTGTTTCATAAAAAAAACAGTCATTTGTGAAATAGCAAAGTTTCTGTTGGTTTTATTTTTATATCATTTTTAATATTTCTTGCTTTTCTTTCAACTGAGGCGTATTTGCTCACCTCACATTTGATCGAAGTATGCTGTGAGCCAATCCTAGCGTTGCAATCTCCTTTAAGCATAACGTTTCTATTGTCCAGTTCCAATAGTTGGTCGTACAGCTGTACGTAATTTGCATCCCAGTTGTTGCAGTTTAGGTAGACCGGCACAATTACCAGTGTTTCTGAATTTAGTTTGAGTTTTATAATCGTTTGATCGTTTACTGTGTCGAAATCCATGTTAATGTTGTGGTGTGCAGTTTTTCGGATACCAAAGAGGCATCCGCCAGATGCTCTTCCACACGTAGATACACGTGTAGCCATTTCCCAGTGTAGGTTATAATCAGCGAAATAATTTTCGTAATATGACTTATTTTTCTCAATAAAAGTTTCATAGAATAGAAATATATCATGGCCTTGAACAAAATTAAAGAATGTGGTATGTATGCGCTTATACTTGCTAGTTCTGATATGTTGTATGACAAAATTTTTAGACTTACTGTGCTATTTTGTATGATATTTATATGACTGACGGCATTAATATTAAAAATTACAATTTTCTTTCGAAATTACGTGGATACTTTTAGAGAAGTCGCCCATATTTATATTTTCTCCAGCTGAACTTGATGTAGTTAGGGCTATAGACGATTGAGTGTTGTGTTCATATAATATCTCATTTAGTGCCAGTGCTCCATCCGCGTTGTCCACACATGAGTTTGTTGTTCCTGTTGTCATATGTAAACTTTATCCCATTTATCAGCAAAGTGTCATCTCGCATAGCGACCTTCACATTTTCACGCTTTGGAAGATCTTTTTAATGGCAACCAGTTTACGAATTTTCTCCCTAGTTTCTGGTGGGAAATCTCTGTGAGCTGTGACCCCAAGCGATTTGAGCTTTTTGTATTCCTTCAGTAGGCGGAAAACTTCTTGCGTTACGATCAGTAAGCTGACGATGACGCCAGCACCACCTGCTCTGCCTGGCCTTCCATGCATATAGATTTTGCCTTTTCGATGGGGTTTTCTTCAGCGGATACTTGAAGATGCTTTACGACGTTTTTCTCGTTTGCTTTTTTCATAAGAAAATCCAGTTGTTCCTCCAGGGCAATACGTCGTTGGGGACGGTACTTTATTTTTAAACAGCTGTTCGGGCTCACCGCATGTTTGTTTTCCTTGTTGGTTTGGAGCGATTTTTGTGGAGTGTCCTCTTTCGCCGTTATCCTCTAAATGCGAAACACAAGATTGTCAAAGACTGAGAAAATATTTTACAATCTCACAAATAGGAGGCCCGGTCTTTGTACAACAATATCAGCATACGGCAGGTGTCTTTACTTAAGTCGCCGCCACCGCACCGTGGTCCGGCTTGTATGGGGAGAGCGGCCAAAAATACTTCTAGTTGAGGCAGGGACTTGAAACTTGGCGCAAATTTTTTTTTTATTTATCCTAAAATAATATGTAAAAATCAGCCAGATCGGACAACTATATCATATAGCTGTCATATGAACAATCGGTCTGATATTCAGTTTTTATATGAAAAACTTTTGTTTTTCATTTTATTGCAACAAAACTTTGGAAATTTTCGTATATAACCTGGGAAACTTCAGTAAAAATCTGGATACTATAGGTTATAGCTGCCATAGCACAGTGGTTGCGCTTATATGGAGAGTGCGGCCAAAAATACTTATAATAGAGTTGGGGGTCTGAAACTTGGTATATAAATAACTCGAATTGGACACTCTTAGATGCCCTTCATATTTTGAAGATATGGTTTCTTTACAAACAAGCCAATCATAATGATTATTCAAAAGTCTCGATCTGTTGCGCCTGCAGTTTTTCCAACACAGCTCTAATTTTTTACAAATGTATTCCAAATGTATTTGGAACCCCTCCAGATTTGGTTTGTAACCCTCATGTGTAAGGTCTATGGCATCGAGGATTTTCTGCACTTTGTGGGGACGTAAGCCGCTTTCTAGACACTAAATCTCAAAAACATGTAATCGAGATAATTCGCATTGATAAGTTGTGCCTAGAAAATGAATAAATTAAAAACTAAAAAATCAAAAAAAGAAAACACAAAACATAAAACAAACAAGTAAGAGTGTTGCGGTCGAGTGCCCCGACAGGAAAATACCCTGTTCCAAGTAATGTCGTTCCTATAGCGGTATACACCTACAAAAATGCAAAAATTTGTGGCTCTATCTCTTGTAGTGTGTGAGATTTACGCGTTTATACAGATAAAAGGACTGATTTTCGCTGTTTAAAGATGGAGGAGGAGGATTTTTCGAAATCTGAAACAAACTCGAGCTGGGTACGGTATACACCTACATACATGCAAAAATTTGTGGCTCTACCTCTTATAGTCTGTGAGATTTACGCGTTTATACAGATAAAAAGACAGATTTTCGCTGTTTAAAGATGGAGGAGGAGGATTTTTCGAAATCTGAAACAAACTCGATGTGGCTACAGTATACACCTATTTAAATGCCATAAATTGTGGCTCTATCTATTACAGTCTCTGAGATCAACGCGTTCATACAGACAGACAGAAGGACAGACGGACGGACGGACAGACGGACGTGGCTAAATCGACTCGGCTGTTGATGCTGATTAAGAATATATATACTTTATGGGGTTGGAGGTGCTTCCTTCTCCCTGTTACATACATTTGCACAACTTCATGATCCCCTTTTTCCCATTTTTAATGGGAACAGGGTATAAAAACATAAAGCTGGTTATGTAAGGTTAACCCGGGCGGCGTTCAGGGCCCTTCATCTATGATGTAGGGGTGCAACTACCCACTGACCCCCATGACCCCCCATCACTACCTCCGTGAGCCCCTGGCAACACCTTTGTCCGTCACGCAAATACAAAATTGAGAAAAAAAACATGCATTACGTTACAAATTAGTACACGCGCATGAGCGGATGGTAGCAAGAACACTTTACATTTTTAAAATCTTAAAGTATTAAGAAACAATATGTCATAAAGGATTGTGAGGGCTGAGGAGGGCGACACACTTAAAACTTTAACTAAACATTTGACACTCGAACCAAAAACAATCACAAAAATAGACTAATCTAAAACGATTTACACAAAATTAAACACGAACTTTCTTTAAGTTAAATTGTAGAAGTTAAGTCAATACCTTTATGAACAATATCCATTTTACACAACTTGACTTAATATAGCTTTTATGCCAAAATTTAATTTAACAAAATTAGCATGTGGCAGCGAGCGGCGTGCACTGTACAAGACAGATGAAGAAAAGGTCACACTTTCGATGGTATTTTAAGAAAGCACCGTTATAATCAAAGCAAAATAAGTATGCCACTGTGAAGCTTGAGCAATTAGCTGTTAATTAAGGCAAAATTTTAACATTCATTTTTTGATTTTTGGCCTATGGCAGCAACCATTGTGCACCGGTTCGATTGTTTATCTTGCGTTCTTGTGACAATTGGGGGATGCAAAGCGGAGCTCAGCCCAAACACGTCCGACTCACACCAAAAGCAATAACAAACCTTTAATATATGTTTAAAAAACTAAAAACTAAAAATCGCATTACTATGTGTAACGTCCTCATCGGAAAATAAGTTTTTTTTAATTTAACAATGATTTTTAATAATGGTTTTCCAAACTTGCTTTATAAACAGAGTTTCTTATGCCAAAATGTGTAACGGCATGAAACTACTTAAACATCAGGTGGAAAAAAGTGTTTATAATAGATTTTTGCCTGCTGAATCTGAATGAACATAACCTCAATGTAAAAAAAATGTGTTTAAATAACACAGTGCAACACATAAATTGGTTACGCCTTTGGACCCCGACATTTTTTAAGAGCATACCGAAACTAAAACGAGGAGGCCAAGCTAACTTCGTCTTTGCCGAAGTTTTAATACCCTTGCAAATGTTTTAATACAACAGAGTTTACGAACGTCAGCAATAAAACAAACCATTTTTCTGATAAAAGCCACTTTTCGGCCGATAGTTTCTATGGCAGCTATAAGATATAGTCATCCAATCTTGACCAAAACTTCCAAATCTGTGTAAAAGCGTATAAAACTAATAATTGTCAAAGCGGAAGGCGTTTACATTAAAAACAAAAAAGTTTTCTTACAAAAACCCACTTTTCGACCGATAGTTCCTATGGCAGCTATAAGATATAGTCATCCGATTTTGACAAAAACTTCCAAATCTGTGTAAAAGCGTATAAAACTAATAATTGTCGAAGCGGAAGGCGTATACATTAAAAACAAAAAAGTTTTCTTACAAAAACCCACTTTTCGAACGATAGTTCCTATGGCAGCTATAAGATATAGTCATCCGATCTTGAACAAAACTTCCAAATCTGTGTAAAAGCGTATAAAACTAATAATTGTCAAAGCGGAAGGCGTTTACATTAAAAACAAAAAAGTTTTCTTACAAAAACCCACTTTTCGACCGATAGTTCCTATGGCAGCTATAAGATATAGTCATCCGATTTTGACAAAAACTTCCAAATCTGTGTAAAAGCGTATAAAACTAATAATTGTCGAAGCGGAAGGCGTTTACATTAAAAACAAAAAAGTTTTCTCACAAAAACCCACTTTTCGACCGATAGTTCCTATGGCAGCTATAAGATATAGTCATCCGATCCGGTCGGTTCCGACATATTAGCAGTGTGCAGTAAAAAGAAGACTCTGTGCAAAGTTTCAGCTCGATAGCTTTAAAACTGAGAGACTAGTTTGCGTAGAAACAGACAGACGGACAGACAGACGGACAGACAGACGGACAGACGGACGGACAAAGCTCAATCGACCCAGCTCGTCGCCCTGATCAAGAATATATATAGTTTATAGGGTCGGAAATGAATATTTCTATGCGTTGCAAACTTCTGGCCAAAATTATAATACCCTTTGCAAGGGTATAAAAATCCCCAAAGGTCTTGGCACTATCACATCGTAAAGGTCCTTTTTTAATACCCAACATATTTTCACCCCAAACTGTCCATATATCAAAAACCGTTTGGAATTTTGTTTTTATATCTTTGGCAAAGTTAAAGATATAAACTAGAGGAAAACTAGTCATGAATTAACTGACCCAAAAAATTGTCATACAATTTTTTCATGTTTTTCGCCTGAAACGGCTAAACTACTGGGAATTTGAAAAGCATTTCTTCTGCGAAATTATCCCAAAGAACAATATAAACAAATCTCTAGTACACGCCAGCTTCATACGAACACCCCTTCACACCGTTTTGATACTCAGTCTATTCATGACTATTTTTCCTCTAGTTTATATCTTTAACTTTGCCAAAGATATAAAAACGAAATTCCAAACGGTTTTTGAAATATGGACAGTTTGGGGTGAAAATATGTTGGGTATCAAAAAAGGACCTTTACGATGTGATAGGACCAAGTCCTTTGGGGATTTTTTTAGTTCCGGTATGCACTTAAAAAATATCGGGGTCCGAAGGCGTAACCAGAAAATGACGTTAAAAATGTTGCACAGTGTAATATTTGTATTAATAACACAAGTTTACAAATAAAAAAACTTTTTCTAATCCTCTACAATCTTAATTTTACTAATTTCGAAGATATCGAGAATTTTGTTTCACTTTTCTCGAAAATTTGAAAAAACCGTAAATTACACCGTTATTTTCACCAAGAAAATTTTTTTTTTTAATTTCTTTATCTATTGTATGATGTAACCTAATGTAAAAGAAATTCAAACACTGTTCATACATCGAAATCTGTTGGAAATTGTAGAAGTTATCAAGCATTTATCCGCCGTTACACGCGAAGGAAACCAACAAAAGTCACCCATCATGTCCTCATCCCAAAATCCTTGATAGCGGCGTTCCATACTCCTCATATCCTGATGAAATCTCTATGCTCATCACATCGCCGATGTTTTTAGGGCAGAAATCCAAATGAGAATCCAAAAAATGAAGTTTCAACGTCATTTTTATACCCTTGGAGAGGGTATATAAAAATTGTCCGGATGTTTGTAACGCACAGAAGGAAGCATCTCCGACCACATAAAGTATATATATTCTTGATCAGCATGACGAGCTGAGTTGATATAGCCATGTCCGTCTGTTTCTATGCTATCTCCTCCGTCAGTTTTAAAGCTATTTTAACCAATCTTTGCACAAAGTCTTTTGGTACAAATACGCTGCACATTTGTCGGAACCGACCGGATCGGATGATTATATCATATAGCTGTCTTTAGTGAGAAAAACTTTTTTGTTTGAATGCTATCGCTCCCAACCCACGTATTTATAAGTTTTGAATGATTACACATTTTCACCAAGATTTGTCGAAATCGGACAACTATGTCTGAAAAAAAGTCTCAGTGAAAAAAACTTTTTTGATTTCAATGCTATCGCATCCAGACTTGTTAATGATTTTTGTTACATGCTACAACAAAATTCTGCCAAGTGTGATCAAAATCGGATTACTACAGCGTATAGCATCCATAGGAACGAAAGGCCGAAAAATCAGTTCTAGCGAAAAAAACTTTTTTGAACACTACACTATTCAGTTATGAATATAGTGAAGACTATATTGTATAGCTGTCAAATAAAAAACTGGCAGGCATATATCGTGCTCCAAGGGTATATAAACTTCGGTCGAGCCGGAGTAAGCTTCCCTCTATTTTTACTCCTGATAGCAATACAATGTGCAGCGTTTTAGTGTAATGAAAACTTTAATATACAGGGGTGCCCTGGAAATCTCTAGAGATTTTCGTAAAAACGAAGTACTTAAAACTAAACTGGGACTACTTTATTTACGAAGTGCCAAGAATCCGACCGCCTACTAGATTATGTGGAAGAATAACCGTACGCATCAAATCTGCTTGGCTTCGAGCAGGCGGTTTCAAATCGCTTAACTTTAGTCACCTAATCTAGTAGCCAGGAAATATTTGACGCTCTTAAAATATAAATTCAAACAGATTTAATATGAAATGCTAACGTTTATACGAAAGCTTCTAGAGATTTCTGAGTCACACCCGATAATAACCAACTTTACCAATTTTCTCATAATTTCTTATTCAATTTGTGACGGATATTTTTAGTTAGGACTTCTGAAAGGGGATAGCAGAAAAAGCACACAAAAACTGCCCCCACTCCGATCAGCACCAAAATTAAATATGTTGTTACCATCAATGAGAAACTCACTCTCCTAAATTTGTAGTCTTCTAATCGCTATTGGAGTAGAGTTATGAGGGCGGAAAGATAAATCAAAAAAGGCGTTTATTTTAAGAACCGCTTAACCGATTTGGATGCGTTTAATATATGTTATAAGTGTCCTCAGCACAATTCAAAAAATAATTTTTGGACATTTTTATTGCCAATTCTTTGGCCCGAAAAAAAATTATTGAAATTTCAAATAATTCTTTTATGGTGTTAGCCTTTTGCGACACCGACAGTTTTTTGCTGGTTTTTTCATCAAGAGGTCCCTTACAACATATAATTTTGGCAAACACACCCCAAGCTGAAAAATAAACCTTACATTATTATTTTTCATTAATATTTTATACATATAAGGCACACTGTAAATCAACTTAAAAGGGGGAAAAAGGGGAAATTTTTTGTCAATTCTGTATTCTGTCAATATTTTAAAATATATTTGTAAAACTATTCAGATGTTTTATTGGTATTCACTATGAAGATGATTCCCGATGTAACTGCAAAAGTTTTACATTGTTAAGGACTTGTTATTGAAAAACAAGCAAAAAAACTAAGAGTTGAAATCGATTTACACCTCGAAAAAATTATATGAAAATTTTAAAAATATTTTTTTGCCTAAGAATTGGTAATAAAAATATTTGAAAAAAATTTTTTTTGAATTGTGCTGAGGACACCTAAAACATTTATTAAGCCCATCCAAATTGGTTAAGCGGTTCTTAAAATAAACGCCTTTTTTGATTTATCTTTCCGCCCTCATAACTCTACTCCAATAGCGATTAGAAGACTACAAATTTAGGAAAGTGAGTTTTTCATTTATGGTAACAACATATTTAATTTTGGTACTGATCGGAGTGGGGTCAGTTTTGGTATGCTTATTCTATTATGCCCTTTCCAAGAAATGAAGCGACAACACAACAGAACATATTCCACGCGTCCTCCTCATCCTTGGACAACATTAGATTTAATTGTGAGTTCTCGAGTTTTTAATTTGCGGCCCAACAAACACACCCTCTTTAATCTTTGACTTGGATAGGTGGATAGGTAAGGGAACACACTCTTCAGATATGCAAATGCATCAGCGTCTTTTTTTTAGAGCCTTCAAAAAAATTTTAGATGGATGAGGATTATTCAATATCGAAATCAAACACATTGGCTAGTTTTCTTACTAAAGTACTATAATACGTAGGGTTCGTTTTCAATCATGTTCAAAAGTATGGGTCAATAGCCTAAAGCAGCGGTGGGCAGCAGAAATAACGGAAAGGTTACAACAACATTCTTATTTTTGTCATTTGCTTTTGATCAGCGCGATGCAGCGTGTGTTTGTTGTTATTTCTATTGCGTCGTAGAATTATAAAAGTAACGGGGCGGGTTGCGCAGGGTAAGAAGGGCTATGAGGCTGCCCACCGCTGGCCTAAAGCACTAGAATGAGTATAAAACTCGTACGGGTACTGAGGATCGAAGAATACTAAGACTAATTAATTAGTGAGAAAATAAATTACTTTCTTACAAATCTCCTCAAGCCCTGGCTTTCTACTCAAACTTATTTTTATCTGTTGAAAATAACACAGTGCTACAAATTTCCAAAAATTGTAATAACCTGGGTATTGGCATAGCCTACGCTGTAGAGCAGGTCGCGTATAGCACTTCCTCATACTTGGTTTTCCTCGGGGACCCCCAAAATCTGAAGTTATGGCCCAAAAACCGCTTTTTGCTATTTTACCTCACTTAAATAGATATAACTCGCGAATGGACCGTCTGATTGCTCATAACCTTATCAATTCCGATAGCGACGAGAGGAATCTAATACATTTTAGTCAATGGTTTGACTAATTTAACGCGATGGCTGAGTAATGCGGCTTACAGATCTGGCATTTTCCATTTTTTTTGAGAAATTTGTACTTTGACCATCACTGGTTTAACTATTTTATTCTATGCGATTTTTCCTTAAAGTTTGTAGTAAAAGCCCATTTAATTCTCCGTCGAACGGGCTTTTACTACAAACTTTAAGGAAAAATCGCATAGAATAAAATAGTTAAACCAGTGATGGTCAAAGTACAAATTTCTCAAAAAAAATGGAAAATGCCAGATCTGTAAGCCGCATTACTCAGCCATCGCGTTAAATTAGTCAAACCATTGACTAAAATGTATTAGATTCCTCTCGTCGCTATCGGAATTGATAAGGTTATGAGCAATCAGACGGTCCATTCGCGAGTTATATCTATTTAAGTGAGGTAAAATAGCAAAAAGCGGTTTTTGGGCCATAACTTCAGATTTTGGGGGTCCCCGAGGAAAACCAAGTATGAGGAAGTGCTATACGCGACCTGCTCTACAGCGTAGGCTATGCCAATACCCAGGTTATTTCGCACTGTAGCACTGTGTAATCAGCGTTCGTTAATAACACAATATGTAAAAAACATCGATTTCTAAACAACGTAAAAAAATTAATCATGGTTATATATAGCACTCTCGAAACACTTAATTTAGTGGTAAAGTAGAGAGCACACCTAGAGCTGGTTCCGAGATAAAGCCAATTTAAAAGCGATTCGCACGCGACAAAAAATGGAAGTGGTGTTTTTGACAATCAGTACAAAAGCAAAACTTAGCGAAATGCGACTAATTTAATAATATAATACAGTACTTAAGTATTTTTTTGATCGAAAAATATTCTTTATTTTTTTTTTTAACGAAATAGGATTAGCTACGCGACATTGCGAACGCTACACTTTTTTCCATAATTTTACTTATGTTGTTTTTGGTATAGTGCGGGCCAAAAACTTACTTAAACTTAAACTTTGATGCCTCAGAAAGTTTTTAGATAGCTAAATTAAAGGCAATCGAAAGGCATTTTTATCAAAAGAAACGTGCAATTTTAAAGTCGCAAAACCGAATGTTTCGAAATGGATGGTTATGAATAAATTTAAGGTTACCTTACATTAGTTCAATTTATTTTGTCTCCCCTTAAACATATGATAAACAGAGTATTTTTCAAAGTAAGATTAACGTTTGTGCTTGTGATTGAGCTCGTACTGAAACATAGTGCCACTATTGTTTGTAATCACAATGGGAAGACCGAAAAAAATGAGATACCAAGGAGCTGGTCTTGCTTAAAGACGAATCAAATATAAGTCAACAATAACTTGGCTAATACTTCCGAAAATATATTACAGCACTGAAAGCTTATACATATGGATGAGAAATGCAGCATAACAAACCCGTTAAAAAAGCAAACATAAGGAAAGAGCTGAATATCCCGCGTAGCGAATATTTAAATTCAAATAAACAACATCACATGTATTCTCTAAAGATTTTGCCGACGGTTGGTTTGCAAATCTCGCGAAAAATTCGTCGGTGCCACAGAACTTCGAGAGATTTCGTTTTCTTATTAGAAAATCTAGTTAGAACACCAGAGGTTCCAATTGAAGTTCCATCTCTACTTATGGGCAGAGGTTCGGAATAACTCTAAACTAACAAAAGTTTTGTGATTTAAAGTCCAAATCTAGTACTAAAACCGGATTTAAATCACAAAAGTTTTGTGAAAGTGGAATTCAGAACATGGCTGATTAACTTTTTTTAAACGATTTATTAAAAATTATATTGTAAAACTAATTAAAATTAACAAAATTTAATAAGAAAATAATTTTTAATTACTAAAAATATTTATTTTGTATGAAAAAAATTATTTTTAGTAATAAATAATTTTTTTTGAAAATAAATATTTTTACTAATTAAAAGTTAGCTATTTTATAAACTTGGTAAATTTTAACCCATTAAGAGCCAAGACCATTTAAAATAAAAATTTTTTTATTCCATTCGTTTTTTTCTAAAGTAAATAACATAACTAAAATAAAAAGTAGAGGCAAGCTAACTTCGGCTCGACCGAAGTTTATATACCCTTGGAGCTTGATATGTGCCTGACAGTTTGTATGGCAGCTATACTATATAATGGTCCGATTTCGACAAATCTTGTTGAAATTATGTAAAATCATTGAAAACTTATAAATACGAGCGTTTGGAGCGATAACATTGAAAACAAAACAGTTTTTTTCACTAAGACTTTTTTTCAGACCTAACTTTTGTATGGCAGCTATACTATATAGTAGTCCGATTTCGAAAAATTTTGGTGAAATTATGTGAAATCATTGAAAACTTATAAATAAGAGCGGTGGGAGCGATAACATTGAAAACAAAAAAGTTTTTCTCACTAAAGACAGCTATATGATATAATCATCCGATCCGGTCGGTTCCGACAAATGTGCAGCGTATTTGTACCAAAAGACTTTGTGCAAAGATTGGTTAAGATAGCTTTAAAACTGACGGAGGAGATAGCATAGAAACAGACGAACATGGCTATATCAACTCAGCTCGTCATGCTGATCAAGAATATATATACTTTATGTGATCGGAGATGCTTCCTTCTGTGCGTTACAAACATCCGGACAATTTTAATATACCCTCTCCAAGGGTATAAAAATTCGCGAAAGTACAAACAAAATTTTGTCAAGTTAGTTTTCGGAGCTGTACTCAAGCGGGCACAATGGCACAATGTATAAGCTTATTTGTACTCATTTTTTTCATGTATGAAAAAGTTTGAAGCACTCTTTTTCTACGCACAGTGCTACGTTACATTGTTCACAAGTCCATCTTATTCGATTATGGCATTGACGACAGCGCTATTAGTTAATAATTTTTTTTGCAAAATGATTTCCGGGACTACTTGGTACACTAGACCCAGTTGTATGTAATGACGTTAGCGTGTAATTTCGTAGGTAATGGTCATTTGCCATTTATTAAAACTTCCATGCATTGACCATAAGGGAACTTATGATAACGGTGAAAATAGGCCACCACCATTTTTTTCCGCGGAATTTTTTTCAGTAATTTTTGATTGCTTTTTCGTAAAGATCAACGCCTCCCATTCCTGTGTTATACTCCGCAATTAATTTTGGCTGTTTGACCTGTATTTTCTCATTTGTGATTGAACAATATCGGTTGACTGAGTGCATTGGCTCATGGGCTTCAAAGCTCAAGCGAACGGTTACTGTGCTGTTGTCGATCCACTTGACATAAAGTATTTTGTTATCAGTGTTATATCTGTAATCATAAAATCCTCTTTTTTCCTTTTTGAATACGGCTCTTGATTTCAAAGGGCATTTCTTCGTTCTCGACTCTATTACAGTACCAATAGCTCGAAGCCCATTATGTCTGATGTCAAAAAATTATCAAAAAAGACGACGTGATCAGAAGGATTGGGAACTTTATCCAAACAATCAGTAACAACCCTCGACCCAAGTGGCATATGTGGTTTTGGCGCACTCACACCTTTGGCTCCACAATATAGCCATATTGTTGGCAACCATTGGAGTACGGGTATCTTCATCCAACTGCCAATATATGTTTTCTCTCGGCATAGAGATATAACCCCTATATAGCAAAATGCCCAAAAAAATGTGCAGATCTTCTGCGTTGAACGAAAAATTGTGGTCGTTAGCCTGTAAAGCTTAGATACTAGTTTGGTCAATAATCAAAGCCACCACTTCTTTGTCGAATAATGGTTTGAACTTCTTCCAGTGAGGACTTCGCTACTAATTCCATTAACATTTTACTTTTACTAACATGGCCTTTCGTCCACATTCGATCGTTTTCGCACGGTTTTGAACACTTATTGTAAAAATTGGTACTATTTGATGACCTTTCCACAAACTCCAAAGCACTACTTAGTTTGTCAAATTGTTTGCCATAGAATTTTGTTGTCCCGATGCTTTTAAATGCTATTTTAATGCAAAGCAAGATATGTAAGAAAATGATTACCCTATTAGCCATTGTACCCAAGCGAGTACACTCGTTTTGCGACTGACCAAAAGCTCCCAAAAGTAATTTTTTTATGTTCGACTTGTAATTATTTTGAAATTACACGTCTTTTTGTTCACTTATAAAATAAAAACCAAATCTATTTATTATGCGTTACTCCTTTGATGCGATCGAATGGTGCACAACCTCCAAAAACTTTGCAACACTGACGAAGACTTCTACAAAAAGCTCAAAATTCCAAAATCGCGTTGTCGCTTCCGCTGCTCTGTCAACTTTTGTTTGTTGAGCAAAGTGTGTATACCAAAATGACGCAAAGAACTTTTCGATAAACCTTATCAGTTTAGCGTAACGGACGTTTGGAAATGTCTAATTTTCTGTACTCGCTTGGGTACAATGGCTATTAATGGGTTAAGTAGTTTAACAATTATAATTTAAATATGTAAATCGCTTTAAAAAAAAAGTTAAAATGTTTTTCCCAGGGACCGTAACGATTATGAGTTCTATTATAAAAATCTATTTTTAATGATTAATTTTTGATTTTTATTTTATTATTCAAACGAGAAAGGCAAGGCTAACTTCGTCCGTGCCGAAGTTTTTATACACTTGAAATCGCTTGTCTCAACGGTTAGCGACTTCGACCAAACTTCGCAGATCAGCTTAAAAACATCAAATATTACCTACGAACGTGATTGAGAGCGGTAATATTGAGAAAAAAAAAACAGTTTTTCTCATTAAAATCCATTTTTCGACCGATCATTTGTATGGCAGCTACAAGAAGTAGTTATCCGATCCGGTCGGTTCCGACATATTAGCAGCGTGCAGAGAAAAGAAGACTCTGTGCAAAATTTCAGCTCGATAGCTTCAAAACTGAGGGACTAGTTCGCGTAGAAACAGACAGACGGACAGACGGACGGACAAAGCTTAATCGACTCAGCTCGTCACGCTGATCAAGAATATATATACTTTATGTGGTCGGAGATGATTCCTTCTATGCGTTGCAAACTTCTGGGCAAAATTATAATACACTTTTCAAGTGTATAAAAATAATGATTAAACTTGATTTTTATATATAAAACTCAGGAAATAATCATTATTTTTTGAGTAATATAAATAAAAATCAAAAATAATGATTATCAGGAAATAATCATTATTTTTTGAGTAATATAAATAAAAATCAAAAATAATGATTATTTCCTGAGTTTTATTTTTTTTGCTCAAAAATATTACTCAAACACTGATTACGGCTAGCGCATAAGGAATTGTACTAAGTTTGATGGATGTACCTAGTAAGGGGACCAAATTGAATAAGATCCACACTCAAGATTTCAATAAAAGGTATATTACATTGCGGTTTTCAACAAATTAAATTTTTTTAATTACACCTTGCTACAAATTTAACAAAATTATAATAACCTAGGGAATGACTTAGCGTACGTTGTAGAGCTGGTCGCGTATAACACTCCCACATTCTTGGTTGTCATCGGGGAACCCCAAAACTGAAGATATGGCCCAAAAACGTTTATTGCTCATTTGGCTCACTTAATTTAAAATAACTCTGGAATAGACCATCTGATTTTGTATAACTTTGCTAATTCCGATAGCGACGAGAAAATTATTATATATTATATTCAATGGTCTTAGAGATCTGGCATCTTCAACAATTTTTTTTGAACGGTTTATAATATTCATATTCATTTATACAAGTTAATTTAATTCTGCGTGGAAAAAATGTTGTCTCTATGAAATTGATTACTTTTTAACAGGGAATCAAACCGAAACGATTTTCGGTTCTGGTTCCGGTTCCGGTACGTACCGAAACTAACGTTTCGGTAAACGGTTCTGTATTGGTTCTGCTACTGTTTCGGTATTCGGTTCCGGTTCCGGTACCCTTTTATTTCGGTATCGTACCGGTACGTACCGGTATGGACCGGTAAAACTAACAGAAATTTTAAAACTTAAGTTTAATCAAAGTGGGTAAGCAACAGTACACATGTATGTACACATAAATTATCAATTTACTTTAAAGTTCTTTAAAATTAGTTACAAAGAAGGTAAATTAATGATTATTTCTTAAAAGCATGATAGCGGTCAATGTATTTCCGTCCATCTGATTTCTAGCGGAGTTATAATAAACCGGAAAATAAATGTTCTGCGCAGCAAGAATAACTTTTGATAGTTAATACAGTTCCGGAAACATTGTCGAATTTTCTGACCACCATTTAAGTACATTATCTTTATTTTGTAAACGTTTTAAGCTCAGGAAAACCTTGATCAGGCATCATACGTTAAACTGTCTTGTGAAAATACTAAACTATTTGTATTGTCCTGATTCTTTTCTTAGAAATTCATATATAAACCGACTTCATCTCCACTTTCAGACATATTAGTTGGGGGTCAGAGCTGCTTTCCTTATTTAGTTTCAATTAAACAGAAGTGGATTGAATTCTTGAAAATATACATATCAATCGAAGCAGTTACACATGTACTTTTCTGTTCAGAGGTTAGACTTACATTATACCGAGGGTCTAAGAAAATACCACATAGGAATGCATTATTTTCAAAGGGACTGGTCTCGCGATTTTGTATTTCACTGACCAAAAGTTTTGCCAAGCCAGAATCTTTTTTATTTGGAAATAACAATTCAGCCAAATTGAGTAAAAATCCGCCAAATCTAACTGCTCGTTCGCTGTCTAGTGGTTGCACTCAGAACCGAAACCGTACCGGTACAACGTTTAGGTTCTTTTCGGTCTTTTCGGTTCTAAAAATATCGGTTCTCGGATACCGGTATACAAAAAATTAAGAATATCGGTTCCGGTACCGGTTCTGAGTTTCAATCGGTTCTTTTCGGTATACGGTTCCGGTTCCGGTTTGATTCCCTGATTTTTAACGAGTTATTTCCGAATTTCCGAGCACAAATATTTCTTAAGTGTGTTAACAGAAAATATATTGATATAACATTAATGCCCCTAAAAGTATACTTGAATACAGTTTAGAAAATGTAAAATACTAATCTCAGCCAGCCTTGAGCAGAAATCATCTACGTCGACTATGGGAGAGACTGATGAGTTTCAACATCACTCAGCCCTGGACGAGCTCCTCAATTCCATTGAAGTATCATTGGAGGACGAAGAGCACAGGATCTTCAGATCCTAATGAAAAATAAAAAAAGCTTATAGGGAAGTTGGTTTCTACCAATGCTGCAAACCTCTAAAATTTTGCACAAGGTTTGGTCCGGGGGTTCGAACCCGTTGTAAAGTCTAAGTTTCGGTTCGCGGACCGGTTCTTGAAACCCCTGAACCCAAGGTTCTGGTTCGAACCTCGGTTCGCTTGAACATAAAAGCTAAGTTTCCATTTATTAATACTAATTTTTTATTAACTAGCTAAAATAGTTTTTAAATTCATTAGCTAATACTGACAACTTTTGAGCGATGCTTAGTTTAAGTTAATTAGCATTATCAGCCATGCTCCTATTTTTTGTTTTCTCAAAAAGTTTCCAATTCCAAATCCAGATAGCAAAAGCTTAACGAAAGTTAAAATGGGAGCATGGCTGTATATCTTTTAAGAGTTTTTCATCTATACTAGCTTTATGATTAGAAAAATCAAACTTGAGTGTTGAAAAGGCACTGAGAATTTCAATATCCCTGGTTCTCAGATACTATTCAGCTCCCGTAACGCCTGGACCTCTCTAGTCTTTGTCAGGTGACTCTTAGCGGCGATTCCATCAATTCATAGGCCATATCTCCATAACGGAGCCAGAATTGCCTTGCATACTAGGACTGTATTCCTGACTGACAGCTTGTTCTTGGAGTTCAGGAGCCACCCCATGAGCCTTGCTTTGGCAGCCACTGCCTGAGCTATTGCCTTGATATGGTGTCCTAAAGTCAGGCTTCTCTTCAGTGTCATCCCAAGATATTTATGGACTGCTTTATGTTTATGACCTGGTCAGGTGTCCCGACGGTTGAAATAAGTCACCGAAGCACACTTGTCCGTGTATGGAATCTGTGTTAAGAACACTGAGAACATGTAGTAATAAACAATGATTTGTTGAAGATTTTAGAACATTTACTCGACATGAAAAACAAGCGTAATAAAAATCAATTGGTTGTGAATCGTTGAGCTCTAAAGAAGCTCTATAAATTGGAACTACGTTTCAATCAAATATTTAAAGAACTCTGAATGCAAAAACCTTTTGAAGTTAGTTAGCGCTTGCACATTTTGTAAATAGAGTTCCATCGAGCCACACAACACTAGTTTTTTTCGACTTTTCTATAAGCAATAGATTTCATATTGTGTGAGTAGAGAGTTTGTTACAAAACTCTACTAGTGTCGAACTGAACTTCCTTAAAAATATCTTTAACTACTTATACTTATACTACTTAGAGTGTGTGCAGCACAACGAACTGTAGTTATAAAGTCCTCTAGGGAATCTATTGAGGTAACTTGTTCATCGTCCAAATTGCTTTACATAGCAACCTTCATTTACATTTCATTCTTCATAGTGGCATTTCTTTTAAGCTCTGCAATTGTCATTGAAAAGTTCTGCTTAAACTATATTCGCTTATATCTGACAACTTCTAGAATGAAAGCAGTCAGAATACAAAAGATATCTGTATGTCGCTGTATGAGTAGTTTACAAAAACTACTTAATTTTGTGAACCGAACCTAATTTTTCGAAAAAGTGGTCCGGTTCGGGTTCAGGTTTAAGGGGGCAAAATTATTAGGGGTTCGGTTCATGGTACGGTTCGGCGAACCCGAAAAGCCCGAACCGAACCGGTGTTAAGGGGTTCGGGTTCGGACCGGTTTGCAGCCTTGGTTTCTACAACCCCAATCCTGTCGATACCAACATGAACGTAATGGAGTACTGGGAAGGCAAAAAGTTCGACTATCCAAATTAATACCAGCTGGCCAAAAAATGTACCACACATGCCGTTCCAGCAACGCAAGTAAGTGTCCAACGAACTTTTTCTGCCCCAAATTGGTATTATCGGATCTGAGATCCAATCTCTCATCGGACTCGCTGCAGAAACTGTTATTTGTAAAGTTAAATAATTAAAAAAAATTAATTTGTTGAAAACCGCAATGTAACATCCCCTTTATTTGAAATCTTGAGTGTGGATATTTTTCAATTTGGTCCCCTTACTAGGTAAATCCATCAAACTTAATTCAATTCCTTATGCGCTAGCCGTAATCGCTGTTTGAGTAATATTTTTGAGCAAAAAAAATAAAACTCAGGAAATAATCATTATTTTTTATTTTTATTTATATTACTCAAAAAATAATCATTATCCATTGAGCAATAAAATAAAAATCAAAAAAATAAAACTCATTGCAGAAATGAATAGATTATCGAAAAATAATCATATTTTATTATATTCCATTTTTCATACGGGCACTCCAAGTTAATGATTTTTTTGGATGATAAATTTACAAATAATCATTATTTTCGGTCCCTGGTTTTTCCTATTTCTTGCAACCTTTTCAGTTTATCCAATTTGCAGTTTGGCGGCCAGTCCTGGGTCACCCAGTTGACCTACAATAATGAACTTAAGCTTGTTTGAAAGCTACTGAAATTCTCTATCACATTTCCATTGGAATTTTTTAAATATCTCTTTCCATTCAAAAGTTACGATTTATGCTACGCAAAACCGGCACGCGGTTGATTTCACCTAAATACGTAGAATATTTATGCATTTTAATATGTTCAAGTCGCTCATACTGGCAAGGCGCAGCTATGCGCAAGACCAAATAAATATATTTTTATTTAGAAATATGTATTTTAAAAAAATTTTCACTCTAGAAGCGTGAGTGAGCGTGAATGTACTTTTCGCAGTCCATCAAAAGGGGGAAAATAAGGTACAAAAGTAGTACTTCAGTAAAACGACAATAACTTAAATTATTAAAAAAATAAAACAAATTTCCTTTTACAAATAAAATGCATTTTTGGATTTTTAGTAAAAGAAATTATCTATAACATTAAAAATAATAAAAAAACGAGAGCATAAGTTAAAGTCGGCTCTAACCGACTTCGATATACCCGTTACTCATAAAAAAACATGTTCAACTGTGTTCCTGCGTTCCTTAGGGTGACCATCCGAAAAGTATGCAACATTTTTTTTATGGTGGGAGGGGGGGTAGCGGGGGGGCTTGTATCACTTTTTTGCTCATAACTTGAGAACCGTTCATCCGATCTTGATCGTTTCTTCGGCGATTCATTTTGCTAATTACTAACTATCTTTAGAAGGTACGAATCGTCTATCTTCAAAACTGTAGGAGATATAACGTTTTTTTTAAATTGCGGGGGCGGGAGGGGGCGTGGCCAAAATTTGAAATAAACTTGATCTGCGTGCAGATAAAAGAAGCATTTGTCCCATACATGTCAAACCTCAATCTCTTACCATCTCTGAGATCTAGGTGTTCATACAGACGGACGGACAGACGGACAGACGGACATGTCTATATCGACTCGGCTGTTGATGCTGATCAAGAATATATATACTTTATATGGTCGGAAATGATTCCTTCTGCCTGTTACATACATTTGCACGACTTTAGTATACCCTTTTTACTCTACGAGTAACGGGTATAAAAAATTGATACAAAACATCGCGCGATTTTTTTGTATCAAATTTTCGCCCGCCGCGCTAACATTGAATAAATTTTTTAAATAAAATAAAGAAAATTTCCACAATGTAAATCACTTAACCTATTAACATACTTTTGCACATATGTAGAAAAATTCCGCGCATCAAATAATTAGTCTAAGAACAAGCCCGCTGTTTAATTTCATTTTGTGATCGCGGCCTAAATTCATTTTGAAAAGTGAAATAAGGCCGTTATGTATTGATAATTTACTTTGTGGATTTGATTGAAGACAATGTTTTATACCAACGGTGGGCACGAACTTTAATTTTAGGAGCAGTCCAATTACAAATACAGACAAAAACCAACCTTATCAGTTAAAATCGAATCGACAATCGAGACACACAATGCGTATGTTTTGTTTTTGCAGACATCTGCTTCAGTGCCCGTCGGGTCTCGATCTCGATGCGTCGATACGCTCGAATTTTGTTGTGTTAACTTTATTTTATGTGAGTTGTGTGTTGTGAGCATACCTGTTAGTTGCCATTAAAATTACTAATCAATTAAATTATTTTTGGAAAATAGTCGTAGTGATTATATAGTTGTTTGAATTTAGATTTTTATGATTACGATTAAAAATAATCAAAATATGGAAATTATAGAATATGGAAAATAATCGTTTCCATTATTTTCCATTATTTTCAATTATTTTCCATTATTTCCATTATTTTCCATTATTCCATTATTTTCCTTATTTCCATTATTTTCCATTATTCCATTATTTTCCATTATTCCATTATTTTCCATTATTTCCATTATTTTCCATTATTTCGACTATTTGAGACTATTTAGAGAAACAATTATTTTCAACATACATTTATAAAAATGTTCGTACGAGATTGGCTTACAAATATATCGACTTATACTGTTTTCCTATTAAACACAAACATTACTCTAGGGCGTTGTATGGGCCGACGACCAGATAGCAAAGAAACTACGGCAATTCTAGAATTTCCCAGAAACCAAGGGTCTGAATCCTAGCGAAATCGACTTCAAAATTTATGTTACTTTTTCCCAAAAAGTTGAAAGTCCAACACCACATAACTGTTCTGTATACCCCAAGCTGCATTTATCTGAAAATTATAGAAGCCACACAAAATACAGGTGTCAAAAGTGAGCCCAGTGCGCCCATCAACGTTGAAGCGGGCTACCCACAATTTTGTTTTACGTATAACTCCGCTATCGATCATCCGATCTTCATAGTTCTTTGGCGAACGATAAATAATCAGATATAAATATCTCTAGAGGGTACAACCACTATCTCCAAAACTTGGAGATATGAGGTTTTTTCTAAATTGCGGGGGCGGAGGCGTGGCAACCGGACAAAAAATTTGTTTGCCGACAACTACAAGTATTGTCCCAACAAGTCAAACCTCTATCCTTACCATGTCAGAGATCTGTACTTTTCAGGTATTTGGACAGACAGACGGACATGACTATCTCTGGTTTACTTTTTAGCTTGGGACTTTTCGACCTAACAAAAGATGGATTTCCGGTAGATACTAGCAAACAAATCGTTTGCACTAATACCGCAGAAACAGCAGGATTTGTTTGGAACTAATAAAACAATTGCTCTAAATAGGACAAGGGAGATTTGGTATCCACTGAGGAAATACCTACCAAGAGTGACAGTCCCCGCCGATCGTCCTACACAGTCCTGGCAAACACCAAATATTCCACTAGCTCCAAATTATCGCAACACTGCAATGTAGAGGATAACCCGGCTCGGTTCCACCTAGACATCTTCTTTGTACCATCTCAACGATTAACGAACAATTTGATTCTCCATAGTGCTCGTTGTCAACCCCAATGACCAAAATATAATCTTCTTCAGTGACAAATTGGATCGTTGTTATCAGTTATAAAAACTAAAATAGTGCATTCTAAATAAAATTCACCAAAAATTTAATTTGTTGCGTCAGGGACATCTTTTGATCAAAAAGTAGGCAGCTATCTCGGCCGGTAAAGTTACCTTTTCGTAAAGAAGCTTTGGCGAAAGCTATGCTAAAAAAAATAATACAGGTCCGTCTGTTACTAGGTTTATGCTATGAATTTCACGATTCTTCAATTTGCCAATTGTTTCGTAAATTTACAAAGCCCACATAGAAAACAAAAGATCGCAACACCAACAACGTAAAGTTGACGCGCCACGGCATTTGAATTGAAGTCGATCATAGTTAACTTTCGTGGTAATCGAATCATAAAATGGTGTTTATGCATGCACTTTCGGAGGCATTCAGAAACGATTTTGCAAAAGAGCATAGCATAAACGTATATGTAATATGTCCATAAAGCTGTAAAAGTACAGATCTCTGACATGGTAGATAGAGGTTGCGTGGCACTCTGTACTCACATTTTTATGTCACAGGCTGCCACGCCCTATTCCGCCCCCGCAATTTCCCACAGTTTTACAATAGATGGTTTGTACCTTCTAGAGATATTTGTAATCGATTTTATCGATTCGCCAAAGGAACATGAAGATCGGATGATCGATACGGAGTATACGTAAAAAAAATTTTGATGGGTAGCACCGCCAACGTATGGGCAGCACTGGGCCACTCTTGACACCTTATCACTTGTGTGGCTTCTATATAAAATTTATCAGATAAATGCAAGCTCTGGGGTATACAGAACTGTTATAGTCGGACTTCATCGACTTTCTAACTCGATTTTTGGGAAAAGTAACAAATATTAAGTCGATTTCCGCTAAATCATTTTAGACCCTGGTTTCTTTGAAGTTTCTTAGAATGACCGAAGATCGTTTCTATACGCTTGGTACGTTTCGGCCCATACAAACCGACCCCCTACGAATAGTTTAATGTTTGTGTTATTTTATGTGAAAACAGTAATAATACGTTCTTGATAAATTGTAAGCCAATCTCGTACAGAAACATTGTTATTAAATGTGATGTTGAAAATAATTTGTTTCTCTCAAAATAGTCTCAAATAGTCGAAATAATGGAAAATAATGGAAATAATGGAAAATAATGGAAAATGGAAAAAATGGAAAATGGAAAAAAGAAGGAAGAGAAAATGGAAATGAAAATGGAAAATAATGAACGATTATTTCCATATTTTCCATATTTCAATTATTTTAATAATTTATGGTATTTCCTTTTGATATTTTAATCGTAATCAAATATTGTGTGAAACCGAAAATATCGCAATTAACTAATTTACTTTTAAACAAAATAACTAATTAATAATGACTACAACTAATAACTATTTAACAGGTATGGTTGTGAGTTATGTGTTGTGAGTTATGTGTTGTGAGTTATGTGTTGCGACGTTTGCTTGTGCGTGTCGGCGCCTCATCCCGAGACAATTTTAAATAAGCTTCCTTCAATTCTCGTCACCTATGAATTACCAATGATTCCCCGATGAATTGGCCAATGGCATCGATGAATCATTGGTGAATTCCTATGAAAAAAGGTGGTGAATTTAACATGGGCATGTCCTAGGCGGTCACACATGACTGCTCATTGGTGAATCACTGATGAATTCACATGTAGATTCAATGATGATTCAAGCATGATTTCTTTGCAAAATTCATTAATGAATTCACCAATAATCTCATTGATGGTGCACCCATGATTCCTGCATGAATTTTGCAAAAAAGTCAAACCGGAATCATCGATGAATTTTTAACAGAATTCATCAATTAATTCACCTATAAATTCAAATTGGGTTACCCTCAGAAATGGTTGCAAAATTAACTGATGAATTCATACTAGATGGATTATAAAACGATTATTTTCACAAAATAGTAAACCTAAAAATTTTTTTTCCAGCAACAATTAGACACAGAATTGGTCTCTGCCGACGTCGACGCCGAAGCAGCGCACGCTGACTTTTTTTTGATGTTCTAGGCAAAATTGCAACAACAAATATACACAGAATTTAGCTCTGCCGACGTTGACGCAGATCGGTGAAATACTGGCGAATTTGAGGAATAGTGAATTCTGGAACTGAAGGGTTCTTAATAGATGGAGATCTCTTATAAAGATCCCTTATTTGTGAATTGTGCTTGTGCTTTGATTCTTGCATGATTTACCACTTGGTGAAGAGTAGAGTTTGTTTGACATTGTTACAATTTTTTATACTTTTTGGTATTTTTCAGCGATTAAGAATGATTTGTCAGTCGCGGAAAGTGATTTGAAACATTCTTTATGATTTTGAATATATTCTTTAACATTGGTCATCCATGGTACTTGTCGCGGTTAAGTATTGTCATAACTATGGCTATTTAGTTACGTGATATATCAAGCTGTGATATATAAAGCTCGCATTTCTGTGTGAATTCGCATTTCTTCGGGGTGTAAGCGCCATTTTTCAATGTCTATTATTTGCTTTCGCGCTGTTGATTGAGTGTGGTCATTTGTGGTTTTGAGTTTCTTAGGCACTTAGAGGTTTTATTACCATGGAGGTCCCGTAGCTGTGAACAAATTTGCAAATTTCTTGAACAAGCCCTTGGCACAAGCCTCGGCATGCGTTCGGCTCGCGTCAGTGTGAATAGCGAACATATGAGGTCCCTGCGGCCCAGGCGAGGCCATCGCTGATTTAAAGACTAATCAGACTCGGTGAAGTGGTTCGAAACATTCTTAATGCACTTCTCCATATTTTTCACCATCGGTAATCCATGGTATTTTTTGGTGGTACAAATTTAAAATAGTGAGGTCAGCTCATTTGCAGTCTTGAATCACTGTTTCTTAAGTATTTACCGGTTCTATGGAGTTCTTTGAGCTAGGAATACCCCGATGCTCTGGAACCTGAGATTTTATAATTGTCATCCGATATTACCAACCCCTGGGAGAATCGATATATATATCTGATTACTATGTAGATTTGTCTAAAAGGTACAAACATTATACCTAAACCATTGCGCAATATATGAGGTTTTTCGCACTGCGGGAAAGGCAGGTAACTGAAAGCACTGAAGCTTAAAGGATAAACAAAGCTGAGCTTTTCAAGCCAAATATTTTTTAAATGTAAATTTATAAGGGATGTTCAATTTTTAGTTACAGTGTTCAAAATGGTGTTGCTTTCGTCTATCGAAATGTAAAATAAGTGCATGTGTTTAAAACATATGGTTTTGAACTGCTCAAAATACCTAGTGTTATTGTTCAGTGTTCGTTATTGTGACATAAGTCTATTAAACTCGACCATTCTCATATCAGCTTCAAAATGTTCTGTTGCTTTAATTAGATAATATATGTACATATATAGCTTACCATGCAACAAGCCGGAATCCGTACAGTTCCAGGCCAGTTATAGTAGAGAAAACATAGCTTATAACTCAGTTTTTGAATTATATCTGGACCATATATGCTGTCGTCCCTTAAAACAACAAAATGAGTAGGAGTAACTGTCCCCTGTCGGACCATTTGTGAAACCAAAAAGAAATCGTACATTTGGTTTCTGGTTATATGTTTATCCACCAATGTACCGGGCAATGGATTGTCAAGATTGTTGCCATGTCCCTGAAAATGTTTAGTGTTCATTATTATTAAAATAAAAATAAATTATCCCTGGTCTTATTTATACTCTTGCATAATGCACATTAAATATATTTTTCTACCTTGTTAACTGTGGACTGGAGATGGTAAAACTTTAAAACAAAATTGGTCTGCATGTAGAAAATAAGTCTACATTTTAAATTTGGTTGCTCTAGCTTTTCCAGTCTTTGAGATCTAGGTGTTCATACAGACAGACGGACGTGGCTATATCGACTCGTCTGTTGATGCTGATCAAGAATATATATACCTTATATGGTCGGAAATGATTCCGTCTGCCTGTTACATACATTTGCACAACTTTAGTATACCGTTTTATTCTACGAGTAGTAACGGGTATACAAGTTCACCAACATTTTTTTTTTTAGTGTAAATCACGTTATTCACTTCAAAATGTTGCCAAAAAAAAAAAAAACTTCGTCACTACCTCGGGAAACGTATCAATTTTGAAACGCATTTCTATAATTTTTTGTTTCAGATGATTCGAAGATTTTCTGTCATGGACTAATTTATTAATTGAAATTTTTTTTCAAAATACCATAAAAGTTATACTATGTATAACGATTATATAATATAAATAAACATCATAATACAATAAATCTAATATAAATTTATTTTGCAAAATTACTTTATTTTCCAAAATCAAAAGTGTTTATCAACATACATACATATAGCCTGAAAATTGTTTTTTTTATATATTTTGTACTTTTTACATTAGCCTTAGGTTTATGTCTATGAAACAAGTTGTTTTTTAAAATAAGCATTTTTATTCAGTAAAACACAATAATGAACATTTATAAATGGTTAAAGAAAAACTCAAGAGTACAAAAGTAAACAAAAGCGGCAAATTTTGGCTGGTCATTGAAATAGGTGCGTGTTGCATAAAGTTAAGAAAACATAAATTTCTCGAAAAAATTTTCTGCTCGTTTTGCGGACATAAGTCCAATTAAAACCATGCACGTCGAGTGTATGCTGGCCAAAGGTACATAGACTATATTAAGTATGTGCAAAAGTATGTAACAGGGGGAAGGAATCATTTCCGACCCTGTTTTTAATTGCGTTACGAAGCAAATGTGGACTTACCGAAAAAAATCGAGTATTTATTCGTTTTTGAACCACAATAAATGTGATTTTGACATCGCCCCCACATACAGCCTCAAATTGTGGAATTTCATATTTTGAACATAGGTTCAGCTGGCCGTCTCCAACACCATCTCTGAAAAAAAAACAACGAAGAAAAATGTTTACTGCATATCATTAAATCACATATGAGACATCCACTTGAAACACTTTTTTATTTTATCTTTGCGCAAGTGTGCAAATACCACGCATCGTGCACCATCATTATTAAAAATATAATGCTTCTTGTATCGATGCGTCGGCAAATAAGTTAGTCGGCCAAGCCCGACTATAATATACTCTGTACCTGCAGAAGCAGCGAAAGGTAGCTCTGGTGCTGCGTTGCAGCAGCGAACTTTCTTTTTCATAACTTGTTTATCGATCTGATGTTAATTGGCAAGTCGATTTATTAAGTAGTAGTAGTAGTAGAAGTATATTTTGGCATAATGCAGGCATGGCTTTTTTACCGTGAGCCTAATACATACCGATTCTTTCTCTTTTTTTTCTAACAGTTTTTACATACAATTTTAAAATTTTTTTTTTCTTTGATGACATTATAAACATTATAAAATTCTAATTATAATTTTCTTAAATATAAACAAGACAACTGGACTACATTTACATTGATGGCGATTTTATCTTCATATTGCGTTGATGCATTTCTACACATTCAAATGCAGTGATTTGAAGCATCCTGCCCTGATCTCTTTTAATAAGATGGGACATTTCCCCAAGAAGTGCACTTTAACCTCGCGTTCCAACTAGTTGAACAGGGAGCCATTCATTAGTATGATTTTCCAGGTGTGGGCTGTTATTTGGGTTGATCATCTCTAGTTAAGCTATAAAAATTTAATATTCTGAAAATAATTGTTTAATTTAAGTTGTATGTGTTCCCCTTGCTCTACACTCCCTGTTTTGACGTCTATGTTAAGAATCAATCTACTTTGCTCTAATCTACACAAGCTTGGGTTCCAGTGTCAGCGGGGACTCATAACACTGTGACACATTCTTGAACTCAAAAAAGTTGATACGGTCGAGACCAAAAAATTCTGAAAGGGTGTGATATAGTGCTGGAGAAACATCGATGAAAACATCGATGCCGTTCGGATCCGGCGTTAAACTGTAGGTCCCTTTCTCTTGTGCGAAAAATTTAAAGCACAAACGCCAAGAGATTGAGAGAAGCTTGGCTCCGTTGTAGGAGCTGTATAGCCAACATTTACATTTATTTATAAAAAAAAATGTAATTGGACCAAACCCTATTGTGTACGAATATGGTTGATGCTCAACCGTTTATGTTTGTTTGATGTTTTACTGCTAAAACATCGATGTACGTAGACATCGATGTTTCTCCAGCTCTAGTGTGATGGTGGTATTAAAACCCTGCCTGGATTTGGTCAGATTAGCTACCGTTTTCTTTTTATTGACCTTTGAATTTTGAATTTTGCTTTCATGTATTCAGCAAAGTTGTTGCTCTTGGCTTGGCCTACAAAATAGTTCCTTGTAGCAAATCAAAAATATTACATCTTCATACTCAAAATTACAAAAGATTTAAAAAAAAAAAAAAAAAAATAGAGGCAAGCTAACTTCGGCTCGACCGAAGTTTATATACCCTTGGAGCTTGATATATGCCTGACAGTTTGTATGGCAACTATACTATAAAGCAGTGTCCGGCACCGTTCAGTATTCTGTGTATACAAGTAGCGACTCCATCCTCTGTAGCAGCGGCGTCGATACACAGACACTATACGAGCAAAGACATTAGAATAATAAGATGAGTAACGCCATACGATTTTTTTGCACACGATTGGCGTGGCGTGGCTTTTCAAGTGGCTCTTCGATCTTCAAAAGCCAGAGAGAGAGAGAGAGCGCTCTAGAGCCAGCCGCACTCATGTACGCATGCAGCGACAGCCGACGATTGTATATGTGCACACGTATTCTCAAGCATTGTTAATTTGTTAATTCGTCTCGAACCAGTACGCACACATACGCACTTTCTGTTTCGTTGTGTTTACTCACACAAGCATGTGTATTCTATTTTTAGATTTTATACGCTCTCAACTTTGTGTGAGCGGAGAGAGCGCGATTTTCGTCGCAACCAAAAAAAAATAGCTGCATATTGCAAAACCAATATATGGGCGTTCGGCATCTTAGAGATTATATTGGTCTTTGATACGAGCGTACACTGCTCTCATTTGCAAAAACAAACATGTGCTAACTGAGAGCGCTCTCGCCTGTCTGAACGCACACATTCAAAGGCAAAATAAGCATGTGTGTTTTGCCGAACACTGCTATAAAGTGGTCCGATTTCGACAAATCTTGTTGAAATTATGTAAAATCATAGAAAACTTATAAATACGAGTGTTGGAAGCGATAGCATTGAAAACAAAAAAGTTTTTCTCAAGAAGACTTTTTTTCAGACCAAACTTTTGTATGGCAGCTATACTATATAGTAGACACTTACGCCGCCGCGCCAAGCCGCCGCCGTCGCCGATTTTAGTCTTTTTTAACGCGCCGCCGCCGAATCACGAAAATATCGGCGCGGCGGCGGCGGCGTTCGGCGCCATAGCATTTTTATCTGTCTGTATGAACACATAGATCGGACAACTGTATAGTATAGCTGCCATACAATAGTTAGGTCTGAAAAAAGTCTTAGTGAGTTAAATGTTTTTGTTTTCAATGTTATCGCTCCAAACTCTCGTATTTATAAGTTTTTAATGATTTTACATAATTTTAACAAGATTTGTCGTCACATCACAACAAACTGTCAGCCAAATATCAAGCTCCAAGGGTATATAAACTTCGGTCGAGCCGAAGGTAGGCTACCTCTATTTTTATACACTTGAAAAGTGTATTATAATTTTGCCCAGAAGTTTGCAACGCATAGAAGGAATCATCTCCGACCACATAAAGTATATATATTCTTGATCAGCGTGACGAGCTGAGTCGATTAAGCTCTGTCCGTCCGTCTGTCTGTCTGTTTCTACGCGAACTAGTCCCTCAGTTTTGAAGCTGAAATTTTGCACAAAGTCTTCTTTTGTCTGCACGCTGCTAATATGTCGGAACCGACCGGATCGGATGGCTACTTCTTGTAGCTGCCATACAAATGATCGGTCGAAAAATGGATTTTAATGAGAAAAACTGATATTTTCTCAATATTACCGCTCTCAATCACGGTCATGGGTAATACTAAATGTTTTTAAGCTGATCTGCGAAGTTTGGTCGAAATCGTTAACCGTTGAGACAAGCGATTTCAAGTGTATAAAAACTTCGGCACGGACGAAGTTAGCCTTGCCTTTTTCGTTTTAGATGCTTTTAAGTAATCGAATAAAAGAATCGATATTGTCTCAGCTCTATTTCCCAATGCACAGTGGTCCGGCTTGTATGGGGAGAGCGGCCAAAAATACTTCTAGTTGAGGTAGGGACTTGAAACTTGGCACAAAATTTTTTTATATTTATCCTAAAATAATATGTAAAAATCAGCCAGATCGGACAACTATATCATATAGCTGCCATATGAACAATCGGTCTGATATTCAGTTTTCATATGAAAAACTTTTGTTTTTCATTTTATTGCAACAAAACTTTGGAAATTTTCGTATATAACCTGGGAAACTTCAGTAAAAATCTGGATACTATAGGTTATAGCTGCCATAGGAACAATCAGTGTAAAACGAGTTTCGCCTTAAACTATTTCGCCTTAAAATGACAGAAATGATACATATATTTGACAAAAACGACCATCAAATAAATCAATTTTTTAAATTTATAAATTTAATATTTGCATATATGTGAAGTAACAATTCAAAAAACATACACATGAATGTTAAAAAAAAATCATATTTCATATAGTTTCGTCCAGTAAATCAATAGCTGATTTTAGTAGCTTGGACTTTGGTTTGCATTGAAGTTGTCTTTGACCCGCAATAAAAGGATCAGAACTTAAAAGTAATCTGTTCAATAAATCAGTATTTGTCAGGACCCTTGAAATTTTCCGCGTATGGTTTAGCATAAATAATTGAATGTCTTTATTTTCATACATTCATAAGTGGCTCCTAAGGAAATAATGAGCTTATATTTTAAAGAAAAGAATATAAACACAAAACATAACACAATAATAACAACAAATGACAACACAAACCAACAAACGGCAACAAACAACAACACACAGCAGAAGCACGTGCTTTTTTAAAATTGAGGTTAGGTTACCTTTTCGTTTATTGCAAGCCGTACGGCACCTTACGGCACTTGAATTAAACTTCCTTATATTCTTAAAATACCTAAGAATATTATACAAAAAGATTTGTTCAACCCCAAGAACCCCTTCACAACTAAAACTCTAACCAAACACAAAAAAGGCAAACTAAGCACGTTCACAATTATGTACTAAATACAATAATGATTTACACAAGACACAGCACATACTACATATACTTTTTGTTGTAAAAAGAAAGTTAATACCTTTACTTAAAATATTAATCACTTCCATTGCACCAACACTTGTTTTAAATAAGTTTAACAAATTTTTTACGGAGAACTTCCCTTGCACGTTGCTTACGCTACAATACACAATGAATATCATGCTATCTCTTTCGATGCTATTCTTGAAGAGGACAGATAGAGCAAAACAAAAAGATGAATAAATTCAAATAGCTAGACCAATTATAAATAAGAACAACATTACATTTAAACATTTACATTTAAAGTCAACATTTTGACTTTGGTTTTTTTATTTTTGGCCTACGGGCGGGACCACTGTGCAATGTGTCATCACTAGAACATAATCAATGATCTCAGAAAAAAAGAGTTAATTTGATTTTAATTTCTTGAAATTTAATTTTTGTTTAATTATTGGATAAGGAGCTTAAGTTTAAGTTTAATAAAGAAAATAAATGAAAATTGAAGAAATGAAGAAATCTTTTAAAAAATTATATAAACTTAGAAATGATACAAATTGCTATATATTTTATTAAACAAATTTTTTTTTGTTACTGTGTACGCCGCCGGCCGCCGACAAATTCGACGGCTTATCTGCCGCCGCCGCCGGTTCTTTCTTAACTCTACGCCCTACGCCGCCGCCGCCGCCCAAGCTATCGGCGTAAACCTCTACTATATAGTTGTCCGATTTTGACAAGGCTTAATGAAATTATGTAAAATTATCAAAAATTTATAAATACGAGCGTTGGGAGCGATAACATTAAAAACAAAAAAGTTTTTCTCACTAAGACTTTTTTTCAGACCAAACTTTTGTATGGCAGCTATACTATATAGTTGTCCGATTTTGACATGGCTTGGTGAAATTATGTGAAATCATTAAAAACTTATAAATACGAGCGTTGGGAGCGATAGCGTTGAGAACAAAAAAGTTTTTCTCACTACAACTAGTTTTTCAACCGATCGTTCCTATGACAGCTATATGCTATAGTCATCCGATCCGGCCGGTTCCGACAAATGTGCAGCGTATTTGTACCAAAAGACTTCGTGCAAAGTTTGGTTAAGATAGCTTTAAAACTAACGGAGGAGATAGCATAGAAACAGACGGACAGACGGACGGACGGACAGACGGACATGGCTATATCAACTCAGCTCGTCATGCTGATCAAGAATATATATACTTTATGTGGTCGGAGATGCTTCCATCTGTGCGTTACAAACATCCAGATTTTAATATACCCTCTCCAAGGGTATAAAAACAAGTTTTAACAACTTTTTTTTCCCGTTTTTCAACTTAATCGTGAAACCCGTTAAAAATTTGGACAAGTTATTTAAGTAAAAGTTGTTGTTTAGACCAAAATAAAGAAACTGTTAGTATGAGCAAACTTCATTTAAGTACTCTTTCATATAGTTAAAAGACCAAAAGCATTAAAAACTGTCATAAAAATTAAAAAAAAAAAAAAAACGAATATTATCGGTAACGAAGTAAATAAATTAAATTTCTTTAGTTACATTTTTTAAGTTATATTTTTTCACAATATTATTGATTTAATACTAAAAACAATCGAAATTTTCGATTAAGACCAGTAAGAGTGTTGCGGTCGAGTGCCCCGACAGCAAAATACCCTGTCCCAAGTAATGTGGTTCCTATAGCTTTGAATTCCATTTATTATAAAATTTATTTTAATAAATGGGAGGCGCATTTGCAAATCTTCGGTGTTTTAGCTCGGATCTCATTGTGGTACACAGAATAGATAGATGTTGGTCCTAACTGAATATATATTAAGTCACTAGGTTCAAACTGAAAAATTGTAGCTCTGACAGTTTTTCGCGGTTAAAAGAAGATGGGGGAGGAATTTGCAAAACCTGGAGCAAACTTTATCTGGGTACGATGTACACCTACATATTCTTTTTCAAATCGAACAGTCTCAAAATTCAACATTTTTGTTTCAATAAACAAAAAAACCGAAATTAGATCTCGACACTCCCACCGAAACGTAATTTGCGGTTTTTCAAAAAAAATTGTTTTTAAATTTATAAAAAATTTCAAAAATTGTCAAAAACAAAAAAATGGAAAAAAAAAACGCGATATCTCAGGATTGGTCTATTGTACAGGTCTCAAGTTGATATTGATGGAAAGCATTTTACTGTATCTACTCAAATTATAATTTTATAGATTTTTAAATTATTTAATAATATTAAGTAAATGTTGCTAAAAATTATATATAATTTTTTCTCAGTGTTAACCACGATGTTATAGCTTCTGAAGATATACAATTTTTTGTACTAAATACAACTTAAAAAAAGGTGTTTTCAAAAAAATGGAGACTTTTATAGTTTAAAAGATATTAATTTTTGAAGTTATAAACAAATTAAAAGATACCCTTAAAGAAAGCTTTGCCACGCAGTCCGTTTTAAAGCTTTTTGATTGAAACTTGGCAAGTGTGCTTTATATTCATCAAGCTTTCGAAAAATGTCAAGATCGCGCGGATCGGATGACTATATCATATAGCTGCCATAGGAATGCTGAATTTGGTCTTGGTATAAAACACATTGAAAGCTCTGGTAACCATAAATAACAACAAAATTCAATTAATCATAGCATTCGTATGGCAACAATATGATATAATCATCCGATCCGCGCGATCTTGAGATCTAATTTCGGTTTTTTTGTTTATTGAAACAAACAATGTTGAATTTTGAGACTGTTCGATTTGAAAAAGAATGACCCATATATGCAAAAATTTGTGGCTCTACTTCTTATAGTCTGTGAGATCAACGCGTTTATACATAGAGAGTGACAGTTTTTCACTGCTAAATGATGGAGGATGTGGAGTTTTCCAAATCTGATATAAACTCGATGTGGCTACATCTTATAGTCTGTGAGATCCACGCGTTTATACAGAGAAAAAGACAGATTTTCGCTGTTTAAAGATGGAGGAGGAGGAATTTTCGAAATCTGAAACAAACTCGATGTGGGTACAGTATTCACCTACATACATGCCAAAACTTGTGACTCCATCTATTACCGTCTCTGAGATCGACGCGTTCATACAGACAGACAGACGGACAGACGGACATGGTTAAATTGACTCGGCTGTTGATGCTGACCAAGAATATATAAACTTTATCCTCCCTGTAACATACATTTGCACACCTTCACGATCCTTTTTTCCCCATTTTTAATGGGAACAGGGTATAAAAATCAGCAGCTAACCAGACCAAACCCAGCGAAGGTTTTTGTACTACCATCATACCCTTTTAGAATATTTTGGTCTCGACCTTATAAACTTTTTACTGTTGCCAGTTTGAGCCATTGCACTGTGGGCCAGAAATCTCATTTTTGGCCAAAACTCTGGCATTTCTACACCAGCCTAGCTAGATAGCTACAATTTTCGACGAAATGATCTTAAAAGATTAAACTTAAGTCACATAATTTAAAAATCAACAAAAAAAATTTATCAGGGGTGTTTTAGAAATCTCTAGAGATTTTGGTATAAAAGATTGCACATTCAACTAATTTGGCACTACATTATTTGCGAAGTGCGAAGAATCAGACCGCCTACTAGATTATGTGGATGGAAAACCGTACGCAACAGCAACAAATCTACTTGGCTTTGAGCAGGCGGTTTCAAATCGCTCAACGTTTGTCGTCTAATCTAGTAGCCAGGCATTTTCGAGCATCTCAACATATAAATTCAAAGAGCTTTAATATGAAATGCTAACGCTTATACGAAAACCTCTAGAGATTTCTGGAACACACCCGTATATGATATTGATAGCCAAAATCAAAGTCGAAAAATATTTCAACTTTTTCTTTCCAATGACATTTGACGTTTTTAAAGTAAAATTATGAATAGTTCAAATTGCAAACTTGTAATTGGATTTCACCCAATTCTTGCATAGAAGTATATATAAGTACCAGAAAAATAATATGTCTTGATAGGTCTAATGGTTCATGAGATATTGACCCAAGCAGTTTTTGATCTTGACTGCCCACCCTGTCAAAGATTTTCGGTCAATCTGACTATTCTCACCAATTTTTCCATCTATTTTACCTCCTCTTTAGATTCAGTACTTAAAACAACTAAGTAAATATTAAATTAATTAAAAATTTAATTTGTTTAATATATTACAATTTAGCATCAGTGCTTTTAATTTTGACACATTCAAATTGGCTTCGTATTAAAATATTTTACCTCAGAGTGCTTTTCATATATTCCGAAGTTTAGATAAAAAGCATACTTCTAGGCTGACTGTTTGAGAGAACATTCTTGATTTTAAATGGGAATAGAATTTTAAACACGATTTTATAAAAATTCAAAGAAAAACCGCGCAAAAGCGCATACATACAGATGTAGTACATTACTCATATATAAAATTAAGCAATATTTCAAGCAAATTAAGAGAGAGGAGCTTTTGCAACTCAAAGTTGCAAATTGTAAAAAAATTCATCAAAATTTTAGATTTTTTCCATTTTTTATGTTAACGCTTTTGAATGAAAACTTTTTGATAATTTTTAATAGCAATCTAGTGCGAAGTCGAAAATAAGAAATCAAATTGTTGCAGCGTTGGCTTTCCCAACTTTCACTAATTTTTTTTTATTTTTTGCATAAAGTTTAAGAAAAATATACTTTGAAGGGCTGACATTCAAAAACTATTTTGTAAAAAGGATCCAAATTTTTCCATAAAATAGCTTACATGTATTCAAAATCAATGCCGACCTTCGTTTTATACAGTTTCCCAAACAAACTGTTGGGACTTTTGCCCAAAATTTCGGGCTGCTGGCACAGTGTGCATTGGCTAAAGAACTGTGCTGTAGCGTGCACATGCTTTGAGTCAAAGTAAACACAATTCAATCACAACTATGTAACACTTTGTTGCATATCCCATAAGGAAATCTGAGCGACCACTTCAGTCGCTGACTAGGGCGCTGTGTCAGCGAATCCCACGCTGTGGATAAGCGATAAGCTACACACGCACACATACCAATGCATGCGCGCGCTGCTAACTCAAAAAGAATTAAATGGCAAATAAAATGTAGCCAAACAGTCCGAGAAATACAGCCGATACGGCGAGACGTACGTTACACGTACGGTCTGTCATATATACAAATGATTTACAATAAAAATTAAAACGTTTACCAACTAAATCGTTGCCGTCTTGAGTTTTTTGGGTGCGACGTAAACTGCGACTCCCTCGCGTAATTACATGGCGACCCGTGACAAGTGATGTGAACAAAAAAAATGAAAAATTAAAAAACGAATACTTCAAAAAAAAAAAACTGCGGAGGAAACCGCATATACAAACCAAATACAAATACAAAAACAAATACAAATACAAATACAAATGCAAACTACTTTATGTCACCAAAGCCGCTGCAAGGCTTTGGGCAGCGAGAAGGAAGAGACGGTGACAAAGCAATGTCACCGGTTGACCGGCCTGGCAACAAGAAGCTCACATTAAATGCAACAAAAAGAACAAATTAGTGCGGGAGGCATGAAGCCGTCTGCACCACCGAGGGAATACCAATAGACGACCAATAGACGACGACCCATAGATGACCAAAAAGAAGCTGGCCCGTGCGCAGAGTGCGCCCACCGAAAATATTTTTTTTTAAAGCGGTCCAATGTACTTGTACATTGGTAGTTCGCAATTTTTGTTAGTACCCTCAAGTAGCGTATGAGCTGGGTACGTTAGATAAGTTCATTAACACAAAATCCCCTTCTACATATCATGATACCATTCACACTAACATACATTATACAGTGTAAAATTATGCTGTAAACTGTATAATGTAATAATCAATCATAAAAACCATCATCTCTCTCTCAAAAAAAAAAAAATATTAATAATTTTTGAAAAAAATAAAAAAAGGGAAGAAAATTGATACTTAATAGAGATGGGCAAACCCCAATCTAAGGCGGCTGACAATACAGCCAATGTTGTTAGTGAAGTCGACCTCACAAAAAATAAAAATTAATCAAATGAAATGCATAATTCATTCATTCATGCTGTACGCAAAAATTAAATAAAGAAAGAAAACCACTCCATGATTTAAAAATAATCATAACAACTACAGAAATGAAAATTTTGACCGAAAAAAGAAAAATGAAAAACATGACCTAAAAACAAACACTTTTTCCCTATTAATTAGGGGTGTCCAAAATTTATTTTTACTCTCTTCTAGGACACCCCTAAACGCCTAAATACCCTAAACTCATAAAAATCCTAAAACTCCAAAAGACCAAAAGAATCAGTAATCATGGCACAGACACAGATTCAATTCCTCAAGACAGCCTCAAGTCTGATCCCAGATTTTGACGGCAAAGCCGAAAATATACAAAGTTTTTTAGACGCATTATCTCTGGTCGAATCTATTATGGATACCCATGAGACAACTGCAGTCTCCCTGATCAAAACAAAATTAAAGGGACATGCAAGAAATTTGATTGGTACAGAAAGCACCATAAGTCAAATAATTGCCAAACTAAAAATTTCCGTTAAAGGAGAATCGGTTGAAGTTATTTCTGCAAAATTAATGAATCTCCAGCAGAAAAATAAAACTGCCAATCAGTACTCAAAAGAAATTGAACAACTAGCAAAAAGTCTAGAAGGCGCTTACATAAATGATGGACTTACTCCTGAATTAGCGTCAAAATATAGCGTACAAAACGCTGTAAAAGCCATGACATCCAACTGCTCTATTGATAAGGTAAAACTTATCATTCAGGCAGGTAGCTTCACAACCATGAATGACGCTATCGCCAAATTTGTCAACAGTTGCACTGATGCAACCGGAAAAACTGACTCTGTCCTATATTATTCGAACAATCGCGGAAACAACAACCGTGGTAACTACAACAATGGACGGGGTCAGTACTATAATAATGGAAACAGAGGAAGAGGTTACCAAGGTAATCAGGGATACAGCCAAAATAATAACAATGGTTACAATAATCGTGGCCGAGGTACCAATAATGGCAACTATAGAGGCCAATACAACGGCAACAACAGAGGCCAAGGAAACCAAAATAATTGGCGAGGACAAAATAACAATAATAATAATCACAACATCCGAACAACAAATTCGGAAAACGCTCAACCCCCTTGAGCAACGACAATCAGTAAAGGTATACTCACTCAATCTCAATCTAAGTAATATAATTACAGTTCAAAATGCAGAAACAAAGACAAATCTGACATTTTTGCTTGATACAGGAGCAGACATTTCGGTAATAAAACACCAACAAAATGAACATTACAACATAAATACAAACATAATAAGCAATATAACAGGTATTGGACAAGGAACAACACGTTCTTATGGTCTAGTACATCTGCAACTACTTACAGACAAATACATCGTACCACATGATTTCCACGTAGTACCAGAAAATTTTTCAATACCAACAGATGGTATATTAGGCTATGATTTCATCAAAAAATTTAATTGTCTGTTAGATTATCAAGAAGAGCAAAATACACTAATTTTGCGCCCAAAAAATTTCCATACACACATCCAAATCCCAATAAAACACTCACTCGAGAATGACTCATTATTATTACCTGCTAGATCTGAAGTCATACGACAAGTAAGATTAAAGACTAGCGAAAAAACGGTTTTAGTACCCAATCAGGAGATACAGCCGGGAATAATAATAGCAAGTTCAATAGTAACAAGTAATAATGCATACATTCGCATAGTAAATACTACTTCGAAAAATACAGAAATTGACAGTCAAAACATACAGTTTGAGTCACTTAATGACTATGATATAATCCAATTAAACAAAGAAAAGTCAAGAACAAGGGAAATATTGAAGAAATTAAGATTTCCTAAACAGTTCAAATCTAAACTAACCGAACTTTGCACTGAATACAGTGATATATTTGGTTTAGAAACAGAACCTATATCCGCCAACAATTTCTATAAACAAAAGCTTAGATTGAATGATAAAACACCTGTATACATTAAAAACTACAGAAATGCTGAGTCGGAAAAGCAAGAAATAAACGATCAGGTACAAAAATTAATTAAAGATGGCATTGTCGAACCATCCATCTCTGAATATAACAGCCCACTTCTCTTGGTACCCAAGAAATCACTTCCAAATTCAACGGAAAAAAGATGGCGTTTAGTAGTTGATTATCGCCAAATTAACAAAAAGTTACTAGCGGACAAGTTCCCACTCCCAAGAATAGAAGATATTCTAGATCACCTAGGTCGAGCGAAATACTTTTCATGTCTCGACCTAATGTCCGGATTTCACCAGATAGAACTTGATGAGAAATCAAGGAATATGACATCATTTTCAACGAGCACAGGCTCTTATCGCTACACGCGATTACCATATGGACTTAAAATCGCACCAAATTCTTTTATGCGCATGATGACACTTGCATTTTCAGGTCTAGAACCATCGCAAGCATTTCTCTATATGGATGACCTAGTAGTCATTGGATGTTCCGAACAACATATGTTCAAAAATTTGACAAACGTCTTCGAACTATGTCGCAAATTTAATTTAAAACTACATCCAGAAAAATGTTCATTCTTCATGCACGAAGTTACTTATCTTGGTCACAAATGTACCGATAAAGGAATTCTCCCAGATGACAAAAAATATGACGTCATCAAAAACTATCCAAAACCTAATGATGCAGATAGTGCACGTAGATTCGTAGCCTTCTGTAACTATTATCGGAGATTTATCCAAAATTTTGCAGAACATTCACGCCACTTAACGAGGCTTTGCAAAAAGAACGTTAAATTTCAATGGACTACAGAATGCGATAATGCATTTGAGTACTTAAAAGAAGCATTAATGAAACCAACATTACTGCAGTACCCAGACTTCAGAAAAGATTTTTGCATAATCACAGACGCTAGCAAACACGCTTGCGGAGCAGTATTAACTCAGGAGCATAATGGAATGCAACTTCCAGTTGCATATGCCTCCAGATCATTTACACAAGGTGAAAGTAACAAATCAACTACAGAGCAGGAATTAGCTGCTATACACTGGGCAATAAAACACTTCAGACCTTACGTTTATGGAAGGCATTTCTTCGTAAAAACTGATCACAGACCGTTAACATATCTGTTTTCAATGAAAAACCCAAGTTCCAAACTAACAAGAATGAGACTTGATTTGGAAGAATATGATTTCACTGTGGAATATCTCAAGGGGAAAGATAACCATATTGCAGATGCTTTATCCAGAATAACAATTGGAGAGCTCAAAGAAATGAATAGACAAATATTGAAGGTCTCTACGAGGTCTTCAACAAGACAGAAAAATGCCTGCGCAGGCCAAGAAAGCAGTTCAGCTATTAGTAGCACTGCTAAAAAATTGCACGAGCAAAATGAAAATGAAAAGCCCAATGTCTATGAAGTAATCAACAACAACGATGTCAAAAAATGTGTGAAACTAAAACTCGACAAGCACAAGTGTTTGTTCAAAATGGGAAAACGAGTGATTTCACGCTTTACAATAAATGATTTGTACTCCAATGGAAAACTCGATTTAGGTCAGCTTTTCCAAAGGCTTGAAACAGAAGCCGGAATACTTAAAATAAACCAATTGAAAATGTCACCAAGTGATCAAATTTTCGAATCTGTATCACTAAGTATATTTAAAAAAATGGGCAATAGTATTTTAAAGAAAGTACGAGTATGCATACTCCCAAAGGTGACCATTATAGACAAAAACGACACAGCTCAAATAAACGCAATTCTGTCAAAATACCATGACGAACCAATTGAAGGAGGCCACTCAGGGACGTCGCGAACCCTGTCAAAAATACGAAAATATTTTTATTGGCCCTTCATGACTAAGACAATAAGACAGTATGTAAAATCTTGTTTGAAATGCCAAAAAGCAAAAACAACTACCCATACAAAGACACCTATGACTTTAACCCCAACTCCAGCAACAGCATTTGATACTGTACTAATTGATACCATTGGTCCACTTCCAAAAACTGAGGATGGCAATGAGTACGCAGTTACCATTATATGTGACTTAACAAAATATTTAGTCACTATACCAGTACCAAACAAAAGTGCTAAAACAGTTGCTAAAGCAATTTTTGAATCTTTCATACTCAAGTATGGTCCAATGAAATCATTCATTACGGACAAGGGTACTGAATATAAAAATTCATTAATCACAGACTTATGTAAATACATGAAAATAAACAACATACATTCAACAGCTCACCATCACCAAACTCTTGGAACAATCGAGCGCAGTCATCGAACATTTAACGAATATATACGTTCATATATTTCGATCGACAAAAATGACTGGGACATATGGTTGAATTATTTCACCTACTGTTTCAATACAACCCCGTCAGTAGCACACGACTACTGTCCATATGAACTTGTTTTCGGAAGGCCACCGAGACAATTCATTAACTTTAAAAACAAAGATATGATAGATCCTCTATATAATATAGATGATTATGCTAAAGAAGTAAAATTTAGATTAGAAGTAGCCTATAAAAGAGCTAGAATTATGTTAGATAAGGAAAAGCAAAAGCGAAAAACGCTTTATGATAAGAAATCAAACGATTTTCTCTTAGAAGTAGGAGATTTTGTATTATTAAGAAACGAAACTGGGCATAAATTAGATAACAACTATGTTGGCCCTTATAAAGTTGAAAAAATAGATGATAGAGATAATATTACAATTAGAATAGGAAAGAAACAGCAAATAGTACATAAAGATAGACTAAAAATATATAACGCTATAAAAAAAAAAAAAAATATACATATATAAAGAATATTATCATTACAATATGAATGAATGAATGAATGAATGAAAAAAAAAATAAAAATAAACAAAGAAATTAAAAAAAAAAAAAACAAAACTTTATTAATTACCAATTTTTTTTTTTATCTATACAAAATATGAAACAAAAAACAAAAAAAAATTATTAATACTTTTCTTTTGATTACAATTTCCATAATCATTATACATCAATAAATATTAAGCATACAATTTTTATATACACCACTACACTATTTTAGAATAACTTCATAAATATACGTTATTCTTCTTAAAAGGGGAGGTGTAGCGTGCACATGCTCACAAAGTAAACACAATTCAATCACAACTATGTAACACTTTGTTGCATATCCCATAAGGAAATCTGAGCGACCACTTCAGTCGCTGACTAGGGCGCTGTGTCAGCGAATCCCACGCTGTGGATAAGCGATAAGCTACACACGCACACATACCAATGCATGCGCGCGCTGCTAACTCAAAAAGAATTAAATGGCAAATAAAATGTAGCCAAACAGTCCGAGAAATACAGCCGATACGGCGAGACGTACGTTACACGTATGGTCTGTCATATATACAAATGATTTACAATAAAAATTAAAACGTTTACCAACTAAATCGTTGCCGTCTTGAGTTTTTTGGGTGCGACGTAAACTGCGACTCCCTCGCGTAATTACAGCGCTTTTGATTCCAAAAGGTATGTGCATGCTCAAGGTTCTCATAGCATATTCAAAGTGAAAGACCAGTTTCCAAATGGACTGCAGTAGTTAGGCGTATTCTGCGGAATTTCATAAAATACCGTTGGCTCCCTTATATAGCAAGTGATCGCCTTTATATTTCGTGCTCATGCTCATGCCGTCTTGTTGATACCAAATATCGTCGGTGGCTTCTTCTTCATTTTCAAAGAAAAAAGGACCAATGAAGCCTCGGGACCAAAATCCGCACCAAACAGTGACACTTGGTGGGTGTATGGCCTCGCGACGACGATATGCGGATTTTCTGTGCCCCAGATGCGACAATTCTCTTTATTAACATAACCACTGAGGTGGAGTACGTACATATCCACCTACATTTCAGTTTCTCGAACTCGAACAAATTGAGTTTTCGGAAAATTTTTCTGTTAAATGGTTTTATTTTATTTTTTCAAATTTCGCACAGTTTGAGTCGAGGACTCACCACTTTGGAAATATGTTTTTAATATTTCCCAACTTTTTTAAAGCAAATAGCGAAATAGCATATGGGCGTGTTCAGCAGCATACCCAATCATCTATCAAAAATCATCAATCAAAAATAAAGTGTTAGTCTGCTGGTGAACGAACTTGTTAGAATTTTTAGGCAACAAAGTTATCGATATATTTTGTTTGGCGGAAGGTGTGAATTTTTGACAACAAACATCTTAATATAATTAAAAACTGAATACTAAATATTTATGACCGTCGAAACTAGCACCAACTGCTCCTAGAATTCCCCTTGAATTGTCCCAAAGACTTTGTTAGTTGTTTAATGTTTTTAACTTTGTTGTAAGCCCAGCCTCGGCGGGTCTATTATAAAGGACTCCTGACCACACAAAGAAGGGTCTAAAAATGCTAATTTTAATAAAGTGGCAATGGGCTAAGAGTAGAGATAGGCGAATAAGGACAATCCGTTCCCGTTCTGTCCCGATCCCGACCAACAAATTTTAGTTCAATATCGTCGAGCCTGATCCCCTACTTCTCTCGGGTCCCGCTGGAATCCCGTCGCGAGCCCATGTCTAGCTATGAGTCCTTTACGATTTGGTTGCTTCCATGTTACAATAATACTTGGTTCAATGAAGTTAGTTTGCCGATAAATGATAAAGATCGGATCAGGGGTTCTCAAGTTATGAGCAAAAGAGTACATCTCCCTCGCCCCACCCCCTCCCACCCATTCACAACTAGTACCGTGTTTTAATAGTTTTGGGTTAAATATTCCATTCTAGTCAGTTGCATTACCATTTCAAAATCTTCAATGTATTCTGTAAAGTGAACGCTTTGAACGCTATTTTGTGCTATTGAATCTACTTTTCCTTGAAGTTCTTCCTTATCGTGATTGTCCAAAACTCCAAATAGGTATTTATAGGTTGTTCCTACAAAATTGATTAAACCTCGTTTACTTCTTTTTACTATTCTTATTCCGTTCATTTCTCTTTGTAATTTCTCAAATATTGAATTTGACTTATTTGTTTATACCAGGGACCGTAATCATTATAAGTGATATTTTTAAAATCCCAACTTAATGATTATTTATTAATTTTTACTATTTTGCTTATTTCATAATGATTATTTTTGAGTTTTACTAAAAAACTCTGATTTTAATTGTTATTGTCTGAGTGAAAAAATAATACTTACAAAATAATGATTATTTTGTGATTTTTATTTTTTCGCTCAAAAATATCGCTCACTGTGCTATTACGACCATACGAAAAGGAACTGAAACAAAATAACTATATATTCTTAGGATGTGAACCAAGGCGAGACTTTGAAGCCAAATTTTGATTTAAAAAAACTCTTCCTTTAGGCGCGATTTTGGTGGTCAATGTGGCACTGGCGATCTGACACCGGATTTTAACAGATGTCGACGAGATAAGACGAAAATAATTTGACCAAGTTTTCCAATTTTTGCATAGTTTTCAAGATATCCGCCCACAAAAGTATAAAATTTCACATAAAAACTTACAAAAAAAAAAAAAAAACAAGTGCATAGCCTGATTTGTAGGGGAACCGGCCCCCGACGCTTTTAATTTTTTGAGTATGCAGTTTCAAAGTACACCAACGGAAAGTAGTTTAGCGATTTTTTGTACACTTCTAGTACAAACCCTGGATTTTTAACAGCGATTTTCATCATATCAATCACAATCCTTTTTCGAGCTATCTATCCATAAATAATTCCAATTTTTTTCTGGTCAAAGATGGCATGTATACACTCCCCGGAACAGTTTTCCAGTTTTTTAAAATGCTATCCGTTACCTACAAAATTACGCGAAATTTTTAACACCATTTATTTAAGGCATCCAGAAAGGGTTTCACTTTCATATTTTACATGTCCAATTGTCGTTCCTAAATACAATTTCTGCAATTTTTTCAGAATTTTAAAAAGTTGAAGAAGGTGGTTAAAATTAATAAAAACAATAAAATGTATATACCTAAATTTTATTATTCACTTTCGTTTTTTGTATATTATTCAAGTTCAAACCATTTTACCGTGATTTGCGAATCATTATATTAAAATCTATGAGGATTAGTAGCAGTACTGCAAAAAACTTAAATGCCAATTAAGATTAAAATTATTTCAGATCTAGTGCATTAGCGCACATCTTAGCTAAGTGACCCCCATGGTAGTTAAATTAATAATTACTAAGCAATTGCTCTCAAATAACGCACTATGATTGTGATGTTACTGAACCGAACTTTTTGTAAAATTAAATAAAAAAATTTTTATTCTGGCTTTATGGCCAGAAAATAGCTACGGTAAATGGTTTGTATCTTACTGTAATTCCGTTTTCTCTTACGGTATACGTCGTTTCGTTCAGACCGCCAAAATAATTTTGTGAATGTGTTCAGTTCACATATAAGCGAAAAAGTTTGAGACAGGGACGCTAGCCTTACAATAAAACTTGAAATTGTTCAGATGTTTGTAACGCATGAGGAAGCACATCCGACCACATAGATTATATATATTCTTGATCAGCATGACGAGCTGAGTTGATATAGCCATGTACGTCTGTTTCTATGCTATCTCCTCCGTCAGTTTAAAAGCTATCGTAACCACACGTCTATTCTCTTAACCATTGGTCATCCATGATATTTTTTGCGGTTCAGTAACATCACAATCATAGTGCAGTTATTTGAGAGCAATTGCTTAAGTAATTATTAATTTAACTACCATGGGGGTCACTTAGCTAAGATGTGCGCTAATGCACTAGATCTGAAATAATTTTAATCTTAATTGGCATTTAAGTTTTTTGCAGTACTGCTACTAATCCTCATAGATTTTAATATAATGATTCGCAAATCACGGTAAAATGGTTTGAACTTGAATAATATACAAAAAACGAAAGTGAATAAAAAATTTAGGTATATCTTTTATTGTTTTTATTAATTTTAACCACCTTCTTCAACTTTTTAAAATTCTGAAAAATTGCAGAAATTGTATTTAGGAACGACAATTGGACAGTAAAATATGAAAGTGAAACCCTTTCTGGATGCCTTAAATAAATGGTGTTAAAAATTTCGCGTAATTTTGTAGGTAACGGATAGCATTTTAAAAAACTGGAAAACTGTTCCGGGGAGTGTATACATGCCATCTTTGACCAGAAAAAAATTGGAATTATTTAATGGATAGATAGCTCGAAAAAGGATTGTGATTGATATGATGAAAATCGCTGTTAAAAATCCAGGGTTTGTACTAAATGTACAAAAATCGCTAAACTACTTTCCGTTGGTGTACTTGAAACTGCATACTCAAAAATTAAAAGCGTTGGGGGCCGGTTCCCCTACGGCTATGCCTGTTTTTTTTTTTTTGTAAGTTTTTATGTGAAATTTTATACTTTTGTGGGCGGATTCTTGAAAACTATGCAAAAATTGGAAAACTTGGTCAAATTATTTTCGTCTTATCTCGCCGACATCTATTAAAATCCGGTGTCAGATCGCCAGTGCCACATTGACCACCAAAATCGCGCCTAAAGGAAGAGTTTTTTAAATCAAAATTTGGCTTCAAAGTTTCGCCTTGGTTCACATCCTAAGAAATAGTTTTTGTTTCAGTTCCTTTTCGTATGGTCGTAATAGCACCGTGAGCGATATTTTTGAGCGAAAAATAAAAATCACAAAATAATCATTATTTTGTAAGTATTATTTTTCTCTGACAATAACAATTAAAATCAGAGTTTTTTAGTAAAACTCAAAGTTTAATAATTATTACTGAGGAATATGTCCAAAAAATCATTAAGTCGAAAATCATTGCAGATATGCATTTTAGATGCAAATAGAACCAAATTGGTATAGTTCTTTTATTTGTACGACTTTTTCTAAGTATATGATTTTTTACATTAAAAAATATAAAATAATCATTATTTACGGTCCCTGGTTTATACTTTTCAACTTGAATTATTAGTTTGTTGTATGTGTTTCGGTTTTTGTTAAGTTAAATATAGAGAGTGACGCTTTCAAAAAAAGCAGTGTAATGATGAGATCGCCACCACAAAAGGTGCCGGGCATAGATGAGGGAACTCCGAACCATACGGATCAGGAAACCCCGAAAGGGGCACAAGAAAATGGACCACTATCGAGCAGAGCCATGCCTCCCACAGGGATACCTACTATGCAAACTCCTGCCTCAATCCAGGGGGCAATGAACTTGCATAGCTCCCCACGACAGGAACTAATACATAAAATGAGAGCCCTCGAGGAAGAATCCCTGGCAAAATGCAGAAGCGTACTTCGGAAAATGAAGCACGCCATGCTCAAGCAGAGGAACTTAAGCATGGACGTCAAGGACGGCGCGTCTGAGTTAAGCGAACTTTTCGACGTAATACTAAGCTACAGAGAGAGCTGGAAGAGCGCCGAGAAAGTAAGAAACGAAGAGATCCGTGAAAAGCAGAAGAAAACTGCAGAGAACGGGAACACTACGCCGACAACGACGCTTCACAAGAGAATCGCTACTAGCCCAGCATTGCAGGATTCTAATAAAAAGCCGAAGAACAAAGAGGCAAAAGAAGAGTTCCAGGTTGTCACCCGAAACAAGGTGGCGCGAAAACAAGAGAGAGCGAAGGACACTAAAGCGAAGCAAAAGGGAGAGCCTGGAAAAATCCCCCAGAACAAATCAGCGAAAATAAGGACGCGAACTCGCCCAGACGCTGTGCTGGTCAAACCAGCGGATGGCAAGAGCTACGCCGAGGTGCTCCGCGACCTACGCAAAAACGTAAATCCAGAGGACGATGAAAGTGCTATCCGATCAATCAGGAAGACAAAGACTGGAGATATGCTACTGGAGCTGACAAAAGGAAGCAAAACCCAAAAGCTAAGCGACGCTATCCAAGAACTGCTCAAGGAAACGGCAACAGTGAAGGTACTCAGGCCTACCGTGAGTATAGAAGTTCGAGACTTAGACAGCTTTACCGAGGAATCGGAACTCAAAACTTTGTTGTTCTCCCCGCAGAACATGCAGCAATTATTTTAAAAGAGCAGAGGTTAAAAATCGGATGGACACGATGTCGAGTAAAGCGCGCTGAAGAAATCAAACGTTGCTTTAAATGCTTAGGAAACAACCATATCCAGAGCGAATGTAAAGGTCCGGACCGAAAAGACCTTTGTATCCGGTGTGGAGAGAGCGGACATAAGATGAAAGGTTGCACTAAAACCCCAAGGTGCTGTCTATGCGCACACGAAAACTTAAAAGAGCTAAAGCACTTACCAGGATCGAATTACTGCGCTGCCAGTGCCAGGAAAGCCTCAACATGAAAGTACTTCAAGCAAATCTACACAGAAGTCGAACAGCGGATGCTTTACTGTCCCAAATAGTCTTGGAACACCAAGCAGACCTGGTGATTATCAGCGAGCAGTACAAAAAAAAAAAGAAGAAGGCTTCTGGCTGGAGGATACTACCAAAACGGCCGCAATATGGATACCAAGCACAAGCAGAGTGCTGCACACTAATGAGGGTCGGGGCAACTGCTATGTTCACGTACGAGTCAGCGACTACAACGTATTCAGCTGTTACTTAACACCAAGCGATGACATCCAAACATTTGAGAGCAAACTGAATGAGATAGAAGACACCGTTTCGAATATACAGGAAAAATGTATCGTAGCGGGCGACTTTAATTCAAGGGCAGAGGAGTGGGGTATGCCAACTACCAACTCCAGAGGACGGAAAGTCGCAAACATGGCTGCCAGAATTGGGCTTACAGTCGCGAACATAGGAGCAACCCCAACTTTTAGTCGGATTGGATGCGAAGGAACGATTCCGGACATAACTCTGGTTTCAGAAAACCAGGCACACAGAATTATAAACTGGAAGGTACTCGATATTTATACTGGTAGTGATCATCAGTATATTTCATTTGAATTGGAAGATCACACAAGAAATAGACGCACTGCCAACTCTGGGCGACAAGCGCGCAGATGGAACGTAAGCCGATTAAACAGAACAGCACTGATCAACGAACTTGACAGAAGAACCGACGTAGCCCAAACTACCGAAAGCATCGATAGCACAGTCGAAAGCGTGATGTCCACAATCAAAGCAGCCTGTGATGCTGCAATGCCTAGAGTGGGAAACAGGCATAGAGCTGGTCAAGAGGTTTACTGGTGGACAGAAGAAATAAGTTTCCTGAGAGAGAAATGCCTAAGGTGTCGACGCCGCCTAACTAGAGCGCGACGTGGAGGAGACTTCGCAGAAGAGGAGGCAATCAACAGAAAGGCTAAGAAGGACCTGAATATTGCCATTCGCAGGAGTAAGATAGAGAAATGGAAAACCCTATGCGACGATGTCAACACCAACCCCTGGGGTCTAGGGTACAAAATCGTCATGAAAAAGCTTAAGTCCAACAGCGGACTACCCCATTTAGAAGCTGAGAAAATGGACAACATTGTTAAAACACTTTTTCCAACTCACCCAGTCAGACCAGCCGAGCCAAGGGCCTCATTAGACCATGTGGAACTCTTTACTGAGAGCGAGCTGACCAAAGCGGCAAAAAGCCTTAAAAACGGGAAAGCACCAGGCCCAGATAATATTCCGGCAGAGGTACTTAAAGTCATTGCAAACCAACGACCACAAAGGCTGCTGGATATGTATAATGAGTGCATTCTTACGGGAACATTCCCAGAGCCCTGGAAGGTACAGCGATTAGTCTTGATAAGCAAGGGGAAAGGGGACCCCGAAACCCCATCAGCCTATCGACCACTCTGTATGTTAAACACAGCAGGAAAGCTCCTAGAAAAGCTCATTAAGCCCAGGTTGGCAGCCGCGGTTGAAAATGCAGGAGGACTTTCTCATAGACAGTACGGGTTCAGGCCAGGCAGGTCCACAATTGGAGCAATTTACGAGGTCACTCAAGCGGCGATTGCGAGCCACCAAGGCAATCACTACTCACGACCAATAGTCCTGCTGGCAACGTTAGACGTGAAAAACGCTTTTAATAGCGCAAAATGGACGGATATGATAGAGGCTCTACAAAAGCGCTTCCGAATACCGGAGTATCTGCTGCGTATAATACACAGCTATCTCGAAAACCGAAAGCTGTTGTACCAGACCATAGCAGGCGAAAAATGTATTCCAGTAACTGCAGGAGCTGCGCAGGGATCCATACTTGGGCCGGACCTCTGGAATATCAGCTATGACGAGGTTCTCCGCATAGAAATGCCCGACGACGCATTTCTGGTAGGATACGCAGATGACATTGTGGCGGTCATCACGGCGCGTAATACAGAATACGCACAACGTACACTCACGCAGGTGATGATCCGAGTCAAATCTTGGATGAACTCACACGGACTGCAGCTAGCAGCAGAAAAAACAGAGCTACTGCTCGTCACGAGAAGGCAAATCCCATTAGAGTTGGACATGAGGATACACGATAGCGTTATCCGCGCTCAGAAGGTGATAAATTACTTGGGAGTCAGGCTCGACTCGAAGCTATCGTTCCAAGCTCACATACAGCACGTAGTAACGAAGTCTACCACTGCGACTCGCTCGCTAAGCAGACTAATGGCGAATGTGGGCGGACCGGTGCAATTTAGGCGGAAGTTACTAATGGAGGTGAACAACGCCATCCTTCTATATGGATGCGAGATCTGGGCAGACGCTCTAAACGCAAAATGCCGAGCAAATCAACTTTTATCGATCCAAAGAAGAAGTGCGCCGAGAATAAAAAGTGCATATCGGACAATATCAGGAGCAGCAGCGATGGTCATCGCAGGTGTTACGCCGATCGACCTATTAGCCAGAGAACGTATCAAAATATACGGATTGCGCCAAGCTGGACAAGCTTCAAGGCAAACGACTGAATCGATTAAAGAAGAAACCCTCACCGTGTGGCAAGAAAGATGGGCAAACGAAACAAAGGGCAGATGGACAAAAAGGCTGATCCCTGAGATCAAAAGTTGGCTTCGCAGAAAGCACGGAGACGTCGATTTCTACGTAACACAGATGATGACAGGACACGGCTACTTTAGCGCATTCCTACACTCAATTGGGAAAAGCTCAGAGCATTGCTGCGTGTATGGTGACGCAGAAATAGATAGTGTGGAGCACACTGTGATACACTGCGAACGATGGGCCGATAGGCGACGCAACCTAACACGATGTGTAGGACATATCACAGCAGACAACATCGTATCGAAGATGACCTCGAACGAAGAGCACTGGAGATTGATCGCAAGTTTTGTTGGCGAAATTCTGCGAATCAAGAAAAAAGACCTGGACGAGAGGACATAGTGGGGTATCTGGACGCAGATAATAGATGAGAGCGCACAGCGCGTAAAGGGCCCCACTCCGAAGTAATGCGAAAGCTTTTCCGAAGTGGATACAGGCCTGAGAGAGAGGGGGGGTTTTTAGTAGGTGCGAGTCCTACATACCCTTCTGCGACGGCAGACTAGGAAATGCATAAGGCATTTTCCCCTCCTCGCCCCAAAAAAAAAAAAAAAAAAAATTGTTAGACAGTGGTGTTCATAATCATCTGGTAGATCTATCATACCTAACTTAAATAATAGGTAACCATAATTAGTTTTAATAGGATTAATATCTAAAGCTTGATTGTTCGCTTCTAGTAGTAGTGTTGACATCAATAGTGACATCAATGTGAAAGTTAAGAATCCTGATTTGGGTTTGAGTCCTCCTGTGAATATTTACTTTTGTTAATTTTCTTTTGTTTTTGAAAATTGGTTTTGTAGTGTTTAATTTTACGTCCTCTATTAGTTTCCTCAAAATGGTCGTCGTCAACTTGTTCTGTCTTCCCAGTGGGGTTGTAAGGATTATGTAATATACCATAAATAATGACCCTGCGTAAATAAAAATGTCTGCTGGTTGTAAGTGTAGAGTATTATTTCAATTGTCATAAGTCGATTTTCTTCTTCGTCGTCAATGTTAATTATTCGGATTTTCTCATTTATGGTCTTGCGTAGCCGTTCAACAACTGCCACACCATTTTTACTTGTTGTTATTTGAATTGTTACTTCTTCTTTGTCAAGCCATTTTTTAAGTGCTATACTCATAAAAGCACTGTCCCTGTCTCTTGTCAAAATAAAGAGCTTTCCCATATTATCTTTCAATCTTTTCCATTTAATTCGGTTATACTTGCAAATTTTGAGTATAAGTCAATACATGTTAACCACATCTGATTTTTAGTGTTAGCAATGTATTTTTATGTGCAAATTTCACATTCGATAATATTGTTTTGAATTAATTTCTGGTGATGCCTGGATGTAATAATTTCTTGTGGTTTTTAATGCTTATTTCTTTGATCTCTGCATAATTTCTAATATCTTGTAGTTTTATATTTGTTCTCAAGATTTGTATTGTGTTAGTGTTAATGAATGTTTTAAATACCTGTTGTAGTAATTCAAAATCAGAATCCTGTTCAATGTATACTGCGCATCCTTTAGTACAAAAATATTCAGACGCTATCTGCTTTGCTTTTTCCGTATCCAAGTTTGAATAATAAATTCTTATTTTCGTTTTCCTGAAATAAGATTCAACTTCAACTTTGTCGGTGTCTCACCTAATCATTTCTATCTGTCTTGCAAAATAATTAAGTGGTTTTTCTGTAAGGGTATTAAATTTTCTTTATCTTCCTCAGCGCTATGTGCTGGTCACTTAGTATGGTCACTTAGTATATCGAACCTTCTTCCTTATAAGTATGGTCTCATTGATTTTGTTGCCCATACTATGGCGGACAACTCTTTTTCAATCGTGCTTTAGTTTTCTTCGTGCTCGTTTAATGTACGACTTATGTCACGGTTGCCACACTTGGTGTTTTTGCACCAAAACTGGTGTTTTTATTTCCTGTTGGTGCACTGGCTCTTTTTAGCACTTTTTGCTTATAATTGGCTTAAGCGAAAAAAGTTCGAACATTATTCAGCACCTAATGTAGATCTGTATATTTTTCCCTGTTAACTCTGAAAACTATCGAAAACACGGCATGCCAATCTGTAAATAAACGGATCATATCGCTCACTTACTTCAATACTGGCATAACTCAAAAAATACGATTTTTGACTTTATGATGCAGATACATACGCTGTATTGTGTACTATTTTGTGTAAAATTTTCATATTGATATCTCTTATACTTTTCACGTGAGATCAAAATTTCTCGAAATATTATTTTACAGGTTCATTTTCATGTTAATGCAAGAGCGTCATATCTCAGTTGTCCTGCAGTCGATATGACACAATCATAATTCGTCTTTTAGTCAAAACATCATATTTTCAAGTATTATTAATGAGCATTTCAAATTTATAATATTTTACTAGATAAACTTGAAACTAAAAGAACCTGTTTTTCGGTCATAAACCCTTGAGATCTTTAAGCGTATTTTTCTCAAAATGTATTATTTTGAGTTATGCCAGTATTGAAGCAGAGAGAACAAAATACCAAGAGATGAACTCGCTCTCATCAGAGCGAAAGGGAGGGCATGTATATCGGGCTCTTTCATTTCGTTCTGTGTGCATATCTCATGTATGTATGTGCTTATGTTTATAGTACGTGCCCAAACTGTTTGTGTAGAAATGTATATTGTTGGCATTGTTGCCAGTTTTCACTGAGCTTATTAACTTCTGCATTAATTGCCTAAGCAAAGGGCAACGAAAGGGAAGAATAATTGCCTAAAAACACGAATTTGAAACTTTTAAATGGGTGGCTCACAACCCCCCACAAATTTTCGAAATGTCCAAAAATAACTTTTTTCAATATGAAATAAAAAAACCCCCAAAAATTAATTTTTTAAAACTAATGAAATATCTTTGTTGCCTGTTGAATCGATTTCGCTCATAACATAACGTCATATTTTTACAATTTCTTATTTTTTTATATTTTATTTAAGATTTTTTTTACTATATTTATTTTATTTTATCTGGGCGCACGCACAATGAAAGAAACATTGAAAAACTTTTTCGAGAAGTGGGTTAAAATGCCTGTTGCCTAAATGAAAAAACTAAAGGAATTAACAATTAATTAATACACTAGTTTGAAAATATAAAAAAAAATTTAATGACCCATTTCCACTAATATTATTTTTAGTGCAAAATCGTTTCTAAAAATTTTTTCATGTCAACTTTTTTAATATGATTTTTTTCGATGGAGCACATCGTAATCTTTTTTCTTCGTAGAAGGGCGATTCTTAAGTAGAAAAAATAAAAATAATTACCTGTTACAAGACCATTTCTACGAATTTTTTATTAGTTTGATGTGATCTCAAACATTTCACATTCCTTTTGATTATTTTTTTTTTTTGGTAGGGGCATTTAGCCATATCACTTATTGCGATAGTCAGAGATAAGAACGAGGTTGGCGACGGGATTGTTTTAAATCGGTTCATTAGTGACTACAATCCAAATATTTCGAAAAATATTTTGCTCGAATTCATTTTTGTCGCCTGGAATATAAAAATTCAAAAATTTTTTATTTTTCTACATAAGACCGCACTTCTACGAGAAAACAAACGTGATCAAAATCTGGACAACCAGGAGTGTAGTTTAGTGCAAAAATGAATTTTCCTGATATTTTAAAATAAATTTTCGTTTGCTTCGACTTTTTTTCCATTTTTTTTTCTTTTCTTCCTTCTAATTGACCAACGAGAACAGTATTTGAAAACACAAAACAACGTACCTCCATTGACCATCATCGTTATTTAGCGATTTTAGTGAAAAATAAAAATAATTTTTTTATTTTTTTATATTTTTCTATCGTTTAAAAAAATTCTTGTTTTCCAAACTTTTTTTTTCTCCCCTTTTTCTTTTAAACGAATGCTTAAAAACCACCATTAATACAAAACGACCAAATTTTAATCGTTTTTTCCTTTTCAATTTTTTTTTAAATTGTTTTTTTTTTTTTTTGAATTATGTTTTTTTTAATTTTTCTCCCAGCCGTTCTTGCATTTTCGACAAAAAAATCGATTTTTTTTTTTAAACTTTTTTGTAATTTTTAAAACTACTAAACTCTAACTACTAAACCGATTTAAAAACAATTTTCTACGCAATTGTTGGCAACTCAATTAGCTTTCGATTTACATCTTGATTGACTCTATCTGACAATTATGAAGTGAGATAAGGATTAAAACGAAAGTGCTTTTAACGAAAAAATGAAAAATTTCTTTGAAAAACATTGTCATTAAAAACGAGAGCGTAAGTTAAAGTCGGCTCTAACCGACTTCGATATACCCGTTACTCATTAGAAAACATGATTAACAGTGTTCCTGCGTTCCCTAGGGTGACCATCCAAAAAGTATGCAACATTTTTTAGGGTGGAAGGGGGTTGGGTGCTTGGTTCACTTTTTTGCTCATAACTTGAGAACCGTTCATCCGATCTTTGTCATTTCTTCAGTAAATTGATTCATTTTGCTAATTACACTAGTTTACAAAAATAAAAAAAAAAATGACCCATTTCAGCTGAAAATTTTTCTTAGTATAGTTTGGAATGGTGATCTAAAAAATCGATTTAAAAAATTTTTTCATGGCTCCGTTTTTGAAATATTAATTTTTTAAATTTTTTTGGTAGGTACTCTTACATTTTAAGCCATATCTCAGTTCATAATTGTCAGATAGAGTCAAGTAAGAAATAAATCGAAAGGTAATGGAGCTGCCAATAATTGCGTGGAGCATTGTTTTTAAATCGGTTCAGTAGTTTGAATTCATCAACCAAGAATATTTCAAAAAAATCGATTTTTGCTCGAAAATCCAAGAAATTTCATTTTTAAACGACTAGAAAAAATATAAAAAAATACAAAAAAATTATTTTTATTTTTTCTATTTAAGAATCGCACTTTTACGAAGCAAATAAGGTATTGGTGAGGAAAATCGTGTAACACGTACCATAGATGGATCAAATTGAGTAGAGGAACTAACAGTCAAATTTGAGTATATTGTGTGTTTTCAAAAATTAACATTGTACTTTTCTTCGTTTTTTGGTCAAATTATGAAGTGAACGAAAAGCCAGAACAAAAATAAAAATTAAAAACGGAACAAAAGTCGAAGCAAACGAACATTTATTTTAAAATATTCAGGAAAATATCACATTTTTTTGCACTAAATTGCTTACAGCTCCTGTGTTTGTTCACAGATTTTGATCATCAATATCTGTTTTTCTTCGTAGAAGTGCGGTTCTTTTGTAGAAAAAATAAAAATAATTTTTTTGGATTTTTTTATATTTTTTCCAGGCGACCAAAAATGAATTTTCGAGCAAAAAATCGATTTTTTCGAAATATTTTTGGATATTGTAGTCAAACTAATGAACCGATTTAAAAACAATGTTCTACTCGATTACCGGCAGCGAAATAACCTTTCGATTCTTATCTTGCTTGACTCTATCTGACAATTATAAAGTGAGATATGGCTTAAAATGTAAGTGCCCCTACCAAAAAATAAAAAAAATTAAATTTCAAAAACGGAGCCATGAAAAAATTTTTTAAATTGATTTTTGAGATCACCATTCCAAACTACACTAAAAAAAATTTTCAGTAGAAATGGGTATTTTTGGCTGTAAACTAGTGTTACTAAATATCTCTAGAAGGTACGAACCGTCTATCTTCAAAACTGTAGGAGATATAACGTTTTTTCCAAATTGCGGGGGCGGGAGGGGGCGTGGCCAAAATTTGAAATAAACTTGATCTGCGTGCAGATAAAAGAAGCATTTGTCCAATACATGTCAAACCTCTATCTCTTACCATCTCTGAGATCTAGGTGTTCATACAGACGGACGGACGGACATGTCTATATCGACTCGGCTGTTGATGCTGATCAAGAATATATATACTTTATATGGTCGGAAATGATTCCTTCTGCCTGTTACATACATTTGCACGACTTTAGTATACCCTTTTTACTCTACGAGTAACGGGTATAAAAATTTTGTAAGGGTACTTAAGAACGGATGATTGATATGTTAAGAATGGATGTAATTTTGGAGTGAACTAAGATATTTTGGATTGGTCAATAAATGGCGGAGTTATGGGGTTTCAAAGTCAAAATTTTAAAAATCGACTTTTTTCCCCACTGTATTGGTCCTAGCTCCGATGTTTGTTGACCGATCAAAAATATCCTAGTTTACACCAGAATGGTGGGTATTATCAGTCATTAAAAAAAACAATAGAAAATCGCTCAGCATATACTCTTTAAAATTTTGCAACCATTTTGGAAAAAGTGGTTCCGAGATGTCGCATTTAAAGTTTCGACATCTCTTTTCGATGAAATAAAAATTATTTTTAATAAATGTAAAAATTGGATTTGGTGCATTTGGGTGTCAGCTTTCACCGCAGTTCTTCAGAAATTTGCGTCGACATGGTAAAAAATAAAATCTCCAAAAATTATCAAGTAAAATTTTCTCAAAAAATTTTTATGCCAAAATTGCAAACATTTTATAAATATTTATAAAGTTTTTGACCAAAAAAGTGAAAAATCTAAGAATTTCTAAAAAGGCGAGGGTCAATGAAAACAATTTTCTTAAAAAAGGGTCGGGAAAAATAATTGTTTTTGTGTATTTCTGCAAAACTGAGTTTCGGATCTGCTTGAAAGTTTTGCAAGTTTTCGATGCGCTTAAGGGTACTGTATACCTTCAGGTGTCATTTTTTAAAGGTTTACAAAAAATTAGATTACTCAAAAACTATAAGTGGTATTAAGAAGCGGATTTTTTCATTGGATAGGTAATCGGTTAAACTAAATTTAGTAATTTTTGTTGTTGTTGTTGTACCTACGGTTGTTGTTGTATTTTTGTTCAAAGTTAACCAAAAATTTAAAACATAGGCCCATGGTTGCAAAAATTTTTTGAGAACGGATGATCTGAATTTAAAACTGAAGACAGGGTTTTGTTAAGAATTAATGCAATTCTGGTGTGAACTAGGATATTTTGGATCGGTCAATAAATGACGTAGTTATGGGGTTTCAAAATCCAAATTTCGAAAATCGACTATTTTTTCCCACTGTATTGGTTCTAGCTCCGTTATTTGTTGACCGATCAAAAATATCCTAGTTCACACCAGAATGGTGGGTATTAGGAGTAATTTAAGGGAAAGAATTTGAAAATCGGTCAGCAGGTACTCTTTAAATCTTTGCAACCATTTTGGAAAAAGTGGTTCCGAGATAATCGCATTTAAAGATTCGACATCTGTTTTCGATGAAATAATAATAATTTTAATAAATGTATAAATCGGATTTGGTGCATTTGGGTTTTAACTTTCACCGAAAAAAAAGATTATCAAAATCGGTTAAGCAGTTCTCCAGAAATTTGAGTCAAAGTGCGTCAAGACATGGTAAAAAATAAAATCTCCAAAAATTTCCAAGTAAAATTTTTTTTTCAAAAATTTTTTTTCCATAATATCGAACATTTTATAAATATTTATAAAGTTTTTGACCAAAATAGGGAAAAAAATACGAATTTCTAAAAATACGAGGATCGATAAAAACAATTTTCATATAAAAGGGTCGGAAAAAATAATTGTTTTTGTTTATATCTTTAAAACTGAGTTTCGGATCAGCTTGAAAGTTTTGCAGGATGTTTATAAGATCCTAATAGAACGTTTAAGCAAATAAAAAAAAAATCCAAAAAAAAATTTTCTGAAGGTATACAGTACCCTTAATAAAATGCAAAACAAACCCAGCAAACCCAGCCGCAGTGCGCTCACAAACCTATTGCATGGCAAATTTGCGGGGTTGACGATTTCCACGTTTTCGGTCTGAATCGGAGACGGTAAAAAACAAAATCACATTTTGACAGGGCATATGTAAGTAAATGCATATGTAAGTGTGTGTGTAGCCACAGGACGAAGTTTAGCGACGAGCCAACACCCCTGGCCGTTGATGTTAGTAGGCTAGCTAACTAACGAACGCAGAAGGCCGAGCAATCAAAAATAAAAACAAATAAGCAGGGGTAAAGGCAAAGCTCACTGCGTTGGTGTCCGAAAACTTCAAGAGCTACGTGATTTTTTTCGGACTAAATTTGAGAGAGCGAATTCATCTCTTGGTATTTTGTTCTCTCTGATTGAAGTAAGTGAGCGATATGCCCATCGCTAATACTAGGAATACTGTATTTCACGCATGGTTTTGAGCCGGTGGCGGCTGCGAAAATTTTAGTAGTGAGATTATGCGTTAAGCTAATTTCTTATAAACAAGGGGCAACTTTCACTGAGTCTTCCTACACAGACGCTGAGACCACAAACACTAGTTCTCAGGTGAAAAACAAAAAGTGAGTTTGAAAAAAAGCATTCTATTTTGGTCGAGAGAATATTAAATCTCTCCTTATGATCATACCAGCCAACCTAATTTCTAGTGAAGCAACTGTTATAATGCCACTAACTAAAAATGTTGAGTATTTATTTGAATCGGATTCAGATGAAATTATATCTCAATGGGCCATGTAAATGCTAACTAAGCTAAGTTTAAAAAAGAGGTGGAGATATCTTTATTTTGGGAAGAATATTAAAGTGCTTAAGGAATTAGTTGGATTTGTAAGAAATATATTGTCCCTTCTACACAGATCTGCTTAGGCAGAGCGTTAATTTTTTGCCATCAGTTTGATAAAAAAAAAAATTGGGAAACAAACTCAAATTTTATGCAAGGTACTCCGTACGAGTACAGTGCCAAATTATGTGTAGATTTATAAATATAGGAAAGCAACTGATTGACTGTTTTGTTTTCATAAGTTAAAAAATTTTATTAATACAAGAAATATTTTTTGTTTTTATATGTAAGTTTAAGAATGAGAACTCTTAAGAAATTGAATAAATAAACGATTTTACTTTATTGTCAAAAACATATTTTACATATACATGAATAAGTAAGAAATTAATTTTGGCTCTTTTTCAATAAAAATGGTTATTTTTTGGACTTTTTTTGGTGCATTTTTTTCCTCAAGTGGCAACCGTGACTTATGTAGCTAATAGGTTTATTATCTTGAGACAGTACTGTTCCTAATGCAACATTACTAGCGTCTGTCGTCAGCTGAAACTTTTTGTTAAAATTTGGGTAAATCAACACAGGATCATTTATGATTAGCTGTTTTAACATTTTAAATGCCTTGATGTAATCTTCGTCTGATAAGTTTACTTAAGAACCTTTCTTTAAGCATTTTGTAAAAGGTTTCGCTATGTTAGCGAACTGTGGGATACACATTTGTGTAGTAGCCGCAAAGGCCAAGAAATGATTTGATTTCTTTCTGGGTTTTTGAATTTGGGAAATTGTTAATGGCTTTGACTTTGTCTGGATTTGGTTTTACACCAGAGATGGGCGCGTAGCGACGTTCCTATACACACGAGGCAGCACGCTGCCAAGAAATGATTTGATTTCTTTCTGGGTTTTTGAAATTGGTAAATTGTTAATGGCTTTGACTTTGTCTGGATTAGGTTTTACACAAGAGATGGGCGCGTGGAGACGTTCCTATACACACGAGGCAGCACGCTGTGCATTGGGGCTCTGCCGCGGCCGACTGCACAAAATCACACGTTCGCTATAAGCATTGAAAGCTACTTATATTTGCTTGTGCTTGTATGCGTGTGAAAAGTGTGACGATATGTGTGCAATGCACACTGTGCATGCCCATCTCTGTTTTACACCATCTGGCCCCATTATGTGACCCAAAAATTCTGCTTCTCGTTTCAAAAACTTACATTTGTCGAGCTGTAATTTTAGGTTTGCCTGCCTTAATCGCTCAAACACTAATTTAAGTGAGTTCCAATGTTCTTCAAGAGATGTTGAATACTACAACAAGTCTTAACTTTTCTACCCCTAATGCATCTTTCTTTTTTGTTACTACCCATAGTGGGCTACATTAAGGTGATTGGCTGTGCCGAATTATACCTTCGTTCAACATATCCTTAATTTGTTTTTCGGTTTGTTCTTCAAAAGCAAAAGGAAGCTGTGTGGTTTTTTACTCGTGAAAGTCAAATTGTCAATTTCACGATATTGTATGTCTCTGGAATTTTTTAGTAAATTTAATAGTTTTGTTTTTTCTTCATTATTTAGATGATTCACTCTGTAATCTTGTCCATTAGTGATTTAGTTGCTTATAGGATAATTTATTTCTTTTGTATGGTCTCCAGGTTGAAGACATGCTCTGAAGTTCTTTTCTGCATTGGGATCAAAAATATAATTTCTGTTTGCAAATGTTCTTCCGCTGATTACTGTTTTTCTCATGACACCGTTTGCTATCAATAAATTTCTGCCTAACAGCAAATCATTGTGAGGTGAAAAGTCGTGTATAAAAAATATCTGGTCTTGTGTAAAAAGTTTATTTGGTGCAATAGATACATAATGTTTTAATTTTCAAATTCCATTCATTGTTCTAATGGAAGTAGATTTTGTGTGAACTGGTAAATTAAGAAAATTTGCTCTTATCATATTTATTGATGAACCTGTATCTATGAGACACCTGTAACGTATGTTATTTATCATGATTTATATGTAGTGATTTGTCCCGAGGCATTCATTTGAAAATATTCGTGATTGATTACGTCACCTTGACTTTGCTGATAATCATCCAATTCTGGCTGATCATTGCATTCTGTTTGTTGATAATGTTCATCAACCTGCATTTTTCATGAGTCAATAAAATTTTCCCGCATACGTTTGTAATGTTGATTTAATATTGGACCAACTACTTGATTTTGGGTATTTCGATTAAAAGGGCATAGCAAAATAAGCATACAAAAACTGCCCCCATTCCGATCAGCACCAAAATTAAATATGTTGTTACCATCAATGAGGAACTCACTTTTCGAAATTTTTAGACTTCTAATCGCTATTGGAGTATAACTCTCTAGGCGGAAAGATAAATCAAAAAACTCGTATAGTCGAGATCTTAAAAAACGGTCGCGTAAAGAATTTGCAACTGATAATAGTGTTGGGTAAAGGTTGTTCTTTTAGCTGAACATGTTCACTTGTTCTTTTTTCCTAAGTAAGTCAACTCACTCAAATCGCTCACTTGTTCCCTTGTTCAATTGTTCTTGTTCATTTGCTTTTGTTCACCTGCTCTTGTTCTGTTGTTCTTGTGTTCTAAGCGAAAGAGAGAAAACAGATGATTACAAGTGTTTGTGTGTGTATTGCTGTTTGGCCACAGATCATCATGCAGATGCCAAGCTCAGTTTGTTCGTCATATTAGCCATCTGCTCGTCGCGTATTTTTGGCATCATGTAGGGCTGGCTTATACACAAAGCTTGCAATCCTTTGTTGGCTTATAAGTCCGAATTGCTCAACATTTTTCACAAGGGCAGAATGGTCGTTGTTGTTGTTCTGCCGGACAACTGTATCCACTGTCGCCGTTTTATTATCCAATTCGGTAGCTTTGCTTTCTGATTAAAGACATTCTGATTAAAAAACAAGTGAGAAAGTCGGTCAAGCCCGACTGTAACATACTCTGTACCTGGAGTAGAAGCTGAATGCAATGCTGGTGGTGCGCTCAAAGTTTCTCTCTCTTTTTCTCTCACCCTCTCTCTCGCCTCTCTCTCTCTCTCTCTCTCTCTCTCTCTCTCTCTCTCTCTCTCTCTAAGATTGTTTGGTGTTAGTTGTAAATGGGTGGGAGGGGTGGGGCGATATACTTTTTTGCTCATAACTTGAGAACCGCTGAACCGATCTTTATCATTTCTTCGGCAAATCGATATATTTTGCTAATTACTAACTATCTTTAAAAGGAACGAAACGTCTATCTTCAAAACTGTAGGAGATATAACGTTTTTTCCGAATTGCGGGGGCGGGAGGGGGCGTGGCAAAAATTGAAAAGGAACTTGATCTGCCTGCAGCTATAAGAAACATTTTTCCCATACATGTCAAACCTCTATCTCTTACCATCTCCGAGATCTGTTTGTTCATACGGACGGACGGACGGACAGACGGACAGACGGACATGGCTATATCGACTCGGCTGTTGATGCTGATCAAGAATATATATACCCTATAAAGTGTCGGAAATGACTCCTTCTTCCTGTTACATACTTTTGCACAAACTTAATATACTCTATGTACCTTCGGTACAGAGTATAAAAACGGACGCGCGGGTACAGCACACAGAGCAAGATAAAACTGAACAGCTCACAGAGCGAGACAGACTGAACAGCTCACAAAGTAAGGGAGAGGCTGAACAGTTAACAGAGCAAGACAGAACAACCCTCTGAGCAAAAGAACAACGGAGCAAGAACAGAACAAAAGAACAACTCAAGAACAACACAGAGCAAGACAGAGTGAACAAGATAGACTGAACAACACTCGCTGAACAAAAATGAACAATTGAAGAAGAACATGTTCGCTTGCTCAGTTTAAAGAACAACTCAATTTTGTTCACTTACTCATGAGCAACCCAAAACTAACTGATAAGCGAGAAGTTATCGCACTGGAGTCTCGTCCATTGCCAAAAATATTGGTGATCCGAAGCTTAGCCCCGAGATTGGAAAATGAGGTTTATAATGATTGTAAGATTTTATTTATGATATGTATTCTATAAAAATATTTAATTGACTTCTAAAATTTTAGCACGAATTAATATGTCTCTGAGTGTTTGTGAAAGCCAGTAATGCACTATCGTGGGACATTTGAATATCTGCACGGTTCGCCGAGAAAGTCTGACTCCAAGGAAGTCACCCACAATGATGAGGAAGCTACCACTTGCATGAGATCGCAGAGCCAGTTGATGTGTAGTCCTAGCAAGAATGTCTTACATGCTGAATTTGTCAACCTGAATCTTTGAAATAATTTGGCTTCATCCAGAGCATTAAATAATTAAACCCCTCCCTACACTATCTATTATTTTTTTCCGTTGCTCCGTCTGGGATTTTGTCGCCACGTTGGATATTATTTTCGTTATGGTACACGTATCAGCAGTTGGATCACATTCAGTACACACCAGTAATCACCACATCACAAGGCCGTTGGCCCAGTTGAGCCTTTGATTTCGCAGAAATCAAATTGCCGGCGCGGCGGTGAAGACATTTGCCATTGCGGCGGCTGCCATTCTGCTGGACTTTCTGTTCCGGATCGCCGAATGTCTCCTTCCAGTCTCAACATGGATGCAACAAAATCGTTTATCTATAAACATTTCGGTTTGGCAATTAGCAAAGTATATAATTCAAGTGTTTGACACAGCTGTTGTCTATCGAGTGAAAGTATCGATAGTTTTATCGAAACTTGCCGGCCGGTTTAAATTTGATCCCATCATGAGGCTGCGATTAAAGTTGCCGGATGGTTTTCGCCAAAGACAGCATGAGACACTCAAATTCGGCTAACCTGCAGGTAAGTTTGACTAACCGGACATTGAGAAAAAGGGCATAAATTGATCACAGAATTAAGGAAAATTCACTTTATGTACATCTAGCAACTGTGAGAGGGCGTAATTTGGCAATGACCTTTCATTCCGCAGACTAACAAGCATTACTTTTCAAAACGAAAAACTTTTGTCGCTTTGCCGTTCAAGCAGGTACACGTATACGAGCGAAGGCGCTGGTATGAGTTAGTTTAAATATATTACCTGTAAATAATTACGCTTTCTGGTCGTTTGCCGTTTCGTTTCTCATAGGCTTTGAGTGCGGCTTCAAAGGATGATGTGAGTCCATTAACAATTTCTTCTCTTTTAGTCTGAACAACTGCTTTGCTATACCAGTGTGTATATGTTGAGTTAAGCGATGCTACAAATGCTGAAATATATTATTTAAATCATAAATTTTGACGTTAATGAAGAAGAACTCAAATTTTCGAACTTAAATTTAAATCTTGGACGGATTACATAAATATTTGATAATTTTGGCCATTGTAATTTACACAAAAGAAAAAAGCTATTAAATTCTAAAGTTTAAATTGAGTTCACTTAAAATGCATCTCATAAATTGGGATTTACCTTATTTTAAAATTTATTTGATTAAATGTGGCGGTGCACTTACATATCTTCGGTGTTTTTGCTCGGATCTTATTATGGTATACAGAACAGATAGGGATTGGGCATAAATTAATATAAAGTCAATTGGCTAAACCTTAAATTTTGTGGCGAAAACTTGAAATGGGTAAGGCATACACCTACCGACATATATGCAATAATTTGTGGCTCTATCTCTATATCTATAAGAAAGAGTGTCCAGACTGACTGATTCACTAACTGATTGGTAATCATCGCACAGCCTAATCGGTAAGAGATAGAGGGCTGTAATTTGGACAGGAGTTTTTTTTTTGCGCGTGGTAGGTAAATTGTTTTGAAAGTCGATGGGAAGTGCATGGGATTTGGGCATGATGTGGGTGATAAACGGATGGGAAGTGGGTGGGATGTAGGCGAGCACTGGGTGGGATGTATGCGAGCAGTGGGTGGGATGTAGATATGGGTGGTAAGTAGGGTTGTCGAATATTTCAAAAATATCTATATCGATATTTATTGCGATATTGAAAAAGTATCATTTCGATATAAATATTTTGGTGTTAAAAACATCGATATTATCGATATTTTTCAATAAAAACCCGAATCTGAACTATGAACAGGTCTTTTGAGGTAATTGAGGCGTCATTTGACGCGTAATAAGAACTATAATCTGACTACTCTTAAAAAGTATTACTTAGTAGTAGTAGTAGTAGTATATATTTATTCATAGTATTTGGCTTGGCAGTGCCGTTTGCCATTCTTGTAGATGTTTTACATATTTCAAAAGTATTGCTTAATATATAACAGTTTTAGTTTAAAAATCTCCTGCAATTATTTTACGCCTATAGGTAGAAATATCGCTTATGTATGTCCCAAGCAACGACCAGTTTGAGCCATTTAGGAGTTCGACAGCTGAGATTGCAGTCAGGGTGTATGTACCAAAGTAGCGAAACCTTATCTCTTTTAAAATCGGACATACAGCAATAAAGTGCAATACGTCTTCTCTCACGTTCAGATTGCAGAGGGTGCAATGATCATCACTTATGTGGGGTTTGTAACCCAGTTGCAGCATCTCGCATCTGGCCTTGAGTATGATGCTAATTTGATTGGTCTCGAGATTGTCGCGGAAATAATTGTTTTCGCCCAGATTGTAGTTCAATGTTTTATACGTGAGCCTTACATTGCTGGTCCGAGCCCTATTCTCGCATCTGACTCTGTGTTGTGTATCCATATTTGCCAGGATTGTGGCGTGCGATTTTGGCCAGCTTTCGACATCGTCGATGTGGAATTCTGCTCCGTACTCGGCATAAAGCGATTGCCATACTGCAAAGCATTGGGATTTTTCCTCTAGTAGGTGCTTGGCTAGAATCTTTGGCAGTCTTTGATCTGTAAGTCGCATTACTTTCGCCATATATTTGAAATGTCTGCTGAGCGTAGAGTGATATTGAGTGGGTAAACCGGTTTCCAAATGCAAAGCGTAATTGGGAGTGTTCTGTGGGAGTTTGAATATTTTTTTTAAATACATGCGACTTAGTTTTTCAACTTCCTCATACTCGTTAAGTCCCCATACCTCTGATGCATAAAACATAATCGCACCCGATGTTGCCTCAAACAGCTTATATTTGGCGCTTGCTTTTATTTGCCGTTTCCCGTGAAAAGTGTTCCATGTGCTGTTTATCGCTCTTGTGGCTTCCTTGCGTTTGTTGATGAGGTGCCGTTCCATATCCATATTGTGGGTGAGAGTCACGCCTAGATATTTATACTCCTGTACAATATCGAGTTGTTCTGTCTTAAGGAACCACTGTTCAAGTTTCGATTTTCGCCCCCTGCCATCACGAACTACTAGGATTTTTGACTTTTCACAGTTTATTCGAAGACTCCATTTATCACAGAATTCTGCGGTCTTATTTATCATGCATTGTAGTTCCCTCGGGGTTTCCGCCATCAGCACCATATCATCCGCATACATTAAAATTTTGCATGTCGTGTCACCTATGACCGCTCCGCCTGGAAGCTCTGTATGGAGGTCATCTATATAAAGTGCAAACAACAGCGGGCTTAAAATACATCCTTGTTTGACTCCAGTGTTTGATTGAAACCACTCCGAGCATTTGCTGCCATCCCATATTGTCGTGGTATTATTCTCGTATAAGCTTTTAATCGACATTATGAATTTAGTTGACAGTCCTAAGCTACCTAGCTTAAACAGAAGCGCTTCTCTATTTACGGTGTCAAAGGCTGCACTGAAATCAACAAAAAACAAGTAAAGCTTCTTTTTTTGTTCGAGGTATGATTTTGCAATGGTGGTTAGTATAAATATGGAGTCTATAGTACTATATCCCTTCCTGAAACCCGCTTGATACTCGCTTAAGAGCTTGTAGTCTTCTACCCAAGTTGTCAGGCGCCGCAGCAGTACTGATGCGTACACTTTTGCCATTGCATTTTGAAACGATATTCCTCTGTAGTTTGCTGGTAATTTGGGGTCACCTTTTTTGTATATTGGGAAGACCAAATTTTTTCTAAAGGACTCGGGTGCTGTTCCCCCGTCGAAAATACAATTATATGTTTCTGTGATGCTTTTTATGAACTCTGGTGACGCGTTCTTTAGAAACTCTGCTGGTATGCGATCGATCCCAGGTGCCTTTTTATCCTTACAGTTTCGGATAGCTATCTCAACTTCATCAACTTCTATGCTTCTGTCCAGAAAATCATTTGCAGGTGTAGTGAGAAAATACCGTGGAGTGTTTGTTTGGTCCGGTGTGTACAAAAGTGTGTGAAAGTGCGTGGCTAGTGCTGCAGTATCAGCTTCTATTTTCCTTCTTACAATTTGACCGTTTAGTTTTCTCGCCAGCTCCCAAAAGTCCTTGCTATTTCTCACATTGTTGAAGTCTTGCTGCATTCTATGGTAGTAATTTTGCTGCTTACTCTTACACAGAGTCTTGTACACTGTGTTTGCCTGCTGGTATTGTACTCTTGTGTTCAGAGAGTCATTTTTTCTGGCTGCCGATAGAGCTTTAAATGATGATTTTCTAGCTTGCTCGCACTGGGAGTCAAACCACGGCTGCACATAATGCTTGCCAGATGTTTTAGAAGTGCTCTGCATACACTTTGCCGCTTCGCCGATAATATTAGCCAGTTGCTCAATTTCGTATGGCTGATGTGGTAGTCCGATTTGGGTGCAGAGTTGTCTATCTAAGCGCTTTTTATATTGGATAGTTTTTGATTCCTTCCATTTAAGCCTTGGGAGTAGTTGGTCATCGAAGGTTATTTCCTCGTGGTTACTAAAGGAACAAGTCACTACCAGTGGGAGATGGTCGGAGAAGGTTTGACTGTCCACATGAAAATTTTGTACTGCTCCATGCCAGTTTCCGTTTACTAGACAGTAGTCGATTGTCGTCGCCGTCTCACCTCTTCGAAAAGTAAACTCTCCGCCTTCGTCTCCAAAAGTCCGGCCGTTAAGAGCAGTTAGGTTCAGACATTCACACATATCTATTATGCTTTTGCCCTTAATGTCGAGATGTTTATCTTTTGCTTCTCTCCATATGGAAGCGTATCCTCTAGCAGTATCATTTCCCTCGGTGTTTACCTGTTGGTCGCCAATTCTTCCGTTTAGGTCACCTACAATCATGACATCCTCTTGTATGTTTTCTAATACAGTGTTGTATAGTTTTCCAAAATCCGTGCTCCAGTTATTACAATTTAAATAGGTTGGCATAATAGTGTAAGTTTGGTTGTGTTGCTTTAATTGGATAACTACTGTTTCGTTTACTTCAGTGAAAGCGCATATTTTTATCAGTTCCCTATTTATTCCGTAGAGACATCCTCCGCTGGACCTCCCTTTTGCACAGCGCCGTTTCGCTTCTACCCATTTAAGTTTGTGATCTGGGAAAAACATTTCTAAGTCATCAAAGCCTTTATCGACAAAAGTTTCAAAGAGCAGAAATACTTGGTGGCTACATATGTAATTTAAAAAGTTCTTAAATATTAACTTAGATTTAAGGCCTGCGATGTTATATGCTAGGATTTTGATTAGCTTTGTGGGTTTGTTTTGGTTGCTCCTTAGAAGTTTTTTGAGTTAGCCTTTTTTAGAAGCTCCTCATATTGTAGGTCCAACTCAAATCCGTCTCCATACAACTGCTTTAAAACTGACTCGGCCGGCTGGTTTTCGCAGCAGAGTTTATCCTGGCCACTCCAATAGAACCACTTATCAGCTATGTTCATTCTGTCATCTCTAACATTGACAATTTTCGTGCTGTTCATTTCACGGAGTTGCTTGCGCAAAAAGAGCATTATTCGTTTTTGTTGTCTTCGTTTATTGTTCAAGTCCTTTTCAATGTATATTTGTGTACCTTTTAATAGTTTGGTCTGTTTTAATATCGTTTGCACCGCCATCATAGATCCAAATTCCAGCATGATCATCATTTTGCCGTTCTTCTCGCTTAACTTTCTTGCTGACTCAATCAAAGGATTTCCCGGTATCTTTAATTTATCCGCAACTAAAGATTTTACCTCTGCCATGGGGTTTTTGCGCGAGTCTAAGCCTCTGATGATCAAATTTCGTCGCTTTGTAGCATCTTCCACCCTTAGCAGCCTTTGTGATTCCTCCGATTTCCAAGCCCGTAGTTCCTGTAGCTCAGCTTTTAGCGATTCATTTTCTTTGGACAAAAGCTCTACCTTTTCGTTTATCCCAGAAATATCCGACTTGATCTCGGAGACATCTGCCTTAATCTCCGCAATATCCGTCTTGGTAGCAACATTTTGCAGTTTTTGGTCCAGTAATGAGGACATAAAAGACATTAGTTCCTCCAGCTTAAGCGGTTCAACAGTAGTCGGCTCGCCTCCTGGTGTTTCCTTTTCAGGTGATACTTCCTTCAGTAGACGCTTTGCTCCAGACACTGAGGGTACGGTAACCCTAGCCGGTGTTGCTGGTGCTTACTTAGTTTCCATATTTACATTAAGAGGCTCCCAAATTCCTTTTCGCATCCACTACTAATGTCTGCTTAGATTTTTCGTGTGAAAAAATTCGAAGATTTTAAACATAATTATAATTGATTTACATTAAAGCTTCCGAAAATTTAAAATGTAAAAGCCTGTTTTTTTTAGACTTACAAACATATGTATAACTAGCACATAACCCGTCGCGCTTCGCTGCGCCTTTAACAGTATAGAACCAATATCAGACCGTGGTCGGATTTTCCATCATTGGAAAATCACACTTAAAATTATTGCGAATTTTATCCTTACAAACAGAGTCTCAAGTCAATCGGATGAAAAGTATTTATTTTCCATGTAGAATTTTCCTGGAATTTCGCGCCTGGGGCGGAATTTCCGTCATTGGAAAATCATGCTTCAAATTAATTCGTATTCTATCGTTTAAGCCAATCGGATGAATAAAAGTTTTCTTGCATGCAGAAATTTCTGCGCATTTTCACTCGCGGGGATCAGATTTTTCGACATTGGAAAGTCACATTTTTCTATTTCATCAATTGAAACCGATCTTCAAGCCAATCGGATGATTAATAGTTTTCTTCTCGCAGAATTTGCCGAAAATGTTACGGCAGTCGGGTAAAATTTTCCGACTTTGGAAAGACGCTTTTTAAATTAATTCGTATTACATCTATACAAACCGAGTTTTAAGCCAACCTGGGGGCGGTTTTTTGGATATGAAAAATCACATTTTAAATCATTTCGTATTCTGTCCTTACAAACCGAGTTTCAAGAAAATCGGATGGAAAATACGTTTTTATGCAGAATTTTCCGACCTTTGGGTAATATTTTCCAACATCAGAAAATCACATTTCAAACTATTTCGTATTCCATCCTTACAAACCGAGGTTGAAGCCAATCGGAGGAAAAATAGTTTTTTGAGTGCCATTTTCCTCGTGGGCTCCGTCTTAGTACGCACCTTCCCCACTAACAGAACTCCGCTCTAAATTACAGCCATATATCTCTTACCGTTTAGGCTGTGCAGTGAATCAGTCAGTCAGCCCGTCAGTACACATTTTTTTTTTATAGATATAGAGCGAGGCCAAAAAGTGAGAAAGTATTTGTGTTCAAAAACCTGCTCTTTTGGTCTCAGCTTCGGCAAGCGTTCGGGTCGTGTACGTGCAAATAACGAAATGTTTCGCCCCCTGGGAGGAACCAAGGACTAAGTATCGCTAGTATAGGGATATTAAAATTCCATTCAAACAATTTAGCATTTATTTCAGCATCTTTATCTTTATAATAGATGACACCTTATAAGAAAACAAAAGAACTGCGGACTGAGCGCTTCATAATTATAAGTGGTCTGCCACGGAATTGAAAAAGGCCAACGTGGCGCGAGGGTAGAGAGTCAGCCGCCCATGTCAGCAGCGGTGGGTTCGAAGGGTTCGAATCATGGCCTGACGCAAGCAATGATTTTTTCCTTTTTTTTTTCAAATTGTATTTTTATTGCATTTTTAACAAATATAATATTTTGTTATTTTTCGATATCAAGAAAACACACTTCTAGTAAATATTTTCAGCACTTAAACGTTTTTTTCGTTTTGGAGAGCAATGGGAGCTGCGTTGAGGAAATGCTTTCTTAGTACAATGTCCGATCACTATAGGAAGTTATTGTGAAATTTTGAAATTTCTAACTATTACGGTTTAGCTTCAAGTGTGATGATCAGGTAAAAAGTCTTATCACTATTTGTATATAGATTACTACTTCATGCAAAAACAAAAGAAATATGCCTTGCGGACTGAGCGCTTTATAATTATAAGTGGTCTGCCACCGAATTGGAAATGGCCTCCGTGGCGCGAGGGGAGAGATTCAGCCGCCCATGTCAGCAGCCGTGGGTTTGAATCATGGCCTGACTCGAGCAAAGATTTTTTTTTGTTTTGTTTTCAAATTGTATTTTTATTGTATTTTTAAACAAATATAATTTTTCGTTATTTTTCGATATCAAGAAAACACACTTCTAGCAAATATTTTCAGCACTTAAAGGTTTTTTTCGTTTGGAAGAGCACTGGGAGCTGCGTTGAGGAAATGCTTTCTTAGTACAATGTCCGATCACTGTGGGAAGCTATTGTGAAATTTTAAAGTTTCTAACTATTATGGTTTCGGCTGCAGATCGATGATCAGGTCCAATGTCTTATCACTTTATGTATATAGATGTGCATCACGATATAAATATCCACAATATGAAAAAATGCATAAATAGCAGCACAAAGGACCCGAATTCCCAGAATTCAAAATCATTTATACTAAGATTTACCGTTGATGAGATGCATTTCAGCCAAGCATCTCCATGCTTTGCTTTCAAGTGCGCTTTTATATTTGCTTGAGTTTCCACTGGTGCATCAACTTTAATTAAATAACTTTTAAACATTTTGCCTTAAATGTCCAGAGCACAAGAAACAGTTATTCGCAACAGTGCGACCGATCACTATAACAAAAATATCATTAAAATATATCATTAAAAAATATCACCAAAAATATTCGATATCCGATATATCGCCTCAGAAAAAATTGCGATAATGATATTCGTCATTTTGGGCAAAAATATCGATATTTCGATATATTGATAATATTTTCGACAACCCTAGTGGTAAGCTTTTAAAGAAGGAGAAGAGGTGGTAAGGAAGTAGGTGGAAATTGGCTGAGAAGTGGGCGGGAAGTTGGTGGGATGGGGGTGGGATGTGAGCTGATATATGCTAGTCTATTATAGTCCCAGATCGACGCGTTCATAGAGACAGACAGACGGACATGGCTAAATCGACTCGACTGTTGATGCTGCCCCCAAGAATTTTTTTATTTCCAAAAAATTATTAATGGCTATTATTTTAAAGTATTATACACAGATGAAAATACCCCAAAAAGTTATTCCCCTACCGTGAATAGTTCTTAAGATAATCCAGAAGACACATGAAATTTTCAAAAAATATTAACTTTGGAACGTTGTATCGGATTTAGTCGACCCCAAAACGATTTTCCGTTATTTTTAGGTGAACTTTTCGAAAAAAAATGAGAGACTACTACCAAAACTATCGGAAGGATTACACAAGTTTACAAAAAGAGGCCAACTTTTGCAACAGAGAACTTAGCAACAGAAACCACATAGTAAGCCTCAGAGACTCTGAAAAGCTGGAAAAGGAAATCCCTTTAATCCTCCAACCCAGAGACGAAATGGTGGCCGAGTATCACTTTGACAGGAATTTCACTGTACACCAAAGTAATAAGAGAGAATGGATCTCACTTGAAGAGACACATAAAATGAAACCACACACAATTATGTGGTACACAGACGGGTCCCTTACACCCCAAGGAACCGGACTTGGGGTAGCAGGGCCAGGAACGAAAATATCTGAACCAATGGGAGAATTCACAAGCATATTTCAAGCTGAAGTATGTGCCATCTCCCGTTGTGCAGACCGTAATATGGGGAAGAACTACCATAATAGAGAAATAGCTATCCTCTCCGATAGCCAAGCAGCGCTTAAGGCACTCAGTAGCAATAAGTTCACCTCTAAGCTAGTCTTAGAGACAAAGAACAAATTAGACCAACTAGGCAGCAGGAACAACCTGACCCTACGATGGATACCGGGACACAACAACATCCCCGGAAACGAATTGGCCGATGAACTGGCACGCAAGGGTGCAGCCACCGCAATGGTAGGGCCAGAACCCTACTGCGGCATAGGCCAACACACAATAAAAGAACTCCTAAGAAAGGAAGAGAATACGCTTAGATCAGCCTCCTGGGTAAACACCAGGGGAATGAGACAAGCTAAAGCATTAATAGTGAACCACGACCTCAAAAGGTTCCAAAAGTTAATCCAACAAGGAAAGAATGCCCTCAGAATTCTGACAGGGCTCTACACGGGTCACTGCAGACTGAGGAGCCACATGTACAAGTTGGGAATAACAAACACCCAGCTTTGCAGATACTGTGAAGAGAAGGAGGAGTCCTCTGAGCATATACTAGTACACTGCGATGCCCTAGCGAGGCGCAGACTCAACAGATTTGGGAAACACATTCTACACCCAAGCAATATCAGTAACTTAGAACCCACAAAAATCCTGACTTTTGTACAGGATTTAGGGCTGCTAGGGGAGTTGTAAATTCAGTAGGGGGGCACAATAGACCAAAATTGGTCGCGGTGCACCACTTCCCCAACAACAAATAATAATAATAATAGCAACAGTTCCTTATGTATTTTTGGCTGCTGAACTCAGATAAATTGTCCGTTTTTTCCCAGCACGTCAAGCTTACGAGATATTTGCATAAACGTGTGTTTAGCGAGGTATCATTACATTTCTTGGTCGGGTGGCCCTATTAAGTGTCCTATTCGAACCAACTTTGTTTTAATGTAAGCTGCATTGAATGACGTTACAGAAAAACCAAACACGAAGTTTTGATTTTGCTGATAAGGTACAAATTTTTGGATTTGAACATTAAAAATGTGGTTATTTTTAAAAAAAATCGATTTTTTACCAAGTTAAAAAAATTCTGTAAATTTTTCTGCTAATATTAAAAATCTTAGAAAAAAATAGTTAGTAGTCCTTTGTTTCTTCTTATTTTACATATTTTCAGTTTTTCGATATCATTGCGCTTATAAAACTTAGTGCTATAAGTTAAAGTAAGAGAAGAAAAAAAAAATATTTTAGTTTGACTTTTATTCCACTTTAATGCGTACGACTGTCGCGTTCGACACCATGGAAATACCCATATTCTATATAAGATTTCCGATTCTGGTATGATGAATCTAAATACTAAGTAAACCGTGCATTACTGTGGATCTACTCTTAGGGCCGTTAGCTCATGTCCTGTTTTTGCTCAAATCGAAATTCACCCAGATTTCGCAACTAGGTGGATTTTGTGCAATCGGTTGTCTACTGTAGATTGATTATGAATTTGGGAATTTGCGCCACGGTCACACCGGATGGGCTGCCATGGCACTAAAAGTAAGTTAGCAGCCCATCTGCACTCGCTTGTTTGTTGTTATGTCTATTACGCGCCAATTTTAAAAAAAGAATTTTTTTTCGGAAACACCAAAATATTTATATCGAAATGATACTTTTCCAATATCGCCCAAAAAAATCGATATAGATATTTTTGAAATATTCGACAACCCTAAATTTTTGATATAAATTTGGCTACATAGGCTGAATATAGGAACATTTCAGCCTTACTTGATCAAATTAATTGCGTACGAAACCATAGTTAAAGTTTAAAATAGAGTAAAATTATTAATCAAGTCTATTTTTATCACAATTCGGTCAAATTAGTAACCTGTGTGAATTCGGCTTAAAGGCCTATGTATAATACTCAGATAAGATAAATTTTTAGTTTGCTACGATATTTCACATGAATAGAACACCTTTTCATAATCATTCAGATTTCAAAGCTATTTAAAACTGTTTCTATTCATGTGAAATATCGGTAGGTATGTCGTTTTGAAACGACATAACTCCGCCGCGTTACAAACGACATATCTCCGCGCGGAGATATGACGTTTTAAAACGACAAATCTCCGCCGCGTTTCAAACGACATATCTCCGCCAGAAAAAAAACGAGTCGATCAGAAAGAGAGAATAAACTGAAAAATTACTTTTTGGCGCGTGCCAGTTTTAGCTAGTATAGCACAGTGGTTAAGACGGATGGTTTTTTGAATATATTTTCTTTGTAAATGAGTAAAGGGTTACCGGGTACATAACAATCAGGCTTTCTTTCTTACTGTCTTTAACAATAACACTGTTCGACAAAACCAAACTTTTTAAAAACTCAGCATAAATTAAAAACTCAGCATAAAAGAGACCTCTGTAAGCATCATCTGATACCCAGTTTTTCAAATTAATCCTCTGTTCGCGTTTTATAAGTACTTTTGTACTTTCCACACACAACGACAACAATTTAAACTTGGTTTTTAGTGGTTTACGATCAAATTCTCTAAAACTTTGCAAATACGGACAGGGTCATTGGGAACTCAAAATAATAAATTTGCTTCAATCGTGCAATCGGATAAGGTACCACCAGAAGGAGATAAACCTTCACTCTTCAATATCTTTTAAAGCGCACGGTAGATTTTCATTAAAATCGTTTTTCATGATGGTCCCTAAGAAATGGTACTCGACAGCCCAAATACCGCGATATGGAAAACCATTATTAGACTCACCCAAAATACAGTTTATATACACTCCTGCCCAAAATTATACGACACCCCGAAAATTTTAGTTTCGACCATCGTAGAAGAATAGAAGAGCATAATACAACGAAATCAAGTATGCAGAAAGAAAGCTTAATGAATTCTGCTTAAAATCGGATGTTCTTATCTCTGATCGCATCTCGAGTTTTCAAGTACCGGAAAAAAAAAGCACAAAAGTCATTTTTTTTATGTCTGGTTTATAGTCCATATGTAGTGCTTCGTGGCTTTTGAATATATTCAAAAATTAAGGTTTAACTACTTCTGCAGGTACCTTAGAGAATAGTACGATTTAAGTGAACTTTTTGCATTTCGCTCCCAATGACCCCATCCGTATTTGCTAAATATTGCACACTTTTATCTAAAACCATTAAAAACCAAGTTAAAATTGTTGTCGTTGTGTTTTGGAAGCACAAATAAAACGCGAAGCGAGGCACAAAACTGCGTATTCGCTAGGTAATCGGTTAAATTAAATTTATAAATTTTGGTTGTTGTTGTTGCTCATTCGGTTGTTTATTAATTTCGATTCAAAGTTGACAAAAAAATTCAAACATTGGCCCATGGTTGCCAAAATTTAAAATAAGAACTCAACTAATTAACTTATGACAAATTTATCATTACCCACTGTGGCAAAAGCAAAAAAAAAAGGTCGAGAGAAATATGAATGTCTAGGCAACGGGAAAACAGCAGTGGTATTCCTGAAAGTGATTTGCTTTTGATTTGCTTTCGATTTGATTTCGTAAAACAGCTGATGACAACTGCTCCATACAAAATGAGCAGTGTGCCCAGAAAATGAAAATGCAAGGAAACTAAGGTCATACTAATTGATTTCGTAAGATCAGCTTGAAGCTGATTTTGATTTGCTTTCGTTTTAGTGTAACAGTTCTCTTAGAGAACTGCTTGACTTGGTCAAATGTTCATGGTTACTTATCTGCACAGCTCACCTAAAAAGTTCGAATTTACAAATTCTTCCACAATTTTATTCTGCCCTTCCTTTTTCGATCTGTCAAATTGTATACGTGTGTAAATTGTATGAAAGCAAATCAAAATGAAATCAGAGTCGTTCCACCAACTGCTTTGCTTTGCTTTCACGAAAGCAAATCAAAAGCAAATCAACTTTCAGGAATACCACAAGCCTAATTTGTCTAACAAACCTACATTTTTGTATATCTTCTTTCGATGGATTTTCCGGTTTTTCCGCCGGGTCACAAGAGACATATCTCCGCGCGGAGTTATGACGTTTTAAAACGTCATATCTCCGTCGTTTTACAAACGACTTATCTCAGCGCGGAGATATGACGCTTCAAAACGACATATCTCCGTCGCATTTCAAACGACATATCTCCGCCATGTTGCAAACGACAATGAATGTTGTTCTAACCGATTCACAACTTATTTTTGAGTCACTTTTTGAGCAGATTCTATTATTTATGAAATGAAAATCAAGATAAAACAAATAAAAGTGTCGCAGTCGAGTGCCCGGCTGCAAAATACCCTGACTTCCTAAGTTAATATAGAGTTAACTTCTTCGACTAAATATGTTTTCGTGCGACTTGGCATGCTGCTAAGATTTTTGAATTTACTTTGATTGATATGCCTGCTTTTTATTTTAAAATTTTTATTTGAATAAATCTTTTGCTCGGATCTTGTTATGCGGCTCTTACAAATTTTCACAGTTAATAGATGGAATTTTGTAAATGTGAAACAAATTCGATCTGGGTACGGTATACACTTACCTACATGCAAAAATTTTGTTGACGGACATGGCTAAGTCGTCGACTCGGCTGTTGATGCGGAAAATTAATATATAAACCAGGGATGCAAACCACTTGGAAATAAGGACTGGTTCGGTTCAGTGGTTCACACAGTTCTGAACCGCCCGTTCTGTTCATTGTATGGTTTTGGGGGCTTACTAAACCGCGGTTCGGATTATTCATTAACAAATACTTAGGTTTATAGTTAATCGTGTTTCGACGGCAATTCCCGCATGAACGTTCTCATTTCGTTTTGAAATCCTACAATTTTACATATCAAGTGACGAAAACGTCTTTGGTCACTTGATATTGTTTAGAAACTTTGACGGTTTGAAATCGACTACTGAAAGCCAAGCCGATCAAAATTGTCAAATAATTACAATTTTCTTTCGACCTGATCAAGTAATCTCTCACATATTTGGCACTTCACATCAAGTAATCTCTCACATATTTGGCACTTCACATACATATAAACTTAGGCAATTTTTGTTTGAAATCCATAAGTTCATTCGCAAATCTACGTCGATATGTTGAACACACCCTATTATACAATAAACATTTCATTTTTAATAAATTCAAAATTTGCTTTGATAGATCTGTAAGACTGGACATTTCCCTTTGAATAGTATCATTATACTTGTATATGAGATTTTCAAAACAACAGGGAATAATATAGATATTAAAAAACTTAAATTAACTTTAATATGATGGAATTTTAGTTAAGACTAAATAATAATATATCTCCTAATATATATTCATCGATATTAAACGACTTAAGATCGTCTGAACAAACTCCAATGTGGAAAATGTTCATTCTACTGACACTTGTGTGGGTGGAACTGCTAAAACTATTCGAGCTATGCTAAGTGGATTTTCCTGATAAATTTTCCAACATTTAATAATATTTAGGTAAACGCTAACAATCGCTTTTTTACTTTTTCATGGAATTCAAATCCTTCTATTGAATTGTTTGGCAAAGCATTTCCAACTCGTCTTTACTTATCGGGCTCAAAGAATTATCCGTTATGTTTTCAATAACGTTTTGAATTTTGTTGTATATTAACATTATTAGATTTTCCTTCTTCTGATAGCAAGTTTAATTTATGGAATCTAAGAAATCGAATTCAAAAACAGGCGGAGCTCTTTATTCCAAAGAAATGACAATTACTGAGCTATGTCGTCCTCCCTTCCTTTCAACATGAATTTTGCAGGCCTGCCAGCCATAGAAATACTCATACTCATATTCTATTTTAAGCCAATCTCAATTAAAGATAAAAAGTTATCGTTTGAGTTTTAAGTAAGTTGACCGGCAAAGGATAATTCAATTAAGACTTGGCTTATTACAATTTTGGGTCCCTAGCAAATTTAATAAGGTTGATGCTCTTAGCCTTTTTACAACAACTCAACTTTTCCATATATTTTCGCAATATTTTAAAGCTAAATGCTAATTTAGCTTAAGAATCGCCTGTAACTCAATACCTAGCTGAAGTGAACCGAACCGAAACACTTTATTTATCGGTTTTTGGTTCGGTTCAGCATTTTTGAAAATACACCGGTTCTAAACCGAACCAGTTCGATACACGAGCGAAAAAAGCGGTTCAGTTCGGTTCATAACCGGTTTGCATCCCTGATATAAACTTTACATGGTCCCTTCTGCCTGTTACATACTCCCAGCGACGCAAATGCCCATTACAAGATCGGTGTGCTCTCAAACACTTTGAAGACTGTCATCCTTAAGTATCGGCTACTACTCCGTATACATTTATGTAAGCTTGTCCGTTTTCGCAGGCATACTGTATTCAAAACAGAGTTCTATGTAATCGGAAAAGTGGGCGTATAACAAAATGAAAATAAAACAAGTAAGAGTGTTGCGGTCGAGTGCCCCGACAGCAAAATACCTTGTCCCAAGTAATGTGGTTCCTATAGCTTTGAATTCCATTTATTTTAAAATTTATTTCAATAAATGGGCAGGCGCACTTATGTACATATCTTCGGTGTTTTTGCTCGGATCTCATTGTGGTACACATAATAGATAGATGTTGGGCCTCACTGAATATATATTAAGTCACTAGGTTAAAACTTAAAAATTGTAGCTCTGACAGTTTTTTGCGGTTAGAAGAAGATGGAGGAGGAATTTGCCAAACCTGGAGCAAACTTTATCTGGGTACGGTGAACACCTACATACATGCAAAAATTTGTGGCTCTAACTTTTATAGTCTGTGAGATCCACGCGTTTATACAGAGAAACAGACCTTTTTTCGCTGTTTAAAGATGGAGAAGGAGTAATTTTCCAAATCTGAAACAAACTCGATGTGGGTACAGTATAAACCTATATACATTTCAAAACTTGTGGCTCCTATCTATTACAGTCTCTGAGATCGACGCGTTCACAGACAGACGGACGGACAGACGGACAGACGGACATGGCTAAATCGACTCGGCTGTTGATGCTGATCAAGAATATATATACTTTATAGGGTCGGAAATGCTTACTTCTCCCTGTTACATACATTTGCACAACTTCATGATACCCTTTTACCCATTTTCAATGGGTACAGGGTATAGAGGCAAGCTAACTTCGGCTCGACCGAAGTTATATACCCTTGGAGCTTGATATATGCCTGTCAGTTTTTTATATGGCAGATATACAATATATTCAGTTATATAAGTTAAGTTATAAATCTGAACTCGATATATTAAAAAATGTGTGAGTTATTCAACATTTTCTATTGTGGGGACGGGGGTGGGCGTGACAAAAAATTTGAAACAAACTTGATCTGCGGGCAGATAAAAGAAGACTACATGTCAATTTTGGTAGCACTAGCTCTTATAATGGCCAAGATCTAGGTGTTCATACAGACAGACGGACAGTCGGACGGACGGACGGACGGACAGACGGACAAGTCTATATCGACTCGGCTGTTCATGCTGATCAAGAATATATATACTTTATATGTTCGGAAATTATTCCTTCTGCCTGTTACATACATTTGCACGACTTTAGTACACCCTTTTTACTAGGGTTGTCAAATATTTCAAAAATATCTATATCGATATTTTTTGCGATATTGAAAAAGTATCATTTCGATATAAATATTTTGGTGTCAAAAACATCAATATTATCGATATTTTCGATATTTTAAAAAAAAAAAACCGGGATCTATGAACAGGTCTTTTGAAGTAATTGAGGCGTCATTTGACGCGTAATAAGAACTTTAATCTTACTGCGCTTAAAAAATATGGATTTAATAAATAGTTATTATATTAACAAAAGTAACTAATTTTGTTATTTAATTTGAACTCTCACAAATTGAAACGGTAATGATAGCATGCAAAACTATAGATTTGCTGTTAATCCTGTGTCACTTCATCCTTACAAATATCATACTTTTTTTCAATCAATTCTGACAAAGACGCGATCATAAATTTTAATTTTTTAACATATCCAAATAAATAACCACTTGTCGTTGGCAAGTAGAGGTGGGGATGGATTGAGTGTACTATTTAAAATTACACACACAAAGATTCAATTACTTAGTTTCCATATTTACTTAAAAAGGCCCCAAAATTCTTTATCGCATCCACTACTAATGTCTGCTTTGGTTGATTTTTCGTCTAGAAAAATTCGAAAATTTAAAACAAAATTATAAATGATTCACATTAAAGCTTCCGAAGATTGAGCTGCATTAATGAGCTGCATTTCAGCCAAGAATATCCATGCTTTGATTTTAGGTGCGCTTTTATATTTGTTGAGTTTCCACTGGTCCCTAAAGCTTTATTGCACAGTTTGCAATGCGATTTATGTGCACAAATTTTAATTAAATAACTTTTAAACATTTTGTCTTAAATGCCCAGAGCACAAGAATCAGTCATTCGCAATAGTGCGACCGAACGCTAAAACAAAAATATCACCGAAAAAATATTAGGATTTCCGATATATCGCCTCTTGAAAATATGCGATAATGATATTCATCATTTTGGGCAAAAATATCGATATTTCAATATATCGATAATATTTTTGACAACCCTACTTTTTACTCTACGAGTAACGGGTATAAAGTTTTTCTCACTAAAACTACTTTTTCGATCCATCGTTCCTATGGCAGCTATACGCTATAGTCATCCGATTTGGATCAAACTTGACAGAATTGTGTAGTAGCATATATTACACAGGCCAACAAAATGACCATCTTTGTGAGGTGCAGCCCTGTTGATTGAAAAATATGATAAGTTTATGTTTACTGATTCCAAAACTGGCTTCGGTTTCGTTCCATCAGCTCTTGTTTCCAAGATATAGCGAAAAAACGAAAATCTTGAATTTTTGGCACTCTAGGATTTATGGAGGCCACACTAGGCATAAATGTCTGAGTTTATGAGCTATTTACGATAAAGGACATATCATTGCAATTAAAAAAAATCGTAGGGACATCTATTGTCCAGCGGAAAGTGTCTAATTTGGCCTTTAAAGAGAGAAATTGTTCGATTTATAGCATTTTTATCAAAATAAATCAGGGACCGAAAATAACTGTTATGAAAAAAATAACAATTTCTGTTAAAAATTATTGTCCCGATGAAAAACGGGCATCAGACTTCATAATTTTGAATGGAGAGTCCACTGAAGCGATAAATTTTTATTTGCAATTTTTTTCCAAAAAATTTTTTTTAATTGTTATTATATAATTTTTATATAAAAATTTTTGAATAACAATTAAATTATAATTTTTTTATTTCAATTATAAAATAACAATTAATTTAAATTTTTATAAAAAAATTACAAATTAATTGTTATAAAAAAATTTTTATTTAACAATTATAAATTAATTGTTATGAAAAATTTTTATTATAAAAATTAAAAATAACAATTACTTTAAGATATCCTTCGTGCCAAACATCGTAGGACAAAAGTTTGGATGTAACTTTGATCTGAGGGTTTATATGTTTATAATCTAGTGCTTGAAGGGCTAATACATCAATGGGCAATGGCGAAATTGGGTTAATTAAGAAACAATTTTTAAAATCGCCCCAATCTACTACACCAACAAAATAGTAGACAATTAGTCCATATATGTACTACTAAGAATATGTAGCTTTTGCTTTATTGTACCTGCATACCAAGCGCCAAAGCCAATGAATTGATCTCATGCACTCTACATATTCATATCTTACTTTACCTATCTACTTGTTAAGTTATGTCAAGTTAATGTCATTCCTGTGTTATTTCAACTAAGCTAAAATTTGGAAAATATTAATATAAAACAAAATGGGAAGAAAACGGGATTCTGTTGTGCGGGAGTTTTTCACTTTGGAATCTCCAAGCTACTTGAAGTGCACAATCTGCAGCCGTTTATTTAAAGGGGACGTAATCAAATTTGAGGAGACGTGAAAGATGTGCACTGGATCGTGCACCAAAAAGAATTGACCCATGAAGAAGTTCAAGTTCAAAATGATTTGAAAGGAGCATGTGTTGATTGGGTCACCACGGAAAAAATAATTTTTCCTGCACTGGACTCGGATTCTCACTGTCTTAAGGTGCAACCTTTCATCTGACGTTATAAAAAATTGTTATTTTCAAAACTTAATAAATAATAAAAATAAACTATAATATTATATATCTTGTGTTTGACCAAATTATTTGTCATATAAAAGAGTGTTTTCTCACTGACTAACGAAGTTTTCCACAACCAAAGACTTTAGAATTTGAGCTATGAACTGTGGCTGAAGTAAGCTGAACCTTCAGCCAGTTCAAAATTGAGTGTAAACGCTCTAAAAAAAACATATCCACCCAACGCAAAGGACCATGTCTGTTTTTAGAATCCAGTTTTTTTTGGTTTTAACAATTGGTATGCAGGCTGCATTAGAATAAAGTACGGGCCTGCAAAACACACAAGCTCATGTATGTGCACTTCTTTGTTGTTGCAAAAGAGAGCAGTTTAGGCTCATATACTGTCGGTGTATCGACGTCACTACCGCAGACTGATGTTGTATACACATAGTATAGGAAAGTGCCGGATTCTTGAACAAAGCAACAGCTCGAAGTTATCATTTAAGAGTTTATAGTACTATAAGACAAGCCTAATACATATAGGGTAAAAGCACAAGAACAAGAAATCTTTTTGGCGCTTTGCTCTGTCAAGTCGGACATTAATATTCACCGCTATATTTGTAAAACCAACCAATGTATGTTACCTAATTGTCATTAATGTTTGAGCAAACAATTTGCTTTTCAAAGTTGGTAAACATATGGATTGATTTTGGTGATGAGGATGGCCAGAGATTAGTTTTTTTTTAAATATTCTTAGTAGTACATATATGGACTAATTTTCTACAATTTTGTTGGTGTAGTATATTGGGGCGATTTTAAAAATTGTTTCTTTATTAACCGATTTTCGCCATTGCCCATTGATGTATTAGCCCTTCAAGCACTAGATTATAAACATATAAACCCTCAGATCAAAGTCACATCCAAACTTTTGTCCTACGATGTTTGGCACGAAGGATATCTTAAAGTAATTGTTATTTTTAATTTTTATAATAAAAATTTTTCATAACAATTAATTTATAATTGTTAAATAAAAATTTTTTTATAACAATTAATTTGTAATTTTTTTTTAAAAATTTAAATTAATTGCTATTTTATAATTGAAATAAAAAAATTATAATTTAATTGTTATTCAAAAATTTTTATATAAAAATTATACAATAACAGTTATATTAAAATTTTTATATAAAAATTTTTAAATAACTGTTTTTTCGTAATTTTTATCATAAAAGTTATAACAGTTACGGTCCCTGAAATAAATCATCCCGTTTAAGGAAGCGCGGTAATTGGATTATTACATTCGCCATCTGAGCATATAGCCAAACATATGATCTAATTTTGTGATTTTTATGGCATTTAAATAAGTTTATTTGGCAAAGATATGTCGTGTTTAAGACGAAAATACATAATTCAATTTATGGGAGGAAAACTAGATTGTTACTCTAAATCTGTATAGGAACTGTAAAGGGGCTACTTGGTTCGGCATAAATTGTTATATGTTTACATGTAGATGATAAATTATATTTGTAAACAAGTAGCCTTTTCACAGTTCTTATAAAAATTTGAGTAACAAATCTAGTTTTCCTCCCATAAATTTAAATATGTAATTTTGTGTTTAAGAGGCTATAACTTTGCCATAAAAATCACAAAATTAGATCATGTGTTTGTCTATAGGCTCAGATGGCGAAAATATTAATTCAATAACTGCGCTAGCTTTAACGGGCTATAGAAAATGCTAAAAAAAGCTATAAATCGAAAAATGTCTGTCTTTAGAGGCCAATTTAGACACTTTCCGCTGTACTAATATAGCGGCTATGATTTTTAAAATTTGCATTGATATGTACTTTATCGCAATTAGTTCATAAATTCAGATAATTATGCCTAGTGTGGCCTCCATAAATCCTAGAGTGCCAAAAAGTCGACTTTTTGGTTTTTCCGTGATATCTTGGAAACAAGAGCTGATTGGACAAAACCAATGATACAGTTTTGTTCAGTGAAGTCTATATTAACATAATCTGTTAAAAATAGACCTGCACCAAAATCACTGTTGGGCTGTGTAATCGCTGAGTTGGGCGACGTAAACATTAAAAACAAAAAATTTTTTCACTAAGACCCACTTTTCAACCGACTCTTAAAAAAATAGTGCAAACAAACGCACGCAAGGATAACTTGCGCAGCATCTTTTGAAGTAGCAAAACAGTTAAAAAATTTGTATATAACTATTGATGAATTAACATTAATTTAGTCAGCGGACCTTAGACTTGGATATTATCATATTAATGAAAATTTAAAAATATCTAACAAAAACAACTATCTTACCAGCAACAGAATTTCCTTTTTGACTGGCATCATGGTAGGAATCAATTCCGCAAATCATGACATTTTTCAAGGGTATCTTGACAGTCCATAATGATCCACCCATTTTACAGTTCATTTGTAAAATTATTTTTTGGACGATTGATCTATTTTTGGATTCGTTAGCCAAAGTCCTTGCATTTACAACCTGTAATTAAAAAATGAAGGCATTATGACACGATAAGATTTTAATTCCTTTACAAAATATTTAACTTGTTATACAAGTACAGTATCATTCCACAAAATTTTATCAAAATTGGAATTGTTTCACGTTCTATTATAGTTTTTTTTTTTTTGAGGGAAAGAATTTTTATACTCGTTACTTGTAGAGATATGGGTATACATACATCGAAAGACATTAGGGCACAAGGATTCATATCCGACTACATAAAGTGTATATGTTGTGTATTACACAGTACAACACTAAAAAAAAGCCCGGCATAAGACTAATAAATTATGATAAAAGGCACCTTTGTAAGCATCACCTCATACCCAGTTTTTCAAATCCACCCTCGGTTCGCGTTTAATGGGTACTTTTGTACTTGCAACACACAACTACAACAATTTTAACTAAGTTTTTACTGGCTTAAGATAAAATTCTCCAAAACTCAGCATATGTGGACAGGGTCATTGGGAACGACATATGAAAAATTCACTTAATTCGCGCAAACGGTTAAGGTACCTCCAGAAGGAGTTAAACGTTCATTCTTCAATATCTTTAAAAGCGCACGGTAGATTTTTCTTAAAATCGTTGCTTATGATGGTATAATGGGCTATTGCATGTCCCTAAGAGATGGTACTCGACAGCCAAAAACCGCGATATGGAGTACTCTGTTTAGACTCACCCACAAATCAATTCATATAGGCCATAAACAAGGTCTAAAAATAGACAGATCTGCGTTTTCAGTTTTGCCAACGAAGCCTTGGTTCGCGGTTTATAGGCATTTTTGTACCAGCAACTGCCTTAGAACAACATTGACCATTTAGGTAAAACCAGCTTTACAAAAATTATGAAATTAAATTTATAATTAAATTGCTTCATTGCAAGCAGGAAAACAGATCATATCATTTAAATACTTTAGTTCAGCGCATCTTGGTGTACCACGGATGGCCCACCAAAGACAATTATTATTAAAGATTTACTTTTTCTTGGTGGAAACGACGAATTTTAATCATAAGATTAATTGCATAATTTTTGGGGGAGGCTGTGATACCCAGATGGTAAATGTTGTTTAAAGGCAATTGCTGCTACAAAATTGCCTATAAAACGCGAACCAAAGCTTCTTTGGTGAAACTGAAAACACAGTTCAGTCTATTTGTACGTCGGGTATATAGTTCATATGGAGTGCTCCGTGGGTGAATATAAAATTGGTACTCCAATTCGCGGTTTTTTGGCTGTCGAGTACCATCTCTTAGGGACATGCAATAGCCCATTATACCATCATAAGCAACGATTTTAAGAAAAATCTACCGTGCGCTTTTAAAGATATTGAAGAATGAACGTTTAACTCCTTCTGGAGGTACCTTAACCGTTTGCGCGAATTAAGTGAATTTTTCATATGTCGTTCCCAATGACCCTGTCCACATATGCTGAGTTTTGGAGAATTTTATCTTAAGCCAGTAAAAACTTAGTTAAAATTGTTGTAGTTGTGTGTTGCAAGTACAAAAGTACCCATTAAACGCGAACCGAGGGTTGATTTGAAAAACTGGGTATGAGGTGATGCTTACAAAGGTGCCTTTTATCATAATTTATTGGTCTTATGCCGGGCTTTTAAAAAAAGTTGGATTTTGTCGAACTGTGTTATAGTTGAGCATGAATGATCAGCATATATAAACACCTAGATCTCAGAGTCTAGAAGAGCTAGAACAAACGCCTTCTCTTGTCTGCAACGCCCACATCCGCCCCATTTGCACGTCTTTAGTATGCCCTTTTTACCAGGAACCGTACCTGTGATAACTTTTTATACACTTGAAAAGTGTATTATAATTTTGCCCTGAAGTTTGCAACGCATAGAAGGAATCATCTCCGACCACATAAAGTATATATATTCTTGATCAGCGTGACGAGCTTAGTCGATTAAGCTTTGTCCGTCCGTCCGTCTGTCTGTTTCAACGCGAACTAGTCCCTCAGTTTTGAAACTATCGAGCTGAAATTTTGCACAGAGTCTTCTTTTGTCTGCACGCGGCTAATATGTCGGAACCGACCGGATTGGATGGCTACTGCTTGTAGCTGCCATACAAATGTCGGTCGAAAAATGGGTTTTAAGCTTGGTATGGAGATTCCCGCGAAATACCAGCGAAATGAAAAAATCCATCTAAAAAAAATGATTTCGCACGGTTTGAGTTAGTATGGAGTTCACGCGCGAAATTGGCATATCGATATCACAGCGTTGCCACGTCAACGTGTCACGCGATAGTCACCCGATAGGCACGTGATGAGAGATGATTTCGAAGGTGTGAAATATATGTAAAACAAATTTTTTGTACTCTACATTAGTGTTGGGTAAAGGTTGTTCTTTTCGCTGAACATGTTCACTTGTTCTTTTTTTCTAAGTGAGTCAACTCACTCAATTCGCTCACTTGTTCTCTTGTTCAATTGTTCTTGTTCACTTGTTCTCGCTCACTTGTTTTTGCTCACTTGTTCTTGCTCACTTGTTCTTGTTCATTTGTTCTGGTTCACTTGCTCTTGTTCTGTTGTTCGTGTGTTCTCAGCGAGCGAGAGAAAACAGATGATTACAAGTGTATGTGTGTGTATTGCTGTTTGGCCCCCCGATGATCATGCAGATGCCCAGCACAGTTTGCTCGTAATATTAGCCATCTACTCGTCGCGTATTTTTGGCAACATGTAGGGCTGGCTTATACACAAAGCTTGCAATCCTTTTTGGCTTAGAGGACCGAATTGCTCGACATTTTCCACAAGGGCAGAATGGTCGTTGTTGTTGTTCTGCCGTACAACTGGATCCACTGTGCGGTGTGATGCTTTGTGATTTGCAACTTAAGGTAACGCTGCAATATTTTCATTTCGCCGTTTTAATATCCAATTCGGTCGCTTTGCTTTCTGAATACACTTAAAGGTTGCTTAACGCAGAGTTGCCATAAATTGACAACAAACAGTGAACTAATTCAACAGTCAGGTCACCCTGAACAGTTCACTGAACTAGATACCGAACAGATGTTTGGGTACAGAACACAGAGCAACACACAGAACAAGACAAAACTGAACAGCTCACAGAGCGAGACAGACAGAACAACTCTCAGAGCAAGGGAGAGACTGAACAGTTAACAGAGCAAGACAGAACAACCCTCTGAGCAAAAGAACAAAAGAGCGAGAACAGAACAAGAGAACAATTAAAGAACAACTCAGAGCAAGAACAGAACAAGAGAACAATTCAAGAACAACTCAGAGCAAGACAGAGTGTACAAGATAGACTGAACAAGACTCGCTGAACAAAAAAGAACAATTGAAGAAGAACATGTTCGCTTGCTCAGTTTAAAGAACAACTCAATTTTGTTCACTCACTCATGAGCTACCCAACTCTACTCTACATAGCGGTAGACACTCATATACAAGTGTTGTGGCGTGGAGTTTTTAAATGATTAGGACAACTGTACAAAAACATCAAAAAGGCTGAACATCTTTTTATTGGAGGAAAAGGTGATAGCGGCTTGACAAAAATTATCTGTAAAAGTGTAGATATTTATTGAGTTTAATTATGCTATTCACAATTGATTGTTATTGCAAGGAGATCATTGCAACGCGGCTTGGGCTTTGTTAAAAGACAGCGCAACCGTTCGCTGGCTTCGTCCTAAGCACGCCAAGAGTGAAAGCGGTGGTGGAGTATCCATCGCAACAATGTGAAGTGGCAGTTAGCTCCACTTGAGTTTTTTTTGACCAAATTGTCGGCACATGGTATGTGTGCCATGCATATGAACAAATAAGTGCTCATTCTCTTTTCAAGAACCTTAGCTCCTCGAACGAAAGGGGTGATGATGAGGAACATGTCGCCCCAAGTCGTACACAACATCTTCTAATCTATGATATTGCATTATAAGTACATAACGTCGCGATGAAATGGCCACAACAGTCGATTCTGCCATTTCCCTAGTTGTGTCCAAAGAGCACCAATTGCCAATTGGAGCAAATGATTGAAAAGTTACAAATAAAGGTAACGATAAACCTACAAACGAAGTATTCTTTGCGATTTATTTAAGTTATACAACTGCCTCCACATGGATCTTCACAGGAAGTAAGGATTAAACAAACACTGCCGAACCCTAGGTGCCTTCACTAAAGCTTCTTACGAATCACATAGAGCTATTGCTGCAACTATTGCAGCATTAAAGGCCACCATAAATATTCGCTGTTAATTAGTTTTAATTGTCCCGCCAAATTAAATTTGAAAACAAAGCAACTAGAGATGAGCGACTTATATCGCACTTGCTTTCGACGAAATAATGTGCAGAGATTTCCCACACTTTTCGCAAGTATCTCCATACCAAGCTTTAATGAGAAAAACTGGGTTTTTCTCAATATTACCGCACTCAATCACGGTCATGGGTATTACCCATTAAGCTGATCTGCGAAGTTTGGTCGAAGTTTGCTTTGCCTTTCTCGTTTTTTATAAAAATTACAAAATAAAAACGATTACAAAGTTTTTAAATAAAAATTGTTTTAAAAAAACATTTTTCTATTTTTTAAAATAAAAATTCAATTTAATTTTTATTTTTATTTTGAAAATTATTAATAAAAATTATAAGAAAATGAAAAAAAAAAAAAATTTAAATAAAAATCAAAAACAATTTTATCAGGCCTGTTCAGCATTCCGAACGTTTTTAAAAAGTAAAAACGAAAACAAACGTTTTACTATTTGCTGTTCCCAATTCCAAACGATTTGGTTACGATTTGACTTTTCGAACTCGGTTTCGAAGTCGGTTCTTTAAACAGCTGTGTGGCTGCCCTGCGCGCGTGTTTGTGTATATCCCAGCCAGACAGCTTACTTTACAGTTACTTTAACTTATAGCACTTTCGAAGCACTCTTTTTAGTGTTAAAGTAGATAGCATACCTAGAGCTGGTTCCAAGATAAAGCAAATTAAAAAGCGATTCGCACGCGACAATGGAAGTGGTCTATGTGGCCTTCAGTATAAAATTAAAAATTAGCGAAATCTGCCCAAACTATAGAGTGCGAATAATTTTATAATGTTGTTGAATAATTTTACTGTATATTAGAACTTATTTGATCAAAAAATGTTGATTTTTTTTTTACTTTAAAGTAAAATAGGATTCGCTACGCGACATTGCGAACGCGACACTTTTTTCCATCATTATATTTATGTTGTTTTTGTTATTATGCGAACCAAAAACTAACAGTTAATTACAATCACATAGTTTGTCATAGTTTCTGATGCATTCTTTTTGAACCCTTTGTTGTCCCAGAAAGATTTTAGATAGCAAATATAAAGGCAATCGAAAGGCATTTTTATCAAAAAAAAAAAGTGCAATATTAATGTCCAAATGAGAAAATTTGGTCTAGCAAGGTCGTAAAACCGAACATTTCGAAATGGGTTATGAATAAATTTTAGATTACCTTACATTAGTTGAATTTATTTGTCTCCCCTTGAAAATGTGATAAACAGAGTGTTTTTAAGAACTTTTAATTTTGTTGGTCTTGGTGGACCTTTTTGTGGAAATGCCAATATACAACTTGCTGTGTCAACGCGAACGAAAATGAAAATTTATTAAAAATTTTTTGACTTATTTTCCATACTGATATTTTTGAGATTACGTGACAAAAATGGCTATAACTTTCTCAATTTTCAAGCTACCGATATGTTCAGGCACGCAAAATGTTTGGAAAAGAAGCGGCTTTTACATATATTTTTTGAGAATTTTTGAAGGATGGGTCTTTTTTGCTAGACTAAGTTTTTAAAAAAAATTCCCTTTTTCAAGAAAGATAAAAACAAAAAAAAAAAAAAAAAAAAAAAAAAATTCAAAATATTTTTAAAGGTGCTTTTACATATATCCCGAACATTTTAAAATTTAATTTAAAGCTCTATCTTAAACCGTCTTCGAGATATTTACAATTTTAAACATTCACAATCAGGCATGTTCTCAATTCCACTACTTTTTGAAAAGTAAATCGAACGCAATTTCGCTTCGGTTTTGTATTTGTGTTCTCAATTTCGAATGAAATTGCTCTCTTTATTTTATCTTTTATTTTTCGCAATCCGCTGGGCGAAACGAGAATGGCACTAGAGAAACCAGAATTCCAAGCGAAACGATCGAAAATGGTACATTCGTAAATGAGAGAGTCTGACTTTTAAATTTCACTTTTCGGTTTGGCTGGGCAATGCAAATTTCTGGACACATATAACAAAAATGTACATATGGCAACTTTAAGAGTGCGTAATTTGGCAATTACTTTTCATTCCACCAACTAGCAAGCATTACTTTTAGAAACGAAAAATTGTTTCGTTTTGGTGTTGCGAGAACATGAATCAATTCCACTTTCGAAAAGTTGGAGTGGAAGTGGATTTGTGAACATGACTGAATATTAAGGGCTCCAAAAAAGTTTAAAGTTTGGGGTTTAGCTCTCATAATAAGCTCCCTTTGGGCCAATTTCATCCAATTCGTAGACATCAAGCCAGAAAATACTTTTTTTGTATGGAATGCCCAATATATATATTTTATTTTTATTTTTTTATTTACATATTATTTTTTTTCATATATTTTGTAATTTATAATAATTTATAGTACTTATGTATCTGTAGCGTTGGGATAATACCGAAATAAAATTAAAAATAAAATAACTTTTTAACCAAGCGCCCAATTACAAATATTTTTTGCATATATGTGATCTATGGATCACTATGTATGTATATCAGAGATGGGCATGCACACATATCGTCACACTTTTCACAAGCATACAAGCACAATTTGCGTGCGCTGCAGCGAAAAAACGAAGTGTTTTCAGTACAGTGTACGCTGCAAGTTAACGTTCACTCATTGTGTTTATTAATTATTATTCGTTAATTTTCAACGCTTAGCCGATTCGCAGTTGTATGTCGACCCAAACATTGAATACAATTTATATATTTGGTCTTCCATTTTTGGGTATTGTTCTTCATCAACTGCTTTCCAAAAGCAAAGGAATTGAAAAATCTTGTGAATTTTTTCTAATTCCGTTTTTTAGCTCAGGGTCTTGCTTTTCAATTTCACAAATTAAGGGGTTTTCATGCAAATCTATTATATTATTTATTTTTTTAAATTCTTCAAATCGCATTTCATAGTCTGTTAATAAATTTTTAAGAATTGTACTGTACTCTAATTTTTTATCGAATGTTTTGAACTGACTTAATACTATTGATATGTTTTTAAAATTTTGAATATTGTTATTGTCCATTTGTGTAATAAGAATTTTGAGTTTTCTGACGAAATATTAAACTATTGTAAATAATTTTGAAATTAGTTTGGGTTTGCCCTGGTGCTCTAAAAGCTCATTAAATATTCCTGTAATATCGCATAAGAAAGATAGCGAGGTCAAATAAATAATTTTGGTTTTTTAATTTATTAATAAAATCCCCCCATCTGCCTTTAAATTTTGTTCAAAGAACATGGTGATTTAATTTCTGAGATCGAAAAGCTGTTGAAGGCTTTTACCTCTGCTTAACCATCGAACTTCAGTAAACAATAATACATCACCGATCTGTACATAATCCGGCTAGTTTCTCTCTACACGCAATACTAAAAACTTTTGAAACTAAAATGTCGTATAAAATTTCGCCGGTGACATTTCTATGCAATGAAATGACGTCTAAGATTTCCTCAAATGTATTCAATTCTTTACCAACAGTTTTGACACATATGATTAGACAAATGCTATTGATGTCCGTACTTTCGTCCAAACTAATAGAAAAATATTTGCAATTTTGTAATCTATTTTTCATCTCCAAGTAGATGAAATTACTTATGTCTTCAGTCCTACGTGTTACTGTACGTCGCGATAAGGGTATATTTTTTAGCGTTTCCAGTATATCTTGCCCTTTTTTACCGAAACATTTCCATACGACTCAAGACATATTTAAAAATAGCTGACAATTCTCCAAAGGACATCAATGTTTTGCTAAAGCTAATGCAACTTCGTAGGATGCTTTTTTGCAATACAAATTAATCTGCTGATCATCATCATTTTCATCATTAGCAATTTCATCATTATCATTATCATCAATATCATTGTCATCATTAGCTAGCAGCAGAAAAAACAGAGCTACTGCTCGTCACGAGAAGGCAAATCCCATTAGAGTTAGACATGAGGATACACGATAGCATTATCCGCGCTCAGAAGGTGATAAATTACTTGGGAGTTAGGCTTGACTCGAAGCTATCGTTCCATGCTCATATACAGCACGTAGTAACGAAGTCAACCACTGCGACTCGCTCGCTAAGCAGACTAATGGCGAGTGTGGGCGGACCGGTGGCTAGCATGTATATGCATGACTGGAGCCATGCGTACCTGTCCGACAGCGGCAATCGAGGTTTTGATGGAGCTAACACCACTCCACCATACCATCGGCCTGAAGAAAAAAGCAACATTGCTTAGATTAACAACAGAAGGAGTGGGTAGAAACCACATAGTAAGCCTCAGAGACTCTGAAAAGCTGGAAAAGGAAATCCCCTTAATCCTCCAACCCAGAGACGAAATGGTGGCCGAGTATCACTTTGACATGAATTTCACTGTACACCAAAGTAATAAGAGAGAATGGATCTCACTTGAAGAGACACATAAAATGAAACCACACACAATTATGTGGTACACAGACGGGTCCCTAACACCCCAAGGAACCGGACTTGGGGTAGCAGGGCCAGGAACGAAAATATCTGAACCAATGGGAGAATTCACAAGCATATTTCAAGCTGAAGAATGTGCCATCTCCCGTTGTGCAGACCGTAATATGGGGAAGAACTACCATAATAGAGAAATAGCTAAAGCACTTAAAGCACTCAGTAGCAATAAGTTCACCTCTAAGCTAGTCTTAGAGACAAAGAACAAATTAGACCAACTAGGCAGCAGGAACAACCTGACCCTACGATGGATACCGGGACACAACAACATCCCCAGAAACGAATTGGCCGACGAACTGGCACGCAAGGGTGCAGCCACCGCAATGGTAGGGCCAGAACCCTACTACGGCATAGGCCAACACACAATAAAAGGACTTTTAAGAAAGGAAGAGAATACACTTAGAACAGCCTCCTGGGTAAACACCAGGGGAATGAGACAAGCTAAAGCATTAATAGGGAACCACGACCTCAAAAGGTTTCAAAAGTCAATCCAACAAGGAAAGAATGCCCTCAGGATTCTGACAGGGCTCTACACGGGTCACTGCAGACTGAGGAGCCACATGTACAAGTTGGGAATAACAAACACCCAGCTTTGCAGATACTGTGAAGAGAAGGAGGAGTCCTCTGAGCATATACTAGTACACTGCGATGCCCTAGCGAGGCGCAGACTCAACAGATTTGGGAAACACATTCTACACCCAAGCAATATCAGTAACTTAGAACCCACAAAAATCCTGACTTTTGTACAGGAATTAGGGCTGCTAGGAGAGTTGTAAATTCAGTCGCGGTGCACCACTTCCCCAACAACAAATAATAATAGGCTTGACTCAAAGCTATCGTTCCATGCTCATATACAGCACGTAGTAACGAAGTCTACCACTGCGACTCGCTCGCTAAGCAGACTAATGGCGAGTGTGGGCGGACCGGTGCAATTTAGGCGGAAGTTACTAATGGAGGTGAACAACGCCATCCTTCTATATGAATGCGAGATCTGGGCAGACGCTCTAAACGCAAAATGCCGAGCAAATCAACTTTTATCGATCCAAAGAAGAAGTGCGCCGAGAATAAAAAGTGCATATCGGACAATATCAGGAGCAGCAGCGATGGTCATCGCAGGTGTTACGCCGATCGACCTATTAGCCAGAGAACGAAGCCAAATATTCGGATTGCGCCAAGCTGGACAAGCTTCAAGTCAAACGGCTGGATCGATTAAAGAAGAAAACCTCACCGTGTGGCAAGAAAGATGGGCAAACGAAACAAAAGGCAGATGGAAAAAAAGGCTGATTCCTGAGATCAAAAGCTGGCTTCGCAGGAAGCACGGAGACGTCGATTTCTACGTAACACAGATGATGACAGGACACGGCTACTTTAGCGCATTCTAACACTCAATTGAAAAAAGCTCAGAGCATAGCTATCTAATTTCTGCGTCACCATACACGCGGTGGCGCAGAAATAGATAGTGTGGAGCACACTGTGATACACTGCGAACGATGGGCCGATAGGCGAGGCAACCTAACACGATGTGTAGGACATATCACAGCAGACAACATCGTATCGAAGATGACCTCGAGCGAAGAGCACTGGAGATTGATCGCAAGCTTAGTTGGCGAAATTCTGCGAATCAAGGAAAAAGGACTGGACGAGAGGACATAGTGGGGTATCACTTCGAAGTAATGCGAAAGCTTTTCCGAAGTGGATACAGGCCTGAGAGAGAGGGGGGGTTTTAGTAGGTGCGAGTCCTACATACCCTTTCTGCGACGGCAGACTAGGAAATGCATAAGGCATTTTCCACTCCTCGACCCAAAAAAATAAATAAAAATAAATTGTCATCATTATCATCGTTAATGTGGGAATGGGTCTGGCATCCCTGATCTGTCAAGCCCTGCCAGATCAGCTGAGCGTGTAAGAGAGGAGAGAGGCGGCAAGCAAGCGCCGTCAAGCATATTTAGTTTGTGCCGAGAATCAAAGCTGTACGGTTCTGACGCTGCTCACTAAGACGAAAGACGTGAAGTTAAGACGAAGACTAAAGTTTAAGACTAAAGAGAAACAATCACAACTAAAGTTTATATTAATCTGTGATATTCTTTTCATTAAAATATCCCATCATTATAATTAAAACTACATGAAAACTACAAATAAATACATTTAACTTGATTACAGGGCAGGGTTCTTAAAGTACCGTACTTTTGTTTAGTACACAAAAAGTACTGAACAAATCCAAGTACCGTACTCAGAAAAGTACGGTACACTGTTCATTTCGTACTGTACGAAATTACAAGTACTGTACATATTTTGTAACGCACCGACCGAAAAAAGCAAGTACGGTACAGCGTCGAAACGCACCTACCGATAAAAATAAGTACCGAACATTTTTGTGTTCAGCACTCGTACGTACTAAACAATTTTAGTTACGTACAGTTAAGTACAAAATGGTTTTTAGTTAAGTACACGGAGTGTAAAACGAATTTAGTTACAGACTTTGAGATAAGTGCACGGACTGAAGACTTATTAAATCGCGAAAACAAACCAAAGAGGATAAAGATGACTGAAGACTTATTAAATCGCGAAAAAAAACCAAAGGGAATAAAAATAGTAATTATGAAAAACGTAATTCGCGGCTCTCTATGATAATGATTTGTCAGTAACAGACAGTGGTTTGAAACAGTTTTTAAGATCTTGGCTATGTTCTTTATCTTTGGTCATCCTTGGTATTAATCGCGGTTTGGTATTGTCATAGACAGGGCAATGCAGTTATGTGTGATAGTTTGTGGTCTTGAAAATCAATTTCTTAAGCATTTCGCGGTTTAATTACCATTGAGATCCCTTACGTGCGAATTGCGCCTATGCATTGATCCTGACATGATTTTTTACTTGGTAGGCAATTACGTTTTTCATAATTACTATTTTTTATCCTCTTTGGTTTTTTTTCGCGATTTTAATAAGTCTTCAGTCATCTTTATCCTCTTTGGTTTGTTTTCGCGATTTAATAAGTCTTCAGTCCGTGCACTTATCACAAAGTCTGTAACTAAATTCGTTTTACACTCCGTGTACTTAACTAAAAACCATTTTGTACTTAATTGTACCGTACAATTTGTACGTAACTAAAATTGTTTAGTACGTACGAGTGCTGAACGCAAAAAAGTTCGGTACTTATTTTTATCGGTCGGTGCGTTACGACGCTGTACCGTACTTGCTTTTTTCGGTCGGTGCGTTACAAATTATGTACGGTACTTGTAATTTCGTACAGTACGAAACGAAAAATGTACCGTACTTTTTTGAGTACGGTACTTATTGAGTACGGTACTTTTGTTGTGTATACGAACCCTGTTACAGGGATTTATTAAGTTATCTTACAACTCAAATCCCACAAATATGGGGGCTCAACCTAAGGAAAGCCTAGTGAAGTGAAAAGTCAACGAAAGGATTTAATTGAAGTGAAATTTTAAAGTGAAAAATCAAAGAAATTTGCAGAGACGCATGCAAAAAATTTAAGACGCCAAAGAACAAAAGCAGACACATACCCACATACCAACGACGAAACTGCGCATTAAAAGAGCGTGTGTGTGTAAGCATCGAAAAAAAAAACGACGCCAAGATGCCGAAACTCAACGATTTTTAACACCTGCAAGAAGGATTGAAAAAAGAGAAGAGACAAAACATTGCACTTTTGCACAAATTTGTATTTGAAAACGAAGGCGATCGAGACAATCGCAAACGATTACGTGTGTTTGAAGGTTTTACCTTTGACGTAAAGGAGGAACCATATTGGAATAAAATTTCGTATGTAGCAGAAAATCTCTCTAACGACGATCTTGCTGTAATTTGCAACATTTTGGGACTACAACATGATAAAAGTGAACTAACCTCGCACATATTCCGCAATTTGCAAGCTGAAAATTTGTTGGTAGATGCTTTAATAGAAGATGAACCAGAAAGTGAAGAAGAAGACAATGTAAATGTGCGTGAAAAGAATAAAGAACCTAACGATAATACGAGTGAAAACGAAGAGAGTGATAATGAGTCGGTTGGCAGCATTGCAAGCGGTTTTAAAACAGCTGCCATAGAGAATGACACACGTAAGAAAAATCAAACGCTCGCGCATTCTACATTCGTGGCCAACAAAGTTGATACACCGTTGACGCAAAACGTAAGCGTGGCCACTCCGAGGTTCGCTTTAAGCTTTCGCGATGTTGAAGATTCGTTGCGTCCGTTTAGTGGAGATGATTCCTTTCCTATAGAGGTATGGATAAAAGATTTTGAAGATATGGCTGTCATGATGGTTTGGGACGATTTGCAGAAATTTATTTTTGCCAAAAGAGCATTAAACGGTTTGGCCAAAATGTACATTATGAGTGAACGTGGAATTAAAAGCTGGGAAATGTTAAAAAAGTCGCTTATAAGTGAGTTTAAAACAGAAGTAAATAGTGCTCAACTACATAAACTAATGTCGGAAAGAAAAATGAAGAAAGGTGAAAGTGTTCAAGAATACCTTTTGAAAATGAAGGAAATAGCATCACGTGGTAACATAGAGAACAGTGCGTTAATCCAATATGTCATTGATGGGATTAATGACCTCAGTTTAAATAAAGCCATTTTATACAATGCAAAGAACCTCAAAGATTTTAAGGAAAAGTTAAAATGTTACGAAAAAATGCGTGAAAAATCTGAGAATGTTAAAAATGTTCAATTTAAAGGTGGACAAAATAATAAAGATCAAGCCAAAGAAAGTCGCGAATATAAAGATGTAAAATGTTTTAACTGTGGATTGAAGGGTCATACGTCTGAAAAGTGCGAAAATAAAAGCAAAGGGAAGAAGTGCTTCAAATGTAATCATTTTGGGCACATAGCTAAAGACTGCGCAGTGAAAAGTTCTGAATTCGAACAAAAGTCAAGTAACACGAGAAAAGTATCAGATGATCTTAAGCCAATGTGTAAAGAAGTATTACTTAATAACCACAATTTTATTGCTTTGATCGATACTGGTAGTAAGTACAACATTATCAGTGAAACGACGTACAAGTGTGTCAAAAAACCAAGTTTGAGCAAAGTCAATATATTGCTCATCGGATTCGGTAATCAGAATAAAGTGAAGCCCTTCGGATCGTTTAAAGGAACATTGAAAGTAGATGGACAACTGTTTGAGACAAATTTATTGGTTGTGTCGTCCGATTTTTTAGATGTTGAAGTGGTACTCGGAGAAGATTTTTGTAAGCAAGCTGAAATAAAAATTAATCGTGATGGCATATCAATTCAGAAATTTGACAATTTCGTAAGTGAAGATGAACTAACATCGTTAATGAACATAAACGTGGAAAATACCGGAGAAATGAATATAAACATCAATGAAAGTGCAAGCAAAAGTTCAAGAGATGAAGTGTATGAACTTATAAAGAACTATAAACCAGAAAAAGTGAAATCGACGAACGTTGAGATGCGAATTGTGATGAAAGATGACACTCCTGTTTGCTCGCGACCGCGTAGATTCGCATTCTCTGAACGGTGCGCGATAGATGACCAAGTCGATCAATGGTCAGGTAAACAAGAAAATTTTACGTGACCATTTTCCCTTGCTTCTGATCGAAGATAAACTCGATAAACTTCAAGATGCAAAAGTTTTCAGTACAATTGATCTAAAAAATGGATTTTTCCATGTTGATGTTGAGAAAGAAAGTCGTAAATTCACAGCTTTTGTTACTCACCAGTTCAGAAAAGTACCGTTTGGCTTAACAAACTCCCCAGGTGTGTTTCAAAGACACATTAACGCCATATTTCGAGATTTGACCAGGTCTGGTGTAGCAATCGCTTATGTTGATGACATCATAATTCCTGGCAAAACCGAAGAGGAAGCTGTGGCCAATCTCAAGAAAGTTATAAAGAGATTTAAAGAGTACGGATTGATTATCAATCTGAAGAAATGCTGCTTTTTGAAGAAAAGAATTGATTTTTTGGGACATGTTATTGAAAATGGAAAGATTTGCATTTCACAAGAAAAGACAAAAGCTGTAACGAAGTTCCCAATGCCCAAAAATCAGAAACACCTACAAAGTTTTCTAGGTCTGGTCGGTTACTTTCGCAAATTTATTCCAAATTTTTCAGTAATCGCCAAGCCTCTCACAGATCTGATGAAAAAAGATGCCAAATTTTGTCTTAACGAGAAAGAGGTGTATGCATTTAACATGTTGAAGACGCTGATCACAGAGAAGCCTGTGCTCAAAATTTTTCACCCCCAGCACGAGACAGAGTTGCACACAGATGCGTCTATAGATGGGTTCGGAGCGGTTTTACTCCAAAAGTCTCCTGATGATGGCCATGTACACCCTGTTTACTACTTGTCCAAAAAGACGATAGACGCAGAAAGGAAATTCTCGAGCTACGAATTAGAGTATCTTCTGGGCATGCACTTCAAGGTAGTCAGCGACTGCAACGCTTTTACAAAGACGGTTGAAAAGAAGGATGTATGTACGAGAGTCGCTCGTTGGATTCTTCAACTTCAGGAATTCGATTTCAAAGTTGAACATAGAGCAGGTACGCGTATACGTCATGCAGACGCCTTATAACGGCTTAAGATGTTTTGATGATCTCGGATGACAGCCTGCTCAGCAAATTAAAATGTGTTCAAGCTCAAGATGATGAGTTGAAAGCGATCATAGATGTACTTGCTGAGAAGTCTGACCACAACAATTACTTTATGAAGTCTGGTCTGTTATATAAGCTTGTCGAAGATGAAGAGCTTATAGTGGTTCCTTTAGAATTGCAACGTGAGATTATCAGGCAGGCACATGAGAAAGGTCATTTTTCTGTGAAAAAAACGAAAGAGGTCATCAGTAAAGATTACTACATTCCGAAGATCGAAGATAAGATTAAACGTCTAATCAGATGCTGCATTCCATGCATTGTTTCAAATCGTAAGCTTGGTAAGAAGGAAGGAGAGCTGCATCCGTTGCCAAAAGAAGAAGAGCCTCTCCAAACGTTTCATATTGACTTCTTAGGGCCTTTGGAGTCAACACACAAGCATATTCTAGCAGTTATAGATGGCTTTACGAAATTTTGTTGGGGGTACCCAACGAAGACGACATCAGCGAAAGAAGTGATTACTAGACTACAAGCACAGAGTTTCGTTTTTGGAAATCCAGGCCAGATTATCACAGACAGAGGTTCGGCTTTTACTTCAGATGAGTTCAAAGAGTACTGTGAAAGCGAGAACATTATACGACATGCTGTAACGACTGGTCTTCCCTGCGCTAACGGACAAGTCGAGAGACTGAACGCAATCATTATATCAGACTTGTCCAAGATGTCCATCACGGATTCCAGTAAATGGTACAAATACGTCGATCAGGTGCAGCAGACGATTAACTCAACATTCTGTAGAAGCACAAATTCAACGCCGTTCGAGCTACTGGTTGGTATTAAGATGCACTCAAAAACCGACGTTGAAATTAAGCAGATGATACAAGACGAAATGATCCAGATGTTTAACGACAACCGAAAAGAGTACGCCAGATCGCCAAGCAGCAAATCCTACATTTGCAGGAAGAAAACAAGAAGACGTACAACCTCCGACGCAGACCTGCATCAACTTATAAAGTCGGCGATCTCGTGGCAATCAAGAGAACTCAACTTGGCGGTGGGCTGAAGCTTAAGCCCAAATATTTAGGTCCTTATCGAGTAACTAAGGCCAAAGGTAATGATACATACGATGTAGCAAAAGATTCGATATCCTGCGAGGGTCCAATACACACTAGCACGTGTGTTGAGTATATGAAGCCCTGGTTTCCCAGACAAGACGACGACGAGGCATTCGGGGCGAATGCATAGAAGGATGGCCGGAGTTGTGGGAATTGGTCTGGCATCCCTGATCTGTCAAACCCTGCCAGATCAGCTGAGCGTGTAAGAGAGGAGAGAGGCGGCAAGCAAGCCGTCAAGCATATTTAGTTTGTGCCGAGAATCAAAGCTGTACGGTTCTGACGCTGCTCACTAAGACGAAAGACGTGAAGTTAAGACGAAGACTAAAGTTTAAGACTAAAGAGAAACAATCACAACTAAAGTTTATATTAATCTGTGACATTCATTTTATTAAAATATCCTATCATTATAATTAAAACTACATGAAAACTACAAATAAATACATTTAACTTGATTACAGGGATTTATTAAGTTATCTTACAACCCAAATCCCACATTAATATTCATATCTATGTTATTATCAACAGCAATGAAACGCAGAAAATATTCCGCTTGCAATTGCAAAAGAATTAATTTTCTCTGCGCCCCTTTATATTTTTCATATAGCATGTGACAAAGTAAATAATGCCGTCTTAAAAAAAATATATAGGCAAGCTAACTCCGGCTCGACCGAAGTTTATATACCCTTGGAGCTTGATATATGCCTGACAGTTTGTATGGCAGCTATACTATATAGTGGTCCGATTTCGACAAATCTTGTTGAAACTATGTAAAATCATTGAAAACTTATAAAAACGAGCGTTGGGAGCGATAACATTGAAAACAAAAAAGTTTTTCTCACTAAGACTTTTTTCAGACCTAACTTTTATATGGCAGTTATACTATATAGTTGTCCGATTTCGACAAGCCTTGGTGAAATTATGCGAAATCATTGAAAACTTATAAATACGAGCGTTGGGAGCGATAGCACTAAAAACAAAAAAAGTTTTTCTCACAAAAACTAGTTTTTCGACCGATCGTTCCTATGGCAGCTATATGCTATAGTCATCCGATCCAAAATACTTCGTGCAAAGTTTGGTTAAGATAGCTTTAAAACTGACGGATGAGATAGCATAGAAACAGACGGACGGACAGACGGACATGGCTATATCAACTCAGCTCGTCATGCTGATCAAAAGTATATATATTTTATGTGGTCGGAGATGCTTCCTTCTATGCGTTACAAATATCCGGACAATTTCAATATACCCTCTCCAAGGGTATAATTAGCATTGCGACATAAAATGCGATTACATATTAAGCAATGTGGCCTGTCATCTTCATTTTCTATAAAGAAAAATTCATTTTCCCATTCGGGCATAAACATTTTGGAGCGCACTGTAAAAATTTATTTTTTTTTGCTAATGCGATGCGTGGTGCTTGCTTCTCAACTGTTCGCCGTCAACTAAAAGTACAATGTAAAGTCTAATACATGCTTCGGCCGACCACCGACGACGACCGAACATTCGTGTTCTATAAATAGCTTTCAATGCTTATAGCGTACGTGTGATATTGTGCAGTGGGCCGCGGCAGAGGCCCAATAGGAACGTAGCGACGCGCCCATCTTTGATGTATATACATATCTAGACGGACCTGGAAGCATGACAAAGGTACTAATTTCGCTTTTATTTCTCACGTGCTTCACGTGTTTCTCCTATTTCTTCCTTTATTATAGAATTAGCTTTAAACTATTCACGTTTTCATTTATACATATGTTCATTTTTCCACCATTACAAATATTACAGACTATCTAACGTTACCTTTTCTTGCCGGGTGACGATAAATTTGTTAGAAATTTCAGTAGTTCAGTTCACCATTTTGTTTTAATTTATACAATATAAATTGAATAAAAAATGGAGGGAAGCTAACTTCGAGCATGATATGCGTGGCAGTTTTTTATATGGCTGCTATACGATATATTCATCCGATTTTTATCATTGTGCTGGGGCTATTCTCCATGTTCACCGTTTGTTTTTTAAATTATGATTAAGGGTCAGATTCTAGGTCAGATTCTGGTCACAATTCTGCGTCGATTTCACTTTGAATCATCCAAATCGGATCAGTGTTTATGGAGATATCATCAGTGATTTTTAAAAAAATTTACTATTTTTTTTTTGTTACACTAAACTACAAAAAAGGGTTCAAAATCGAAGTTTCATTTTTCACTGACCGTTATTTTGCAAAAAAAAAAAAAATCACAACATTTTTTCGGGGGAAAGACTCTTTGCGTTTTCAGACAAGATTTTTTTTTAAAAAAGGTCTATAAAACAGCCTCAACATGGAGAACTCCCCTTAAGGGCCCGCGCACACATACGGCTGAAAGCTGAACAGACGGCAGAATTTTCCAATGCAACGTTGATGATTGAGGCAGTAGATGAGCTGTTTCAGGACGTGGACAATGTGTTTGGGAACAAGATGTCAAAACTCACGATGCGTCAGAGCTTGGAGAAACGTATCTGGCAAAACAATGAAAATTTTGGTAAATATTTTTCCGAAAAGCTTATGCTAGCAAGCAGCCTCAACCTGGCAGAAGACGAGTTTTTTGAATATGTTATTGAGGGCATTCCAGATAAAAGGCTGCGCAACACGGCAAAAATACAAAATGTTTCGTCAAAAGCTGAGTTGTTGCAAGCATTCAGCAATGTGGAACTACGAATGCCATTACAACGTCAGTCGGGTCAGTCTGGAACCTTAAATCAACAACAAAACGGCAGTCAAATGGTAACACCAACCTCAAAAAGAAACGTAAGTGTTACAATTGTAACAGCTATGGGCACATGGCCAGCGAGTGCCGCAAGGAAAAACGCGAAAACGGCGCATGTTTTGCATGTGGGAAATTTGGGCACGTGGCTAAAGACTGTCACCTTTATAAGAAGACGACGAACAAAGATGAGAAAAATGAATATGTAAGCTATTTGGAAATAACATTTTTAAACTAATTGTACTGAACTAACTCCTATGTTTAAAGAATGCCTAATGGATTCTGGCAGCCCTATCGGCTTAATGAAACAATCATACGTCCCAGCTAAATTAAAGTTATCGCAAGCGGAAAAGAAATGTTATTTTGGAATCAATAGAAGCAAATTAAAAATTTATGGAGAAATATTTTGCTGTATTTTGTTTTCAAATAAAAGTGTAAAGACGAAGCTGATGGTGGTTGATAATGAATTCATGGGGTATCCAATAATATTGGGGAGAGATTTTCTCAAACAAAGTAAAGCTAAGTTGATTGTGGTCCAAAACAATGATACAGAAAATGTAAGTAACTCAGCGAAAATAGAAGAAAGTAAAAAAATACAGTTTTTAGAAGAAAGGAAATGTAATGAAATCAATGAAACAAATGACGAGATTAATGTTGATAAGACCAATGACTTTGAAATGCAATTACTGGCAATCGAATATGACGAAGAAAAATGTGAATATGAAATAGGAAGTCAACTGAGTTTTAAGCAAAAGAAGGAATTTAGTCAAATGTTTGAGGAACATTATGTTAAACCTGCTCGACCAGAGAAACCAGCAATAAGGTGTGAAATGCGGTTAGAAATAGATGATAAAAAGCCGTTTAGCTATGCCCCACGAAGACTGTCTTATCAAAGACCAATATAATCTCTAAGATGCCGAACGGCTATATATTGGTTTTGCAATATGCAGCTATTTTTTTTGGTGGCGCCAAAAATTGCGCTCTCTCCGCTCACACAAAGTTGAGAGCGTAAAAATTCTAAAAATAGAATTTACTTGCTTGTGTGAGTAATGCTTGAGAATACGTGTGCACACCTACAGTCCACTATGGGGAATTTTCCCAAAAATCAGGCATTAATTAATAACTTAAAAACTAAGCAAGATATTGCGGTCTAGTTTTTTGCCTTATGTTAGGTATACCGTTGCTCTATACGTGCTAAAAAGTGGGCGTGGTAGCAATTCAACCCGCCTTTAAAAAAAATAAATGAAAAATTATTATTTTTTTTTACAAGATAAAATTGGTTTTTCTTGCAATTTTGCATAAGAATGAATGTACCATCATTGACGCGTAATAGGAAACATATTTTTCGGCCGCAAACTTTACGGAATATCGGGATTCCTGAAAAAAAATGCGTCTCATTTATTTTTTTCGATTTCTGTTCTGTTCTTACTGTCATTTCTAACTGCACAATACTAGCACATAAAATTTCGGATCATTTTTGCCTTATAGAAACTATCTTAAGAACTGCTGCATGGTCAGCTAGTCGTTTTTAACTTATTACGAGCAGCTGTGCTTGCTTCTTCTACCATTTTATCTCCAACAGCTTGATTTCTACTATTTCTAATACGCTTTAGCGTTAATGACCCCATCGGGAACGACTGTGTTCATATTCTGCTCAATGGCTTAGAATTGAACTTCTGCGTTCAATTTGTTGCATTATTCGGTTAAATTTTCGCGATTCATCTCCAGAATTGCACAAAATATGCTTCCTTTTTTCTTTTAAATATCTTTTATATGCGACTGAAAGACTTTGGCCTAACCCTTCTCTAAAGCAATCAAAAATAACATCTTCCCGACTCGAAACATTTTTTCATTTGGCATGCAAGTAGGCATTGGAGAAAATGAGGTTGTGTCCTAAAAAGTTAAATTTTGCAAAGAAGTGCGCATAGATGCGGTTGAGCAAAAGTGAATCAGAAGCGGAATTGATAGCTCTAAAAGGTGGAAAAAGTCCCAGCTCTAACAAATCTAAACAAAATTTGGTAGGACTTCGCAAAGTTGAATTTTCTTTTCAATTTTTTTTTGTGAGATGAATCACGAATACCGCCAAATACAGGGACGCCACGATTAATTTCTACAGATCAAAGGCACTAAAACATAGCACATACCACAACGATTAGTTTCAATCAAAAATATTCGACAAAACTTTCTGTTTTCATTAATATTTGGCAATTACAAATTGCAGCAGAAAACACACACTTAACATTGAACTGTCATTCGTTAGCATAACCTGACTTTACCAGCTGCTCACTTAACAGAGCTCTGTTAAATCAAAATTCGTGGTATGTAACATTGAAGACTGGTGTATTTGTGGTCTAAAGAAACAAAAAAAGGAAAAGGGGTTTATGCCTAATATTTGGTAAAATTCCCCATAGTGCAGTCGTCGGCTGTCGCTGTATGCTTACAAAAAGCGGCTCCCTTAAAGGTTCCCGGCCCTCATTTTTTTTTTTTTAAAAAAAGCAACCCAAACCCTCTGAACCGGGGGGGGCCAAAAAAAACCCCAAAACAACCTACCCTCCCCCTTTACAAAAAAAAAAAAAATTAAAAAAGCCCCCCCCCTCAACGCACTCGACAAAGAAAAAAGCTGTTTTTGCTGAACCGCTCTAGAGCGATCTCTCTCTCTCTCTCTGGCTTTTGAAGATCGAAGAGACACTTGAAAAGCCACGCCACGCCAAAAAAATCGTATGGCGTTACTCATCTTATTATTCTAATGTCTTTGGTCTTATGCTGAAAAGGAAAAAGTACAAAAGATATTAGAGGAAAATCTAGCGAAGGGTTTTATTAGACCAAGTGAGTCGGAATACGCATCTCAAGTTGTTTTGGTAAACAAGAAGTTGGGAGACTTGAGAATGTGTGTAGATTTTAGAGAGATGAATAAGAGAACGAGAAAATCTAAGTTTCCGATACCATTAATAGATGATCTTCTCGATCGGTTGGCGAACAAAAGCATTTTCTCGAAATTAGATCTGAAAAATGCATACTACCATGTCTATATGCCACGAAGACTCAATAAAGTTTACAGCATTTACAACACCATTTGGCCAATTTGAATATCTCAGGATGCCTTTTGGGTTAACAAATGCGCCATTTGTTTTCCAACGGTTTATTAACCAAATATTTGGCGATATGATTAAAGAAGGGAAATTAATAGTTTATCTTGACGACATTATGGTGGCAACAAAAGATGTTGAGGAGCATCTCATCATACTGGAAGAAGTCTTTAGACGATTGGTAGAGAACAAACTTGAACTACGACAGGATAAATGCAGTTTTCTTATAAATGAGGTAAAATATCTTGGATACAGAATTTCAAAGCACGGTATAAGAGCAGATGAAGACGGAATCAAAGCCATCAGTAATTTTCCAGAACCAAGTAAAGTACACGATATTCAGAGTTTTCTCGGAATGTGCTCGTACTTTCGTAGATTTGTCCAAAACTTTTAGATAATAGCGAAACCTCTATACGATCTTACAAAAAAGGATAAAACTTTTCAGTTCGGTCCAGAGCAACAAGAAGCATTTAAAACGCTCAAAGAGAAACTCATAAAATCACCTATTCTTGCTTTGTATGATCCTAAAGATGAGACGGAGCTCCATTGCGATGCAAGTGCTATAGGTTTTGGGGCGATATTACTACAAAGAAAAAGTGACAACAAATTTCATCCTGTGTTCTACCTATCGAAGAGAACTACGGAAGCCGAATCCAAATATCACAGTTTTGAATTGGAAACATTAGCTATTGTATACGCTTTGAGACGGTTTAGGGTATATTTGCAAGGTATTCCTTTTAAAATCGTTACGGATTGCAATTCGTTAACTTTGACCCTAAATAAAAAGGATTTACAAACAAGGATAGACAGATGGGCATTAGAACTTCAAGACTATGAATTCAAACTGGAACACAGATCGGGGAAAAGGATGCAGCACGTTGACGCTCTCAGCAGATGCAACAGTATATTGATTATAGAAGATAATACATTCGAAGATAATTTGGTTATATGCCAAGGCAAGGATGAAAAGATACGGGAAATTAAAGAAATTAATACCAAAAGGTAACATTCCTTTTCAAATAGTACACATAGATCACTACGGTCCGATAAACAATAAAGATTCGACAAAGAAACACATTTTAGTGAATGTAGATGCACGCACTAAATTTGTAAGATTGTACGCAACCAAAACAACAAAGTCACGGGAAGCTATAGATGCTTTAAACGACTATTTCAGAGCATACAGCACACCAGCAACGATTATTTCAGATAGAGGAACATGTTTTACGTCGGAGGAATTTGAAGAATTCCTAAAATCGAATAGTGTTGACCACATCAAAGTAGCAACCGGTTCACCACAAGCAAACGGTCAAGTCGAAAGGATTAATAGGGACTTAGGTCCGATGATTAGTAAGATATTAGATGTAGAGAAAAATGAAAGTTGGTCGAAGGTATTAGCCGATGTCGAGTAGGCAATGAATAATACTATCCATAGAAGCATTAACGAACATCCAAGTATGATGTTATTTGGAGTCAGACAAAAAGGGAAAAAGATAGATACTTTGAAAGAAAATATTATAGATACAGAACAAAATAGTAACGACCGAAATGTAGAGGAAATTCGATGTAGAGCAGAAGAAGAAACAAGCACAGAATTATAATAAGAAATATGTTGACACAAAACGACAAAAACCGAACGTCTATACAGAAGGAGATTATGTTATGATAAGAAACTTTGACTCAACGATTGGAGTATCCAGCAAACTAATTCCAAAGTTTAAAGGTCCATACCAAGTAATAAAGGTGTTAGAAAATGACAGGTATTGTGTAAAAGACGTAGAAAACTTTCAGCAGACACAGAAACCGTACGAAGGGATTTGGTCGGTTCATAACATGAAACCTAGGTTCAAAGGAAGAGAAGAAAAAATAGATCAGAATGTAAAAATAAGTGAAAACTTAAAACAGCAACAAAGTTCGCATAGAAGTCCGAATGAAAGAATTAGAGAATTATGTACAGATGTTATGGCACAAGGATCAAGTATTGTTACAAGAAGTAAGTCCAAAGATGGAGACAAAGTTGAAAAAATAAAAAAGACGAGTGTTCTTAGGTGTGATGAAAGTGAAAGAAGAATGATAACGAGAAGCATGTCAGCTAGGATCAGGTGATCCTATATGTCAGGACGGCCGAGCTGTAGTAGTACAAGGGGTAGTAGCCTTAAGCATGTGCAATATTAGTATTTAAGTTACTGTTAATTAAAATAAGACTTTGTGCAACATTGTAAATATTAGCTTAAGAACACGTTTGTCAACACTGTTTTGTGAGCGCTGCCGCGCGAAGGAGAGAAAGAACAATAAAATGACGCGTCAGTCTTTGTTTGCGCTTTAACCAAGCCAGTCCACAACATCAATCGTCTAAGGTACCTTTAGAAGGAGTTAAACTTCAATTCTTTAATATCTTTAAAAGCGCACGGTAGATTTTCATTAATTTGTTTTTTATGATGGTATATCGGGCTTTTGCATGTTCCTAAGAGATGGTACTCGACAGCCGAAAAAACCGCGATATGGAGCACCAATTTTATATTCACACACGATGCAGTCCATATGATCGATAAACCAGTCATAACAAGTGAGAAAGTCGGTCAAGCCCGACTATAACATACTCTGTACCTGGAGTAGAAGCTGAATGCAATGCTGGTGCTGCGCTCATCTCAAAGTCTCTCTCTTACTCTCTCTATCGCTCTCTCTCTTTCTAAGATTGTGTGGTGTTAGTTGTGAATGGGTGGGAGGGGGCGGGGGAGGGCGATGTACTTTTTTGCTCATAACTTGAGAACCGCTGATCCGATCTTTATCATTCCTTCGGCAAATCGATACGCTAATTACTAACTATCTCTAGAAGGTACGAAACGTCTATCTTTAAAACTGTAGGAGATATAAGGTTTTTTCCGAATTGCGGGGCCAGGAGGGGGCGTGGCAAAATTGAAAATAAACTTGATCTGCCTGCAGCTATAAAAAACATTTGTCCCATACATGTCAAACCTCTATCTCTTACCATCTCTGAGATCTGTTTGTTCATACGGACGGACGGACGGACGGACGGACGGACGGACGGACAGACGGACAGACGGACATGGCTATATCGACTCGGCTGTTGATGCTGATCAAGAATATATATACTTTATATAGGCGGAAATGATTCCTTCTCCCTGTTACATACTTTTGCACAAACTTAATATACTCTATGTACCTTCGGTACAGAGTATAAAAATAGACCAAACTGTGTTTTCAGATTAGCCAAGGAAGCTATGGACTATGGGCAATTTTTTACTAGCAATTGCCTTTGAACAACATTGACTATTTGGGTATCACTGGCTTTCACAAAATTATGGAATTAATCTTATGAATAAGACTCGTCATTGCATCAAAGAAAACGTCATATTTCAAGCACTTTACTCATAAAATTTGTTACATCATTTTGGGAAGCTCGTTATACTCAAATGGTCAATGTTGTTCAAAGGCAATTGCTAGTAGAAAATTGCCGATAAACCGCGAACCAAGTATTCGTTGGCAAAAGTGAAAACGCAGACCTTTCTATTTTTGTACCCTGCACCCATTGAAAATGGGTAAACGGTGATCATGAAGTTGTGCAAATGTATGTAACAGCGAGAAGGAAGCATTCAAGCATCAGCATCAACAGCCGAGTCGATTTAGCCATGTCCGTCTGGTCCGTCCGTCTGTCTGTACAAACGTGTCGATCTCAGAGACTTTAACAGAAGGAGATAAAAATTTTCCCATGTACATAGGTGTATACCGTAAGCTGATCAATTTTGATAGATTTGTTTTATGGCCTATATAAACTGAATGACCCTGTCCACATTTGCTGAATTTGCAGAATTTTATCTGAAACCACTAAAAACTAAGTTAAAATTGTTGTCGTTGTGTGTTTTCAAGTACAAACGTACCCATAAAACGCAAACCGAGGCTTCACATGAAAAACTGGATATCAGGTGATGTTTACAGAGGTCTTATCATAATTTAAGGGTCTTATGCCGATTTATTAAAAAAAAGTGTGATTTTGTCGAAGTGTGTTTTTGTTAAAGCAAGTAAGAAAGAAAGCCTGATTGTTATGCAACCGGTGTTATGTATGCAGCTGGCCGTCGGTCTCTCTGTCCGACCACCCAACCACCTAACCAACAAATAGAATTAAATTAGCTCGCGCACAGGTCAGTGAATTCAAATTAGAGAATATATACCAAATATTAACCGCCCACTTATCTCCACGTCCATCGGAAATCGCTGCTTTCTACCAATTCCATCAACATGAGCAACACTCGGACGAGTCCGTTGGCAATTATATGGCCGCATTACGTACACTTGCAGTGGACTGCAACTTTGGAGCAGCGCTCGACCGCATGTTGCACGACCGCTTTGTGTGCGGCATTAAGGACGAAGGTCTTCACAGAAGCCTGCTGGCGGAGACCGATCTAACAGTACAGCGCGTTTTGGAACGTGCTATGTCTAGCGAAGCATCTGCAATCAACGCCATGGCCATGAGGCCAGGTCGATTCGGGATCACCGGTAACCATTATGAAGGAAGCCACTTTTCGCTAAATCTGGCCTCGAGGAAGTCCAGCTCTTGGGCTTCAGCGACTACCAGCACAACCCGATACCAGTCAAGGGAGTCCTCGATACATCAGCTCACTATAATCAACGACGAATTGACTACAATTCGGCATCTTATCAGCACCAGGTATATTTCAGAGTTGCATCGAAAATATTCTACCAAACATCCCAGGGTGCTTGCCATACTTCGACGACATCGTTATTATGGGCAAATCGGAGGACGAATTGTCATTAAGATTACAAGAAGTTCTATCACGTTTCGATAAGGCTGGTCTACGCCTTCGTAAAGATAAATGACAATTTGGGGTGCCATCGATTGAATTTCTGGGTTTTAAAATCGACGTTCTGGCCATAAGACCATCAACAGACAAGGTTAAAGCAATCCACAGCGCCCCTGCACGAGAGATAAGAAACAACTACGGGCGTTTTTGGGTCTTCTAAACTTCTACCATTCGTTTCTACGTCACAAAGCGACTGTGGCACAGCCGCTACATCGTTTTCTGTACAAAAACTCCACCTGGCAATGGAACCGCCAGCACCAAGAGACATTTACGACGCTGAAGCATTTAGTCGCATCAGACAACGTGTTAATTCACAACGACGGGAATTAACGCCTTTAGTGTTAACATGCGATGCATCACCTTACGGACTCGGAGCAGTCCTAAGTAACAGATTACCAAATGGAACTGAGAAACCTATAGCCTTTAATTCAAGGACACTCTCTAAGTACGCCCAAATAGACAGGGAGGCGGTCGCCCTTGTCGCTGGGGTCTAAAAAAATCCATACTGCCATATTCCGGTTTTCACTAAAGTGAATTCGAATTTTTTACATGTTCTCTTTTCTATTAAACATCCAAGGAAATCCGTAACTTAACTTTTTGTATCTAATTACTCTTCACTCGACGGATTCAAATTAAAACGTTGTAGTCTGATTAACCTAATCAATTTGATACAACAGCACATTTAACAAATTCGAATTCGACGATTTTTGTCGAAAGTGAAAACCGGAACATGCCTGATAATTACGTTTACGGCCGCCAATTCACATTGGTTACAGATCACTGCCCACTTCTTGGAATCTTTAGTACTACGAAATCAGTACCAAATGTTATATCGAATCAAATGCTGCGCCGAGCAGTGTTTTTGAATGCCAACGACCTTCAACCTTCAACATCGTTCTGGAACAAAAATGGGTAACGCAAACTGCTCGCACTACACACCGCAATAGACTCTCACCTCTCCAAATTCGAACGCTCAGACAAACTGTACCCATTCTATGTTCGCAGACATGAACTATCTGCCAACCGAGGAGTACTAGTCTGGGGCAACCATGTCGTCGTTCCTACTACTTCTAGACAAGCAATACTAAGCGCGCTACATGCGCCGCGTCCGGGCATCGTGAAAATGAAGGCGGCAGTGGCACGCAGCTACGTGTGGTGGCCGAACATTGATGCCGAAATCGAATTGGTAGTAAAACGCTGCCTATCATGCCAACAAAATCGTAAAGAGCCAATACAAACTGCAACACACCACTGGGAATCTGTCAAACGAAAATGTTCCCGCCTCCACATCGACTTCGCTGGCTCATTCCGAAGCAACACGTTTTTCCTAGTAGTCGATTCTTTCTCCAAGTGGCTTGAGGTCACTGTGGTCAAGTCCACATCAGCAGCCCCTGCTATCAATCAGCATAAAACTGATGAAGAATTTCGTTAAAGCAATGGATAAAAATGGCGATGCTTTCCAGACTAAGCGAAGCTAAGATAAAGGAAGCTGTTTTTGTCGGTCCGCATTTTAATGATGCTAACTTCGACCTAGTCATAAAAGGTAAACAAAGTTTGTAAATTTATTTCAAGATAATTGTAAATCTGTTTTTAAGGAAAAGAAAAAAAGCCTAGGACGACTTTTGCCTTGTCGCAAATAACATCTTAGGAAATAAGAAGAATTCCGAACTAGTTTAAATTATGTTATAATCCTTTCAAATTCTGGGTTGTATGTAACATGTTCTTGAAAATGAACATCGGCGCATAAAACAGCAGCGCCTGCGCTGGAAAGGACATGCTACCAGTAAGCATAAACAAGACTTTGGGAGACCGATACTGAGATGGGAAGACCAGGTGCGGAAAGGAATAGCCAATCTTGGTTTGGTGCCAGCTAGCACGAAGTAGAAACGACTCGCGGGCATTAATTGCGGCGGCGGACACCGTTAAGTCGTTGTTATTTACATGCAGCGCCAAAGATAAAGGAGAAGAAGACTATTCTTTTAAATACTAATCGCAAATGTTAACGTTTTGGGTTAAAATTTTGGTTGGAAGAGATTTCTGTGACACCGCTGCATTTGACGCCACGCTCCACTACCAATCGATCACCTTTTACTCAATCGAGAAATTAAATCATACTTTGACAAAATTCAACCACAAGAAATAACCTATGGTAAGGTCTGCGACGCTGAAGTCACTAAACGTTTCATTACAGATAGTCCAGTCTGGGTTCGCAATTACTCCAATGGGCCAAAATGGATGTGGGGTCTGGTGTCAGAGCAAACAGGACCCATCTCTTACAACGTTCGAATTTACGACTCACGAGTAGTCAGAAGGCATCAGGATCAACTTCGTGGCCGCGAACCGTGATCACCTCAATATGAGGTTGCAGCGGCAGTGCCGGCAGATATCGATTCAGGAGCAGTCACCTCACCGATTTCCCAAGCAACTCAGCCCTACATCGCTGGTCAACAGCGGCTTAATACTCGGCTTCTACCTATATCCTCACCGACTACACCACGCAGATCAGGGCGAAACAGACTATCCCCTCAATTCTACAACGCATCTGGGTGTTAGGGTGTGTTATGTATGCAGCTGGCCGTCGGTATCTCTGTCCGACCACCCACTCTCTGCAATCAGTCGGTTCGCATGCATCGCTACGCTCAGCGATCACTGCCAAACTCCACAACTATAACCACACACGTTCACATATCTACCCTCTATGTACATATCTCACTGTAGTAGTAGTAGTGGTTTATTATTTGCTATTGTGGGCATGGCGTAGCGCCGTCAGCCTAAGTAGTTTCATACATTGAACATACATAAGTGATTATTTTAGATTTTACATTAATACATTAAAATTGTGAACAGCTATTTGACAATTAGTTTTGGTTAACCAGGCACATAATTTACAAATTACTAAAAAGATTCTGTTAATATTTTAGATCTATATTTTAGAGCATCCGTGAGGAAACTATTTAGTATATCCCAATTTGTACCGTTCAATTTGTTTAGGTACTCTTTCTCTTGCAGATCTGGTTTCGCGAAATGTAATAATCTGTACTCCCGTTGGATTGGGCACCTGGCTACAATGTGTTTGGTGTCTTCTTTTTCTGTGGTATGGCAAAGCGGACACTGCTCGCTTTCGATTTCAATGTGTGGGCGGTAGTTCAAATGTAGCATTTCTGCTCTCGCTTTAAAAATAAGCGATGTTTTCGCAATCGACATGCTATCCTGGAAATAGTTGTTTGCTCCTAAGTCGTATGTCAGTCTGCTGTAAGTGATCCTTGTGAGGCTTGGTAGGGTGGCGTTTACATAGGATTGCCTGGAAAGAGCTTCGATGCTGGTAAGTATATTTTCATGCTCAACAGTCCATTTACTTTGGTTATCTAAGGATATCTGCATGTTGTATCGTGACGCAAGCTCTACCCAATTCTGAAATAATTGTGCCTTTTGTTGCAATAAGTAAGCTGCGACCACTTTTGGTTACCGACTATCCGGCAATCTGAGAGCTTTTTTGATGTATTCGTTAGAGACCTGCACGAGTAAGTAAAAAAATAATCGATAATTACACGCCGAGTATGATTACAAATGAGTACGATTACCTAGCTGTCAATTTGGCACCGTAGCATCGTAGGAGCTGCACCGTTTTAATCAGTTTTTCTCATGTTTACTTTTCAGGGTTCGAAATCGCTCTTTACCTGCAGCTCTCGAGACTGACGACTTATTAAATCGCGAAATAATACCAAAGAGGATAAAAAATAGTAATAAAAAAACGACAGTGCAAATAAAGTGATAAATCATGACGGGATCATTGCATAAGCGCAATTCGAGGCTAAGGGTTCTTCGTGGTAATAAAAACGCGAACTCCTTAAGAAACTGCTTTTCATGGCCAAAAATTACCACACACAACAGCATTACCATGATTATGACAATGCCGAACCGTGGTAAATACCCTGGATGACCAATGCACTATGGTCCAAGAGGCCGATTTTTTGGCATAAAGTCGAAAAATTTATGTTAATGTTTAGTATTTTTAATTTTAAATTCTCAAAGTTAATACATCATACATGTAAAAACTTAGAAAATAACGCTTCAAAAGCTTTACTGAAGCTTTTTATGAGCTTTCAAACGTACACAATCGATCAGCTGCTTATGGTTAAGAAATTGGAGCCACATTAGTTTGTTTACATTTGCGCGTGAAAATAAAAATTTTCTCTCCGAGCAAAATCAAGAAAATAGTGAAAATTGAAGATAAAGCTATGTATTTAGTACTCACTGTATATATATAGTAGTATCTAATGTTGTATTTAATGTCCAGTTTATGTGTATTTTTGTCGAAAATTATCATGGGTCTCCCATGTTTCGTGGAATAAAACTAACGATCTAACGTCTGCTGACAAAAACTAAGTACGCCAGTTTGTACAAATAAATGTCGTTCTTCATCGCTAATTTACACCTTTTCCCCGTTCGTCCCCCTTTTCTCAAAATTCCACATTATTCAGGGACGTTCAAGTTTCGTCGTAGTGATCTCTTTGATATTTGGCGCAGCAACAAATGCAAAATATCATTAATGTCAGATTGGATTTATGAAAATATTAGAAATTATCACGTGGAAGATGACAAAACATTAAAAATAAAAAAAAAAAGTTATTTTGAATCCTTTATAAAGGAAACTTCTAAGTTTGTAACTATATGGTCCAAAGTCTTCTGTAAGTTAATTAATATATATTACATATATATATGTAAGATATTTAATCATTCCTAAAATAAATGTAACTTGTCTGAATTCAGAGTAATACTAATTTGTACTAATAATACTACGAATTTGTTTGTATGGGAGGCACGAGTGGCCGTGGTCGCACAGACTCAAAAATTTGTTTGCTTACTCTTCGTTCTAAAAAACGTTGCCACGTGTGACTTTTCGCGAAATCGGCTATATTGCAGCTGAACTCGAGAGAGAAAGTTAAAAAAAATTTTCGTTTGGTAGCGACACAAAAATGTTTTGTAAGTCGTATTTAGAGCTGTAAATAAAAGTACGAACCGAATTTCAGTTCAATAGCGTAAAGTTGCAGCAAATCGGACAGATCAGTTATATGGCAGCAATATGAAATAATATGCCGAATCGAACCATATTTGATAAGTCGCTAAACAAGCTTAAGGGTACTGTATACCTTCAGAAAAATTTTTTTTCGATTTTTTTTTTTATTTGCTTAAACGTTCTATTAGGATCTTATAAACATCCTGCAAAACTTTCAAGCTGATCCGAAACTCAGTTTTAAAGATATAAACAGAAACAATTATTTTTTCCGACCCTTTTATATGAAAATTGTTTTTATCGACCCTCGTATTTTTAGAAATTCGTATTTTTTTCCCTTTTTTAGTCAAAAACTTTATAAATATTTATAAAATGTTCAATATTATGGAAAAAAAAAAAAAAAAAAAAATTTTACTTGGAAATTTTTGCAGATTTTATTTTTTACCATGTCTTGACGCACTTTGACTCAAATTTCTGGAGAACCGCTTAACCGATTTTCATAATCTTTTTTTTTTTCGGTGAAAGTTGACACCCAAATGCACCAAATTCGATTTATACATTTATTAAATATAATTTTTATTTCATCGAAAACAGATGTCGAATCTTTAAATGCGATTATCTCGGAACCACTTTTTCCAAAATGGTTGCAAAGATTTAAAGAGTACCTGTTGACCGATTTTCAAATTCTTTCCCTTAAATTGCTCCTAATACCCACCATTCTGGTGTGAACTAGGATATTTTTGATCGGTCATCAAATAACGGAGCTAGGACCAATACAGTGGGAAAAAATAGTCGATTTTCGAAATTTTTACTTTGAAACCCCATAACTACGTCATTTATTGACCGATCCAAAATATCCTAGTTCACACCAGAATTACATTAATTCTTAACAAAACCCTGTCTTCAGTTTTGAATTCAGATCATCCGTTCTCAAAAAATGTTTGCAACCATGGGCCTATGTTTTAAATTTTTGGTTAACTTTGAACAGAAATACAACAACAACCGGAGGTACAACAACAACAACAAAAATTACTAAATTTAGTTTAACCGATTACCTATCAAATGAAAAAAACCGCTTCTTAATACCACCTCTAGTTTTTGAGTAATCTAATTTTTGGTAAACCTTTAAAAAATGACACCTGAAGGTATACAGTACCCTTAAATTAAGTGCTCAAACCGAATTTCAGTTCAATATCTTTAAAACCAACGAAGTTGGTGCATATCGGCCAGATCGGTTATATGGCAGCTATATCAAATAGTGGTCCAAACCTGACAAGATTGTGTAAGTCGTATTAGGAGCTAAAAATACTAGTACATTCCGAATTTAAGTTCAATAGCGTAAAAAACAACAAAGTTGAGGCAAATCGGCCAGACCGGTTATATGGCAGCTATATCAAATATTGGTCCAAATGGAGTAAAATTTTCAAAGTTGTCTTTGGAGCCTAAAATATGATTATAAACCAAATTTGGGGTCAATCACTTAAAAACTGGAGTTTATGCCAAAAATAAGCCAAGATAAACCACTGTGCAACGGCTGCGCTGGCTGGGACATGTTACCCGTATGGATGATCAAGCTCCAGCAAAAATGGTCTACAAGAGGAATGCGAAAGAACTGGGACAAGGCAAGGTGGGACGACCACCTCTAAGGTGGGACGACCAGGTGCGGAAAGACATTTCCAAGCTTGGCGTGAAAAACTGGTGCCAGCTCGCACGGAGCAGAAGCGACTGGCGGACATTAGTTGCAGCGGCCGAGACCGTCAAACGGTTGTGATGCAAGCATCGGGCCAATAAAGAAGAAGAAACCACTGTGCTATGGTTAAAAATATAGTTAAGATCATAAGGAATGTTTCAAACCACTTTTTGTGACTGACAAATCATCAAATTGCGGATACATACCGTTGAAGATCAAAAATAGTTATAATGTCAAACAAACAGGGAAAAAAAACCAATGAAGGATCATTGCATACGCGCAGGTTATTCGTTATCCGTGGAAATAAAACCGCTAAAAACTTAAGGAACTGGCTTCAAGCTCACAATAGATCTCATATAACTACATTACCATCATTATGACTAACCTCTAGTGACTAACCGCAATACTTACCATGGATGACAATTAACAAAGAACTTGAAGAAATTTTCATCAAAATTTCGAAAAAATGTTCAAATTAATTGCTTGTGTGGTTATCCATGGGTTGGTCATCCATGGTATTTATCGTGGGTTCAGTATTATCACAATCATGGTGCTCATTTTTAGACTCGAAAATCAGTTTCTTAAGCACTTTGCGGTTTAATTACCATGGAGAGCCCTTAGATGTGAATTGCTTTTTTGCATTACTCCTGGCTTGATTTTTTACTTGGTTGGAAGTAAAGTTTGTTTGACATTATTAATATTTTTGAACCGCAACGGTATTTTCCCGCGATTTGATGATTTGTCAGTCACGAAAAGTGGTTTGAAACATTCCTTATGATCTTGACTATATTCTTTAACATTGGTCATCCATGGTATTTATCGCGGTTCGGTATATAAAAATCATGGTAATGTAGTTACGTGTGGTCATTAATAAGTCGTCAGCCGAGTGCCGGCTCCCAAACTGTGCCACCAAAATAAATCTTGCTAATATTTTTATTATTATTATTTTTAATTTTATTTTATTTTTTACGGTTTTTCGATTATAATCGTACGATGCCACGATGCCGACTACTACTAGGCACCGTAAAATTGAGTACATGATTGCTAGACAGCGGATTTTGCATATTTTCAAACTGATTTTAATCTTAGTAGGTCAAAATAAAGTACCCAAAATGACAAAAGATTTGTTTAAAATTTTTCTTTACTGCCTACTAGGATTAAAATCTGATTTAAAATATGCAAAATCCGCTGTCTAATGATTACACACAAGTTGCTGGCCCTCCCAGACTTGAGCTGCATAGCAAGTAATGGCCTCGCCGTAGCCTGATACATCCTGTATTTCACGCTCATGCTAACGTTCTTTCCCTGCATTAAGCTCGACCATGTGCTGTTAATAGCTATTCGCGTGTCTTTAAGCTTTTCTTGGAGGTGTGTGTCAAACTTCATATTTGGCGTTAGGACTATTCCCAGGTATTTGAAAGTCTTTATTACTTCTAACGGATCTCCAAAAATTTCCACCTTTCATTTGAAGCATGTCGCCCGGCCCCTTGCCGCACAATCATTACCTTTGACTTTTCAACGTTGATGCTAAGTTTCCACATTTGGCAGTACTTACATGTTGCGTTTATCATTCTTAGCAGCATTGCTGGGGTCTCTGCCATGATTACCATGTCGTATGCGTACATGAGGATCTAAAATTTTTGCTCTCCAAGCTTACGAATAGGATCGGTTGGTCTCAAACTCCTCCGACAGGCACTCGCCATTCCATACTGTTGTTCAGTTATATGTATACAGGCTTTGAATTATTTTCACCATTTTTGTGCTTAATCCCATGTTGCTAAGTTTTAGAAACAGGCTTCTACTATCTATCGTATCGAAGGCAGTCTTCAAATTTATAAAGAAGAGGTACTTTTTCTTTCCTCGAGCCAAGTAGTCTCTTGCTATGGATGTGAGCAAAAAAATTCTGTCAACTGAAGCTGCTTTGGTTTTCGCTGAGTAGATTTTTTGTCTCACAAACTCTGTAATTCGTTCAAAAAAGATATTCCTCTGTAATTTTCCACATTCTTGGGGTCACCCTTCTTCAATATTGGGTACACGATGTTCGATTGGTATTCTTTAGGTACCCTCGTCGTCTTGAACATTTTGCGGTGCTCCTACGTCAGCCGTTCGATAAGCTCTTGTGTTGCGTGCATCAGGAATTCTTCCTGTATTCGGTCTTCCCCCGGGGCTTTTTTGCGCTTTCCTTTTCGGATTGCATTCCGTACATCTTGAAATGTAATTCGGGCATCTAACTCTGCGTTGGACAGTATTGGAAGTGCGTAGCTGATTTGCTTGTGTGTTTTCGTATATAGGAGTGACCGCGATTCCCTTTCTGGCATGAGGACCCTTTAATTTGCGAACTACTTCCCAGAAGGCCTGGCTGTCATTAATTGAGCCGATTTCTCTTTCTAATTTAGCAAAGTACTGTGATTGTTTTTTTTTTGGCATAATATCTTGTACTCTTTGTTTTGACTTTGATAAAATGCTTTCTTTTCTGTCGTGTTGGATCTTTTCGTTTCTTTGAGGGCGTTTAAAGCCCTTTTCCTGCCATCTTCACGTTCGGCGTCGTACCATGGTTGAACTTCTTCTTCTTTAATGGCCATTACAACCGTTCGACGGTCTGGGCCTCTGCGATTAACGCTCTCCATTCGCTTCTGTTCTGTGCGAGCTGCCACCAGTTGGTCACACCAAGCTCGGCAATGTCTTCCCGCACCTGGTCTTCCCATCTTAGTGGTGGGCTTCCCACCTTGCCGCCTCCATAGTCAGCCGCCTTCGATTTATACGCCTTTTTTGCTGGAGCTTCTTCCTTCATCCTGGCGACATGTCCTAGCCAGCGCAGCCGCTGCTGCTTTATGCGCTTGACCAGGCTGGTGTCCCCATAGAGCTTATACAGTTCGTCGTTTCTTCGAATGCGGAAATCATCGCCGACTTTTAAAGGTCCATAAATCCTCCGAAGAATTTTTCGTTCAAACACGCCAATCGACGCTTCATCCGCTGCTGTCATTGTCCATGCTTCTGCGCCATATTGCAGGACTGGGATGATAAGCGACTTGTACAGGGCTGTTTTTGTTCTTCGCTTGAGGTCTTTGCTCTTGAACTCCCTACTTAGCCCATAGTAGCATCGGTTCGCAAGAGTGATTCTTCGTCGGATTTCCAGACTGATGTTGTTCTTGCTGGTTATCATCGTTCCGAGGTAGACGAAATCCTCTACATCATTAAAGTTGTACCCCTCCATTGTAACAGATTGCCCAAGTCGCAATGGCTTTTTGTCCGCGGTTACTAGGTACTTCGTCTTGTCCTCATTTACCGCTAAACCCATTAATCTAGACTCCTTCTCAATCTCTGAAAACGCCTTGCTTACTGCCCGTGTGGTTTTGCCGATAATGTCAATATCATCGGCATATGCAAGTAGCATTAGATTTTTATAAATAAATCCGCCGGTTCTGTTGTCATGTTGGCACTTGCGCAGAATATCTTCCATCAGTAGATTAAATAAGTCACACGATAAGGTATCGCCCTGCCTAAAACCTCTTTTGGTATCAAATGGTTCGGAGAGGTTCTTTCCTATTTTGACGGAGCTTTGCGTACTTCTCAACGTCATCATGCAAAGTCGAACGTACTTTGCTGGAATAACCTAAAGAAGACAGGGCTTTGAAGAAGCTTGACCTTATCGGTGTGTCGAAGGCTGATTTATAATCAACAAAAAGATGGTGTGTTTGGTTGCCTCTTTCATAGGTTTTCTCCAGGATTTGTCGAAGTGTGAAAATCTGGTCTGTGGTGGATTTACCAGGTCTAAAGCCACACTGATAAGGTCCAATCAGTGTATCAATAAACGGCTTTAGACGTTCACAAATAATGCGGGACAGAACCTTATATGCGATGGGGAGGAGACTGATCCCGCGGTAGTTGGCGCAAACTGCAGGGTCTCCTTTTTTAAAGATTGAACAGAGAACGCTTAGATTCCAATCGTCGGGCATGCTTTCGTCAACCCATATACGGCACAGAAGTTGGTGCATGCACCTTACCAATTCTTCGCCTCCAGCCTTGAACAATTCAGCGGGCAGCTCATCAGCGCCTGGTGATTTGTTGTTCTTTAGCCTTCGTATGGCTAAACAGACTTCCTGTTGGGTCGGCGGGTCTATCTCTATGTTGTCGATCGGTGGCATCGTTACTTCTCTAGTGGCGGCATCCTGTTCGTCATCGCCTCCCAGTAGGTTGGAGAAGTAACTTCTCCATTTGTTAAGCGCCACTTGCGGATCTGTGACTAGATTCCCGTGTTCGTCTTTGCATTGTGCGACTCTGGGCTTGAAACCTTCTGTTAATTGCTTAATCTTTTGGTAAAATTTTCGAGTCTCGCTCATGCCATCCACAAGGGGATGGGGAGGATTCCTTGAGCAGTTGGGCGAGTTTAGCTTTGTAGGCTTCGGAGGTCCCTTGTGATTGCAGCATCTCGACGTTTAGCTTTCGACGTGTGCCAGTGCGTGCGGCATGCGCCACACTGAGCCGTGTGCGTACCTTGGCTGCAACAAGGCAATGATCCGAGTCAATATTGGCTCCTCGAATCGCGCACATCTAGTACACTTGATGAATGCCTTCCGTCGATCACAACGTGATCAATCTGGTTTCGAGTTCGTTGATCAGGGGACTTCCAGGTGAACTTCTCTATGTTCAAATCTGGTACTACTTACGACCATGTTCCGGCCCGCAGCGAAGTCTATTAGCCTCTCTCCGTTACCAGAGGTTGTTTCATGAAAGCTAAAGCGTTTTTTTACTTTTAAGTCAAAACAGATATAAATAAAATTTTTAAAAGGTAGGACCATGGTAACCCGACTTACATTGAAACATTTCAGAACTTTCTCTCTGAGGCCGTCGCTAACGAATCGATGTACTTTTGTTTACTTGTCACTTGGCTGTGGCGTACCATCTCTTAGGGACATGTAATAGCCCATTATACCATGAAAAAAAAACGATTTTAATGAAAATCTACCGTGCGCTTTTAAAAATATTTAAGAATTAAGGTTTACCGTCTTCTGGATGTACCTTAACCGATTGCACTATTGAAGTGAATTTTCTATATTGCATTGCGTTCCCCATGATTGCTGAATTTTGGAGAATTTTATTTTAAACCAGCGGTTGGCAGCCTCCTAGCCCTTCTTACCCGCGCCACCCGGCCCGTTATTTACCTAATTCCACAACGCAATAGGTATTACAGCAAACACACGCAGCATCGCGTTGATCGAAAGCAAATGACAAAAACAAGAATGTTGTTTTACCCGTTCCGTTTTTTCTGCTGCCCACCGCTGTTTCAAACCATTAAAAACTAATTTAAAATTGTTGTAGTTGTGTGTTGCAAGTACAAAAGTACCCATAACACGCGAACCGAAGCTTCATTTGAAAAATGGGGTATGAGATGATTTTTCATATTTTAAGGGTCTTATGCCAGTTTTTTTTTAGTGTTGTACTGTGTAGTAAGTCAGTACAATTTTTCATGTAAAAAGTTTGGCAACAAGTCGGCACGACGGGATTTCGTTGTCCAATCTTAATAATATTTAATTTGTGAGTCAATGAGGCCAAGCAGAATAAAAATAGAGGGTATGCGTATTTGATTTCTCGATAAAAATTTTTCCTTATATCTTGGGACATCCTAATGTACATTGTGAACGTGTGTGTGAAGTAGTTGTGGAGTTGGGCAGTGATCGCTGTGCGTAGCGATGCATGCGTGTTGACTTCTGCGAACCGACTGACTGCAGAGAGTGGGTGGTCGGACACAGAGACCGACGGCCAGCTGCATACATAACACCCGGTAACCCTTTACTCATTTACAAAGAAAATATTTTCAAAACACAATCCCTCTTTCTCATTTTTTCTGTTTTTCTAATCGGCTCGCTTTTTTCTGGCGGAGATATGTCGTTTGAAACGCGGCGGAGATATGTCGTTTGCAACACGGCGGATATATGTCATTATCAAACGTCATATTTCCGCGCGGAGGTATGTCGTTTCCATAGCTCGTAAATAACTCTCAACTCACTGTTCAGTTCGCTCTGCCCACGTCACTGACCAAAAAAAAAACAAAACAAGTCCTATACTGGGCCCAAGTCAGTCAATCGCTCATAAAATGTGGTCTTCACGAATACCGAACTTTAAAAATCTTTTTTGAAAAGGTTTCAGACTCAGGAGAGCGCCTAATTTAAGCATAAACAGAGAGCTAGTCAAAGTAAGAGAGAACGAGAGAAGGCATACAGTTTTTCGCACACATTCACATCGTTAGCTGAGCCTAAGCTATAAGCTTACTCACCGATGCATACAGACAAAGAAGACCCAGCCGTTGTTGCTTTATGCGCTTGACCAGACAGGTGTCCCCATAGAGCTCACACAGTTCGTAATTTTTTCGAATGCGGAAATCATCGCCGACTTTTAAAGGTCCATAAATCCTCCGAAGAATTTTTCGTTCAAACACGCCAATCGCCGTTTCATCCGCTGCTGTCATTGTTTATGCTTCTGCGCCTTCTTGCAGGACTGGGATGATAAGCGACTTGTAAAGGGCTAATTTTATTCTTCGCTTGAAGTCTTTGCTCTTGAACTCCCTACTTAGCCCATAGTAGCATCGGTTCGCAAGAGTGATTCTTCGTCGGATTTCCAGACTGATGTTGTTCTTGCTGGTTATCATCGTTCCGAGGTAGACGAAATCCTCTACAACATTAAAGTTGTACCCCTCCATTGTAACAGATTGCCCAAGTCGCAATGGCTTTTTGTCCGCGGTTACTAGGTACTTCGTCTTGTCCTCATTTACCGCTAAACCCATTAATCTAGACTCCTTCTCAATCTCTGAAAACGCCTTGCTTACTGCCCGTGTGGTTTTGCCGATAATGTCAATATATGCAAGTAGCATTCGATTTTTATGAATAAATCCGCCGGTTCTGTTGGCATGTGGGCACCGGAGCAATATATAATCCATCAGTAGATTAAAGAAGTTACACGATAAGGTATCGCACTGCCTAAAACCTCTTTTGGTATCAAATGGTTTGGAGAGGTTCTTTCCTCTGTATACCGTATCCAGATCAAGTTTGCTCCAGATTTGACAAATTCCTCCTCCTCTTCTTCTAACCGCGAATAACTGTCAGAGATACATACATGTGATACATGTGAATGTTAATCAAAATTTTTTTCGTAATGCCAAAAGTAAGCATGAAGGAAACATCTCGGTCAATTGCCTTTTTGATGGAAATATGAATTTTAAAAAAAACAAAAAATCTGTGGGTCAACAAAAAAAAACAAGTGAGAAAGTCGGTCAAGCCCGACTATGACATACTCTGTACCAAGAGCAGGAGCTGAATGCAACGTTTCTGCTGCGCTCATCTGTAAGTTTCTCTCTCTCTCCCTCTCTCTTTCACTCACACGTTGTTGAATAAAAATGCGGTATTGGTTGTGAGCGCGTAGGAGGGGATGGGGGAGGCGGGAATTTATTTTTGGTCATAACTTGAGAACCGCTCATCCGATCTTTATCATTTCTTCGGCAAAATTATACATTTTGCTAAATACTAACTATCTCTAAAAGGTACGAATCGTCTATATTCAAAACTGTAGGAGATATAACGTTTTTTCCAAATTGCGGGGGCGGGAGGGGGCGTGGCCAAAATTGAAAATAAACTTGATCTGCCTGCAGCTATAAGAAGCATTTGTCCAATACATGTCAAACCTCTATCTCTTACCATCTCCGAGATCTGTTTGTTCATACGGACGGACGGACGGACGGACAGACGGACAGACAGACGGACAGACGGACATGGCTATATCGACTCGGCTGTTGATGCTGATCAAGAATATATATACTTTATAGGGTCGGAAATGATTCCTTCTTCCTGTTACATACTTTTGCACAAACTTAATATACTCTGTGTACCTTTGGTACAGAGTATAATGAGATATGGGGTTGTGAGCCATTTAAGGAAAGTTTCGTGCATCTTTCAACTAAAATACAAAAATCAAAACGAAAAAATATGGATTTTTGGCGAAGTTATGTTCGAAAAACAAAACTATGATCACAACCCCCCCAAACGAAAAGGATTTTTACTAAGACCTATATTTTCGATCGATGGGTCCTATGGCAACTATAAGATAGATATTGTCATCCGATTTTCACAAAACTTTGAAAATCTGTGTGAAAGCATATTTGCTGAGCTTAACATTGAAAACATAAAAGTTTTTCTACCGATAGTTCCTATAGCAGCATATATTAATGCAGGGGCCCCACAGAACACACTTTCGCTTTAAATTTGCTCGAATTTTATTTTGGCCAGCCACAGAGCGCCCTTTTGAGTCGGCGATATGGTTGATACAAACAGACTTTTAATCTGGCCATTTTTCCTTCGGTTGCTTGAATTAAATAATGCGTCGCCCATATTAATTTACGGCTGTAATTTAAGACTCCTTACGGATTTGCTTCTTCCCTAAATCCTCAATGGCCATTTGTCGTGCGAAAGGCATTTATTTAATTAAAGCAAATCTTTTGCTTACATCTTCGTTTGCCGTTCTCGCGTAACCGTGCGGCAGCTATAGTTGCAAGGTTGCATAATATTTTAATTTTGCGGGCGGGTAATTTGAATTTTTTGTGTGCGAAATAAAAAAAAATTCAACTCATTTGAAGAATATTTAGTTTGTTCTGTTAAAAAAAGAACTAACGAAATCCTTACATTTCAAAATATTAACAAAAACGCACGAATAGATTTACTTTGCTTTGACCTTGCGGGGTGTCAACATATGAACAAGCTAAAAAAAAATTAAATCGCTCGAAGTTCTATGGCATGTCGAAAATTTTTGAGCGATTTGACAATTCGCTAGAAGCGAAATCGCTAATAAATTCAAGCTAAAAAAAATTAAATCACTCGAAGTTCTATGGCATGTCGAAAATTTTTGAGCGATTTGACAATTCGCTAGAAGCCAAATCGCTAATAAATTCTGTGGCACCCCTGATAGTCATTTGATTCGGTCGGTTCCGACATATTAGAAGCGTGCAGTAATAAAAAGACTCTGTGAGTTATAGATCGATTGCTTTAAAACTGAGAGACTAGTTTGCGTAGAAACAGAAAGACAGACGGACGGACGGAAAAAGGTAAATTGACTCAGCTCGTCGCTTTGATCCAGAGTAAATACAGTTTACAAAGTCGGAAATGAATATTTCTATGCGTTGCAAACTTCTGGGCAAAATTATAGTACACTTTTCAAGAATATAAAAATTTGCATACAAGGGTTTAATATACTCAGTACTCACTTTCAGCATAAGATAAAGCTACTGTGAAGTTTCCTATCTCGTATGGTTTTTGCTGTGCGGCAGTCACAAGTGAGACAATTAGTCAGGTCTCTCTTTTATATATATAAATGTTCGCAAAAATTAACTTACCTGTGAGGGTACAGGCAACTCTGAGCAGCAAATCTTTTTTATAGCTGAGTATCTGTCGTCTCTGCTACTAGGGCATATGCAAACTACAATTTGTGTTTCGGTAGCAATATTTCGACGTAAAGCGTCAACATAGGTATCAACACGATCCTGATCTAAGGAAACAATTTTCGGTTTCGAAATACGCATTCCAAGCGATTTGCAGCATCGTTCCATGTTATCAAGCAGTGCTTTGGCTGCACGTAAATCGTTTCTGTAGTGTATTATTATCCAAGTGTTTAGGTGAACTACTTCCAACAGTTCATTATTTACAGCATCTCTGGAAAAATCAGCCTTCGGTCCTGCCGAAACAGACTTATTGGCAAAATAAATTTGTTCTGGATCCATTTGTCGGCCGATCAGGGGGCTAGAGCTTTTTTGTAGCGATAGTCCCCAGTTTCCGAGTACTGCTCTAGCTTCTTGTGTTTTAGAGACATTTTCATAAAACTTTTCTAATGCGATCATACGTTGATTTGGCGAGACTCTTGTGAAAGTTGCGATCTCTCGCATTAATTTGTGATCCGAACGGATTTCATCACTGAGACCAGTGAGGTAGCACAGCTCTGGTATTAAACAAAACCGAATATCATCAGTGTTCTCTGCGTCGTTTGCTCTCGCTTTTTTTATGCTTAAAAGCAGTGGTTGTTTAGAGTCTTTTATGTTTATATTATGATGTTTCTTGTAATATTCCAGGTATGACGTAGTTCCAGATCTGGTTTCAAATGTGGATATCGGACTTTGGTCGAAACAAAGATCATCAATTCGGTATGTCCGGTTATTGTATCTTGTGATAACTATGCTTCCAATCAGAGATTTTTTGGCAGTCTCTTGGTAATGGTTTCTATTGTGCTGGTAAATTTCGATTAACATATCCAAAACGGTTCGCTGACAAAGTATGCGATGCGAGACATCACAGCAGAGCATAAGGCCACCTTCGTATTCATCAACACTGGTCACGTATCCTGGCCAAACCTCCAGCTTTGCCATTGGAATGATTTTTGGACGAGAAGGGTCAAACTGTTTGCGATCAAATCTTACATAATTTAAAGTCTTCATGACTCGATCAAATAAAATATTGTAGAGCTGAATGCAATTTTTTAGAGGTTCTTTTTTCTTAAATAAAATTCGTATTTCAACTTCAGAATTATCATTAACATTATTAGAAACAAATTTAGTCATTTTCTGTTCTAATAATATTGGCAAGTACAGCGTTGTCCCGTCAAAAGTTTTGGTTCCTCCAATTTTATCTTTATGTTCATTCAAGTATTTCATTCTTAAATGAATTGAATCCACCGCAGGATAGAAGCGAACTTCATAATAAAAAACCCCTTTATTTGGGTCTGACTTTAGTTCAATATAATTGCATTGCAAATTAACAGGAGATCCTGTAAATAAAATTGAAACGATATAAATTAAATTAGTTTAGCACGTTGTTAGATAAATGTAGATGTATCGCAGTTGTCTCAATATGTATTAAAAATCAAAGTCGGCCAATCCTGACTGTAATATACTCCGCACCTGCAGTACCATCTTTGCCGCTGCGGTGCGAATGCGAACTGTCTTTTGGTCATAACTTAAGAGACAATTATTGTCGCAATATTTTGTTAATAGGTCAAATTTGCTGCTGTGTATCATTGCTGCCTCTTTTAAAGCATTCTGCGGAGAATTCAAGCATACTCTGACTCGCTTACACCAACGACGTTTGGCCATAGATGAAAAATTGTGACTAAAATTGTCCCTAAAAATTGAAAGTGTCATTCCAGCCATAGCGTCTCTTTATCATTCTGAGATTTAAAAACTTTATTTCGTCAACGAACTCTCCGTATCATTTTAAAAGTTGTCAAATTTAAATTTTAATCGAGCAACAAACAAATATTGAGCAGGAATCGAATGTATTTTTGGTCGGTAAAAGACCTTATTTTGTCAAAGCGAGCCCATTTCCAGCGAAGAGATGCTCATAAATTGCGACTAGTGCGGCTCGCAAGTTGGAGTCAGCATGGTCCACGAGCGAGGTTTTAACAAGGGCCATGTCCGCATGAACGCACTGCCCTTCTAGTCAGTACTACCGACATTACAGTGGAAACCATTTGAGCGACTAGTGCGGCTCGCAAGTTGGAGTCAGCATGGTCCACGAGCGAGGTTTTAACAAGGGCCATGTGTCCGCATGAACGCACTGCCTTTCTAGTCAGTACTACCGACATTACAGTGGAAACCATTTGAGTGACCATTTGGGCTAACGCTGAACTCAGGAGACCGCTCCGTGGACACCGTTTTGAATCGATAAAAGAGATAGAGCCCGATACGAAGGAATTGAAGACTATTTCAGAAGAGGACTTTGCAGCATGTTTTTAAAGTTGTCCTACAAACACAAACACAATTGTAAAAATCGTTGGCACAAGTGTAATGAAGTAGGGGGAAGTTACTTTCAAGGGAATGAATTGAATTGACAATAATAAATAAAGATTTTTTGATTTATGAAAAAAGTTCCCTGCATTTTTTACCCACAGTAGTATAGTAATCCGCATTATTTTTTGATCCTGAAGAATGGGAATTTTCAAATGGAGGATAGTTATACACAGCACAGTAAAAATAGCCTATTTAAAAGAACGGCTGTAACCGTGATGCGAAGCACATCAGTTCTGTTCGTGTGGGACCTCACTTCAAAGATACCCGGATAGTCTCTTAACGTACGGCTAAAACTTGCTTTTATCTAGAAAAGAACAGCGCAAAATAGTAGAAATTTTGTCGTAATATACGATTTATACTTAATATATATTTAGTTAGCATTATTTACATATTGTGTTGGCTATAAAAAGTAAAACATTTTTTTAAAATGGTTATGGTACTTTTTTGTCAAATGTTATCACTTCAAACCAAGTATACGCCAACTACATAAATAACAAATATGTAGGCAAGGGCAACAGTACGTATGAGTGATAAACTTTGAATCCAAGTCGCAGACCCTAAGACTAATTTTTTCCCAAATTTTTTTTGTTATGCCTTTTTTCACAAATGCGGGTCGTTTAAGGGATTTCAGCCTGGTCTTACATTTTACCATACATAAAATATCCGACCTAATGTACATACGTAAGTATGTATACGTTTTCTGTTGTGATGGAACAACAATAAAAACAACATTAAGCCAAGTGCACGCAGAGCATAAGTATAAGCATTTTATTTCCCAGAACACAACTACATAGCACTGCACACTGCACTAAGTATGAATACATATTTTTTTGCAACGCAGCAACTTCAAACCAAAATCGAGATCACGTCACTCAAAAAACCCAGCCCCAAATGTGCATTTAAGCAACAACAAAAAGAACAAACAAGGGCAAGCAATCCATTATACACACACAAATATTGTAAAATAGAAAGTAAGCTTGGATAAATAAATTGTCCTATAGTGGAATATTGCTAAGCCTACTCTTGTTGGGAACATGGTGGGACGAATGTATCGAATGTATCGTGTCAAGTGTCTAGTGTCAAGTGAAATATGAGATTTGGGGTAATGAATTGTGAACCGAGTAGTTAGTCTAGCTCGGGCATTGGAAGAGTACAGACATTTGCCTTACGGTTCCTAAAATAATAAAACCATAAAAATTCTTCTACATCAGAAGTGGGATCGCATTCGCCACAAAACCATTCTGGCGACCAATTGATTGCAGCTCTGGAGGCACAAAATCGGAACTTAATGGAAATAATTAAGGCTATGCAAGCGACCAAAGGGGCATCGAAGGAAGAGAAGAGGGTTACTTTACCCAAATTTGACCCTGATGCTACAGGAACTGACGTTTCTGCGTGGTGCAAGACGGTGGATATGATTCTTGAGGAGAATCCATTGGAGGGAAGTGCGCTTGTTATGGCACTGAGCTCCTCATTTAGGGGCAGCTCATCACAATGGCTTTCCCAGATTTGCTTTGCCGGGATTACGTGGTTGGAATTCAAAGATTTGTTCATACAGCACTATGAGGGCATGGAGACATCTGCTGCTGTCCTGATCAATTTATTGAACGGACGACCAAACGTGAAGGAGGGTTTATCAGTTTATGCCAGCCGACTAGTGACGTCCTTAATGATGAAGTGGAAAAATTTAAGTCTGGAAGAAATTGCTGTGTCTCTTGTGCTAGCTCACGTTGCGCAGACTGATAATCGCCTTATTAACTTGCTGCATACCACAAACATCAAGACACAGAGCGAGATGCAGCAGCAATTAAAAGTTTTCGCGTATGGAAAACGTAATAAGAATTTTGAGACTGAACATCCAATGTGCCCGGAAAAAGAAGGAAATGAAGACGACTCTCAATATCGGATGTTATAATTGCAGGAAACCTGGCCATAAGAGAGCAGATTACCGCTTCAAGAAGACGGAAGACGGGAGTGCATCCACCAGCAAATATATGTAGAATAATTTGTCTATGGGTCATGATCGACCTCCGCTGACTTGCTTCAAGAGTGGTAAACCTGTACATATAGCGAGCATATGTACGAGTGGTTCAACAATGAAGAACAATTATGTGAAGCGAGTGGATGTATGCAGCGTGTCGGAACCGAAAGGAATCCTGTATCAACTTTGTGAGCATGTTCCATTCTTCTTTGACTCGGGTGCAGAGTGCTCGCTCATAAAAGAGAAGCTGGCCGAAAAATTCTCGGGGAAGAGGATCCACAACACAGTAGTACTAAAGGATATTGGCGACATTGCAAATTCTGACCACTGTTAAGTGGGGACATCTAAGTAGCACAAAAAAAAGAGTGGATTTTCTGAATTTTTTTTTGGCCAAATGGAAGGGCCAATCGAAAATTTGTAAATGAGGTATTATAGTTTGATACATTTACTCGAAATGGTTTTCGGGTTTTTTGTATCAAAAACAAAATGGCGGCCGTGTATCATTTCTCCGTAGACCTTATTTTTCCGTGGCCGGACACATAACTCAAGCAAATCTTAACCGATCGATCTGAAATTTTAAGAGTAAATCGGAAATACCTATGGCTATCGATCCACGTATTTTGCTTTCTTTTTTTTTTAATTTTTTAAGAATTTTTTTTTTTTAAACGCATTTTTTGTTCAAAAACTCACCATATCGCCAAAAATCAAAATATCGAAAAAAAATCCTACGTGGATCGATAGCCATAGGTATTTCCGATTTACTCTTAAAATTTCAGATCGATCGGTTAATATTAGCTTGAGTTATGTGTCCGGCCAGCTGAAAAATAGGGTCAACGGAGAAATGATACACGACCGCCATTTTGTTTTTGATACAAAAAACCCGAAAACTATTTCGAGTAAATGTATCAAACTATAATACCTCATTTACAAATTTTCGATTGGCCCTTCCATTTGGCCAAAAAAAATTTCTGAAAATCCACATTTTTTTTTTTTTTGAGCTACTTAAGATTAATGATTACTCGCTAGAAATACTTTTACATGTAGTCATGGACAAGTTTTTGAAACATGATATTATGTTAGGCCGTGAAATTCTAAGCCAGGGGCTTGACGTTGTCATAGACGCTGATAGTTTCAAAATTTTCAAAACCAAACATGTCAATACTCTTTGCAATTTAAACAACATAGACTTAACCGACCAATTGAACAATGATAGCGACCTATCTGAGTCCGATAGGACCGAATTAAAAGAAATTTTGAAACATTATTCGAATAAGTTTATTACAGGCATTCCTAATGATCGTGTTAAAACAGGAGAGTTGGAAATACGTTTAATATATCCCAATAAAACAGTACAGAGACGTCCCTATAGAATGGGTGATGATGAAAAAAAAATAGTAAGAGGCAGAATAGCCGAATTATTACAGTCCAAAGTTATTCGTCCCAGCTGCTCTCCATTTGCTAGTCCGATATTGCTGGTGAAGAAGAAGAATGGTAGTGACCGCTTATGCGTAGACTACCGAGAGCTTAATGCAAATACTGTTGCAGACAAATATCCATTGCCTTTAATTTCAGATCAAATCAACAGACTTAGAGGAGGAAAATTCTTTTCTACTTTAGATATGGCTAGTGGGTTTCATCAAATACCTATTCATGCAAACTCAATTGAACGAACAGCATTTGTAACACCAGATGGGCAATATGAGTTTTTGTCAATGCCTTTTGGGCTGAAAAATGCATCTGCAGTTTTTCAGCGTGCAATCAATTCTGCTTTAGGAAAATTGGCATAGGTATGCTATAGTCTATATAGATGACGTTCTCATAGTCGCACGTACGAAAGAAGAAGCTTTTGAAAGACTTCAAATAGTTTTGAAGACTTTTTCCAGTGCTGGGTTCTCTTTCAACTTAACAAAGTGCTCCTTCCTTAAGTCTAGTGTGGAATATCTGGGTTACCAGGTAAAAGAAGGTGAAATAAGATCAAATTGTCGAAAAATACAAGCACTGATGAATCTACCCTTACCGCAGAACGTTACGCAAGTGCGCCAATTTATAGGGTTAGCGTCGTACTTTCGACAATTTGTTCCACGATTTTCTGAACAGCTAAAACCATTATATTTACTAACCTCTAGAATCAATAATTTTGATTGGAAACCAATTCATGAGCAGATACGGCAGAAAATAATTTCAGTATTAACAAATGAACCAGTTTTCAGGGATGCAAACCGGTTCTGAACCAAACCGGTTTTGAACCGAACCGAACCGCTTTTTTCGCCCGGGAACCGAACCGTAGGCCGAACCGGTGTGTTTTCAAAAATGCTGAACCGAACCAAAAACCGAAAATTAAAATGGTTCGGTTCGGTTCACTTCAGCTAGGTATTGAGTTACTTGCGAATAGTAAGAAAAATCAGCAATTAGCTTTACAATATTGCGAAAATACTTGGAAAAGAAGAGTTGTAAAAAAACTAAAAACATCAACCTTATTAAATTTGGTAAGGACCCAAGATTGTAATAAGCCAAGTCTTGATTGTATTTTCAGTTGGGGGTTAACTTACTTTAAACTCAAAAGTAAATTTTTTATCTTTTATTAAGATTGGCTTGAAACAGAAAATGAGTATGAGTATTTCTATGGCTGGCAGGCCTGCAAAATTCATGTTGAAGAAAAGGGAGGACGACATAGCTCAGTAATTGTCAACTCTTTGGAAAAAAGAGCTCCGCCTGTTTTTGAATTCGATTGCTTAGATTCCTGGAATCAAACTTGCTATCAGAAGAAGGAAAAAGGTAGTTAAATCTCCTTTAATGTTAATAATATTATTTGGATAATTCTTTGAGCTCGATAAGTAAATCGAGTTGGAAATACTTGCCAAACAACTCAGTAATAGGGATTCAATTCCATGAAAAAGTAAAATATCGATTGTTAGCGTTTACCTAAGAATATTATATTTTGGAATATTTACAGCTCGAATAGTCTTAGCAGTTCCACCCACACAAGTGTCAGTAGAATGAACATTTTCCACATTGGCGATTGTTTTGTCAGACGCTCTTAAGTCTTTCAAAAAGTCTCATCTATCAAAGCAAATTTAGAATTTATTAAAAAATAAATGTTTATTGTTTAATAGGGTGTGTTCCCAGATCGAAGTCGGCTTCTTCTGAACTTATGGATTTCAAATTTAAATTGTTTAAGTTTATATGTGAAGTGCCTAATATGTCAGAGATTACTTGATGAGATCAAAAAAAAATTGTACTTATTTGACAGTTTTGATCCGCTTGGCTTTCAGTAGTCGATTTTAAACCGTCAAAGTTTCTAAACAATATCAAGTGACCAAATATGTTTTCGTCACTTGATATGTAAAGTTTTAGGATTTCAAATTCGTAATTTTGTACCTAAGTCTTTGTTAATGAATAATCCGAATACTTGTATCACAAATATGTTTCTTTAGTTAATTGAACCGAACCGAAACCGCGGTTCAGTAAGCCTCAAAAACCATGCAATGAACCGAACCGGCGGTTCGAAAACTGTGTGAACCACTGAACCGAACCACTCCTTATTTTCAAGTGGTTTGCATCCCTGCCAGTTTTATTAATATTTGATCCACAATATCCAATTGAGTTGCACACTGATGCTAGTTCAGAAGGTTACGGAGCAATACTCATGCACAAAATAAAAAACAAGCCTAGGGTAATTGAATATTACAGTAAATGTACAACGGCTTCAGAATCCAAATACCATTCTTATGAGCTTGAGACAATGGCCGTATTTAACGCAGTAAAACATTTTCGTCACTATTTACATGGCCGAAAGTTCGTAGTATATACAGATTGTAATTCACTAAAAGCAACTCGGAACAAAGTTAATCTGATGCCTAGAGTTCACCGCTGGTGGGCATATCTACAATCGTTCGATTTTAGTGTAGAGTACAGAAAAGGCAGTAGTATGGCTCACGTTGATTTTTTATCGCGTAACATAGCATCAAAGAATACTAAGCCAGCTAACAAAGCAATAGAAAAGCGTGTAGATTTAGCTGAAATTACAAGCAGTTGGCTTATTGCTGAACAGCAAAGAGATTCAGAAGTGTGTGCATTGATTTCTAAAATGCGAAATAATGAATTGTCAGCGGAAATAGCCAAAACATACGAAATAAGGAGTGGTATATTGCATAGAAAGATTCAAAGGAATGGAAGAACACGATGTCTACCTATTATACCAAGAACATTTAGATGGTCTGTTATAAATCATGTGCACGAAGCTATAATGCACTTGGGATGGGAGAAAACATTAGATAAGGTTTACGATTATTACTGGTTTGAAAATATGTCAAAATATATTCGAAAGTTTGTTGAAAACTGCATAACTTGTAAGCTTTCCAAGCCTCCGTCTGGTAAGCCTCAAGTAGAAATGCATCCTATACCTAAAATTGATATACCATGGCACACCATTCATATAGATATCAGCGGAAAGTTAAGTGGAAAAAATGATCAAAAGGAATATGTCATTGTCCAGATAGATGCATTTACGAAATTTGTCTATCTATATCATACCTTGAACCTAAATACCGAAAACTGCATAAAGGCACTTAAATCCGCTATATCACTCTTTGGCGTGCCCATGCGTGTGATCGCTGATCAGGGAAGAAGTTTTGCAAGTACTGGATTTAGGGAATTTTGTGAATTGCAGAAAATTAAGTTACATTTGATTGCTACAGGCGCCTCCCGTGCAAATGGTCAAGTGGAGCGAGTAATGAGTACCATGAAGAACATGTTAACCGCAGTAGAAACCAGTCAGCGTTCATGGCAGGATGCCTTGTTTGATGTGCAATTGGCTTTGAATTGCACGGTTAATCGAGTAACAAAAGCTAGTCCATTAGAATTGCTGCTTGGAAAGGTGGCTAGACCCTTAGGTGTAATACCCATTAATGATGAAGATATAGTTGACATATCATATTTGAGATCGCAGGCTAAGTTAAATATTGAGAAAAATTCAGCTTATGATAAGGTACGGTTCGACAAGACCAAAGCCAAAATTGTAAAGCATAGAGTTGGAGACCATGTTTTGCTCAAAAATGAAGAACGTCATCAAACCAAGTTAGATCCGAAATACAAGGGACCATTTGAGGTCATTGAAATACTTGATGGTGATCGATACATGTTGAAATCATTAACGAGCAAGAGAGTTTATAAGTATGCTCATGAATGTTTGCGAGCGATGCCTGATAAGCAAGTCTTTGAAGAAAGTGAAAATGATTCGATGAATGAAAATGAAGAGGATGTGGGCATTGAGCCTAATCCTGCACCAAATGAGGGTGCCAGTTAGAGCACACACAGAAGGCTACGACCGCACCACGATGGGCATACCGATGGTACAAGTGCAGACAGAGAGTCTTGCATCGGGTACGGCGCGGTTGACATCGTGGCGGGGTTCAGAAGGTCCGGTGGGGACCTTGACGCATAGAATTGCCGGATATCGTTGCTTGTAAAGCAGCAAGAGCCTGTGTGGGAATTTTGATGGTTTGTTTTAGATGGTCGGGTTTAGCAGAAGAGCACAGTAGATGCTAATAATGGCAGTTGGGCCACTGAAAATTGTTATCCTGCTAAACTGTCATCTGATGTGGAAATTGTAAGAAGTTACAATAAAAAAAAAAAAAAAAATAGACAAGTTTAAAAGGCAATTAAATTTAAAAAAATAATAAATTGTTGAATTGGTTTGGTCTTTTGACACGCGGGACATAATAGTTTGAGCAAGGCATGGTACTAAGTTTGTGTCTGTATAGAAATTCGCACGAGGTCGTACGAAGATCAGGATAGCCGTGTCGTAGATAACACAAATATTGTAAAATAGAAAGTAAGCTTGGATAAATAAATTGTCCTATAGTGGAATATTGCTAAGCCTACTCTTGTTGGGAACATGGTGGGACGAATGTATCGTTTTCTGCCAAGTAAGTCAAGTGTCTAGTGTCAAGTGAAATATGAGATTTGGGGTAATGAATTGTGAACCGAGTAGTTTGTCTAGCTCGGGCATTGGAAGAGTACAGACATTTGCCTTACGGTTCCTAAAATAATAAAACAATAAAAAAATGGAAAACCACCATTCTTCTACAAATACATTTGTTTTAAAGCAGCAACAACAAAACAAATACGAGATCGCTTCAAAAAATCCACCACCAAAACGCAAAACAAAAAAATGGCAAGCGCAGGTACAACCTTTCATGGCAAATGTCTACCGCATACTAAAATTATGTGGCCCGAGCAGAGGCCGCAGTCAGCGAGTGTCATACCGTATTAGTTGTATCACGCTCCTGAGTGTACACCATAGGGATGAGTGAAACTAAAGAATTAATGGTGAACCACAACCTCAAAAGTTTCCAAAAGTTAATCCAACAATTAATGAAAACCCTCAGGATTCTGACAGGGCTCTACAAGGCGAATCCATATGTACTAGTTGCGAATAACAAACACCATACTATGCAGATATTGTGAAGAGAAGCAGGAGGCCTTTGAACGTATACTAGCACACTGCGATGACTTAGCGAGGCGCAAACTCAGCATATTTGGGACGCACATTCTACACTTTTGTTGTTGTGGTACGCAAAGGAATATATTGCGCTTATAGTCGCGTTCAGACCTGCAACAACAACATGTCTGAATAAATATGTACATTGTTCAATGTACAATACAATGTACATAGTACATATATAAATTAATAACTTGTTTCATTGAGAAACACAAATTTAAATGTAAAAATTATTCTATTGTCCATAAGTGTAGTTGTCTGGTGTTCGTTCAACTTGGAATTATGCAAAAGTATAGTAAACTTCTAAATACGAAGTTCGAAAAAGTTTGCGTTAAAGACAAAAATTTTTTCTCGATAAGTACGAAGACGTTTGATATGATCAAGCAGGCTTACCCAGTTGTTGTTTTAGAAATGGAGTGTGTCGGTGGCACAAGGCCTTTTTGAAAAGCCGGAAAGATGTCGCCCATGAAGACCGTGCTGGAAAACCTTCGACTGAGTATTCGTTTAATTGCCCAGATGTTAAATTGATCAAAATCTGTGGTTCATGAAATTGTGACGGATCATTTACATGCGCAAGGTGTGCGCGAAGATGGTCCCAAAACTGTACCAAGAAAATTTTAACATGTGTGAAAGAGATCCCCAATTTTTGAATAACGTAATCACAGGTGACGAGTCATGGATCTTTGAGTATGATCCCGAAACAAAGAGGCAATCTTTCGAGTGGCTTGCACCACTCACAGACACACGTCGCGCGAAATGAAATGTTGAAGACAACTGACCACCCGCTCGTTCGTTAGCTAGGAACGCCCTCTACCGAATCCAGTCGTCGGAAGAAATTCAGTCATATTACTTTCAGGACAAACCATGTATAGTCGTCCGATTTAGTCAGTTCCGACAAATGTGCAGCGTATTTGTACTAAAAAGTCATTGTGCAAAGTTTGGTCAAGATCGCTTTAAAAACAGACACGCGGACATGGCTATATCGACTCAGCACTTGTGCTAATCAAGAGAATATATACTTTATCCGAGTTGCTTTCTTTGACGCGTTACAAACATCGCCACAATTTTAATATTCTTTCCATATATAAAACTAGCAAAAGGCCCGTCGCGCTTCGCTGCGCATTGAACAGTGTAGATCCAATATCAGAATCAGTTTGAAGTCAGTCGTGAGTAGAGGTGGGCGCGGGCCTGTATTTTGAGGCCCGGGCCCGCACGAACACGAACTCTTTTTTGAGAGGCCCGGCCCGGCCCAACACGAAACTTTTTCACCAAGGCCCGGGCCCGGCCCGGCCCGGCACGAAACTTAATTTTTTCTAAATTTGAGCTTTTTAGCCTAGTGCGGGTTACATTTAAAACATGGCCCGATGTTGAAAAAAGCCTTTCGCTCGTAGACGGACTGGCAGGAATAGCCAGAATGGTCCAAACTAATTTGGGAAGGTATTTTAAGTCCCTTGCATTTTTCCAGAATTCTAAAATATGTGTGGCAGGAGCTGCTGGATAGGCCAAATATTTGTCAAGCTCTATGTCGATAGCGTTTTTCTCAACTTTTCGTTTTTTTATATAACTTAAGTCTAAAAATTCAGCAAACATTCCATTTTCGGAATTATTTGGGTTTATGTTATTAGTTATATAATCAACGCTACTATATTCATGATCCCCTATAAATTCGGAGAGCATTGCTTTTACCGTAGCTTACACATTATCTCTTTTTTCCTATGAGAGGAAATTCATCTCTCTATAAGGAGGATTCAAGAAAAGCCCAACCAAATGAGCGATTGCCGGAAGAAACCTTTTTTCTAATGCGCTTAGGGTCATTGTTTTAAACTCAGTTATTATTTGGGAATCAAGTGTGCTAGCTCTGCAAAGTTTACATAATTTTTCTGACCACAATGCAAATATTTGCAAATATTGCAAAGTTATATCAATTTCACAATAGGACGCCAATTTTGAATTAGTGGTGAGCAAACAAGTAAAATATGTATAAGCAAATCGATAGTAGTATCGATAAACAATTAAAATGCGATAAATGGCGGTTCTAATTCGAGCATAAACAAAAATAGCGCGAACAAATCAAAATTGTTTTCGGGCCTATTTCGGGCTTTTACGGGCCAATTCCGGGCTTTTACGGGCCGGGCCTTTTTGCTAGGGCCCGGGCCCGCACGAAGCCCGCACGAATCTTAATTTTAAGGCCCGGGCCCGCTCCGGGCCTGTGTAAGCCCGCGGGCCACGAAAAAAAGCCCGGCCCGCGCCCACCTCTAGTCGTGAGTCAAATATTTACCAAATTTTTAAAAACATTCAATAAATCTGTTTCCTCTGTAGAGCCCAGAAATCGAATCATACATATATAGGCATGAAATTACTGTTTTACTACATTGCTTTTTCACCGTTACGACTTTGCTGCGGCATACGACCCAGCTCCCACCCACATCCCACCCACATCCCACCCCACATATCACCCACTTTCCGCCCACATATCACCAACTTCCCTCCCACTTCCGTCCCAATTCCCACCCACTTACCAACCACATCCCGCCCACTATTCTCCCACTGGCTGTGGCTATAAATATTATCTCTGGCTTAATGTGCTAATTCTAATCGTCCGATGCGTTTTGGGATGTCGCTATAGCAGTATGTCTTAGGGGTCAAGTTCTGCTCATGCAGGCCAATACATTTTATGAATACATCCAGAAAAATATGCTAAATATGCTGCTGATAAAAAATGCTTGTCAAAATTGCGACTACAATGCCTCGGATACGGACCCCCTCTGACGACCCACGCAAACGTTTTAAGGACAACGATTTGAGGATATGCACCTGGAATGTTAGCACACTCAACAGAGATGGTGATGATATCGCCTTGGTGAATGTCCTCAAGAAACATTCATCGGATGTTACCGCAGGATGAATTGGATATGGACGCAAGATAATAACATTATCAAAGGAGAAGACCGAAAAGAAAACACCACCCCCCTGGGAGATCTACTACAGCGGACATGCTTCCAAGCACGAGTTTGGGTGCGGCTTTCCAGTGAGTGATAATCTGCGCCACACTGTCATCAGCTTTACACCAGTTGGCGAGCGGCTTGCCGCGCTCAGACTTAAGCAATATATTTTAATATTAGTCTTTTCTGTGCTCACGCGCCAACAAAAGACAAGAAAGACCAGATAAAAGACGAAGTCTTTGAGCGCCTGGAACAGCTATACGACCGCTGCCCCGATCGCGACATAAAGATCATGGTCATAAGTAGTACCAGATTTGAACATGATTTATAAGGCGACCTGAAAGACCCCTGATCAACGAACACGAAACCAGTTTGATCACGTCGTGGTCGACGGAAGGATTTCATCAAGTGTACTAGATGTGCGCGCGATTCGAGGAGCCAATATAGACTCGGATCATTGCAGCAAAGGTACGCACTCGGCTCAGTGTGGCACATGCCTCACGCACTGGAACACGTCGAAAGCTAAACGTTGAGAAGCTTCAATCACAAGGGACCTCCGAAGCCTACACAGCTAAACTCGCCCAACTGCTCAGGGAATCCTCCCCATTCCCTTCCGATATAGGCGTACAGTGGAGAGAAGCTGCCGCGGAGATACTCGGGTACTCCGAGCCCCATCGAAAGCGGTCTTGGTACGATGAGGAGTGTCAGAAGGTTTCAAGCCAAATACCGCGGGATCAGTCTCCTCCTCATCGCATATAAGTTTCTGTCCCGCTTTAATTGTGAACGTCTTAAGCCGCTTATTGATACACTGATTGGATATTATCAGTGTGGCTTTAGACCTGGTAAATCCACCACAGACCAGATTTCCACGATAAATCCTAGAGAAGGCCTATGAAAGGTCACCGCCTTTTTGTTGATTATAAATCAGCCTTCCACACCGATAAGGTCAAGCTTCTTCGAAGCCCTGTCTACTTTAGGTATTCCAGAAAAGTACATTCGACTTTGCATGATGACGTTGAGAAGTACGCAAAGCTCCGTCAAAATAGGAACCATTTGAGACCAACCATTTGAGACCAAAAGAGGTTTTAGGCAGGACGATGCATTATCGTGTGACTTCTTGAATCTACTGATGGAATATATACTGCGCCGGTGCCCTCATGCCAACAGAACCGGCGCTTTTATTCATAAAGATCTAATGCTACTTGCATATGCGATGATATTGACATTACGGGCAGTAAGCAGGGCTTTTTCAGAGATTGAGAGGCAGTTTGATCAATGCGTTTAGCGGTAAATGAAGACAAGACGAAGTACCTAGTATCCGCGGACAGAAAGTCCTTGCAACTTGGACCATCTGTTACAATGGGAGAGCACAACTTTAAAGTTGTGGAGGATTTAGTCTACCTCGGAACGACGATAACCAGCGGCACAACATCGGTCTGGAAATCCGACGAAGAATCACTCTTGCAAACCGATTCTACTACGGGCTAAGTAGGGAGTTCAAGAGCAGAGACCTCAGGCGAAGAACAAAATAGCCCTTTACAAGTCCCAGTCCTGCAACGTGGCGCAGAAGCATGGACAATGACAGCAGCGGATGAAGCGGCGATTGGCGTGTTTGAACGAAAAATTGTTTGGAGGATTTATGGACCTTCAAAAGTTGGCGATGATTTCTGCATTCGAAAAAATTACGAACTGTATGAGCTCTATGGGGACACCTGTCTGGTCAAGCGCATAAAGCAACAGCAGCTGCGCTGGCTAGGACATGTCGCCAGAAAGGACGAAGAAGCTCCAGTAAAAAAGGCGTATAACTCGAAGGCGGCTGACTATGGAGGCGGCAAGAGGGGGAGACCACCAAACAGACAGACGAACAGACGGACGGATGGACGGTAAAAGCTTAATCGACTCAGCTCGCCATGTGGTCGGAGGAGTTGCTTTCCTTCTATGCATTGGAAACTTCTAAGCAAAATTATATGGGGGATGCCACAGAAATCTCTAGAGGTTTTGCCGACGGTTGGTTTGTAAATCTTTTGAAAAATTCGTTGGGGCCACATAACTTCTAGAGATTTCATTTTCTAATTAGAAATTTAATCAGAGCACCAGATCTTTCAATTGATGAAAACAGGGCTGAATCTCTAGCCAAAAAATTTCTCTTATTTTAGTTATGGGTTAATTTGAAGTTTAACTGAATTTTTTAGAATGTGTTATATGTTTTATAATGCATTTTTAAATAATAATTCAAATTTAAGTCATATTCTCCATAAATATAAATCAAAATTTAAATAATTGTTGGCGCCAAAGATAAGGTATAAGTTTCCATCTCTCAATCCGCTAGCCGTCATGTAGAGGGCGCCACATCGACAGCGGGAGCTAGTTAGAAAAGAGCTTTCCAAAATCTCCTAAAAAAAACATGGGATGTTTGAAACCAACTAAAATTTCTGTGTCACCTAAGAATTGGAATTCGGTTGGATTTTAGTTGGAAGAGGTTTCTGTGGCACCCCTGATAATACACTTTTGAAGTTTATAAAAAGTTTTATTTTGTCTTTTTTACTTTGAAATTATCTGTAATGTTCTTCAGAAAATCATGGAAATGGAAGGGTATCTTCTTATTACAAAGGATTTATCACAATGTAAGATACTATTTTCCTACACGATAAAACTTACCTTTGCGGCCATGTATTATTTCTGGATGATACAAATCTTCCTTTACATTTCGCGAGTTATCAACTTCCGTTTCGGCACTAGCTTCCAAAGCGTGTTCGGAAGTACTATCTATTTTGCTTGTGGATACGTCGCTGCAGAAGTCTTCCGAAGGTATCGAAAGATTTCCTTGAAATTTTCCATCTCCCAATTGCTGGTCATCAGATTTACGATGTTTGAACAATTGCGCGCGACCTCGACCAAGTGTAAAGTTAAAATTTTGAAGCGCTTCTGTGACATCACTGACAATCTTCTCTCTAGGATTTCGTTGAAACTCTCCGCTAGAAGCAGACTGGTCAACGTCCAAACCACTGTCCTTAGCATGCTCTCCACTTGAGGATGAAACTTCTGAAGCATCCGCTTTCTTTTTAAAAAGACTCAACAAATTTCCTCGACCAGACATACTCTGAAAAATGTAAGTAATAAATATTGTCTCTTTTAGTATGTGATTAACCGTTGAACCAGCGCACTAAATAATAAATCATGGCATAGGCACTACATATAGTAAATACTGCACCTCATACCAAATTTTTTATTTTTCGTTTTAAAGCTTGTTGGCAGGGGCGCGCGGGGTACAGGCGAAGAAATCTTAAAATAGAACAAGCCTTTTACAGCTGCCAAGGTCAACTTAGCTTCGATTTTAATATTCTTCAACATCAATCCAAATGAGTTTCAAATTTTCACGACTAACTCCGGAGCATCATGCCAAATGGCGTTCACATTTTTTCTACTAACGCCGCAGGGTTCAATGTCTTTGAGGGATATAATGATTAAAGTCTCATGGAAGTAGGGTAGTGTGTTCAAATCCAGGTGCAGACAGGTTTTTATACTCTGTACCACATAAAGGGTGTTAACCCGCCTTCGTTAAAACGTAATTGGTAAATTTACCACACATGAGCTAGTGAGCGACCCCTTGTGATTTACCCTAGTATTTTTTGTGGTAATCCAGCTGTTTTAAACAGGCTATGAATTTTGCCCTTAATATTTACAACGAATTCAGACGCCTCACTGGCGTAGAGCACTCTATGAATAACTCATAAACAGTAAGTCGCGTGTTCGAACCATGCAGCTGACTTTATTTTTTCTCGTTTGTTATTGACCATCTTTTAAGACAACTGCTTTATTTTTGGCACTTTTATTAAAAAAAAAAAAGGTTATAGATTAAACCAGAATATCAAAAATACAAGGGGATAATCATATCCACTCAGCCAACGCCTATACAGAAAAACCTGTATCTAAATTTCTTCATCAGATAAGCACGATACCAAGTATTTTAGCCGATACTTTGAACACTTCAAGTTTTTGAACTTTTACGAGCGATTTCATAAACATAACATAGGGTAACAAAAAGTTGGTAATTTTGTTCCAATGTATTTTGTTGTTGTGTCGTAAACTTTTGGAGCTTACGCTTTTTGATCTACTCTTTTACGAGGGCTGGTGAACACCCTAATAGAGTATATTAATTTTGTGCAAAAGTATGTAACAGAGAGAAGGAACCATTTCCGACCCTATAAAGTATATATATTCTTGATCAGCATCAACAGCCGAGTCGACATAGCCATGTCCGTCTGTCTGTTTGTCCGTCCGTCCGTATGAACCAAGGGATCTCAGAGATGGTAAGAGATAGAGGTATGACATGTATGGGACAAATGCTTCTAATAGTTGCAGGCAGATCAAGTTTATTTTTAATTTTTGCCACGCCCCCTCCCGCTCCCACAATTTCGAAAAACCGTCGCATTTTCTACTGCTTTGTAGATAGCTGGTTTGTACCTTCTAGAGATAGTTATTAATTGTCGATATGTAATTATTTTTACTCGTGTGTACTTTTCAGGGTTTAGAATCGCTTTTTACCTGCAGCTCTCGAGACTGATGACTTAAATCGCGAAATAATACCAAAGAGGATAAAAACTAGTAATAAAAAAAACGACAGTACAAATAAAGTTATAAATCATGGCAGGATCATTACCGCTTATAGCATAAGCGGAATTCGCAGCTTAGGGTTCTCCGTGGTAATAAAACCGCTAAATACTTAAGAAACTGGTTTTCATGGCCACAAAATACCTCATATAACTACATTACCATGATTATGACTAACCGCGATTCATACCATGGCGGACCAATAACAAAGAACTTAGAAGAAGAAAGTTTCATCATTATTAATATTTTTGATCCGCAACGGTGATTTGCCGCGATTTGATGATTTGTCAGTCACGAAAGATGGTTTGAAACATTCTTTATGATCTTGACTATTGTAATATACTGTACTAATTATACAAAGCAAATACACACTGTACCCAGTGTGTTTTAATATCAATTACATTCTAGCACTTGGCTACAATGTTTACGAAAACCAAAGTACCAAGCATAATTAAAGTGCAAAGGAAATATGATCGCAGGAATACGCAATGGACAGAAGAAGTGCCGAGTTAATATGTCTAGCATACGCGACCGTCCCTTCTTTACGTACGTATATAACATTTTCTCTAGCGCTCTCGCTGCTATCAGCGCTGAGCATATATGTAATACATAATGCACCAACGTCTCTGCCGGCGTCAACTGCAGCGAAGTCGTGCAGTATTGACTACGAGGTATCTTATACATATTCTGTACAAGCGGTCAATTAAGAGTCAATAAAGAGTCGACAGTAAATTAACAACCAACCATCAAAGACAATGAATAAAACTACTTTATTAAAACTACTTAATATTGATTGATTTGAAAAATATATATTTAACTAGCAAAACCCGCCGCGACTTCGTCCGCGTGTCAGTTGTATAAATTTGGGTTGAAATTGTGAAGCGTAATGTGTGTACATTACAAATCATTGTTTGTTATAGACAACCATGAAAGAATAATTTTGATTCATTAGCAAATAACTCGTCGCGCTTCGCTGCACCTTCAACAGTATAGAACCAATGCGCACCCACTTCCCATCTACATCCCACCCACATACCACCCAGTTCCCACCCACATCTCACCCTCATACCACCCACTTCCTATCCACTTACCACCCACATTCCACCCACGTACCACCCACTTCCCGCCCACATCCAAAACAACTTACCACCCACATCCCACTCACATCCTACCCACATCCCATCCACTTCCCAGTGGGCATCCTGGCGGTATTTCCAACATCGGAAAATGAAAACACAAATGAATTCTCATTTTGACCTTACAAACCGAGTTTCAAGTCACTCGGGTGAAAAATAGTATTTTTCATGCAGAATTTACCGGGAATTTTACGCATGGGGGCGGATTTTCCGACATTGAAAAATCACATTTTAAATTATTTCGTATTCTACTCTTACAAACCGAGTTTCAAGCCAATCGGATGAAAAATGTTTTTTTTCCATGCAGAATTTTCCCGCCATTTCCTCGATGCCGGATTTTCCGAAATCAAGAAAACACGTGTCGAATCATTTCGCGTAATTTGCTTACAAACCAAGTTTCAAGTCAATCGGATGAAAAATAAAATTGTTCCCATACAAACTTTTCCGACGCTTTTCTCACTTTTCCGGGAGTCATTTTCCAAATTTTCCTTCTTAGTGCGCGCCTGCATAACTAAACGAAGGTCTATGCCAAATCTCAAACCTGCAGTATCAGCCGTTTAGGCTGTGCGTTGATAATATGTCAGTCTGTCAGTCGGGCGTACAGATTTATATATATAGAAGATTATGACATGGCGACCGTGCAGTCTAAATACCTGAACCTGTAAACTGGTCTATAAACTATGCAACCACAACAACAGCAGCTGTAGTAACAGCAGCAGCAAAGACCCAGTCCGAACCAGTTGCGCAAGTCCTCCACCATGAGTAACCTCAAACTCATGCAGAATATACAAGAGAAAGATGAAATTACAGTTGCGACAAATTAAGTGAAAAATGCAAAGGCCAAACCCGGCTGTTCCTATCAGCCAACAGAGATCGAACAGATCATCAAATTGTTCGAGCGCTCAAATAGTCCCAATCAGCATCTACTACGAAAAGCTGGAGGAACAAAGTAACGCAAAAAAATGCTGCACAAATGCGAATGCCCTTTTTAGGGCTTTTGTTTAAAAAAAAAAGATACTAAACTCTGCTAGGTTTTTTAGTATTGTCATAGACAGGGTAATGTAGTTATGTGTGATCATTTGTGGCTTTGAAAAGCAATCAATTTCTTAAGCATTTCGCGATTTTTTTTTTATCATAGAGAGCCGCGAATTACGTTTTTCATAATTACTATTTTTATTCCCTTTGGTTTTTTTTCGCGATTTAATAAGTCTTCAGTCATCTTTATCCTCTTTGGTTTGTTTTCGCGATTTAATAAGTCTTCAGTCCGTGCACTTATCACAAAGTCTGTAACTAAATTCGTTTTACACTCCGTGTACTTAACTAAAAACCATTTTGTACTTAACTGTACGTAACTAAAATTGTTTAGTACGTACGAGTGCTGAACACAAAAATGTTCGGTACTTATTTTTATCGGTAGGTGCGTTTCGACGCTGTACCGTACTTGCTTTTTTCGGTCGGTGCGTTACAAATTATTTACCGTACTTGTGAATTCGTACAGTACGAAAAAAAATGTACCGTACTTTTCTGAGTACGGTACTTGGTTTTGTTCAGTACTTTTTGTGTACTAAACATAAGTAAGGTACTTTGAGAACCCTGCTAAATACCCCTTTAACAATCGAAACAGGTGAAAAACCTGAATTGACATACAAAGAAGAACTTGGGTTAACAGAGCAGGAAGAGATTGAATCAGTAATCGATTCAAATACCGATATAGAGGAAAACGATTTAAGCGATCTAACAATTTTAGCTGTCTTAACAGTAACTGAATTTTCAGATGAAGATTCAGAGCTGGATATAAACTCTAGTATAATAGTACAAAAATTTTCGAGAATGATGAATCAATGAATCAGATGCCCATTGAAATTGAAGTAATAAAATCAAAAATAATTGGCTGCACCCTCTACAAAGTTCATAATGAGACTAAGATCGAGGATATCATTTCAATATTTCAAGAGAATATTGTCGGTGAAACATCTGACGTAGTAAAGGCAAATGTATACCAAAAGGGTAAAACAGCAACACAATTTACGAACGAAATTGTTAGAAGCATTGTATATTGTATTGTATATTGATAAAATCCTAGGTTCTGGACATCAGGTGCAGATATCTCAATTCTAAAACAAGATTCCGATGTTTTTAGTGACATCCAATTAAATAACACTATAGACATTCAAGGTATAGTTCAAGGAGTAATAAAACCCAAAGGACTTGCTCCACTAGAACTACAAACAGACAACTATATAATTCCTCACAATTTTCATATAAAGCCATGTTCTCAATTCCACTTCCACAAAAGTTTTGTGATTTAAAGTCCAAATCTAGTACTAAAACCGGTTTTAAATCACAAAAGTTTTGTGAAAGTGGAATTCAGATTTATCCCAAACACAGTTGCAACATCAAAAAATACATTTGTTCGATTACTAAATACGACCAATAAAGACAAATTTATCAATATAAATAATATTAAATTTGAACCACTTTCGATCTACAATGTAGTCCAGAAAGCAAAAAAAACAGAAATAGTTCAATTAAGTAAAAACTTTCCAAAACAATTCAAACCAGAATTAGTAGAATTATGCAACAAGTATAGTGATGTAATCGGACTTAACAACAAATAATTTTTATAAAAAAAAGTTGAGATTGAAGGATACTGAACAAATTTATATAAAAAACTATCGAAGCCCACATAGCCAGACAAAAGAAAACATCTTGGAAAATTGATCACCGACAAAATTGTCGGGCCATCAGTGTCTGAATACAATAGCCCTCTTTTACTAGTTCCAAAGAGAGCACTTCCAGGCTCCGCAGAAAAGAAATGGCGATTTGTAATTGACTATCGTCAAATTAATAAAAAACGAGAAAGGCAAAGCTAACTTCGTCTGTGCCGAAGTTTTGATACACTTGAAAACGCGTGTCTCATCGGTTAGCGACTTCGACCAAACTTCGCAGATCAGCTTAAAAACATTTAATATTACCCATGACCAAGATTGAGAGCGGTAATATTGAGAAAAAACAAGTTTTTCTCATTAAAACCCATTTTCGACCGATCATTTGTATGGCAGCTACAAGAAGTAGTCATCCGATCCGGTCGGTTCCGACATAGTAGCAGCGTGCAGACAAAAGAAGACTATGTGCAAAGTTTCAGCTCGCTAGCTTCAAAACTGAGGGACTAGTTCGCGTAGAAACAGACAGACGGAAGGACGGACAAAGCTTAATCGACTCAGCTCGTCACGCTGATCAAGAATATATATGGGCATTTCCAGGACGTCGAACGGGACAATCGTACGCATTTAAACATTCAAAAAAGTCAAAATAAAACGGATTTTTATTTTCACAATAGGCTTAACTTATAGCTCTTCAAAAGCCCTACAATTGATGCAAGGATCGATTTCGGAAAAATTTTTTGTTTCAAGATAATCGCAAAAAAACATGACATTCGCACGGGACAAAAATAGAAGAGGTTTTCGCGGGACACCATTCAAATGCCGAATTCAGCGAATCCTGAGACAATATATTAATGCGTTAAATTGTAGAATGTAGTGCATTGATGTCTCTTTAAAATGGTTTTTATTTCACCCAAAAATAATTTACAGTTTTTTCAAAATGTAAGCTCGCGCGGGACAGTTTTTTCCATCATTATATTTATGTGGTTTCTGCTATAATGCGAAGCAAAAACTTACAGTAAATTGTATTGACATAGTTTCTCATGGTTTCTTATGCATTCATGTATACCCCTTTGAACCATCAGAAAGATTTTAGATAGCGAAAGTACATGTAATCTTAAGTCACTTTTTCCCAAAAAATTAAGCAATTTTTATGTTAAAATGAGAAAAATTGCGCTAACCCGGCCGTGAAACCGAATACATCTAATTGGGTTATTAGTAAATGTAAGATTAGCTTACATTAGTTTAATTTGGCTGTTTCCCTATAAAAATTTGATAAGATATAGTGTTTTCAACCACTTTTAACTTTTTGGCCCAGGTTGACCTTTTGGTGGAAATGCCCATATACTTTATGTGGTCGGCGATGATTCCTTCTATGCGTTGCAAACTTCAGGGCAAAATTTTACTACATTTTTCAAGTGTATAAAAAAACTCTTGTCAGATAAATTTCCTCTCCATAGAATCTCATCAAATTGAACTTGAAGAAAGTTCAAGAAAAATAACATATTCTTCAACAAGCAGAGGCTCATATCGCTTCACGCGATTACTTTTTGGATTCAAAATAGCGCCTAATTCATTTCAGAACTTGAACCTTCTCAAGCATTCCTTTACATGGATGATTTAATAGTTATAGCAGAGAAAACAAAATACCAAGAGATGAATTCGCTCTCTCAAATTTAGTCCGAAAAAAATCATGTAGCTCTTGAGGTTTTCGGACACCAACGCATAGAGCACTGCCTTTACCCCTGCTTATTTGTTTTTATTTTTGATTGCCCGTCCTTCTGCGTTCGTTATTTGTTCTTGTAATTTCTTTATGGGCTTGTCTAGCTTGACATAAGCGGCAGCGGCGTTGGCTCGTCGCTAAACTTCGGCCTGTGGCTACACACACAGAATTACATATGCATTTACATACATATGCCCTGCCAAAATGTGATTTCGTTTTTTACCGTGTCTGATTCAGACCGAAAACGTGAAAATCGCCAACGCCGCAAATTTACCATGCAATAGGTTTGTAAGCGCACTGCGGCTGGGTTTGTTTTGCATTTCATCAAGCGCATCGTGCTTGCGAACCGAATTTCATATTAAATGGATTAAAATAACGTTTGGCGTTCAAACCTATTTCCATGCTTTCCGTGTGAATTTTCCCGTATCGGATGGAAAATAAAGATTTCCATATAGATTTTTCCGGATATTTTCCCACACTAGGGCGGTTTTCCAAAATTGTAAAATCACATACCATATTATTTTGTATTCTAATATATCAATACTAAACGAGTTTTAATTTAAGCGAATGAAAACATCTTCCAATACAATCTTTTCCGGCCCTTGATAAATTACAATTTTTGAGTGTAGTTTGGAATGGTAATCTCAAAAATCAATTTAAAAAATTTTGTATGGCAGCTTTTTCAAAAAATTTTTGTTCATTTTTTCGGTAGGTGCACTTTTGTTTTATGGGTACTGAATAACTTCAGAAAAATTAAAAAAAAAATTTTTTTATTCGCTTAAACGTTCTATTAGGATCTTATAAACATCCTGCAAAACTTTCAAGCACAGTTTTACAGATATACACAAAAACAATTATTTTTCCCAACCCTTTTATAAGAAAATTGTTTTCATGGACCATCGCCTTTTTAGAAATTCTTAGATTTTTGACTTTTTTGGTCAAAAACTTTATAAATATTTATAAAATGTTTGCAATTTTGGAAAAAAATTTTTTTTGGAAATTTTTACTTGAAAATTTTACTTGAAAATTTTTGGAGATTTTATTTTTTACCATGTCTTGACGCATATTTCTGAAGAATTGTTTTGATAATTTTTTTTTCGGTGAAAGCTGACACCCAAATGCACCAAATCAAATTTTTACATTTATTAAAAATAATTTTTATTTCATCGAAAAGAGATGTCGAAACTTTAAATGCGACATCTCGGATCCACTTTTTCCAAAATGGTTGCAAAGATTTAAAGAGTACCTGTTAACTGATTTTCAAATTCTTTTTTTTAAATTGTTCCTAGTACCCACCATTCTGGTGTGAACTAGGATATTTTTGATCGGTCAACAAATAACGGAGCTAGGACCAATAGAGTGAGAAAAAACGTAGATTTTCGAAATTTTGACTTTGAAACCCCATAACTCCGTCATTTATTGACAGATCCAAAATATCCTAGTTCACTCCAAAATTACATCCATTCTTAACAAATCAATCATCCGTTCTCAAGTACCCTTACAAAATTTTTTTCATGACAATGTTTTTCAAAGAAATTTTTCCACTTTTCGTTCAAAGCACTTTCGTTTTCAGCCTTATCTCACTTCATAATTGTCAGATAGAGTCAGTCAAGATATAAATCGAAAGCTAATTGAGTTGCCAACAATTGCGTAGAAAGTTGTTCTTAAATCGGTTTAGTACTTAGAGTTTAGTAGTTTTTGTTAACCAAAAATAGTTAAAAGTAAAAGTAAAAAATAAATTTTTCGGGTTTTTTATTTCATATTGAAAAAAGTGATTTTTGGACATTTCGAAAATTTGTGGGGGGTTGTGAGCCACCCATTTAAAAGTTTAAAATTCGTGTTTGTAGGCAAATATTCTTCCCTTTCGTTGCCCTTCGCTTAGACAATAAATGCAGAAGTTACTAAGCTCAGTGAAAACTGGCAACAATGCCAACAATATACATTTCTACACAAACAGTTTGGTCACGTACTATAAACATAAGCACATACATACATGAGATATACACACAGAACGAAATGACATGCACTCCCTTTCGCTCTGATGTCTTTTCTCTAACGTATGTGTAGGCAAAACAAAACAGCACACTCCTGCTAAGCAGACAGCGCAGTTTTTGTCTATGCGGACTCCGAAAGCCGAATGAGCTACATGGTTTTCTTGCTGTTAACTTAACAGTGAGAGCGAGTTCATCTCTTGGTATTTTGTTCTCTCTGGTTATAGGTTGTTCCGAAAAACATATGCTCAACAATTTAACAGATGTTTTTGTCAAATGTAGAAAATACAATCTTGAATTGCATCCTCAAAAATGGTCATTTTTTATGCGTGAAGTGGAAGGACGGTCATAAATGTACAGATAAAGGAATTTTGCCAGATGACAAAAAATTCGAAGTCATACAGACTGCTGACGCGGACAGCGCTAAAAGATTTGTTGCATTTTACAATTACTTTACAAGATTTATCAAAAATTTCGCGGATCATTCCCTCCACATTACAAATTTATGTAAAACAAAACGTGTAATTCGTATGAACACCTCAATGTCAACAAGTATTTCAGAAAAAATTTATTGAGTTATTACAATATCCAGTTTTCAGCAAAGAGTTTTACATAATAACTGATGCAAGTAAACAAGCTTGTGGAGCATAACGCTCATTTGCTAATAAAAGTACAACAGAACAAGAACTGGCAGCAATACACTGGACAATTACCCATTTTCGACCATATATTTATGGCAAACATTTTACAGTCAGAACAGACCACAGACCATTAACATATTTGTTTTCAAAAATTAATCCTAGTTCAAAATTAACACGCATGTGGCTCGGATTAGAAAAATAAGACTTAACAGTCGAGTATCTTAAGGGAAAAGACATTTACGGGGAAAAGATATTAATTTAAAAAAAATAAAAGGGAAAAGATAAGTACGTAAAGTAGTGACGTTGCAAGTTAAAAATATGCTATGTTTCTTTAAACATGGAAAAAAAAATGACCGCAAGATTTGATGTTAGCGATTTGAATATTAATGGAGTTCTTGACTTAGGTCAGTACTTCCAAAGGATTGAAATGCAAGCCATAATGCATCAAATCAACCAACTGGCACCGTGGGAAACTATCTATGAACAAGTTTCAATTGATAATTTCAAACAAATGGGCAATAAAATATTGAGTTCATTAAAAATAGCGCTACTCAACCCGGTGAGCCTAATAGAAAAAGAGAAGGAAAAATAAGCTAGAATAAGCAAAAACCTTGGCCAAGGTCAAAACTTATTATTTTTGGAAAGGTATGACACGATATAATACTGATTACATACGAAAATGCAAAAAAGAAAAGTGACAACACACACAAAAACTCCTTTAACAATTACGGAAATCCCAATCAATGCTTTTGATAGAGTAATGGGATTTTAAGAAAAAAGCCCCCAAAAATGTCGAAAAAAATAGCACCGTTAGCCTTTTTTTTAGTTAATCCCGTATATTTTGCGGTACATATTGCCTTTGTAGAAAGCATGTGTTTATTAGTTTTGACTAAGATTTCATTGTTTCTATCATAAACGTTATTAATAACACAGTGCTACAAATTTCCAAAAATTGTAATAACCTGGGTATTGGCATAGCGTACGCTGTAGAGCAGGTCGCGTATAGCACTTCCTCATACTTGGTTTTCCTCGGGGACCCCAAAATCTGAAGTTATGGCCCAAAAACAGCTTTTTGCTTTTTGACCTCACTTAAATAGATATAACTTGCGAATGGACCGTCTGATTGCTCATAACCTTATCAACTCCGATAGCCACGAGCGGGATCTAAAGCATTATAATCAATGGTTTGACTAATTTAACGCGATGGTTGAGAAATGCGGCTTACAGAGTTGGCATTTTCCCCTTTTTTTTTTTAGAAATTTGTACTTTGACCATCACTGGTTTAACTATTTTATTCTGTGCGATTTTTCCTTAAAGTTTGTAATAAAAGCCCATTTAATTCTCCGTCGAACGGTGGTTGTCCCAATGAATTTGGATACCGTTTGACGAAGTTATGCGCGATTTTCTGAGTACACATCGACAATCTAGTATTTTTTTTTAGTGTGCTAACATATTTATTTCTGCTTTCACATAATTGCCCCTAAAAGTAAACTCAGTTTTGATTTGGCGCCAGATTCAAATAATATTTTTAAATACCTAAAATGCATGTATCAACATTTTTTCGCAAATATTAACAACATATAACAACAATATAGTGAGTAGATGTGGGCTGCAAGTGGTTGTTATTATTTTTTAATGAGCTGATATTGGCATTTTAAACAAAAGAGCCGTGCACAGCAAGAATCGTATACAGGTAGGCACGGTTAAGGCTTGTGAAAAGCAGATTGCTCTCATGGCGCAAGCCTTGCCCACGCCTGGACATATGTGGTCTAATGCAGAGAATTTAGCTGCGGGTTCTATTTAATGATGAACCCCTTTGGTACCTAAGAAATTACTTTTCAAGTCTACAAACAAGGCCCAATGATAACTGTCTAACCACGATTGTAGAGAACCGCGATAAAATACCATGGATGACCAATGATGAAGAATATAAAAATCACTATAACAGGATGGACGAATCATTAAATACCAAATAAAAACCAAAGTGGAGCACGCCAAGTAAAAATGAGAAGAAAGTGACATCAGCTTGCACTTAAGCAGCGATGGGTAATGCATAGCCCGCTTGGGCCGCGACGCCAGGCCCGTTATCCTGTCTAAAAACTTAGAGCATATATTGCCTTCTTTTGAGGCGAGGACCCGCACAAGCTGACGTCGCAACAAGTGTAATTGGCTTGATTTGAAGTGAGTTAAAACAAATAAATCCAAGAGTGTCGACGTCAGCCCGCATAAGCACACAGCGCAGCATGTGCAGTATGGGCGACCTTAACTCGCTTATAAGGGTGGTTTGTGCTGTTTCTACAAAATAGCTTAACTCGCCGCAATAGGTAACATTATTGGAGAGCGTTAATCTTGGCCCAGAAATCGTGAAGCATTTAAGTTTATATATATTTGCATTTTAAGTACTTAAAAATATTATTTGAATCTGGCGCCAAATCAAAACTGAGTTTACTTTTAGGGGCAATTATGTGAAAGCAGAAATAAATATGTTAGCACACTAAAAAAAATACTAGATTGTCGATGTGTACTCAGAAAATCGCGCATAACTTCGTCAAACGGTATCCAAATTCATTGGGACAACCACCGTTCGACGGAGAAGTAAATGGGCTTTTATTACAAACTTTAAGGAAAAATCGCATAGAATTAAATAGTTAAACCAGTGATGGTCAAAGTACAAATTTCTCAAAAAAAGTTGAAAATGCCAACTCTGTAAGCCGCATTTCTCAGCCATCGCGTTAAATTAGTCAAACCATTAATTATAATGCTTTAGATCCCGCTCGTGGCTATCGGAGTTGATAAGGTTATGAGCAATCAGACGGTCCATTCGCGAGTTATATCTATTTAAGTAAGGTCAAAAAGCAAAAAGCGGTTTTTGGGCCATAACTTCAGATTTTGGGGTCCCCGAGGAAAACCAAGTATGAGGAAGTGCTATACGCGACCTGCTCTACAGCGTACGCTATGCCAATGCCCAGGTTATTTCGCACTGTAGCACTGTGTAATCATTAGAATGGGAGAGAAGTTAAGTCAAAGAGAAGTTGGTCAATTGGTAGTATGCTCCAATTAAATGATAAAAAACGCCTTAAGCTATGAAGAAAAGATTGAAACACGCGGACGACAACTATCTATGACCCCTCTTTATGTCAAAAGACTGATTGGTCAGAGTAAGAAGGATTCCTTACTGCTACCCAGCTTAAAAAAGAGCTTAAAGTAATTACGATGGACTAAAAAGTTCGCACATATCCTGGGCAACATAACCTAAAAGCCTGCAGCCCAATAAAGGTCCCACTTCTAAATGCGACACACTTTACTAAGCGCAAGGAAAAATTGTGCTATTATTTTTTCGGCTAATTTGATCAATTTCAATAAAGTTCCTTAAATAACTGAAAAACGTTAAAGAAAAATGATTGTTTTAGTGATCTTTTTGATTAAAAATCATAGAACTTTTTAAGCAGGCTCTAGGTCATTTAAGTTTTGGATATTGTCCAAAACTTGTCTAAAACAAGACACGCACAACATCACAAAGGAGGCTGGTTGACAGTATAACGCTATTTCATGAAAACCAATTCAATCATCAGCTGTCTCTGCCTGTCCTTGGTGTGTTGGCAGAAGTCACCTCATGTCAAAATTGCTATAACCGCTTGGAAATCCCAAAGGCAGCCTTGTAGCAAAATTTAAAGAAAAATATATTTTTGTTTTCCCTTTCTAAAAATGTGAGTAGGCCAACTATTTAAAAATTACTTGTTGTGGTGGTGCTATTATTTTTTTCACTGCTGTACATATATGCTTGATCAGCATCAACAGCCGAGTCGATTTAGCCATGCCCGTCTGTCTGTATAAACGCGTCGATTTCAGAGACTATAAAAGAAAGAGCCACAATTTATGCATGTATGTACGTACCACAAATCGAGTTTGTTTCAGATTTACAAAATTTACCCACCTCCTCTTAAACCGTAAAAAACTATAGAGTCATAATTTTAAAGTTAAAACATGTGTCACTTAACACAGGATGATTCATTTAAAAATTGGAATTTTTATTTTGCTATAAAAAAGGAACGGCTCGATATTTGTCAAAGGTTGAACATTTAGTGAAAAGGTTAGTTCATGTCATTTATTTATGAAATACAATTTCGGTCATATGACCACCACGGCTGACTTGACAGTAGCACATTCGATCTACCCAATTTCTGAGAATATTTTCAATTGTTTCGGCACGCAATGTTAAGTGATTGGTTCTTCGAGGAAATTTAAGCGGAAAACTTGGACGGTATTTGAAATATTCATTTCCGACCTATAAAGTTTATAAAATTAATCGTTACTTTACAATTTTTATTTTTAAATCAAAACATATGAGTTTTTTCTGATTTTAATGAAAAAAAATAAAAAATAATCCTTAAATCGTAATTTTTATTATTAAAATTGTAACCGTTACGATCCCTGCTATAAACTATATACATCCTTGATCACACGACGAGCTCAGTCGATTTATCTTTGTCCGTCTGTCTGTCTGTTTCTTCGCAAACTAGTTCCTCAGTTTTAAAGCTATCGCATCAAGACTTTTGGCAAGCCACCTAGCTTATGTGGAGGAGTGTCTGGCCAACTGGCGATTAAGATTAACGAGCAAAAGTGCAAACACGTGACGTTCACACTATCAGAAACACGCGACATTGAGACCCCAATCAAACGATGTTGTATACCTTGGAGTACACCTCGACAGACGGCTCACTTGGCGCAAACACATAGATTCACTGGCTAATTAACTCCCGTTCCCGTCTAAAACTGGAATATAAAGTATTAGGGCCGATTTCTGTTCTCCCACATAGCTGCTATGTGACAGATAGTAATAGATTTTACACTGCTATTTGTTAGTTTATGTGACAGATAGCTCTATGCAGAAGATGTGAAATCGGCTCTTAGTGTACAAAAGTATCATAAAGCCTGTCTGGACTTATGGATCGCAGCAATGGGAAATGCCTGTGCGAGCAGTGTGTACTTTCTTCAAAGATCTCAATCAAGGATTCTCAGAACACTCACTGGAGCGCCATGGTACATTCGCAACGAGTGTATCCACAACTACCTAAGGATCCCATTGGTCGAAACTGAAATACAGCACCTCAAACGCAAATATTCAGAGAAGCTTCTTGCCCACCCTAATGAACTTGCACAATCTCTCACCCTGCAATCAACGCATTCTCGCCTCAGAAGGAAAGACCTACCAACCCTGCGACTGATTTTAAGGGCCGCGAAAAATAAACTACCTCCAATAGGGGACGGTTTTATAATAGTTTCTAGATTAAGATTTGAAAACTTATTGTTAGTCTCAATAAATTCAAAAAAGCTAAAAAGAAAAGAAAAAAGTTTTAATGCTATCGAGCTGAAACTTAGCAAAGAGACTTCTTTATACTGCACACTCTTGGGTCTAAGTGAAAAAAACTTTTTTGTTTTTAATGTTAATGTGTCTCCCAACTCAGCGTTTATTAATATTATATGCTTTCACACATAAATGTAATTTTGGTGAGGACAACTTTTTGGTTTTCCATGCAAACGTCTCCGAAACTCGTATTTATAAGTTTTCAATGCTTTCACCAAGGTTTAAGGGGGGACATCTAAGTAGAATTTTTTGAAAATCTAAATTTTTTTGTCTTAAATAATGCTTTAGGGCAGTGTTCCCCATATGTCATTTTCCCTATCCCATGTGATACGAAGTCATAATTCTGCCAGCGTCGCAGCCGACACACGCATAGAGAGAGAGAGAGAGAATACGTATGCTCTATAAAATGCATGCACACACATATGGGCATTTCCATTCTGTCGAACCGTGAAAATAAAACGAATTTTTAATTCGTTTATTACTGTATAATACAGCTCTCAGCAAGCACTTTAATTAGTGTTAAAGTGCATATCAAGTGAAATTCGGTTTCCAAAATAATGACAAAATTAGAAGCTATTCGAACGTGACATAAACGGAAGTGGTTTTCTGGAGCAGCTATATAAAGGCAAATTTTAGCGAAACCTAACACAATAACTAAGCCCAAATAGTATTAATATCCTATGAATGAATAGTTCTTTGAAATGTACATTATTTGATTTAAAAATCTTGAGTACATTTTTTGTAAAAAAATATTTATCTCTGTCGATACGTGACATGTCGAACGTGAAATAATGACAAAATTAGAAGCTGTTCGAACGTGACATAAACGGAAGTGGTTTTCGGGAGCATTTTTTCAGAGTATGAATCAACAGGTAAAATGCTTTGTATATATTCATGTAATTAAATATTACACAAGTTTACAAAATAAGGCCATTTTTTGCAACAGAGAACTTTGCAACCGTTCCTTATGTATTTTTGGCCGCTGAACTCAGATAAATTGTCCGTTTTCTCCCAGCACGTCAGGTTCACGAGATATTTGCATTAGAGAGGTATTCTTACATTTGTTGGTCGTGTGGCCACTTTAAGTGTCCTATTCGAACCAACTTTGCTTTAATGTAAGCTGCATTGAATGATGTTAAAGAAAAACCAAACACGAAGTTTTGATTTTGCTGATAAGGTACCAATTTTTGGATTTGAACATTAAAAATGTGGGTCGATTTTTTTTTGCAAGTTTAAGAATTTCTGTAAATTTTTCTGCTAATACTAAAAATCTTAGAAAAAAATAGTTGGTAGTCCTTTGTTTTTTCTTATTTCAATTATTTTCAGTTTTTCGATTTCATTGCGATTTTAAAAGTTATTGTCCATTGTCGGAAAATTGCCTTTTTTTGTAAACTTGTGTTATTTAATAATTAGCTATATACCCGGCGTCGATCGGCATCTTAAAATTCTGTTTATGTTTCTTTCACAATATTCAAAAAAATGTTCGATTTCATCTTACCACAATTAATCTGGTTCCAACTGGCTTGAAACAGTTCTTGAAACAAAAAATCTAATGCTTTACAAGTTCATAGCTTACATAATTTCTGAGATCTGTCTCCAAATCAATTTTCAATCGGTTCAATCAGAATATGAACCGGGAAAACAATCAACTCTCTCGGTTCACATATGTGGGAAATAGCCCATAACTCTTTCCTGAACGACTTGAACACACTTTAAGGATCTTATGCAGATTGCCTCAGAGCTTCAGACGCCCATAATCTTTTCGAGGCTTAAACTGGGATTACACCATTCATCTTTCTCCCTATGAGGACAGATTACGGTTAACCAACCTGCCTTCTTTAAAGAACCGCCGAATTTGCCATAGTGTTCTTTTTATTCATAAACTCCTGCCTGTCAGGAGATATCGACTCCATCGCTTTGTTATCTTATATAAGTCTTGCAGTCCCACAACGCGTTACTAGATACTTTTATCCTATTTATCTACAGCCTTGCCTAACAAACTACGCTCATCACGAACCCTTCCGAAGCCTTTGTTTAAACTATAACTTGCACTACCAAATTTTTTCATCTCAATCCTCCTTGTTTGTAGTAAAAAATAATTTAATATCGTTCCTAAGTAGGCCCTCTTAAAGTTAGACAGAACATTGTTAAACTATAAATAAAAACTATTTGTTATTCAGAAAATTTTAAGCATACGATGTCGAAAGTGACCAACTTTGTACGGTAAAGAAAAATTGTATTCCAATTCTGTTTTTTTTTATTTAATTGCTTACTTTAAAATCTGTTAGTGCTAAATTTTCGGAGCACTTACTTCTTTGATTTGCGACACACTGATATCAAATGATCTTTTTCAATGTCAAACGTGACATTAAAAAGAGGACATAAGCAAGCTAAAAATTTACAGTTAATCGAGTTGGCATTGTACTTTTTCCATTTTTCTTAGAGTGTTTGTGGTCTGAGTGACATTTTGTGGAACACTCTTTATCATGTATATCCTATCTTGCCGAAGATAAAATTAAAAAGGGCAACCAATTTAAAATGTCACAGATAGAGAAAAAGCACTTGTGCAACTTTGCATTGGATTTGCTCATCATGGTTTGTTAATATATGTTTAAATGACTTAAATTAATTGAATATGAATGTTTTTGAACAACAAAATGATAATATAATAAAAATTCTACAAGAACTTTTAATTTGTTGGTCTCAGTGGACTTTTTTTTGGAAATGCCCATATGTGTGTTTGTTTGTAGCCTATATTTGACATAACGACGTTTACTTCGTGTTGCTCTGCTACACATACAATCGCAAAACTTGATAGTGTGTGTTTGGGCACCACTGCTTAAGGGTCTTAAAAATAACATACCAAAAAATTAAATCCGCCAAAATTTTCTAAGTGTCAAAACTTTCCATTCTACGGCGAAGCCTCAGCGGACTATACCAAGCGCTTTTAATGCTAACGGTCGCGCGCTGTGATTTATGGGTATATATACATTATTTACAGCCATTAAGCCGGTATACGAAAAACTTATCACGGACGATCTTCTTACTCGCTGCATTGGAGGATATACCCAAAATAACAATGAGAGTTTTAACTCGACAGTGTGGGCAATGGCTCCAAAATCGATGAATTGTGGCAAAAATTTTTAGATATTGCTACCAATATTGCAACAAGTGTTTTTAACGATGGCCTTATATAAATTTTGAGAACATTTGATGTCATGGACTTTACAATCGGCTCGAAAAGTTTCAAGTTTTGCCAGGAAGTGGACCAGTACCGCATTAATAAAGCGGCTCGCCTTGACTTAAAAGCAGCTCGGAAGGAGAATGAACCGAAGGACATCGATCTAGAAGGCCAATTGTATGGTGCAGGCATCGCAGAATAAATATACATGAATAAATTACACGATTTTACAGTACTTAAAACTTAAAACGCGTTTATCACGAAACCATTTTTTTCATCTGGCCGGACACATAACTCAAGCAAATCTTAACCGATCGATCTGAAATTTTGTCAGTAAGTCGAAAATACCTATGGCTATCGATCCTCGTAGGATTTTTTCAATATTTTGATTTTTGGCGAAATGGTGAGTGTTTGAAAAAAAACGTCTTAAAAAATTGTTTAAAAAAAAAAGTAAGCAAAATATCGAAAAAATCTTAGAAGGATCGATCGATAGCCATAGGTATTTCCGATTTACTGACAAAATTTCAGATCGATCGGTTAAGATTTGCTTGAGTTATGTGTCCGGCCACGGAAAAATAGACTACGGAGAAATGATACACGACCGCCATTTTGTTTTTCATACAAAAAAATCGAAAACCATTTCGAGTAAATGTATCACACTCAGGGAATCAAACCGAAACGAATTTCGGTTTCGGTTCCGGTTCCGGTACGTACCGAAACTAACGTTTCGGTAAAAGGTTCTGTTTTGGTTCTGCTACTGTTTCGGTATTCGGTTCCGGTTCCGGTACCTTTTTATTTCGGTATCGTACCGGTATGGACCGGTAAAACTAACAGAAATTTTAAAACTTAAGTCCAATCAAAATGGATAATCAGTACACATATATGAGTAAATTACACTGGCCAACAGCCATTTTGGTCCAGCCCTATTGATGACAAATTCTGATCCCGTTTTGTGCACTGATTCCAAAACTGGTCTCGGTTTTTCTCCATCAGCTCTTGTCTTCAAGATATCGCGGAAAAACCATTTTGCAGCATTTTTCGCTTTTAAAAAATTATGGAGGTTACACTGAGCAGCAATATCTGTATTTATGAGCTCTATGCTAGAGTATACATATTAAGGTCGCCTAAAAAAATCAATGGAGCATCATCAGCAAACCCAAAAGCGCCTAAATTGGCCTTTGAAGAGAAATATTCATCAAATTATGGCAAATTTTTCAAACTTAATCGTCCTGTACCAGCCATTTGGGGTGCTTGCATTTTAATGAAAACCACTTTGGCATGCAGCCCAATGGTTCTTCTAATTTCACAAATTTTGTTGCATTTAAATCTTCTTGATGGACAAAGTTACAAGCGTTTAATCCCGAAAAAATGAAATAAAATTTATGGCAGGATAACTAGATTGATACACAAAATCTGTATAGGAAATATTAAAAAACTACTTGATCTAACATAGACCTTACATTAATTGCCAAGCAAATGTACAATAACATTCAATCAGTACTAGATTCAAACAATTTTCCCCAAATTCATTTTTGTTGAACCTTGCGAGAACAACATAAAAATTTAATGAATTGGGTTAAATATGAGCCAAATGGGTTCCGCACTCACTATAATCTTCGGATTAAGCCCCATGTGACTATTATTATTTTACAAGTTTCAACAAATGCCTGGCGGAAGGAGATTGTAGTAAAGACTCTATCTGTGAAGCGAATGTATATGTCGAGGAAGTTGACCATTCTTATTATTTGGAGAAATGCTCATTCACGCAAGGTAGTGCAAAAACTTGGAATTCGTACTAAATTGTAAAAATTTTTGATGCCATATGAGCATTAAAATGCATTTCTTATACAGTCACTTAAATAAATTTACTGATAGTTTTTGAGATCTAAGTGAGGAGCACGGAGAACGTTTTCACCAGGATTTACGAACTATGGAAGCTCGGTATCGCGGAAGATGGGACAGTCATAAGCTTGCTGATTATTCCGGTAACCGTCAAGCGAAAGTGTTAACGGTCCATAAAAACGGATTTTTGTCATACCAGTTCTGACTGCTAACCAAATAGAAAATGCAGATATATTGTAATAAAAAGTTTGAAAATACCAAAAAACACATTTTCCAACAACTTGTTTTTTATTACTGCCAAGAAACATCGGCATAAGAACTGCATATTGTGTTTTTTGTATTTGGTTTCACAATTCATTAAAAATATACAAAATTAAAAATGTGTGAGTGCGTGGGGTGTTGAAAAAATTCTTTGGGAAAATGGTGTATTGATGGTTCGCAGATTTCCGGAAGTCACCGTTATGTCAAGGGCAAACGTAAAAAGAAAAATTGGTTAGTTTAAATGCCTTAATGTACCGAAGCAGAATCATGGAAAAATTCAATTTACCATTGAAAACAAAAAATTACCTTAATTTGTGGAAATTTTTTTACATATAGGGTGTTCAACAGCCCGCGTAAAAGTGTAAAGCAAAAAGCGTAAACTCCAAAAGTTTACGCCACAACAACAAAACACATGAGAAAAAGTTTACGCTCTTTTTGCTGCCCTGGGGTATGTTTACAAAATCCGCGTAAAAGTGTAAAGAGAGTAAAGTGTTGAAGTGTTGTAAAATCATTCAAAGTAACGACAAAAAGTACTCGGGTACTCTTCAAAATATGCGGTCACCCCTAGAATAATTAAATTTTTTTTGTCAGTTTAACTGCATCTGGCCAGCAAATCAATTGAGACATCTTCCCCAAAATAGCTGTCTGTGGCTACACCTCAAGAGCCGTCATCACCTACTGTAAACATTGTTGTAGTTTCACTTATTGATGCAGCTTCCCCAAACTACCCCAAACAGAAAAGTGCTCCCTGTAACTCAAGTTCCACTTGGGGTCGAAATGCATTCGACAAAAAGCATGGGGCCGCACAGACCCATTGGTCATTGAAAAATGGTAGCTCATTGGTTCGCCAGTTGACTCATTTGGGCACACAGAACTTGGATCCTCGCCGCCAGCATGCAACTGCTGTAAGAACCTCCATAACGTCGTCTACCACTTCATCGACAGTATCATGGTTGTATCTCAAGATTTTTTGTATATTCATATTTCTTTATTTAGCTTGATTTATACACCAACAATCAATGCTTTAAAAATACGAATTTAACTTTGACACACACAAGCAACAGAAAAACTCACAGCATGTCAAAAACAGCTGATTTACGCCAAAAATTACGAGGGCAAACCCTTTAGGGGCGCTCAATAGCTGCGTCGCGTAAATTTACACATTTACTTTTTTACGCGGGCTGTTGAACACCCTAATAATTTAATTTAGAGGTCTTCCTATGAAAAATTCGTCAAATGACGTCACAGATTCACAAAGTTATTCGCTTGCGAAATGGAACGAGTTTTTGCACTACCTTGCGTGAATGAGCATTTCTCCAAATAATAAGAATGGTCAACTTCCTCGACATATACATTCGCTTCACAGATAGAGTCTTTACTACAATCTCCTTCCGCCAGGCATTTGTTGAAACTTGTAAAATAATAATAGTCACATGGGGCTTAATCCGAAGATTATAGTGAGTGCGGAACCCATTTGGCTCATATTTAACCCAATTCATTAAATTTTTATGTTGTTCTCGCAAGGTTCAACAAAAATGAGTTTGGGGAAAATTGTTTGAATCTAGTACTGATTGAATGTTATTGTACATTTGCTTGACAATTAATGTAAGGTCTATGTTAGATCAAGTAGTTTTTTAATATTTCCTATACAGATTTTGTGTATCAATCTAGTTATCCTGCCATAAATTTTATTTCATTTTTTCGGGATTAAACGCTTGTAACTTTGTCCATCAAGAAGATTTAAATGCAACAAAATTTGTGAAATTAGAAGAACCATTGGGCTGCATGCCAAAGTGGTTTTCATTAAAATGCAAGCACCCCAAATGGCTGGTACAGGACGATTAAGTTTGAAAAATTTGCCATAATTTGATGAATATTTCTCTTCAAAGGCCAATTTTGGGCGCTTTTGGGTTTGCTGATGATGCTCCATTGATTTTTTTAGGCGACCTTAATATGTATACTCTAGCATAGAGCTCATAAATACAGATATTGCTGCTCAGTGTAACCTCCATAATTTTTTAAAAGCGAAAAATGCTGCAAAATGGTTTTTCCGCGATATCTTGAAAACAAGAGCTGATGGAGAAAAACCGAGACCAGTTTTGGAATCAGTGCACAAAACGGGATCAGAATTTAATACATATACGGCTGGACCTCACAAAAGTGGTCATTTTGTTGGCCTGTGTTATCAATTTCATTTGCGTGTGTTTGCCATAAAAATTATACATGTTTGCATTCATAAGATGATACAAATGATTTTTTATGAACAATGTCTTTACCAAACTGACTTAAAATAAAAAAAAATCATTTACACAGAAGGTAATTTAATGATTATTTCTTAGAAGCATGTCCATCTGATTTCTTATATACTTATATACAATACAATACAATAAACTTCACACCGGAAAATAAACGTTTTAACTTTTGATAGTTCATACAATTTCGGAAACTTTGTCGAATTCTCTGACCACCATTTACATTTTTAAGCTCAGAAAACCCTTGATTAATGCCATTAAACTGTTTTGTGAAAATACCAAAGTAATTGTATTGTCCTGTTTCTTTTCATAGAAATTCATATATAAATCGACTTCATCTCCTCTTTCAAGCAAAGAAGTTGGGTTAGAGCTGCTCTCCTCATTTAATTGCAATTGAACAGAAGTGGATAAAATTCTTGAATTATATATTCAATCAAAGCAGTTACACATGTACTTTTCTCTTCAGAGGTTAGCCTGACATTATAACGAGGATCTAAGAAAAGGGACTGGTCTCGTGATTTTCTCTTTTACTGAACAAAAGTTTTGCTAAGCCAGAATCTTTTTTATTTGAAGCTAACAATTGAGCCAAATTGAAATAAAAATCCGCCAAATCTAACTGCTCGTTTCACAGTCTAGTGGTTGTACTCAGAACCGAAACCGTACCGGTACAACGTTTAGGTTCTTTTCGGTATTTTCGGTTCCAAGAATATCGGTTCTCGGATACCGGTATACAAAAAATTAAAAGTATCGGTTCCGGTTCGGGTTCCGGTTCTGAGTTTCAAACGGTTCTTTTCGGTATACGGTTCCGGTTTGATTCCCTGATCACACTTGATTGGCCCTTCCATTTGAACAAAAAAATTCTGAAAATCAACTTTTTTTTGAGCTACTTAGATGTCTCCCCTTAAGAAATTCGGACAACTATATAGAATAGCTGCCATTAAAAATATAGGTCAGAAAAAAGTCCTAGTAAGAAAAATATATAGAATAGCTGCCATTCAAAAGATAGGTCTGAAAAAAGTCTTAGTAAGAAAAACCTTTAAATGCTTTCGCTCCCAAACTTGTTACTGATCAATATTATATGCAACGATACAATTCTGTCAATTTTTATCCAAATCGGATGACTATAGCATATATATATCTGCCATAGGAACGATCAGTCGAAAAATAACTTCTAGTGAGAAATTGTTTTCAATGGTACGGTGTTTATGGGTTCCAGTTATAATTTTGGAGTTTGTTCAAAATTTGAGTAAGGGTATTTAAGTTCAGTCGAACCGTAGATAACTTCCTTCAATTTTTTTGCAATTTAGTTGTTGATGTTCAATTTGTTTTTCTGTGTCATAACACTTTCTTGACATACTGTAAGTATTTTGGGATTTTTTGTTTAAAAGATATAACGTATTATTTATGAATTTTTTTTAGTCAAAATACTTTTTTCCACTATTTTATGTATTTTGAAACTAGCATTATTTAACGTTCTGCCGAATGGTGGAGAAAAGAAATTTTGGAGCGACAGGCGCTGCTTAACCTGCTACTACAGGTACTGAGTACATTAAAGTTTGGCGGGCCCGACTTTTTCACTTGATAGGAAAAGTAAAATAGCCGCATTGTGCTGTTGTTCGATTAGATGTACAGTTCCACCTGACAAAACTATAACGGGTAGAACATTTCTGACAACTTAAGTATGTACATTTGTACGTATCCGTGTCTTTATAAATTCTAAGAACACTTGTCAATTGTACTATTTACTACGAATGCGGTAAGAATTTAAAATATAAATGTACATATGTACATATTTTTCTGCTGGCACTTAAAAAACACATACATATGTACAAATGTGGCTTAACTGTAAGATCGGATGGCTTATCCATATATATGTATGTAAAAATGTCGCATTAAAATAATTCTAAGATAACTTTGGAGCCTCTAATCTGTTTTTTTTTACAAAAAAACAAATTTAACACTGCTTAAAAGTAAATCTCGATTTAACAAACTTTCAGAAGTGCTGCGTAAATAGGTTTTACATTTACTTTATTACTAGCAGATTTAATAATTATACGTACATGTGTGTAATGAGTGGATTGCAATTAATTTGGCGTTTGGCCTTTTTTTTGACATATGTACATAAAGTGTATGTACGTATAGAAGAATAATAAACAGTTATATCTAAGCACTGAGATCAAAGGTACAGTTTACTTTAACACATTGTGTACCAAAATATGTACATTTAAATATCTATTTAAATAAATTATTTTCAACACATATGATAAATAAATGCACTCACAATCATAAAGAACCTCTTATTTTCTTACCAGACAATTCTTTGAACTCAGTTTCAACTTTAATTTCAGAAAGCGGCTTTTCCAAGACTCATTTGAACTTTGTCAAGATATAAACGCAGTTACTTACTACTTACAAACTTATGCCGATATTTCTTATCGTTCAGATTCGATTAATCAGAAGCGAATAGAGCTGTGTGGAATGAGTGGAAATGTAAAGGAAATAAAACCGATTCGGAAAACATATTAAGCTTAATTAACTACACTAAATAAATCCTCTGCATAAGAAAATCCAATATAAATATCTTTATTTTATTAAATTTTTTTCTACCAAGAATTTTTATACCCTGTACTCATTAAAAATGAGTAATATGGGATTATGAAGTTGTGCAAATGTATGTAACAGCCAGAAGGAAGAACCTCCAACCCCTTAAAGTATATATATTCTTGATCAGCATCAACAGCCGAGTCGATTTAACCATATCCGTCTGTTTGTCTGTCCGTCCGTCCGTCTGTCCGTCTGTCTGTCCGTCTGTCGTCTGTCCGTCTGTCTGTGAACGCGTCGATCTCAGAGACTGTAATAGATAGATCCACAAATTTTGGCATGTATGTAGGTGTATACTGTACGCACATCGAGTTTGTTTCAGATTTCGAAAAATCCTCCTTCTCCATCTTTAAACAACGAAAATCTGTCTTTTTATCTGTATAAACGCGTAGATCTCGCAGACTATAAGAGGTAGAACCTCAAATTTTTGCATGTATACAGGTGTATACCGTACCCAGATCGAGATTGTTTCAGATTTGGAAAATTCCTCCTCCTCCATCATTAAACAGCGAAAATCTGTCTTTTTATCTGTATAAACGCGTAAATCTCACAGACTATAAGAGGTAGAGCCACAAATTTTTGCATGTATATAGGTGTACCCGTACCCAGATAAAATTTGCTCCAGGTTTGACAAATTCCTCCTCCATCTTCTTCTAACCGCGAAAAACTGTCCGAGCTACAATTTTTAAGTTTGAACCTAGTGACTTAATATATATTCAGTGAGGCCCAACATCTATCTATTATGTGTACCACAATGAGATCCGAGCAAAACCACCGAAGATATGTACATAAGTGCGCCTGCCCATTTATTGAAATAAATTTAAAAATAAATGGAATTCGAAGCTATAGGAACCACATTACTTGGAACAGGGTATTTTGCTGTCGGGGCACTCGACCGCAACACTCTTACTTGTTTTTACCAGACTTTGAGCATTGATATGGCACATATTTAGCCCATTGTGTTGTCTGCCTAAGACTCTAATCATTGAATAGCTGTTCGCACTGGAGACTGTCACATGCAGCGGTGTCACAGAAATCTCTTCCAACCAAATTCCAACCCAAAACCAATTCTCGGTGTCACAGGAATCTCTTTCGGTTGGTTTTAAATCTCTCGCGTTTTGTTGGGAGATTTGGCGAAATTCACCACTAAAATAATTTTGATATGTAAAATTTGTATTGGAAACGTAAATAACGTTATTTTTCTACATAGGTTGCATCAAATGAATTATTGAATTGTTATAATTGTTCGCAAAACCAACCGAACGGTGACAAATCAACTCGCTCTCAACGTCAGCGGGCGCTCTCTACACATGGTGGCTCTCCCTGAGTACCAAGAAGCGCTAAGGGTTGCCTAGTTACATTTAATGATTGGCGCAAAAATATTTTTAAATTTTCATTTTATTTTTGAGGAATCTGACTTAAATTTGAATTGTAATTTAAAAATGCATCGTAAAACATGTAACACAATCAAAAAATTCCATTTAAACATCAAATTAACTCAAAACTAGAAGAAGGGAAATTTTTTTTGCAAGAAATGACAACCCTGTTTATAGATTTGAGTGAAAAATACCACACAAACCTTCCAACTCGACTTTCAAATAAGAAAATGAAATCTCTTCAAGTTCTGGGACACCGACGGATTTTTCGAGCGATTTGCAAACCAACCAAGGCCAAAATCTCTAGAGATTTCTGTGACACACCCGTATATAAAGGAAAGTGTCGTGATTCACTGATTGGCAATCATCGCACAGCCCAAACGGTAAGAGATAGAGGGCTGTAATTTTCACATAAGTTTCTGTTGGTGGTAAAAATGCGTACTAAGACGGGGTTTTGGTTTTGGCTTGAAATTCGGTTTGAAAGGAAATTAGGTGAAATGAATTGAAATGTGATTTTCCGAAGTAGAAAAATTTGACCCAACGGTCGGAAAATTCCCGGAAAATTCTGCATGAAAAAAACTATTTTTCATCGGATTGGCTTGAAACTCGGTTTGTAAGGACAAAATACGAAATAAATTGAAATGTGATTTTTCAATGTCGGAAAATCCGCCCACGAGGAAAATGGTCGGAAAATTTTGCATGCAAAAAACTATTTTTTATCCGATTGGCTTGAAATTCGGTTTGAAAGGACAGAATACGAAATAGTTTGAAATTTGATATTCCGAAGTTGGAAAATTTGACCCAACGAACGGAAAATTCCCGGAAAATTTTGCATGAAAAAACTATTTTTCATCCGATTGGCTTGAAACTCGGTTTGAAAGGTCAAAATCGGAATTAATTTTTGTTTTTATTTTCCGATGATGGAAATACCGCCGGGATGCCCACTGGGAAGTGGTTGGGAAGTGAATGGGATGTGGGTGGTAAGTTGTTTTGGAAGTGGGTGGTAAGTGGATGTAAAGTGTGTGGAATGTGGCGGGAAGTTGCAGGGATGTGGGTGGAATGTAGATGGGAAGTGGGTGGGATGTGGGCGGGAAGTGGGTGGGAAGTGGTTGGGAAGTGAATGGGATGTGGGTGGTAAGTTGTTTTGGAAGTGGGTGGTAAGTGGATGTAAAGTGTGTGGAATGTGGCGGGAAGTTGCAGGGATGTGGGTGGGATGTAGATAGGAAGTGGGTGGGATGTGGGCGGGAAGTGGGTGGGAAGTGGGCGGGAAGTGGGTGAGATGTGGGTGGTAAGTGGACGGGAAGAGGGCGGGAAGTGGACGGGAAGTGGACGGGAATTGTGTGGGATGTGGACTTGAAGTGGGTGGGATGTGGGCGGGATATGGGCGGGAAGTTGGTGGGAAGTGGGTGGGATGTGGGTGGTATGTGGGTGGGATGTGGGCGGAAAGTGGGTGGGATGTGGAAGTGAAGAGGGAGGGAAGTGGGTGGGCGTGAAGTGGGTGGGATGCGGGCGGTAAGTGGGTGGGATGTGGGTGGGATCTGGGCGGGAAATGGGCGGGAAGTGGGTAGGATGTGGGCGGGAGATGGGTGGTAAGTGAGTGTGCGTTGTTGTACTATTGAAGGCGCAGCAGAGAGTGTCCTGACTGATTCACTGATTCACTGATTGGCAATCATCGCACAGCCCAAACAGTAAGAGATAGAGGGCTGTAATTTTCACAGGAGTTTCTGTTGGTGGTGAAAGTGCGTACTAAGACGGGGTTTTAGAAATTTCCACCCGGAAAAGCGTCGGAAAAGTTTGTATGGGAAAAATGTTATTTTTCATTCGATTGACTTGAAACTTGGTTTGTAAGCTTAGTACGCGAAATAATTCGACACGTGTTTTCCCGATTTTGGAAAATCCGTCGACGAGGAAAATGGCGGGAAAATTCTGCAAAAAAAAAATTATTTTTCATCCGATTGGCATGGAACTCGGTTTGAAAGGATGGAGTACGAAATAGTTTGAAATGCGATTTTCCGATGTTGGAAAATTTGCAATGACGCACAGTGGGGCGAAAAGGCCAAAATCGCGCAATAATTCAGCGGAGCCCTGTAGAAAAAAACTGTTGATGCCACCTTTTTAAGAGGATTAAAGTATTGAATAAAAAGTTAAAAATTCGAAATATTTAGTGGAAAATTTTTTTTTTTAAATTAAAAATAAAAAATTTTTTAATTGTTTCTGCGAAATAAAGTTTTTTTTTCGAAACATAGGAAGCTAAAAACTGGCCAATACGATTCTTTTCTAATATTATTAACATGAAATTATTTTTTCGCAGTCGAAAGAGTCTATCCTATAGTTTTCGTTGGAAAACTTTTTAGATTTTAGAGATAATTATAATAAAAAACAACATAACCAATTTCGTATTATATTTAACAATTTCGCTACTTTCACTTGAATTAGAGTACTCCTCTTGAACTTCAGGTACATTTTCTAACAGCTCTAAAGCTGATTTTGGCATTTGATTTATTTTTTTTCCTGTCTCTTGAAATGCATCGATACTAGAGGATCCGAGGTAATGAACATTCTATTCAAAACATCGAGGTTGCACATTTCCCGACTGCATTTTCTCGAAAAATGTTCTCTGTAAAGCTTGAAATCTTTGTTTCGTTCGTCCTGGGCCTCCTCTGTTAATTGACCAATTGGGAGCAATGCATAATTAATTATTTCCGGGCCATGAATAAAAAATTTATGCAAAGTCGGCGTCATATTGTACCAAGGGTGCAAATTTTCGAAATGCCTAGCAGTCTCCAAGGCATAATTTTTGAATTTGTCTATATTAATATCATAGTTGCATGAAACAACTATTAATATAGTGTGCAATATTTTAAGCAAATCGATGTCTATCTCAGTTATCTCTGCAGCAATTCTTCGCTTTGAAAAAATCGCCAAGCAGTGTTACCATAGTTACTACTTCCAAATCCAGGTTTCGGGAGATCAATAAGTAAGCCTAGTTTTTCCTTGAATTCGTTCTACATCCGATTTTTTGTCTGGCCAACAATATCTTTGTCCTCTGCCGATCTGGCTTGCCACCTTCTTATAGGCATTTCACGTCAGGCAATAACATAACTAAATTAAACACTGCCTGCTTCATTTTTCATGGTTATTTATAGAAAAGAATTTTTAAATTTAATCTACTCCCAAATATCAAGAAAGTAAACAAACAAAACAGATGTTAGAACAGCTGATTAATGACATTCAACATGCGCGCGAATGTTCCAGGGCTGGCAATATTTGAATTTTGAAAATGACTTCACTTACTAAAATTCAATTTTCTCAGAAAAGACAAAAAAGGGCACGCTAACTTTTTCAGGGCATAAAGTTTAATATTGAAACTTTTTTTTAAAATTTATTTCAAAGAGCGATCGCGCGCGGGCGATTACTTTATGTCCAACAATAAGCAAAAAAATGTAGTTTTTTTGGACCTTTTTCCAAAAATTAAAAAAAAAATATTAAATTTATTTTTATGAAAATTTTATTTATACAAATGAACTAAGAATAGTCAAAAGTAATACTTCCAATCGCCACATATCCACATAAAAGTTTCATATTCATGAAAAACGATGGCGAACATACAATAAAATGCCCTATTTTATGAATTCCTTGAAATCGAGTTCGAAAAGTGAACTTTAAATGCGTGTTGTGGGAGAACCAAATATCCTAGACTATTTTTCTTTTTTGATTATAACGCAAAATTTAATCATCTTTCAAGTTGCATTTAAGCTTTCTTCAATATCTCAAAAAAAAATAAATTTTGGCGCGGAATTTGCTCTAGTGACGGTCGGAAAATTCCCGGAAAATTCTGCATGAAAAAACAATTTTTCATCCGATTGGCTTGAAACTCGGTTTGTAAGGACAAAATGCGAAATAATTTGAAATGTGATTTTTCAATGTCGGAAAATCCACCCACGAGGAAAATGGCCGGAAAATTCTGCATGTAAAAAACTATTTTTCATCCGGTGGTATGTGAGCGGGAATAGGGGGAAGTGGACGGGAAGAAGGCGAGAAGAGGGTGGGAAGTGGGCGGGATGTGGGTGGTATGTGGGCGGGAAATTGGCGGGAAGTGGGCGGGACTGGGACGGGATGAGGGCGGGAAGTGGGCTGGAAGTGGGTGGGATGTGGGTGGGATGTGGGCGGGAAGTGGGTGGGATGTGGGCAGGAAGTGGGTGGGATGTGGGCGGCAAGTGGGTGGTAAGTGGGTTTGCGTTGCTTCTATATTGTTGAAGGCGCAGCGAAGCGCGACGGGTTATTTGCTAGTATCTATATATATAAAAGAGTTCAACCTGACTGACTGACTGACTGGTGACTGTCGCACAGCCTAAACCATAAAAGATAGGAAGATGAGATTTTCACAGTAGTTTTATCTTATGCTGAAAGTGAGTACTAAGAACGGATTTTGGAAAATTCTGTCGGGAAATGTGGAAAATTCGCGGAAAACTTTTGTATGAAACTTTTTCGTTTTTCATCCGATCAAGTACAAACTCATTTTCAAAGCTCTTTATGAAAATTCAACAACAACTGCATACCAATCTTCCGGAAAATTCACCCCCCTGGGTGAAAAGTGGGTGGTCAAGGTTGTATGGGCGAAACTTTAAATGCCAGCGACTAGCGCCAAACTCATTTTCAAAATTACACATAACAAAACATAAAAAAAGTGACTTTAAAATTTTGGAAAATCTATTCCCAAAGTCGGAAAATTCGCGGAAAACTGTTGTTTGAAACTTTTTTGTTTATTATCCGATCAGATTCAAACTCATTTTCAAAGATCTATAGGAAAATTCAACAATAACTTTGTTCCAATTTTCAGGAAAATTCCACCCGGAAAAGCGTCGGAAAAGTTTGTATGGTAAACATTTTTTTTCATCCGATCGACTTGAAACTTGGTTTGTAAGCATAGAACGCGAAATAATTTGACACTTGTTTTCCCGATTTTGGAAAATCCTCCCACGAAGAAAATGGCCGAAAAAAACTATTTTTCATACGATTGGCTTGAAACTCGGATTGTAAGGTTAAAAATGAGAATTTATTTTGTTTTTTAATTTTCCGATGTTGGATGCTCACTGGGAAGTGAATGGGATGTGGGTGGAAGTTGTTTTGGAAGTGGGTGGAAAGTGGGTGGTAAGTGGATGTAAAGTGGGTGGAATGTGGCGAAAAGTGGGAGGGATGTGGGTGGGATGTGGGAGGGATGTGGGTTGGATGTTAATGGGAAGAATGGGGAAGAGGGCGGGAAGTGTGTGGTATGTGGGTGGAATGTGGGTGGGATGTTGGTGGGAAGTTGGATGTGGGCAAGTGGTGGGATATATTATTTTTATTTTTCTCTGTACATGAAATTAATTATTAGGTTTTTTTAGTTTTATTTTAGTAATTAATTTTTTCTATTTTCAAAGTTTTGCATTTGGCTGGCTCGAGGTCGGTGGAGAGTTACAATTCAATGTAATCAACACAAATCAACAGAGATTAATTACAACAATTTGGAATAGCAATTGGTATGTCTGTACAACGATCGCTGTTTCAAAGATAACCACATCTTATCATCAGCAGACTTTGGTATTGGGGCATCTGCTTTGGCATGGAGGCCACGGAAATTCTAAGACAGGAATGGGTTTGGCCTGACGGACGAGAACTAACATTAGGGGACCAACCACGATGGCCAAGGTTGGTCCAAAGGCCACTCATACGCGTGAGAAGGGGTGGGTTAAGGCCGGACCACCGGAAGTTGGCGAGAGTGTGTGTGAATATGAGAGCGAGAGAGAATCTGAGCGCAAGGGACAGCTGGGGCTGTGTGTGTAAAGTGCGAATGAACGTATCTAGGGGATACAGCGTACGTACGAAATGGGTTGAAGTGAATGTAGAGCGTGTATGAGATTGAATGTGAAAGACAACTTGTGGGTGGATTGGACAGCTATTTTTGACGGATCTTTTTCAACTATCGACTTTAGGCACGAACGAGTATAAAAGTATTGATTGTGTTTGGGAGAGGAAGGCATCCAAAAGAACCACCCCGCAAACGGCGAGACGAGCCGGGTTGCCAGCGTGCCGACCAGAAGCGCAATCCTGCTTCATACAAAAAATTAACAAACACAACAGGTCTCGATAACTACTGGGTACACAATGACCGTGACTTACACAATCTATGTGAGCTGTCTTAAGGTTAAGAGAAACTAACGTAATATTCATACCAAAACCTGGCAAAGCTTCACGTGTGAAAGTAAACGATTATAGGCCAATCAGCCTACCCTCGATTTTTCTCTCGAGAGACTTATAGATGCACACCTGAGGCAAACTATTAGTCCTGCTCATCTAGCACACAAGCAACATGCTTACAGAAAGGGTAGGTCTATTGAAACCACCCTGCACTCTTTGGTCTCAAGGATTGAAAGATCACTTGAAGTAAGTGACTTCTCTTTAGTAACATTTCTCGACATAAGGTGCCTACAATTACGTCCAACCTAACGCCATCACCTCTGCCTTGACATATGTGGGAGCAGATGTGCCGCTAGTAAGATTCATCAACCAAATGCTAACCAGCAGAAGGGTGTACTCCCAGCTTGGCGGTGCAACTGCTCGCAGATGTGTTAACAGAGGCACTCTGTTCTCCCTCCACAGCTGTAGGTTGTAACAGTTAACCAACTGCCGCGGCTTTTGGAGGCGGAGGCACACATAGTGGTGGCTTACGCGGATGATATGTAAATGTAAAATGTAAAATTGGCTGTACAGCTCCTCCAAAGGGGCCAAACCAAGCTTCTCTCAATCTCCTGGCGTGTGTGCTTTAAATTTTTCGCACAAGAGAAAGGGACCTACAGTTAAACGCCGGATCCGAACTTCACACCTGGCGCCAATAGCTAGTGAAGGTGACCGTATGTGTAAAAGCTATTTTCTAAATAAAGAAAAAATCTTTTATTATTAGATGTTCAGAGGCGGGATCGAACCCACGACCTCCCGCCCAGCAGTCCAGCACACTAACCGCTAGGCCACGCGGATGATATTGCTATCTAAAAATGTGGAATGTTTCCTCAAACACTGTGTGACCTTATGCAGACCGCACTGACAACACTTGCCGAGGACAAAATCTTGGCGTAAACTCGGCTAAGCCGGAATTAATTCTTTTCACCCAAAAGTACAAAATTCCTGATCTTATTCCTCCTAAAATCAACGGAGTAAGCCTTGTATTTGGTGACAATGCCAAGTTGGGTTTCATTCTGGACAAGAAACTATTCTGGAATAACAACATAAACGAACGCATAAAAAGGCAACCATTTTACATTTCACTTATAAATAGTCCATTGGCCGCAGATGGGGTTTTCCCCCATTTATTGAACATTGGCTATACACAGCCGTAATACGCCCGTACTACTCAACGGAGCACTAGTATGGTGGCCAGCACTCGGGGAATAATCAGCCCTGAACAATCTGCCTAAAGTACAGAGAACTTCACCAACGGAAGCTCTTAATACTATTTTTTACCTTCTACCACTAGACCTCGTAGCTAAGCAATTGGCTACCACAACAGCCTTAAGACAAGGAGAATCCGACACCTGGAACAGGGGCAATTCAGACACGTCACTATACTCGAAGACCAAACGGGTATACCAATTTATAAAGACTATCGATTTCGATAAATTATACTACGTCCATATCCCAAGCCGAAACAACTTTCCCCCCAGCAGAGTTTACGCCATTACCATATATCACTGATGGTTCTAAACTCGACGAAAAAGTAGGAGGGGGCGTTTTTTCTCCTAACCTAGACTTTAACCTATCGTTCCGCTTTCCTGAACACTGTAGTGTGTACCAAGCAGAGGTGGTAGCCATCCAGGAAGCTGCCACCTACCTTAGCACACTAACGGTCAAGGAAGGAAATGTATTTATATACTCAGAGAGCACTTGACTCATATAACAACAATGCTAAAACACTTAAGGAATGTCGGTCATCTCTGAATGTGATCGCACTGCATTTCAGTATACACCTTATATGAGTGCCTGGACATCGCAACATAGAAGGAAATGAGTCTGAGGACAGACTGGCCAGAATAGGTACCACTATCGAGCTCCTTTCAGGGAAGAGCTCGATAGGGATGCCTATGGCAACATATTAGCTTCACACAAAAGCTGATACACTTCGTCTCGCTATGAACCCTCACAGGTCACTGTCTTATTGGCCATGACTTTTGCAGATGCCATTGCCCTGCCTTGAGAAGAAGGAGACTCAGGACACATCGTCAACCTCTGCTACTTAACCTCACGGAGACATCCGGGCTAGAGATCCCAGCTCTACTCAAATTTATTCAGTCGACACAATGGTTCAGTAACGAGGACCCACCTCAGTATTAAAAATAGAGGCAATCTAACTTCGGCTCCACCGAAGTTTATATACCCTTGGAGCTTGAGATATGAAAGATTTTTTTCAGACCTATCTTTTGTATGGGAGCTATACTATATAGTTGTCCGATTTCGACAAGTCTTGGTAAAATTATGTGAAATCATTAAAAACTTAAAAACACGAGCGTTGGGAGCGATAGCATTAAAAAAAAAATTATGCTCCTTCCATATCAACTCAGCTCGTCACGCTGATCAAGAATATATATACTTTATGTGGTCGGAGATGCTTCCTTCTCTGCGTTACAAACATCCGGACAATTTTAATATACCCTCTCCAAGGGTCTAAAAAGGGTTATGAGGGAATAAATATGGCATCGCAATGGGCCCAAAGTGGCCTAAGTGGAAGAGCGACTCGTCGCTAAATCGGCCGAATGTCAAACCAAAAACCCCTTCTATCCCGATTTTCGCGTTAAAGTCGCATAGCACAACTTTTTGGTCGTGAACGGGGCACTTCTTGTAATATTAAAATATTTTCCCTTAAGTCTGAGCGCAGCTAGCCTCTCGTCAACGGTGTGGAGCTGATGACAGAAAGGCGATGTCTATCACTCGTGCTTGGAAGCATGTCCGCTGTAGTAGATCTCCCAAGGGGTTGGTGTTTTCTGATCTGTTTCCTCCTTTGGTGGCGTTATTACCTTGCTCCCATATCCAGTCGATCGCATTTCTAGGAGTGTGGTAAAGCCCAATGAATATTTCTTGAGGACATTCACCAAAGCGATATCATCACCAATTCTGTTGAGGGTGCGGACATTCCAGGTGCATATCCTCAAATCGTGGTCCTTCAAATGTTTGCGTGGGCCGTCGTCAGGGCTCTTTTACCGGTGGTCACCACGATTAGGAGTGAGTCGACTTGAGTCGCGGTAAGCCAGGATCACTCTGGGTTCTTCAGCTTAACCGATCAGCAGCTGCGGGTAGTAGTGTAAATATAGGATAACTGGAAATTTGGTCGGGCACAGTGGCGACACCGACGGTCAACACGTCTTTTTATCTTCAGAACTAGATCTGAATTACAATTTGTCAAAAGCTTAACTCAAACCTAACAACTCGGGCATCGCTGCCCCTGGCGCAGTCGTCACACTCCAAGAAGTGCAGCGTCGGCGGCTCATGCAAGGCATCACATTACCCAGCAGATGTTAGGCAACAGTGTTGCCGGCTACTTGGATACTGGCTGATGGGTGAATTTGCCTAATTATCGGGAGCATCATCCGCAGAGCATCGCACAGACTCCAAAACCCAAATCGAACACCGCTGCATATTTAGAGAGGTCGCCTCGTCCTTGTTTACCCGATGGAGATTTAGATTTATTGGTTTTATATCCCAGTGTTAAAAGTTACATCTTTAATTTAATGTACCAGTCACATTGACATATAAGATTCTTTTGACATAGGACTAACAATTGATTAAACATATTGAACTAATTTTATTATAAACTTTTACATTATATTTCATTCTAATTGGTTTCGATGTAGGTGTGTTTTCAGAGTATTTTTTAATTGCGTTTCGCTTTGTATAGGTTTAAAATGATTAGTTCATTTGATTAATTCATTCTATAGTGGAATAGCAGGTATAAAGAAATGTCTCGCTGCGCCAGATAGCGTAAGTCGAGGGTAATTCAAATTATTTGTTCTCTGAGAGGCAGAGAAATTTAACTTGGAGTAAAGATAGTTTTGGTTTTTTGGTAGAGTCAATCCTTTTTTTTTGGGCTAAGGTCAAAAATCGTACATGCTAGAAAAGTAATATGGTCAGAGACTCGATAAGAGATAAGGCAGATCGGTTTATCTAAATTTGAGTCCTGGAATTAATAATATTGTTCTATCTGTCTATTGTTTGCTTCTTCTAGCTGACTCTCAGGCATTTCCATTTTGTCTAAGTCATCCGGTGTACCCGCGATAAGCTTATGTGTTTTTACTCAACAAATCTTAAACTATAAATGCGGAAAAATTATATAAGCAGGACAACTTAACCTAACGGAGGTTGTCCTTATGGACCACCCTCTTCTTTATAAGGACCATTGTCGCCAAGTCCGCTCTGACCAATTCCTCGTTGCATAAGGGGGTAAGCTTATTGTCTAGTCTCCTATTTGTTTTCACAAACACCTTTTCCCTAACCTGAAAGACTCTGTTCTGTGAGTCCTTGTTAACCCAAGAATTTAGCTTGACTTGTGCCTTTTAATCCTTTTGTTTAACGTCATGGTAAAGACCCGAGGCCGCAGAGAATAATTTCAACCGTACTGTCAATTCCTCTCTGCAGTTTAAAACACACCTCGCTATCTCTAAAAGGGTACAGTGGAAACGTTCCAACTGACCGTTTGAAGTACTGTGCAATGAAGGGACGTCGACTACGCTCACCCCAAAGTTATTGAGCACAAGAGACCTTAAGGTCTCATTATCGCAATATATGTGTTAAGCCTGAGAAAGAAAGGTTCGTGATGAATGTTCGTCATTTGTTAGCAAATGGTGCCTTTACGTCTTTACCTCTGTGATAATCTCCCATCTCTCCCCGTTGTTAAATACGTCGGCCAAAAGATTCTAGCAATCCCAAAACATTGTAGTAGGAGAACTCTTTACTAACTACTGTAAGATGAAAGCTAGGGTAGGGAAATTGCAATGGATGGTGTTCACTAAGCTTTAGAAAATGCCCTTTCACCTACCGCACCAACTTTTCGTTATCAGTGAAGTTAATGTTATGGAAATTCTGCGAGTCTATAGAAGACACGAAAGAAGGAGCGAGATTGCATAGAGTCCTGGCCAAGAAAAGCCCGGATGGCAACATCTCGCTCAAAAAGGCTAATGATGCCTATACAGTGAGCAGCGAGGAGAAAGTACGTCTCTTGTTGGACACCCACTTCCCGGGAAACATCCCCGCGAAAGACTGTGTCGACCAAGAGCACTGCTACCACCCTCGCATCTCCGACTGGGCAGTAGCCCAGAAAGTTGTGTCCGCAGGCAGACTTGAGTGGGCAATTGGAACTTTTCAGCCCTTCAAATCCACCGGACCGGATAACATTTATCCAGCATTCCTGCAGGAAGGAAAGGACATACTCCTACCCATCCTCAGGAAGATCATCACCAGCAGTCTGGCAACTGGGTATATCCCACGTGCCTGGCGCAGAGCAAGGGTAGTCTTCATCCCCAAGGCAGGGAAGAAGGATATAACTAACCCCAAGTCCTTCAGACCCATTAGTTTGACATCGTTTTTACTGAAAACGATTGAAAAGCTTATGGACAATAGCATACGAAGTACGCTGTTAAAGGAGGCACCCCTCCAACCAACACAGCACGCGTACAGAGCAGGCCGTTCGACCGAAACGGCATTGTATCAACTCGGGAAGATACTCGAGAAAACAATAGAAGACAAGGAAGTAGCTCTATGCGCCTTCCTAGACATTGAGGGAGCATTCGACAACACATCCCATATTGCTGTCAAGAATGCCCTAATCAGAAGAGGAATAAACCCCACAGTAGGCAGATGGGTAGATTCTGCGATGCAGAGAAGCCTCTGCAGTGGCAGGTGAAGAAACCATCACAGTAACCACAACTAGAGGATGTCCTCAGGGGGGAGTTCTCTCCCCATTGTTGTGGAGCCTACTAGTGGACGAGCTCCTAGAAAAACTCGCCTCCCTGGGCATAACATGCCAAGGATACGCTGATGACATTGTCATCGTTGCGAGAGGAAAATACGAAGAAACCCTATGTGACATAGTCCAGAGGGGTCTGAAAGCCACGTCTAATTGGTGCAAGGAGGTTGGGCTCAACCTAAACCCTGCGAAAACCATTATAGTAACGTTTGCTAGGAAATACAAGCTAAGCAGAACGAGGCCAATACGCCTATCCGGCTGCCTCATTACACCACAAAAAGAAGTCAAATACCTCGGCGTTGTCTTTGACAACAGGCTGAGGTTTGACAAGCACTAGAGCACTATTTACATGCAGGAGCATAGCCGGAAAATCGTGGGGCATGGCACCACACATACTCCGATGGCTATACCTCATGGTTGTGAGACCGATGCTCACTTATGGAGCTGTCGTGTGGGGAGATAGAGCAAACCTCCTCACAGTAAGGACGCAGTTGCAAAAACTGCAAAGGCTGGCATGTATATGCATGCCTGGAGCCATGCGTACCTGTCCGACAGCGGCAATCGAGGTTTTGATGGAGCTAACACCACTACACCATACCATCTGCCTGAAGAAAAAAGCAACACTGCTCAGGTTAACAGCAGAAGGAGTGGGTAGAAACCACATAGTAAGCCTCAGAGACTCTGAAAAGCTGTAAAAGGAAATCCCTTTAATCCTCCAACCCAGAGACGAAATGGTGGCCGAGTATCACTTTGACATTTGACACTTTGACTTTGAACTACTACCTGGTCACACTGATTGTGCGGTTTGTTTTGATTTTGGCGCTCCGCGAATTAATTAAAATAATTAGTGTAGACTCGTTCGGTTGACACCAAAAAATATTGTCAAGCGTTTAGCTAAGTGACGAGTGTTTTTGCCCTGTGAATTTGCCGGCGATCTGCAAAATAAATTGGTTGCCGCCAGCAGCCGCCCGCAGTCAGGTGCTACACCTGTGCCCACCCATTCAGTGATCCTCCCACCCCCACAGGGTAGTGCACCACATCACAAGGAGTTTTCACGCAAGTTTTTGTGAATCATTAATATTTGAACCAATATCGATTTGTTTATGTTTAAGTATAAATTTAGTGGTTTTGGTTGACGACGTAAGCGCCACATTACGTTTTACGTCAATTTATTACGTTCTACGTTAAACTCTAAAGTTGTTAGTGCTGACAACCAATTAGTGCTGACACTTTTTTAGGTACAGACTTAAATTTTGATTTTGGCCGATTTACAGCCGGAACCTCACTTTAGTTCGAGTGCCCATCGTTTCGCTCTGTATTCAGTATCACCCAAACGGAAGCAAAGGCAAATGATGTGAATTTGTGTGAAGTGGGTGTCTGGAGGTTCAAATGGCTAAAACCTGAAATATAGCCTTAGTCACAAATTTATTATTTTTTGATGCGGGTTCTACAAATAAACCTGCATCACTCCAAAGCAGCAACCGCTGAACTTTTACTTCGTCTAACCTCAGGCGAAGTAGATATTGTTTTCGTCCAAGAGCCATGGATTTCTGGTGACAGGATCAATGGCTTACGGACTCCCAAATACAACCTTTACAATACCAAGGCACAGTGGTCGATTCTGCCAATCTGGCAGGCAATAAATGCAAATTTCAAAACTCAAATCTTGTAGATGTTTTTAATTTTCCTGAAAACTAACATCCCGCCAATATTAATTCCGATTTTTATATTTTTTTTATCCGATAGTCACGACGTCGTGAGCGTGCAAAACTTCATATACTTTTTTTACCATACCTAAAAACATTTACGCGCCTTTTTAAGGCTTTTTGTTTTGGTCTGAGAAAAATAAAGTTTTTCGATTAGTTATGAACTAACTGCCATGTTCCAGTTTTCACTAAAGTGAATTCGAATTTTTTACATGTTCTCTTTTCTATTAAACATCCAATGAAATCCGTATCAAACCTTTAATTTCTACTTACTCTTTATCCTACTGATCCAAATTAAAACGCTTTCATCTGATTAACCCAATCAATTTGATACAACACAACATTTAACCAATTCGAATTCGACAATTTTTGTCGAAAGAAAAACCGGAACAGGCCTGTAAGACTTGATTTTGACAAGAATTGGTATGTATTTAATAAAAAAAATTTGTGTTTGTCCTGCTCTTTTATGTGTTAGTGGTAAATCGATGCCGAACTTCGCATTTAATTTAGAGTACTGCTTCTAACACACCGGCGACTTTCGTGGAGTAGAACTTTTGATATTGGCCCGTAGTGGTCTTCATGTGTTTATTAAAAAAGTCAATTGTGAATCGTCCAGTGTCAAAATGAACTGCAACTATCCGCAAATTATCAGTGTTGAATCACAAAGCGTTTTTTGTGACTGCATAAAACTTCAGGTTTGGGCGGTGTTTAAATAATCAATTAAATAACTCTGAAATTGCCCACAAGAGAAACGCACGTCAGATCTTCTTTGACATAACTTCAAGACTGCTTTTTATTAACATAAGATGTAGAGCAGAGGGCTAACATTACATTTCAAGAAGAGATAACATTGGTTGAGAGTTGCAGAGAGCGTGAGGCGCTCAGAACAACATAAAGACAGAGTAATACAGATTTCAATTCATATGAGTATACAGGGTGATTTGATAAGTATGTAATTAGAAAAAACCTTAAGGGCAAATTATTTGACCGAACATCCCGGCCGCCTTGAAAGAATCTGCTTTCAACAAAACGCAGCATCTGGAGAGGTAGCAGCTGTAGGAAGCAACGCCAGCTTGTGAACAGGTCTGCAGCAGACTCCACTAGTGGTTCGAACATGGGCCACCCGAACGTGACTGTTATGTTTATGATACTTGGTCACACTAATCACATGTATATATACACACAAGATCGCTGTTATGAAGTATGAACGAATATGTAAAGAGAATGAATAAAACAGTTGTACGATGACAACCAGTGCGTGCAGACATACACAACAGTTTGGCGACGAGGATAAAAAGTAAACTTTTACAGTACAAGTTTAAACAATGCCTCCAGAAAATTTAAATGCTACAGCAGCAAGCAACAATAATCAGAATGTTGCGTTCTTTACATTTGAACCATTTGACCCAAGTAAAATGAAATGGTCAAGATGGGTAACACGTTTCACCACGGCACTAAAACTGTACGAGTGTCAGGAAGCAAAGCACCAACAACTTCTACTACATTTCATGGGCTCACAGACATACAACATTTTGGCAGATAAAGTTCTACCAGAATTTCCAGAAAGTCGTACATTGGAGGAGATCAAAAAAATTCTGGAGGAGCACTTTGACCCCAAGCCAAATGAGTTGATGGAAAATTTTCGATTCAACTTGCGGGTACAAAAGGAAGGCGAAACATGTGGAGATTTTGCGATCGAACTACGGAGATTGGCCGCTGGATGCAACTTCGAGGAACATTTGACAAAAGCATTAAGGAATCAATTTGTGTTTGGTCTATTCAACAAAAAAATTCAGCAGCGCCTTCTGGAGAGAAATTCGGTTTCCTTGGAAGAAGCAATTTCAGTGGCAAATACATACGAATTAGCGGATAAAGGCAAAGATGAACTACAGCAAGGAGTGAGCGAGAAAACCACAGTCAACAAGATGTGCGACAGAGACAGAGGAAGAAGCATGCAGCAGCAGAATAAAAAGACTAATGGGGTAACTAGATCATTGGGCAAAAACGAAAAGAGAAAATGTTTCAGATGTGGAAGCACTGACCACTTGGCTGATACATGCAAATTTAAAGAGGCAGTATGTCATTTCTGCAAAAAGGTGGGACATTTGCGAAAAATGTGTTTTAAAGAAAAAAAGAATCAAATGCATCAAATAAGTGAGGATGGAAATACAGGTGGAAATGTTCACGAGTTAAATAAGATTGATGAAAATAACGAGGTACTACATGTGAAATCAAAAATGATGTACAAATTGGATGTAAATGGTAAATTCATTGATTTTGAAATTGACACAGGGTCTCCAGTTTCAATTATTAATTTAGATGATGCAAAGAAATATGTGCCACAACTAAATGTTATGAAGTCAAACATCGAACTTTTTAGTTATTGCAATACACCACTTGAATGTTTGGGTTATGTAAATGCGGATGTAGTAGCACATAATAACAGTAAGGCAAACCTTAAACTATATATTGTTCGTTCAGATAAAAAGCCGTTGTGTGGTAGAGAATGGTTGCGCAGTATACAGATTAATTGGAATTCAATTTTTAACGTAGACCCGGACAGAGTTGCAGTTAACGCTATTACAGAACTAAATTTGGACAGATTGATACAAAAATTTCCAAAAGGAATGCAGGCTCGCTTATACGTCAGGCCGGAAACTACGCCTAAATTTTTGAAAGCTAGGAAAGTTCCTTTTCCATTAATTACAACAGTGGAAAATGAGATAAAAAAGCAAGTTGAGGAAGGGATATTAGTGAAGGTGGATAGCAGTGAATGGGCTACGCCGATTGTAGTAGTACAAAAACGTCAAGGAAACGTTCGCATTTGTGGGGATTACAAGGTGACATTAAATCCTGCACTAGTGGTTGATGAACACCCACTACCTACGATTGAGGAATTGTTTTGCAAAATGGCTGGTGGTATAAAGTTTACCAAAATTGATTTATCAAAAGCATACCTACAACTTGAGATACACCCTGATGATAGACATCTACTAACTTTGAGTACACATAAAGGGTTATATCAGCCTACAAGACTTATGTTTGGAATAGCTTGTGCACCAGCTAAATGGCAGAGACTTATGGAACAGGTTTTGAGTGATATTCCTGGAGTTTCAGTTTTCCTTGATGACATAAAAATTACAGCAGAAGATGATTTGAATCATGTTAAGAGAGTTGAAGAAGTCCTTTCTCGTTTAGAAAATCTAAACATGCGCGTGAATATGGAGAAGTCTGAGTTTATGAAGGATAGCATCGAATATTGTGGATATGTAATTAACAAGCACGGCATACAGCGCATGAGCAGCAAAGTTAAGGCAATACAGAAAATGAAAACTCCCTGTACTAAAGAGGATATACGAGTTTTTATGGGCTTGGTTAATTATTACGGACGATTCATGAAGAATTTGAGCGACTTGGCATATCCATTAAACAGACTGTTACAAAAAGACACTACATTTGATTTTGACAAGGAGTGTGAAAAATCTTTTGTGGAAATTAAAAGGCAGATGTAGTCTAACTTGATTTTAAAGCACTATGATCCAACTTTGCCGGTAATCCTAGCAGTTGACGCAAGTCCAATTGGTGTGGGTGCGGTACTAAGTCATAGGTGTACGGATGGAACTGAAAGACCAATACATTTTGCTTCACAAACTCTTAGTAAGGTTCAACAAAGATACAAATGGATAAAGAAGCATATGCAGTGATATTTGGAGTTAAAAAGTTTTATCAATATCTGTATGGAAGGAAATTTACCTTAGTGACAGACAATAGAGCTATTTCACAGATATTGGCTCCGAATAAAACACTTAGTGCACTTTCGACAACTCGCATGCAACATTATGCATTGTATTTAGAGCAATTCGACTATGAGATAAAGTGTAAAAAGTCAAAAGAAAATTTAAATGCCGATGCTATGTCACGACTTCCTACTTCTGATACAGACAATATGCTTGAAGAAATACACGTTATTGAGGAAGAAATGCTAGAAAATCTTCCAGTTACCAGCTTTGATTTAAAAAGTGAAATAAAACATGAGGTGGAGACTAAAAAGCTTATCGAATGCTTGAAATTTTGTCGTTAGTGTGAACCTCAGGACAGATTTGGTATAACTCAATCTGAGTTTACATTACATGATGAATGTTTGCTCAGAGGAATGCGAGTTTTTATTCCAAAGTCGTTGCGAAAAAAAATATTGGATGAATTGCATACTGGACATTTTGGCATGGTCAGAATGAAAACATTGGCCAGAGCTTATGTATGGTGGAACAATATCGATAAAGATATTGAAGAATTAGTTTCCAGTTGTATAGAATGCCAGTCTACAAAGCCAGACCCAAAAAGAGTGATGCCAATACGTGGTTGGGGCACACCAAAAAAGCCTTTTGAAAGAGTTCTTGCAGATTATGTGGGTCCATTTCTGGGAAAATATCTTTTTATCTTGGTGGACGCATTCTCTAAATGGCCAGAAGTGTGTGTTGTTCCGAATATGACTACGGAAACAACGATTCAAAAATGTAGAGAAATTTTTTCTCGATGTGGAATTCCAAACATATTCGTCAGTGATCATGGTAGACAATTTGATTCTATGGAATTTCGAGATTTCCTGAAAAGCAATGGAGTAGTGCAAAAACAAGGAGCACCATATCATCCTGCAACAAACGGACAAGCCGAGAGATATGTACAGACAATTAAGAACAAGCTAATAACATCCAAATGTACTTCTAGCACAATGGAATCCGAGCTTTACAAAATATTAATTGCATATAGAAGAGCCGTACATCCGGTAACAGGAAAATCACCGTCAATGGATTTGGTTTTGCCTCAGAATGATTTTAGAAAGCATGAGTTTCTTTCAACAAAGAAATTTTTCGAAAAGGGAGAAAGGGTTGCGGTTCGCGATTATTTAGGGGTCAGCAAATGGAAGTTTGGAAAAGTCGAGGAAAGAGTTGGGGAACTGCATTATAATGTAAGTCTGGATGACGGCAGAGTTTGGAAAAGACATGTTGATCAGATGAAGAAGGTTTCCGTTCCAAATATAAATCAGGATACATTTGACTTGCCGGGTAAAACAACATTAGAAACACCAGCGACTAAAACGATCAGTATACCAATTCGTACCGTTTCTACAGACGTGACTCAGCCAGCACCATCGACTATTGATACTTTACCTTCTCTACAAAACAATGAGCCGAGATTGCCTGAAGTTATTTTGCGCCGATCTACTAGAGAACGTAAAATGCCACAAAGATTGTAAACTATTCTTAATTACGATTAGAATGTAAGCATATACTTAAATTACTGGGGAGAGAATTGTTATGTTTATGATACTTGGTCACACTAATCACATGTATATATACACACAAGATCGCTGTTATGAAGTATGAACGAAGTAAAGAGAATGAATAAAACAGTTGTACGATGACAACCAGTGCGCGCAGACATACACAACAGTGACCATCCTTTCCAGACACCACGGATTCAATGCGTCCTAGTCTCCAGTGTTGCGGAGGGAGATTGTCATCATGGACGATGACCATGGCTCCGACAGTGACATTTGGTGTCGGCGAAGTCCATTTGGTGCGGGCACGAAGTTCGTTGATGTAGTCTGAAGACCAGCGTTGCCAAAATTGTTGTTTTACAGCTGTTACCACGTCGAATCGTTCCAAGTTGGTTAGGTTGAGAGTAGGGATCGTTCGCTCTGGTAGCGCTCGCAGCGATTTCCTAACCAGCAGGTGTCCAGCGGTGAGGGCCCCAAGGTCGCTAGGGTCAGGCGACATTGGAGACAAAGGTCGCGAGTTGAGTATTGCTTCAACCTCAGCCGCAACTGTGGAAAGTTCCTCGAACGTAAGTCTTGAATGCGTAAGAGTGCGATGCAGGAGACCTTTTGCGCTTCCCAAAGGCCGCCGAAGTGTGGTGCCCTGGGAGGAATGAAATGAAATGAACAGAAATGAACAGATTGCGTCTTGCGTGTTTTGATCAAAGAGGAACTTTTTGATGGTTAGCCGCTCCGGCAAAGTTGGTGGCGTTGTCACAGTAAATATCTGTGGGCAACGCGCGTCTAGCAACCATCCGTTTGAGTGCAGCCAAAAATGCCTTGGTGGAAAGTTCTGACACCACTTCAATGTGCACAGCTTTCGAGGCCAAGCAAATGAACACAGCGAGATGGATTTTATCGGACCTTTCCCTCTTATGCGAAGATACGTGTTTATAGGGCCGCAAAAATCGATTCCACACCGCTGGAACGGATGACTGGGCATAAGTCGTTCGGGAGGTAATGAACCCATGAGTTGCTGTTCTAGCTTGGGTCGGTAGCGGACGCAGGATACGCAAGATCGGACAATACGACGTGCTAGGTCCCTGGCATTTACAATCCAATGTTACAGCCGGATGAGCGCCACGAGAGCCTTTGGACCAGCATGAAAATTACGAAGGTGCAAATGTTGAACATAGATCCATACAAAATGGGATTTGCTGGGCAGAAGCAGTGGGTGCTTCTCGGAGTCTGAGATGTCAGCATTCTCCAATCTACCCCCGACTCTGATGAGCTGATATCCTGATGACTCGTCGAGGGTTTAAGTATTTTAGGTGACTTTTGACTGGTGACGATTTTTGAAGCGAAACTGAATTCTTCACCGAATGACTGTTGCTGAATGTTCCAGATTATGCAGTTGGACGCATGACGCAGTTCTTCAGGTGATAACACTGCGACTTCGAATTTTCGTTTGTTTGTTGTTATTTTGGAGAAGCGAAACATCCAAGCTATTGTGCGTAGGCAGCGATTGTCGGAGCTGATGTTTGCTAGTTTTTCGAGGATGTAGTTGATTTTTACAGTAGTGTTAAATACGCTTTTTCGTTGCTCTGCATTGACCACCTCCATGTCTAGAGCCGTGGGGGATGATGTGGGCCAATTTGTGGGAGATTGCTGCAAAAATGGGGGGCCATGAAACCAAGATGAAGACTCTAGTTCAGATGTTGTAGAACCTCGTGAAACAATGTCTGTGGGATTCGAGTCAGTTGGCACAAATCTCCAGTCGTCAATGGATGTCAGTTCCTGTATTTCTGATACTCGATTCCCAACGAAAGCTGATAGTATTATCGAATGTTACGACAGCCAGTGTAGCACTATTTGGGAATCAGTCTAAAGGTACGCAGAATGCGGCTTGTCCTTGAACATTGATTTAACCTTGGAGTAGAGTTGGGCCAGCAAATGTGCTCCACATAATTCTAGTTTGGGTAACGTTTTTTTCCTTACGGGAGCCACTCTAGACTTGACCGTAAACAGTTGAACAGAAATATTTCCACTGGCCGTCTCGGTGCGCACATAGATACAGCAGCCATACGCTCTGATCGACGCGTCGCAGAAGCAGTGAAGTTGAAGTGATTGTAACTCGATTTGAAGGCAATAGCGAGGTACCGATAGTGATGAGATGGTGTTGAATGACTCCAAGCACTTGCTCCAGGCTAGATGTATTCCCTGTGGTACAGATTCGTCCCAATGAAGCCCTGCCAGCCACAATTCTTGAAGAAGAATTTTAGCAACAATAACCAGCGGCGATAGTAGACCCAGGGGGTCAAACAAAGATGATGCGACTAAAAAGATGGTTCTTTTGGTGATGACTGAAGATACGTTATTTGGCGTGAATTCGAAAAGTAGCATGTCAGTGTGCTGATTCCACGCGACTCCCAGGGCGCTAGTTACACCATCTTCATGTGTGCAAAAGTGTTTGTTGGCGCTGCTCTCGACGAAATCAGCATGATTGGAATGCCATTTGGATAGCGGGAAGTGACCTCGACGGAGAATTTCCGTGACTTCATCCTTAATTATGCGGAGTGCCTTTGGGTCGTCTGCTCCAGAAGACACCAAGTCGTCGACATAGAAGGAAGATTTAATGACTGCTGCGCCAGTTGGATACTCAGCACGATGAAGATCAGCTAAATGGTGGAGGCTGCGTACTGCCAGATGTGTAGCTGAGGCAGTTCCATAGGTCACCGTGTTGAGTTGGTAAGTGGCCAAAGGGTCTTCTGGAAATGCTCGCCAAAGAATGTACTGAAATTTGCGATCGTTTATGTCAATGTATACTTGCCTGTACATTTTTGTTACATCGGCGGTTATGGCATAGCGAACTAGCCTAAAGCGCAGCAGCAGCACATACAAGTCATCTTGAATCGTCGGACCAACAAGCAGTAAGTCGTTTAGCGAGGTTTGACTCGAAGTACGGCAGGAGGCATTGAAAACCACTCAATTTTGGGCTTTAGTACGTGATAGTGAGGTATATAGTAGTGAGGTTCTGATAGGTTGGGGTTTGTTACCAGCGACATGTGACCCAAGTCTTCATATTCCTTCATGAAAGAAATGTATTGTTTACGGGTCTCAGGCGAGCGTGACAGTCGACGTTCTACACTTAAAAACCTGCGTAGAGCGATGTCAAACGAGATTCCGAGCCGGCCAGGATTGTCTCTGAAGGGCAGAGTGACAACGATGCGTCCGCTAGGATCCATCCGTGTCGATTTGACGTAATGCGCTTCACAAATTTGATGTTCGGGCTTCGGTTGTTTGCTGGGTGTGTTGATTGCTTCAAGTTCCCAGAGCCGCTTAAGATTGTTGTCGACCGATGCTATGCTTTGCGCGAAACATAGAGTGGATTCTGTTTTACTTGGTGGGTTGTGTTTCCCTGAGACTATCCATCCGAATAGCGTCTTTTGCAGCATGGGCAAATTAGGCCCAGTTTAATTTGTCCCACCACAAGGACGTCAAAGAATGCTTCGGTACCCAGAAGCATATCGATTTGGCTGGATTTGTAGAATTTTTCATCAGCTAATGGAATGTTAGCAGGCAGATTCCAGTTTGAAATGTCTATTTCTGCGTCAGGTTGATAACCGATGTGGGATGTGACACAGAGTTCCAGCGCGATTTCGAAAGTAGAAATTCTTGATCTGATCGACGTTGTGGCGCAAGACTTAATGTCTGTGTGCGATTGACCAATGCTGCGAATTTGGATATTGTGCTTGCTTTGTCGCAATCGTAATTTCTGAGCAAACGAATCTGTGACAAAGTTCACCTGGGAACATGAATCGAGAAGTGCCCACTCCAAGCCTGTTGGAACCTGATGAGTCCTTGACCAGGACCATGGCAGTTGCCAAAATGACCTGAGTCCCTTTGAGGGCGTCGGCTTGCGCATGAGCATGAGTGATGGCTTCAACAGTTTGGGGTGGGTCGGGTAGATCGTGGTTCTGTGATTGGCAGAGTGTAGTTGTTATGCAAGAGAGTATGGTGAGCAAGGTTACAAGTGCGGCAGCGATTTTTCGATTGACAATTTACCATTTGATGGCCCTTGGCGAGACAGTTAATACAGAGCTTGTATCGTTTTACCACATCAAACCGATGGCACGGGTCCATGGCTCTAAATTGATCACACGCTATCAGTTGGTGATCTGTATGCAAGCAAAGTGCACACGACACGTTAATCAGGGCAAAGGATGAGTTGTGACCATTAGTGGGAGAACGATTGCGTCTAGAATTATCTGGCCTAAAGTTCTGGTTTTGAGTTGGGCCGTTTGACATTAGAAACTGGCAATGCCGCTCCAGTACATCAACACATTTGTCCCAGGAAGGCAAGTTCGCATAGTCCAACGATTCATTCCATTTGGTACGAGTTTGTTGGTCACATTTAACCATTACTATGTAGATTAGCATGGATTCCGAAATTTGTTGGTGAGAACCTAATGTGGATAATGAGCTAAACAGAGAAGAGGCATTGTCGATCAAGCTGCGTAATTGTTGTGCGTTTGAGGAGGTGGTTGGCTGCAGTCTTAAAATCATGGCAATGGTTTCAGAAAAAATGAGTGCTGGTTTGTCATAACGAGATTGCAGTTTTTCTAAAGCCTTGGGATAATTTTCATTTGAGACAGGGAAGGCCTGTATTGCTTCCAAAGGAGGGCCCCGCAGGCAATTGAGAAGATGATTAAATTTGTCAATGTTTGATATATCTTCCTTACTGATCAATTGAGTAAACGAAGTGATAAAATTCTTGTAAGTTGTGTGGTTGCCATCGAATGGCACCGCTAATCTTGGTAGTCTCGAGGGTTGGCTAAGTATAACAGGGTGATCAAGAACTGTGCTGTTTAAGTCTTCACCGAGCAGATTTTTGATGGCCAGTTTGATGTTCACTAGCTGTCTTCTAGCTCAGAGCGTCCATTGTCTGCTGGCTCTATCGATTCGATCTCTGATTGCACTGTTAATGCCTGCTTGAAGTAAGACTCCAGTATGCCCAAGCGACATTGAAGTTCAGCGGATGTTTTTTTTTGTTTTTACATTTTTATCCAGTTGTCCGTCAACCATGGTTTTAATGCGGGAGATATTTCTTTTGATATTGGTCCGATGGCGCTTAAAATCTTCCAGTGTGTCCGTCATGATGGCAAGCTACAACTGAATGTGGAATTGTTCGAGAATTTTCGATGGCAATACTGGAGGCTGGCGGCAGATTTGGCGCGTACAACCAGCAACGACAAATAGCAAAACGAAGTTGCGAAGGTAGCGACTGCAGCTGCGATGAAAAGCAGCAGCTAACCGTGAAATCAGTGACACCTATGTATGTGTGTTGTTGAAGCAAAAGGGTAAAGCAATGACTGCAGCGACGATCAAGCGTTGCTACACGAACGAAGGTGACGAGAGCGAAAGTGTGATAGTGAAAACGGCAGTGGGTCCAGCGATTATGAACGCAGCGACTGGCCGGTCTACGAACGACAGCGAAAAGGCGAGTATGTGAAAGGGAGACGGCAGCGATTAGAAGTGCAGCGACTGACCGTTCCTTCGACGAATGTGATGATAGCAAAGACTTGAAACGCTGGTACTCTGACTTGGGCAGAGACGGCAGCTCACAGGCGTGTGTGAGAGGGACGAAAGCAATGAGTCTGAGTTCTGCCAGTGAAGAACAGATTATGGCAGCGACGACGATGAAGCCATGTGTCGAAGGCAACAGCAAACTTCTCTGGTAGCAGACGGCGGCAAAAAACGGCAAAGACACACACCAGCGAAGGCGACGAGTAAAGCAACAGTGCAAACTTCCCGTTGGTTTGTGATGTATGCGTGAATGTCTTTAGCTGATCCAAAACACGTTGTTGCTTTTGCCTTTACAGTGGCAAGACTTTGTTGTTTTCCGCACTTAAGAGTTTTGATTGAGGTAGGAATTTTAATAATAAAATATAGTTTATTAAATTGTTTAAACACTGCCCCACGTTGCACTATGGGGAATTTTGCCAAATATTAGGCATAAACCCCTTTTCTAAAAGTGCTCAAAACTTAAATTTTGTTGTCTCATTAGACCACAAATACATCAGTCTTGAATGTTACATACCACGAATTTTGATTTAACAGAGTTCTGTTAAGTAAGCACCTGGTAAAGTCAGGTTATGCTAACGAATGACAGTTCAATGTTAAGTGTGTGTTTTCTGCTGCAATTTGTAATTGCCAAATATTAATGAAAACAAAAAGTTTGGTCGAATATTTTTGAATGAATCTAATCGTTGTGGTATGTGCTATGTTTTAGTGCCTTTGATCCGTAGAAATTAATCGTTGCGTCCCTGTATTTGACGGTATTCGTGATTCATCTCACAAAAAAAAATTGGGAATGAAAATTCAACTTTGCAAAGCCCTACCAAATTTTGTTTAGATTTGTTAGAGCTTGGACTTTTACCACCTTTTAGAGCTATCAATTCCGCTTCTGATTCACTTTTGCTCAACCGCATTTATGCGCATTTCTTTGCAAAATTTCACTTTTTAGGACACAACCTCAATTTTTCCAATGCCTACTTGCATGCCAAATGAAAAAATGTCACGAGTCGTGAAGATGTTATTTTTGATTGCTTTAGAGAGGGTAAGGCCAAAGTCTTTCAGTCGCATATGAAAGATATTTAAAAGAAAAAAGGAAGCATATTTTGTGCAATTCTGGAGATGAATCGCGGTAATTGAACAAAATAATGCAACAATTTGAACGCAGAAATTCCATTCTAAGCCATTGGGAAGCACATGAACCCAGAGTGGCGTTCTCTATGGTCATTTACGCTAAAGCGTATTAGAGGTCGTAGTACTCAAGCTGCTGGAGATAACGTAGTAGAAGAAGCAAGCTCAGCTGCTCGTAAACAGTAAAAATCGACCAGCTGACCATGCAGCAGTTCTTAAGATAGTTTCCTTAAGGCCTTAAAAGGCCTTTGCAGTGTTCCGTCGACGATAGCAGTAATGTGCAGTTAGAAATGACAGAAGGAACAGAACAGAAATCGCAATAAAAGAGGAATACCGAAATTCCATAAAGATCGCGGCCGAAAACTATGTTTCTTATTATGCGTCAATAATGGTACATTCTAGTCATAGATCTTCTGGACCTAATGGGGGCGTATGTGGTCAGGGGATGGTGATGATATCGCCTTGGTGAAAGTCCTCAAAAAATATTCATCGGACGTTACCGCACTCCAGGAAATGCGATGGATTGGACATGGGAGCAAGGTAATAACGCTACCAAAAGAGAAGACAGAACAGAAACCACCACCCCCCTGGGAGATACACTACAGCGGGCATGTCTCCAAGCACGAGTTTGGGTGCGGCTTTGCAGTGAGTGATAGACTGCGTCGCTCTGTCATCAGCTTCACACCAGTTGATGAACGGCTAGCCGCGCTCAGACTTAAGGCAAAATATTTTAATATTAGCCTTATCTGTGCTCACGCGCCAACAGAAGACAAGGAAGGCACGATAAAAGATGAATTCTATGAGCGCCTGGAACAACTATACGAGCGCTGCCCCGACCACGACATAAAGATCGTGCTAGGCGATTTTAACGCGAAAGTCGGGAGAGAAGGAGTTTTTGGATCGACAGTCGGACGATTCAGCCTTCATGAAACAACCTCCGGTAACGGAGAGAGGCTAATAGACTTCGCTGCTGGCCGGAACATGGTCATAAGTAGTACCAGATTTGAACACCTCGACATCCATAAGGCGACCTGGAAGTCCCCTGGTCAACGAACACGAAATCAGATTGATCACGTTGTGATCGACGGAAGGCATTCATCGAGTGTGCTAGACGTGCGTGCGATTCGAGGAGCCAACATAGACTCGGATCATTACCTGGTTGCAGCCAAGGTACGCACGCGGCTCAGTGTGGCACATGCCACACGCTCTGGCACACGTCGAAAGCTAAACGTCGAGAAGCTGCAATCACAAGGGACCTCTGAAGCCTACTCAGCTAAACTCGCCCAACTGCTCAGGGAAACCTCCCCATTCCCTTCCGATATATGCGAACAGTGGCAGCGTATATCGCACTCCATGAGTACGGCTGCCAAGGAGATACTCGGTTACTCCGAGCCCCCTCGAAAGCGGTCTTGGTACGACGAGGAGTGCCGACGCGCTACTGCAGAGAAAAATGCTGCCTACAGGAGAACTCTGCAGTCGAGAGTAACGCGTGCTGCTAAAGAGCGATACCTGGAGAAAAAGAAAGAGGAGAAACGCCTTTTTAGAAGAAAAAAGTTGGAGCAGGAAAGGCGAATGCGCGAGGAAGTCGAGATGTTATTCGGCATGAGTGAGACTCGAAAATTTTACCAAAAGATTAAGCAATTAACAGAAGGTTTCAAGCCCAGAGTCGCACAATGCAAAGACGAACAGGGGAATCTGGTCACAGATCCGCAAGTGGCGCTTAACAAATGGAGAAGTTACTTTTCCAACCTACTGGGAGGCGATGACGAACATGATGCCGCCTCTAGAGAAGTAACGATGCCACCAATCGACAACATTGAGATAGACCCCCGACCCAACAGGAAGTCTGTTTAGCCATACGAAGGCTAAAGAACAACAAGTCGCCAGGCGCTGATGAGTTGCCCGCTGAATTGTTCAAGGCTGGAGGCGATGAATTGGTAAGGTGCATGCACCAACTTCTGTGCCGTATATGGGTTGACGAAAGCATGCCTGACGATTGGAATCTAAGTGTTCTCTGTCCAATCTTTAAAAAAGGGGACCCTGCAGTTTGCGCCAACTACCGCGGGATCAGTCTCCTCCCCATCGCATATAAGGTTCTGTCCCGCATTATTTGTGAACGTCTAAAGCCGCTTGTTGATACACTGATTGGACCTTATCAGTGTGGCTTTAGACCTGGTAAGTCCACCACAGACCAGATATTCACATTGCGCCAAATTCTGGAGAAGACCTATGAGAGAAACATCGAAAATCACCATCTTTTTATCGATTACAAAGCCGCTTTCGACACGCCGATAAGGTCAAGGTTTTTCGAAGCCTTGTCTACTTTAGGTATTCCAGCAAAGTACGTTCGACTTTGCATGATGACGTTGAGAAGCACTCAAAGCTCCGTCAAAATAGGAACGAACCTCTCCGAGCCTTTTGATACCAAAAGAGGTTTTAGGCAGGGTGACACCTTATCGTGTGACTTCTTTAATCTGCTGATGGAGTATATACTGCGCCAGTGCCCAAATGCCAACAGATCGGGCACCATCTTTAATAAAGATGTAATGCTACTCGCATATGCCGATGATATTGACATTATCGGCAAAACCGAACAGGCAGTAAGCAATGCGTTTTCAGAGATTGAGAAGCAGTCGGAGCTAATGGGTTTAGCGGTAAACGAGGACAAGACGAAGTACCTAGTGTCCTCGAAACAGAAGTACACACAAATTGGGCAATCTGTTGCAATGGGAGAGTACAACTTTAAAGTTGTAGAGGACTTTGTCTACCTTGGAACGATGATAACCGGCGACAACAACATCAGCCTGGAAATTCGAAGAAGAATCACGCTCGCAAACCGATGCTATTACGGGCTAAGTAGGGAGCTCAAGAGCAGAAACCTCAAGCGAAGAACAAAAATAGCGCTATATAAGTCGCTTATCATCCCAGTCCTGCAATACGGCGCAGAAGCATGGGCAATATCATCAGCGGATGAGGCGGCGATTGGCGTTTTCGAGCGAAAGATTCTTCGCAGGATTTATGGACCTTTGAAAGTTGGCGAGGACTTTCGCATCCGAAGGAATGACGAACTGTATAAGCTCTATGGGGATACTAGTCTGGTCAAGCGCATAAAGCAACAGCGGCTGCGCTGGCTGGGACATGTTACCCGTATGGATGATCAAGCTCCAGCAAAAATGGTCTACAAGAGGAATGCGAAAGAACTGGGACAAGGCAAGGTGGGACGACCACCTCTAAGGTGGGACGACCAGGTGCGGAAAGACATTTCTAAGCTTGGCGTGAAAAACTGGTGCCAGCTCGCACGGAGCAGAAGCGACTGGCGGACATTAGTTGCAGCGGCCGAGACCGTCAAACGGTTGTGATGCAAGCATCGGGCCAATAAAGAAGAAGAAGAAAGAATGGTACATTCATTCTTCTGTAATATAGCAAGAAAAACCAATTTTTTCTTTTACAAGAAAACAATTTTTAAAAAATTGTTTATTCAAGACGGGTTGAAGTGCTACCACGCCCACTTCTTTGCACATATAGCCCAACGGTACACATAACATAAGGCAAAAAACTAGACCGCGATATCTTGCTAAGTTTTTGAGGTATTAATTAATGCCTGATTTTTAGGAAAATTCCCCATAGTGCGTTGGGCGCCAAAATGTTGAATCACAAAGCGTTTTTTGTGACTGCATAAAACTTCAGGTTTGGGCGGTGTTTAAATAATCAATTAAATAACTCTGAAATTACCCACAAGAGAAACTCACGTCAGATCTTCTTTGACATAACTTCAAGACTGCTTTTTATTAACATAAGATGTAGAGCAGAGGGCTAACATTACATTTCAAGAAGAGATAACATTGGTTGAGAGTTGCAGAGAGCGTGAGGCGCTCAGAACAACATAAAGACAGAGTAATACAGATTTCAATTCATATGAGTATACAGGGTGATTTGATAAGTATGTAATTAGAAAAAACCTTAAGGGCAAATTATTTGACCGAACAATCAGTTTATTACATTTTATAGGCAAAATGTCAGTCTTGAGAAGCACTCCCCGCTCTTGGTTGAAGCACAACCGAAAAAATGATCCTAGGAATATAATAGATGATTTATTGCATGCTTTATTACTGTCGTCATACCCTATAATATCGTCCATATCAAAAAGTACTTCATAGTGCTCGAAAATATCATTTAACTCGATAAAGAGGCCATATTACTTCAAGAAAATGTCTTAGATTTGAGGAACTCAGAAGTTGAATAATATTTATTTTTTTTTATTAAATTTCGAGTTCTTCTTATCATTATTTCAATGTGTTTAAGCAGCAAAGTATGCTGCAGGAACCGGCTGGCTCATATCCACCACCAGAGCTTTGGTCAACGCAGCGAAAGCTTAGCATAAGCTAATCAAAATGGCTGTTTATTTTTCGCTGCTACTGGCCATGGAATCTATTCATGCAGTAGATTCGGAAATCTTTCGTCCTTGCTGCGTCACAATGAGGTGAAGAAGATAGCACTTTGCTACAACTGCCTTAGGAAAGGACATCAATCTCAAGCTTGCAATAGCGGTCATTGATGAGTTTGCGGTGGCAAGCACCATACTCCATTGCATATTGATGAAGCTCAGTCCACTTTGCAAAACTCGTCACCTGCTTCTTTATCATCATCTGCTGTTCAATCTTCTGTTGCTGTCTTGCCAACCCAATTATCTACCTCTCTTGCAGCCCAAAGTCTCAGTTCTGATTTTGTGCTAATAGCCACTGCCATAGTTCTTGTTAAAAATCGATGTGGTTCGTTAGTTCCCCGCAGGGCCATACTTGATTCGGGATCCCAGCTGCATCTTGTCACATCTGGATTCGCTCATCAACTCGAACTAAAGAAAATGCAAACTTCTACTATTGTTTCTGGTCTTGGGGAGACTAGCGTGGCTACTGAAGGATCTGATGTCAATATTTGCTTACAGTCTCAAACGTCTGATTATTCGACCAGTCTTACAGCTCTCGTGGACTCTTGCCTGGTCACACTGATCGTGCGGTTTGTTTTGATTTTGGCGCTCCGCGAAAAAACTAAAATAATTAGTGTAAACTCGTTCGGTTGACACCAAAAAATATTGTCAAGCGTTTTGCTAAGTGACGAGTGTTCTGCCCTGTGAATTTGCCGGCGATCTGCAAAATAAAATGGTTGCCGCCAGCAGCCGCCCGAAGTCAGGTGCCGCCAGCAGTCAGGTGCCACACCTGTGCCCACCCACTCAGTGATCCTCCCACCTCCACAGTGCATCACAAGGAGTTTTCACGCAAGTTTTTGTGAATCATTAAAATTTTAACCAATATCCTTTTGTTTATGTTTAAGTATAAATTTAGTGGTTTTGGTTGACGACGTAAGCGCCACATTACGTTTTACGTCAATTTATTACGTTCTACGTTAAACTCTAAAGCTGTTAGTGTTGACAACCAATTAGTGCTGACATTTTTTTAGCTACAGACTTTAATTTTGATTTTGGCCGATTTACAGCCGGAACCTCACTTTAGTTCGAGTGCCCACCGTTTCGCTCTGTTTTCAGTTTCACCCAAACGGAAGCAAAGGCAAATGATGGGGATTTGTGTGAAGTGGGTGTCTGGAGGTTCAAATGGCTAAAACCTGAAATAAAGCCTTAGTCACAAATTTATTATTTTTTGATGCGGGTTCTACAAATAAACCTGCATCACTCCAAAGCAGCAACCGCTGAACTTTTACTTCGCCTATCCTCAGGCGAAGTAGATATTGTTTTTGTTCAAGAGCCATGGATTTCTGGTGACAGAATCAATGGCTTACGGACACCCAAAAGCAACCTTTACCATACCAAGGGCAAGGGAAAAATTCGTACATGTATTTTAACCAAAATACATTTTAAAACACTATTTCTTCCTCAATTTAGTGATGGTGACATCACTACAGTCAGCCTTGAACTGCGGAGTTCCACAATCAGGCTGGCCTCCTTTTATCTGGCTCATGACACTGAGAGCCCCCCACCACCAAAAATATTCCGTGACCTAACTGGAAGCAACAGTCACACTCACACAAGCCTTATTTTAAGTAGCGATGCCAACGCACACCTCACACCCCTCACCAGTGCCCCTGTCACACTCGACACAGCCGCAACAACAACAACAACCGCAGCCAACACCAACGGCCACTGCGCCGCCTTCAACGAGGCAGCCCATCGCGGTTCCGGCTGGCTGTCAGCGGCAGCTCCCATCACCAACACGAGGACACCTGGTGCAGACGACTGGCCCGCACACTCGACAAATCCCCATACATGCCCCTGAAGAAAAGTTTAATGTCATCCAGTGGAACTGCAATGGACTCAGGGGAAAGATAGCCGAACTGACTGACTTCATGACCCGGAAAAGCACCTGTATAGCAGCGGTTCAGGAGACCAAACTTACACCCAGGGCGCAACTAGTCACGTCAGAAGGCTATAATATTATTAGACAGGACAGGAGCAGGAACACTGGTGGAGGACTAGCGTTTGTAGTCCACCAATCAGTCAGCTACAGGAGATTGCCTCTAAATCCCTCCCCTGATGACCACATGGAGGTACAGGGTATAGCTGTTCGCTCCGGATGCTCAGAGATTGAGCTGATTAATATTTACATTCCCCCCACTGCAGCCTGCACTTCTGGATACCATCCTGACATCTCCCACCTGCTCATAGGAGGTAACCGCATTATCAACGCCCACCATGAAAACTGGTTTTCCCTCGTCAGCAACGATACCAGAGGAAACAACATCGCCGAGCAGGTGGAGAACTCAACTTTTGACTGCATTAACTCAGATCGACCCACCAGGATCACCCCAAATTGCAGTAGTTCGCCAGACATCACCATCATCAGCGCCAACCTGCTCGCTGCCACAGAGTGGCACACCAACATCGCCCTGAATTCAGACCATCTGCCCATCACTGTGACTATCAGCGCCCAATCGGACTTCATAGTGGCAGAAAAGAAGACATTTGTCAACTTTTCCAAGGCAGATTGGACCGCCTACACCGGGTTCACGGAATTGGGCAGTTCGCCCAACAACAAGCGCCCACTGATGTCAGATCAGGAGAAGTCATTTTCCGAAAAATCCTTGTCAGTGCGGGGAAGCGACACATACCCGCAGGAAGAATCCACAAGATTCGCCCCTGCTTCCCAACCGAAGCAGCGGGAAAGGCTCGACTGAGAGATGATCTCAGAGCTGCAAATCCTGCCGACCCCCGCATCGACGAGCTGAATCGCGACATCACCAAGATGGTGAACGAACATAGGAGAAACCACAGGCTCACACACTTCGAAGAATGTGAAAAAGGGTCTGCCAGGCTTTGGAAGACCATCAAAAGCCTCACAGGCGGCCCAAAAAGGCAGGATAACACCAACATTTCCTTCTCCGGTGTGCCCAGGAGTGATGCCAAACGCTGCGCCACGGGTTTCAATCGACCCATTACTCTCCTGGCCCCTGCCATAAAGATCCTGGAGGCGTTGATCCTCCCCACCCTACAAGAGGCTCTCCCACTCGCAAACCACCAGCATGGTTTCAGGAAGGGCAGAAGCACCAGCACGGCCTTATGCGAAATTACCTCCACCATCGCAGATGGGCTAAACTCCCCCAGCCCACATAAGCGCACCGTGCTCACAGCCCTTGACCTTTCGAAGGCTTTCGACACGGTCAGCCACTCCATGCTACTCCAGGACATTGAGAACACATCGCTTACCAACACTCTGAAGCGATGGCTGGCGAATTATTTAACAGGCAGGCAATCGTATGTTGAATTCCGTGATGGGAAATCAACATTCAGAAAGTTAAAGCAGGGAGTTCCGCAAGGAGGAGTACTCTCACCCCTCCTCTTTAACTTTTACATTTCCACCATACCACAACCGCCTCCTGAGCTTAAACTCGTAAGCTATGCAGATGACTGCACGGTTCTCGGAGCAGATAGGGACCATCACAAGGTAGTTGCGAGTTTGAACTCCTACCTCCCTACTCTCACCGCCTTCTTTGCGAGCCGTAGAGAGGGAAGGAGACCCTCCTCATCACCTACAAGTCCATAGGCCGTACACTCGCTGACTACGCCGCACCAGCATGGTCCCCAGCAGTCAGTGATACTCAGTGGGGTAACCAACAACGAGCGCAGAATGCTGCTCTAAGGACGGTCACTGGATGCCATTCCATGACCCACGAAGACCACCTCCATGAAGAGGCACAAATCCTTGGAGTCAGAGACCACTGCACCATGCTCGACAAACAGTTCCTTGCTAGCAGTCTTGTGGAGGACCACGCAAACCACACCTCGCTCCAGGTCCCCCTCCCCCCACGCACGAGCAGACAAGACATCAGGATCTTTATGCCCGAAATCAAGCGACTGACCAACAACGCCAACAACCTGTCAGTCCTTGAAGCCCAGAATGCGAGGGAGGAAATCCACACTCACTGTGGAGCGCGCCATACACGGGCTCAAGAGCAACGTTGTTCTCGGTGGTCGCCCTCCACCTCTCAGTCAGGCCGAAACCCAGCTGCCCAGAACCACCAGAACCACTCTTGCCCAACTCAGATCGGGATATTCCTGCTCCTTAAACAGCTACTTAGCTAGAATAAACAGGGAGGTTGCAGACGAATGCCCGAAATGTAAAGGAAGCCAACATGATACGCGTCACCTCTTTAACTGTCTCTTCTCTTCCCTCCTACACGTACACACCCAATTACACATTTAGCCGCTACAACAACAACAACAACACACAATGGGGCAGTACAGATATAAATGAGCGCGGTGAATCACTGTACAACTACCTATTACAGACAGATTTGCATATTGCCAATAAAGGGAACGACCCCCCCTATATTCTCAAAAATAGAAGAGAGGTTTTAGATATAACCCTCATCTCTGAAGACCTCTGTGACCAATTGATCTCATTGAAGCTGCTTCCAGAGCACTCCTTCTCTGATCATCGATACATAGAGGTTGTACTAACAAACAAGTGTCCATCACCCATACGGATACAGAACCCAAAAAACAACAATTGGGAAGTACACAACAAACTTCTCTCTAAAAAGCTTGGATCGTCCCCACCATACACACCAAGTACGGAAAAACAGATAGATGATCTTGTCGATATGCTAACCCTCGCGTATACGGACTCGTTCAATAGGGCCTGCCCCCCTAGAAAAATTAAATCCACTAAAACCACCTTAGTGGTCTGCAGAGCTGGATAAGCTCCGAAAGGAATGTCGACATACATTTAACGTAGCCAAATATAACGACCAAACAACTGCTTGGGAGTTATATAAACAAAAGCAAGGTACTTATAAGAAAGCTACCAGGAGGGCAAAACGCTCCTCCTGGACCCATTACTGTAGTAATATTGAATCTACTTCTGATGCATCACGGCTCAGAAAGATCCTGGCTAGCTCACCAACCTCGCCAGGACTCTTACAAAAAACAGACGGAACCTGGACCGACTCGAGCGAAGAATCTCTAAATCTTCTGCTAAGCACACACTTCCCTGAATGCTCCCTTAACTTAATTTCTCAGGTTAGGCCAACCGACCTTTCTATTAGGGTTGCCGAATATTTTTAAAATATCGTATCGATGATATTCTCTGATTTGAAAAAATATCAAATGATATTAAATATATTACTTTTAAAACATCGATATATCGATATAAATGATATTTTAATTTTTTTCCTGTTTATACCAAAAAGAGGAAATACTCTGCCCCAAAATAAAAAGATATAGTCTATATTGAGCAAACATAACAATATTTTTCATGAGATTCGAGTTTTCTATGTATTATACATATTAAATACTTTTAGTTCCAATATTAGGGCTTAATTTCACATGTTTTTTTAAAAATTCGTGGAAAGGAATCGGGAAGAGATTTTGTAATTCTGTTTTTTGTATCTGATTGTACAATTCATTATAAAAAACACAAAATTAAAAATTTGTGAATTTGAGGGCTGTTCAAAAAGTTCTCGGGATAAAAAGTAGGCTCTACCAAAAAAGATGTGTCGATGGTACCCACGTTTCCGGGATTCACAAATATCAGAAAGCAAAACGGAAGATGGGAAGTTTGTTAGTATGAATGCCATTATCGTCCGAAGCTGAATTGTGAAAATAAAATTGAATTTAAAAAAGTGCGGCCTTTTAAAAACGAAAATCGATTTTTCACCATTTTTTTTGCAGTACAGTGTACAAAAAATAGTAAAATTTTTTCTTTCTCAAAAATTAAGGTAGGGACGGTAGCCACGTCTTAATCCTGCGTCCATAAAGCCCTACATCATCAAAATCGGTTCGGTAGAACTTGAGAAAATGAGTTTAAAGTTTAAAGTAATTTGAAAATTGCTTTTTTACCGAAGTCATTGGTCGACAAAAAAAAACAATATAATCTAAGGAATTTCGCATTTTTAAAAATCCATTTGGGATTATATTTTTGAATATCTAAGCTATAAAAGAAAAAAAAAAAAAAAAATTTGGAAACAAATTTTCTAAACCAGAAGAGGGCCTTAAAAGTCTTTAAAAAGACGCGTCGCTTTGACGCATATGACGCATTTTATAGCAGAAGCAAGTCGCTCCGAAGGCACTGGGGTAATAAGACACCTTACGGCTAGTCTGGATAGTCCCGTCATGGCCGCCTTATGCGAATTCCAGAATATTCAGGGATAACTTTCCCATGTCTTTGTACACCAAAAACCCCCCCCATTAAAACATTGACCGGTGAATCTAGTTCTCTCCCTTTGAGCCTGGAATACCGCGGACTCCTCCCATCGTATATTCTCCCGTTTTGACGTCTCTTAGATTATAACTTAAAAGAATTTTTTCTTTTGGATTACTAAAAAATTTATTTTTTAGGGACGAAACAAATTATTTTATTCCAATTTCCCCCCCTCTTTGACCATCATAGCTCACCCCCTCCTCTCCAGAGGGCTTGCATAAAATCAATACACGGGACATTTGGTCGTGCTAACGCTTGCTTTAAATACTTTTTCGAACAAATTACACTTGGCTGTGCTTTTTTTATGTCGCTCTAGTTTGCTTTTATCAAATTTGAATCCATTTTCTGTCCCTTAAATGCGCTTGCGCTCGCTACCCAGATCAAAGAGTTACCAACGCAGAAATATCATAAAATATCCCAAAAAAAATCGATATTCGATATTTGGTCAAAAAAAAAAATCACGATATAAATATATCAGTTTTAAAAAATATTATCGATATATTGATATTTTGATATATTTTCGACAACCCTACTTTCTATGCAATACGACAAAACCATTGTCACGGAGACCAGAATTAAATGGGCTATCGATTCGTTCGAACCATTTAAGTCACCAGGTCTCGATAATATATATCCTGCCCAACTACAACAAACCATTGGGTACACAATGACCTGGCTTTACACAATCTATGTAAGCTGTCTCAAGGTCAACTACATCCCCACTAGGTGGAGAGGAACTAAACGATTATAGGCCAATCAGCCTATCCTCGTTTCTCCTTAAAACTCTCGAGAGACTTATAGATGCACACCTGAGGCAAACTATTAGTCCCGCTCATCTAGCACACACCCAACATGCATACAGCAAGGGTAGGTCTACTGAAACCGCCCTACACTCCCTGGTCTCAAGGATTGAAAGATCACTTGAAGTAAGAGACTTCTCTTTAGTAGCATTTCTCGACATAGAGGGTGCCTTCAATAACGTCCAACCTAACGCCATCACCTCTGCCTTGACATATGTGGGAGCAGATGTGCCGCTAGTAAGATTCATCGAACAACTGCTAACCAGCAGAACGGTGTACTCCCAACTTGGCGGTGCAACTGCTCGCAGATGTGTAAACAGAGGCACTCCGCAAGGAGGTGTTCTTTCTCCGCTTCTGTGGGTTGTAACAGTTAACCAACTGCTGCGGCTAATGGAGGCGGAGGGACACGAAGTGGTGGCTTACGCGGATGATATTGCCATCTACAAATGTGGAATGTTTCCTCAAACTCTGTGTGACCTCATGCAGACCGCACTGACAACACTTGCTCAGTGGACAAAATCTTGTGGCTTGGGCGTAAACCCGGCTAAGACGGAATTAGTGCTTTTCACCCGAAAGTTCAAAATTCCTAATCTTATCCCGCCTAAAATCAACGGAGTAAGCCTCGTATTTGGTGACAATGCCAAATACTTGGGTGTCATTCTAGATAAGAAACTACTCTGGAATGACAACGTAAGTGAACGTATAAAAAAAGCAAACATTGCTCTTTTCTCTTGTAAAAAGGCCATTGGCCGCAGATGGGGTTTTTCCCCATCCATTGTACATTGGCTTTACACAGCCGTAATACGCCCCATACTACTCTACGGAGCTCTAGTATGGTGGCCAGCACTCGGGAAACAATCAGCCCTGAACAATCTGCACCAAGTACAGAGAAGTGCGGAAATTTGTATTACCACCAAAAACGTAACACACTATAACATCACAGAAGGGACCACATATCACTTCTGGTGGGACCCTCACAGGTCACTGTCTTATCGGCAGACATGCAGCGTGCGTAGGCGTCATTTACCATGACTTTTGCAGATGCCATTGCCCCGCCTTGAGAAGAAGGACCTCCCGGAGACATCCGGGCTAGAGATCCCAGCTCTACTCAAATTTATTCTGTCCACACAATGGTTCAGTAACGAGGACCACCCTCAGTATTAAAAAGGGTTAATAGGGAATAAATATAGCATCGCAATGGGCCCAAAGTGGCCTAAGTGGGAGAGCGGCTCGTCGCTCTCAGCCATCGCAACCTAACCTAACCTACAGCTCTCGTGACCCCCACCATCTTGGATAGCCAGCCTAATTCCGCAGTCGATACGGCAGATTAGAATATTCCGCCTAATATTCAGCTAGCCGATACTGCATTCCACAACCCTCAGCGCGTCGACCTTCTCATCGGAGCGAGCGTGTTTTATGATCTTCTGTGCGGTGGGCAGATCAAGGAAGGACTCCCACTTTTGCAGAACACTCGTCTTGGTTGGGTGGTCACTGGTGGTGGTGGTCAAAGATTGTGTAACCATTCACTCTTCGCAACTGGGAAATCATAGGAGAATGATGCCCAGATGGATATACGTCTTATCGAAATTGATGATCGATGTTGGGAAATCAACAAATGATTCAAATTACCAAAGAAGGGCTGTATTGTGATGAGCCTACGGAATTTTAAGCGTTAATGGCGAACCCAGTTGCTACACAGGAGCTGACTGTTAAAGTAGAGTGGCATTATGTTCCAGCTGCTGCAAATTCAGCCGATATACACTGCAGAGGTACACTATCAAGTAGCCTTATTGAACCAAATTCCTTGCTTTATGGTCCATCAGTCTTGATTGGCAATAAAGATGACTGGCCTGCCTTTCCCTTACCGAAAAAGTCTTCCCTGGAATTTCGGAGAAACGTTCCACTGCTGAACCTTCCATATGTGAAAATAGTTCTTGATGAAAATGTGCAAAGGTTTTTTCTGCCATGCAACGCATATGTGCATACTTCCATAACTTTGTAGATCGAATAAGGACACCTGATTTGGCAGTTGCTGATGGTCGCCATGTCACTCATCGTCTTCTGCTTCTCGCCCGGCTAACAATCTTATGTAATGACTCGAAGGAACTGAAGTCCAAGCGCCTGGTCAAGAAGACCAGCTACATTGCCATGCACTCTACTTTTATTTATGACTTCGGGATCTTACGAGATAGTTGTCGTCCTAAAAGCTTGTCGCATCGTGATCGTCTGCAAGCTGTTCACCAGTTCTGCTGGTTGATTCTATTGACTGGCGTTTCATCCCCCCTCGTTATCCTCGCTTTGGTGGATTGTTTAAGGCAGCCGTGAAGACTGCATAACATCATTGTTACCCTACCGCTGGCCCTTCTCTGCTCAGTTTTGATGAGCTGCGCACCCCTGTTTGCCAAATCTCGGCAATCAATAATTCTCGTTCATTGCTCTCCCTTTCAGAGAATCCTGATGACCTAGATGTCCTAACGCCCGCTCACTTTCTGATTGGTGGCCCACTATGATTGGCACCGAGTCGCTTATCTGCAGCAGATCTTCTGGAGTCGCTGGCGTGAAGAGTTTCTTACTCTTTTGAAGCAGCGAACGAAATGGCGCGCTCCTGGACAACTACTAAGCATCAATAATCCGGTGCCTATCAAGGATGAGAATCTACCTCCTTTGCGTTGGCCACTGACAAAAGTGGTCGAGCTGATTCCTGGCAAGGATGGTGTATGTCGTGTTGCAGAGCTGAAGGCTGCATGTGGAGTCACAAGAAGAGCTGTCAACACTGCTGACCCTTAAGGATTTTGTTGAAAGACAAGCTTCCAACGGGGGGAGTATGTTCGGTTCAGCGGCAGATTCTTTATCCTAAATCCTCATCTAATTCAAATCCTTAACGTAATTTACACATTGTTTGCCTTGCCAAAATTAAACACCCTGTATCAGAAGCATAAGCATTTAACGCCTACGCCTGCAGAGCTGCCCTGCTCTCGCTGTTAGCTTGCTTTCCCAAGCTGCATCAACGGTTTGACTTTGTTCTAGCGGGCGTATGCAAATTAGTCTTTGCTACTTTTTACTCGTAGAGTAAAAAGGGTATACTAAAGTCGTGCAAATGTATGTAACAGGCAGAAGGAATCATTTCCGACCATATAAAGTATATATATTCTTGATCAGCATGAACAGCCGAGTCGATATAGACATGTCCGTCTGTCCGTCTGACCGTCTGTCCGTCTGTCCGGCCGTCCGTCCGTCTGTATGAACACCTAGATCTCAGAGATGGTAAGAGATAGTAATTAGCAAAATCGATTTGACGAAAAAATGATAAAGATCGGATAAGCAGTTCTCAAGTTATGAGCAAAAACGTGAACCCTAAAAAAAATGTTGCATACTTTTCGGATGGTCATCCTGAAAAACGCAGGAACACTGTTAAACATGTTTTTTCATGAGTAACGGGTATATCGAAGTCGGTTAGAGCCGACTTTAACTTACGCTCTCGTTACATGTGGTTGCATTGCGCTCACAGTAATTGTTGTCATTCTTATCTTGCTGTTGGTTGGGCAAAAGAGCATTAAACTTATAATGTTGTTGAAAGCCAATTGTTTTTACTCGGTGGAGTAATTTTGGCTATTGTTAACAATTACAGCTGCCAAAAAAGCTCAACAGCCTCTTTGATCTTCACAAATGGAACGAAATTACCATTTGTCAAAAACTTAACTCAAACCTAACAACTACGGCAGCGCTGCCGCCCTTGGGGTCGTCGTACCCAAAAAGATCTGAGTCGGCGGCTTGTGCAAGGCATCACATGACCCAGCGGACATTAGGCAACAAAATTGCCGGCCACTTGCAAACTGACTGATGGGAATTTGAGATGTCAACATTATGGGGGACGGACACTTATCAAATTTGTTGGCATCCCAAATGTCACTGAATATTACAGGCGTGCTAAATCAAATTCTGTTGTCACTGATGCTTTCGGCACAGCAGTCAGTTCACCTTTCAGCTGCATTCCAAAAACTTTAACCACAAATTGTCAAAGTCTGCCCTTTTTATCTAAAGTGTTCGAGCATTTAATGTTTCAACATTATTTATCATTATTTGTTGTTATCGAAGTGGTGCACCGCGACCTATTTTGGTCTATTCTGCCCCCTACTAAGTTTACAACTCACCTAGCAACCCTATATCCTGCACAAAAGCCAGGATTTTGAGGGGTTCTAAGTTACTGATATGGTTTGGGTGTTGAATGTGTTTCCCAAATCTGCTAAGTCTGCGCCTACATAGAGCATCGCAGTGTGCTTGTATATGTTCAGAGGACTCCTCCTTCTCTTCACAGTATCTGCAAAGTTGGGAGTTTGTTATTCCCAACTTGTACATGTGGCTCCGCAGTCTGCAGTGACCCGTGTGGAGTCAGAATCCCGAGGGCATTCTTTCCTTGTTGGATTAATTTTTGGAACCTTTTGAGGTTGTGGTTCACTACTAATAACTTCTTTTATTGGCCAATTCGTTTCGTTTATAGGCCAATTCGTTTCCGGGGATGTTGTTGTGTCCCGGTACCCATCGTAGGGTCAGGTTGTTCCTGCTGCCTGGTTGGTATAATTTGTTCTTTGTCTTTAAGACTAGCTTAGTGGTGAACTTATTGCTACTGAACGCTTTGAGCGCCGCTTGGCTATCGGAGAGGATAGATATTTCTCTACTACGGTAGTTCTTTCCCATATTAAGGTCTGCACAACGGGAGATGGCATATAATTCGGATTGAAATATGCTTGTAAATTCTCTCACTGGTTCAGATATATTCGTTCCTGGTCCTGCAACACCAAGTCTAGTTCCTCTGAATACCTCATAGTTGTGTATGGTTGCATTTTATGTGTTTCTTCTAGTGAGATCCATTCTCTCTTATTGCTTTGGTGTACAGTGAAATTCCTGTCAAAGTGATACTCGGCCACCATTTCGTCTCTAGGTTGGAGGATTAAAGGGATTTCCTTTTCCAGCTTTTCAGAGTCTCTGAGGCTTACTATGTGGTTTCTACCCACTCCTTCACGCACGACAGCTCCATAAGTGAGCATCGGTCCATGGAGCATATAACCATGATGAACCACAATCCTCCTTGGGGATTTTTCCCAGGAAGTGGGTGTCTAACAAGAGACGTACTCTCTCCTCGCTGCTCACTGTATAGGCATCGTTTGCCTTTTAAAGCGAGATGTGACCATCCGGGCTTTTCTTGGCCAGGATTCTATGTGATCTCGCTACTTCTATAGACTCGCAGAACTCTAGTGTCAGGTCTTGCTTGTATTTATGGCAGTCCCCATTCATTTTGGCTTCAATAAAAAGAATTCGGGTCTTCTTTATAATTTCTCCAAAGTAGGAATCTACCAAGGGGCATCATTTTCTTTTCTCGATTTTTTAATAGGGCAATTTTCTTCGTAAGCATATTTTAGTTTTTTTGTTTAGTTCGTCGACTACAATTTGTCGGGGGTTGTTTCGGTAACCAAATCCTAGGCATATTATTGTCTAGCGTGGAAAAGAAGCTAACCCAACTTTGTTTACGGGGGTTCCTGCTAGGGATACTTTGCCGAGTGTTTGTTTCCAATCTAAATTGATAGATTCATCTAATGAGACATGCCACTCCTTAAAGCGACTTGCTGGAGAAGGACTTTCTCCTTTGCTTGAGTTACAAATGTCGGGACAGATCCAACATTACATATTTCCAGGTCGAGCCTGGATAGAAATTCTAATAAACAGTCACCTCGATCGTTCATATCTGAGCTTCTCCATGCGACATGGTGGTGCGTCACACCCGACTACAAGCGGCAGGCTTTTCCTCCTGCAGTATTCTGCCAGGGCCGAAACCTCTTGTGGGGGACACATACAGTTTCCAGCGAAGTAGGCAGTGGATATGACCCTGCTGTCTTTCCCTGTATTAGTATATTGAATATTCTATCTTATCATTATACAGGCTCTGGGGAAGGCATGCCTTTGGTCCCAAATTACCGTGGATTCTCTCGTATACAGGCCCTTTATTCCCTCATTGCACCAGGGTTCCTGTATTAAAGCTAGTCCTAGGTGTTGTCGGGTGAACGTTCTAGCTAGGACGGCCGAGGCCGCCTTCGCATGATGAACGTTCACCTGAACTAGCTTGGTGCTTTTGATGACTGAGGGGGGAGTTTTATCTGCGCTATCTGGCGGAGAGCCAGGACTGCGCTCAACGCCTCCGAAAACCCAAGTGGTGTCGGCTTCTGCGTCCTCGTGCACTGCGAGCTCTGAGGCGAGCCCTTAGGAGGACATGGGTATCTCTGCATTGTTCACTACCTCCATGTCCGCTACGGGGGATTCCTCGTCGAGTTCTTCGACCTCAGTGACGTCCTTCTCTTCTGTGAGGGGTTCCTCACACGGAGACTCGCTACTTTCCGCTTCGGCGGGGCGTTCTGCCTCAGTCTCTTGCTGATGAGTCTGACCAGCCAACTTCGCGGTCTTTTTGAGACCATGTACGGGGATCTTCCCGTACCTAAAGTTTAGCTTGACCCATTGAGATTATGGCCTTCATTATAACCATAAAGGCTCCGCCTCTTTGGTCCTTTCGTGAAATGACCCGCCATGTGTCAGTCACGATATTGTTCTGGTTCCTCAGCACTGTGATTTTGCAGTCATCCGCCTTCGCGGCACTCCTTGGGAGGAATACGGTAATGTAATGGGGCGAGGGGATATTCTCTCCCATTTTTGCGAGAAGGGATACTCCCTTCCGTTCTGTCAACCTTGACACGTTGCTCACATACAAACAAGTTTTTAATCAGTAATCCAGTGTTTAATAATATACAATCTGTCTTTTTATGTTTGAAATGTCACTGAAGACATTAAGGCAACTCGATCAAAGTCATGTGACATTTCTTACATTACTTGAATTTAGTAAGGCTTTCGACACAGTACAACACGACATATTATGCACAGAAATAGCAAGTTTTTCAATGAGTGGTAATACTATGTAGTAATTACCCACAAAGAAATGGCTACATTTTCCCAAGTCAAATGCGGTGTACCTCAAAGTCCAAATCTTGGTCTTCTTCTGTTTTCGATGTATATTAACGATCTCACTGTCTCTTTGTCAAACTGTAATGTCTACATGTATGCTGACGATGTCCAATTGTATGCTAGTTCTCCACTGAGAAGTATAAATGATTGTGATAATTTATGTAATAGTAAACTGTCTAATGTCAGTTAATGGGCTCCATATAATGGGCTCTCTCCCAATCCGTCTAATGGAAATACATTGTTATTTATTGCGACGCTCCAGCGGCTCGCAAACTTAAATATACTTATAATTACCCTTATCACCTATATATCCATATCTACTAAACTTAAATATACTTAAAATCACCTATATCTAACTAAAGTCAAACTCCTAAATTTAAACCACCGCACGTAGCGTCCTTAAAAATATAAGTCTCAGTTTTCTAATCACCTACAAATCTATATATTCACTAGCAAATACCCCGTCACGCTTCGCTGCGCCTTCAACAGAATAGAACCAACGCACACCCACATCCCACCCACTTCCCGCCCACATCCCACCTACATAACACCCACATACCACGCACATCCCACCCACTTTCCGCCCACTTCCCACCCACATTCCACCCACTTGCCACCCACATACCACACACTTCCCTCCCTCTTCCTGTCCACTTCCCGCTCAAATCCAACCCACTTCCCACCTACATCCCACTCACATCCCTCCCACTTACCGCCACATTCCACCCACATCCCACCCACTTCCCATTTCCATCCCACCCACTTCCCACCTACATCCTACCCACTTCCCGCCCACATCCCTCCCACTTCCCGCCCACTTCCCACCTACATCCCACCCACATTCCACCCACTTGCCACCCACATCCCACCCACTTGCCACCCACATACCACACACTTCCCGCCCTCTTCCCACCCACATACCACACACTTCCCGCCCTCTTCCCACCCACTTCCCATTAACATCCCACCCACATCGCACCCACATCCCACCTACATCCCTCCCACTTCCCGCCCACATCCCACCCACTTCCCGCCCACTTCCCACTTACATCCCACCCACTTCCCACCTACATCCCTCCCACATCCCTCCCACTTACCGCCACATTCCACCCACATCCCACCCACTTCCCATATACATCCCACCACTTGCCCACATCCCACTTCCCGCCCACTTCCCACCTACATCCCACCCACATTCCACCCACTTGCCAACCACATACCACACACTTGCCGCCCTCTTCCCGTCCACTTCCCGCCCACTTCCCATTAACATCCCACCCACAACCCTCCCACTTCCCGCCACATTCCACCCACTTCACATCCACTTACAACCCAGCGAGCAACCCGGCGGAATTTCCAACATCGGAAAATTAAAAACAAAATAAATTCTCATTTTGACCTAACAAACCGAGTTTCAAGCCAATCGTATGAAAAATAGTTTTTGCATCCAGAATTTCCCGGCCATTTTCCTCTTGTGCGGATTTTCCAAATTCGGGAAAACTCGTGTCAAATTATTTCGCGTACTATGCTTACAAACCAAGTTTCAAGTCAATCGGATGAAAAAAAAATGCTTACCATACAAACTTTTTCGACGCTTTTCCGACTTTTCCTTCTTCTTCTTCTTCTTTAATGGCCATTACAACCGTTAGACGGTCTGGGCCTCTGCGATTAACGCTCTCCATTCACTTCAGTTCTGTGCGAGCTGCCACCAGTTGGTCACACCAAGCTCGCACCTGGTCTTCCCATCTTAGTGGTGGTCTTCCCACCTTGCCGCCTCCATAGTCAGCCGCCTTCGATTTATACGCCTTTTTTGCTGGAGCTTCTTCCTTCATCCTGGCGACATGTCCTAGCCAGCGCAGCCGCTGCTGCTTTATGCTTAACCAGGCTGATGTCCCCATAGAGCTTATACAGTTCGTCGTTTCTTCGAATGCGGAAATCATCGCCGACTTTTAAAGGTCCATAAATCCTCCGAAGAATTTTTCGTTCAAACACGCCAATCGCCGCTTCATCCGCTGCTGTCATTGTCCATGCTTCTGCGCCATATTGCAGGACTGGGATGATAAGCGACTTGTACAGGGCTATTTTTGTTCTTCGCTTGAGGTCTTTGCTCTTGAACTCCCTACTTAGCCCATAGTAGCATCGGTTCGCAAGAGTGATTCTTCGTCGGATTTCCAGACTGATGTTGTTCTTGCTGGTTATCATCGTTCCGAGGTAGACGAAATCCTCTACAACATTAAAGTTGTACCCCTCCATTGTAACAGATTGCCCAAGTCGCAATGACTTTTTGTCCGCGGTTACTAGGTACTTCGTCTTGTCCTCATTTACCGCTAAACCCATTAATCTAGACTCCTTCTCAATCTCTGAAAACGCCTTGCTTACTGCCCGTGTGGTTTTGCCGATAATGTCAATATCATCGGCATATGCAAGTAGCATTAGATTTTTATAAATAAATCCGCCGGTTCTGTTGGCATGTTCGCACTTGCGCAGTATATCTTCCATCAGTAGATTAAAGAAGTCACACGATAAGGTATCGCCCTGCCTAAAACCTCTTTTGGTATCAAATGGTTCGGAGAGGTTCTTTCCTATTTTGACGGAGCTTTGCGTACTTCTCAACGTCATCATGCAAAGTCGAACGTACTTTGCTGGAATACCTAAAGTAGACAGGGCTTTGAAGAAGCTTGACCTTATCGGTGTGTCGAAGGCTGATTTATAATCAACAAAAAGATGGTGTGTTTGGTTGCCTCTTTCATAGGTTTTCTCCAGGATTTGTCGAAGTGTGAAAATCTGGTCTGTGGTGGATTTACCAGGTCTAAAGCCACACTGATAAGGTCCAATCAGTGTATCAATAAACGGCTTTAGACGTTCACAACTAATGCGGGACAGAACCTTATATGCGATGGGGAGGAGGCTGATCCCGCGGTAGTTGGCGCAAACTGCAGGGTCTCCTTTTTTAAAGATTGGACAGAGAACACTTAGATTCCAATCGTCGGGCATGCTTTCGTCAACCCATATACGGCACAGAAGTTGGTGCATGCACCTTACCAACTCATCGCCTCCAGCCTTGAACAATTCAGCGGGCAGCTCATCAGCGCCTGGTGATTTGTTGTTCTTTAGCCTTCGTATGGCTAAACAGACTTCCTGTTGGGTCGGCGGGTCTATCTCTATGTTGTCGATCGGTGGCATCGTTACTTCTCTAGTGGCGGCATCCTGTTCGTCATCGCCTCCCAGTAGGTTGGAGAAGTAACTTCTCCATTTGTTAAGCGCCACTTGCGGATCTGTGACTAGGTTCCCGTGTTCGTCTTTGCATTGTGGGACTCTGGGCTTGAAACCTTCTGTTAATTGCTTAATCTTTTGGTAAAATTTTCGAGTCTCGCTCATGCCGAATAACATCTCGACTTCCTCGCGCAAGCGCCTTTCCTGCTCATTCTTTTTTCTTCTAAATAGGCGCTTCTCCTCTTTCCTTTTCTTCTTGTAAACAATTTTATCAGCATCCGCTCTCGTCTGCAGAAATGTCTTGTACACCACGTTTTTCTCTGCAGTAACGCGTCGGCACTCCTCATCGTACCAAGACCGCCTTTGAGGGGACTCGGAGTACCCGAGTACCTCCACGGCAGCTGCTCTCATGGAGTGTGATATTTGATTCCATTGTTCACCTATATCGGAAGGGGATGGGGAGGATTCCTTGAGCAGTTGGGCGAGTTTAGCTTTGTAGGCTTCGGAGGTCCCTTGTGATTGCAGCATCTCGACGTTTAGCTTTCGACGTGTGCCAGTGCGTGCGGCATGCGCCACACTGAGCCGTGTGCGTACCTTGGCTGCAACAAGGCAATGATCCGAGTCAATATTGGCTCCTCGAATCGCGCGCACATCTAGTACACTTGATGAATGCCTTCCGTCGATCACAACGTGATCAATCTGGTTTCGAGTTCGTTGATCAGGGGACTTCCAGGTCGCCTTATGGATGTCTCTATGTTCAAATCTGGTACTACTTACGACCATGTTCCGGCCCGCAGCGAAGTCTATTAGCCTCTCTCCGTTACCAGAGGTTGTTTCATGAAGGCTAAAGCGTCCGACTGTCGAACCAAAAACTCCTTCTCTCCCGATTTTCGCGTAAAAATCGCCTAGCACGACCTTTATGTCGTGGTCGGGGCAGCGCTCGTATAGTTGTTCTAGGCGTTCATAGAATTCGTCTTTTATCGGGTCTATCTTGTCCTCTGTTGGCGCGTGAGCACAGATAAGACTAATATTAAAATATTTTGCCTTAAGTCTGAGCGCGGCAAGCCGCTCGTCAACTGGTGTAAAGCTGATGACAGAGTGGCGCAGTTTATCACTCACTGCAAAGCCGCACCCAAACTCGTGCTTGGTAGCATGACCGCTGTAGTAGATCTCCCAGGGGGGTGTTTTATTTCCCGTCTCATCCTGTGGTAGCGCTATTTTCTTGCGTCCATATCCAATCCATCGCATTTCCTGGAGTGCGGTAACGTCCGATGAATATTCCTTGAGGACATTCACCAAGGAAATATCATCACCATCTCCGTTGAGGGTGCGGACATTCCAGGTGCATATTCTCAAATCGTGGTCCTTAAAACGTTTGCGTGAGTCGTCATCAGGGGGGGTCCGTATCCGAGGCATTGTAGTCGCAGTTTTCATTGGTGGAGATTTTTTACGATGGTGGGTACCAAACCCGACGCACTAACCCTATATATTATACCCTGTAGGGAAGGGGGGGACGCCGCTCACGTTAGTCAGCAGCGAATGCGGGTGCATTGCCACTGCTTCCGGTGGTCACCACGAGGAGGTGTGAGTCGACTTGAGACGTAGTAAGCCAGGATCACTCTGGGTTCGCCAAGTTGAACCGATCAGAAGCTTTCCCTGACCACATACGCCCCCATTAGGTCCAGAGCTCTATGACTAGAAGTTCTGAACCACCACCGACTTTTCCGGGTGGGATTTTCCTGAAAATTGGAACACAGGTATTGTTGAATTTTCATATAGATCTTTGAAAATGAGTTTGAATCTGATCGGATAAAAAGCAAAAAAGTATCATACAACAGTTTTCCGCGAATTTGGGGATAGATTTTCCAAAATTTGAATGTCATTTTTTTTATGTTTTGTTATGTGTAATTTTGAAAATGAGTTTGGCGCTAATCGCTGGCAACTAAAGTTCGCCCATACAACCTTGACCACCCACTTTCCACCCAGCGGGGTGAATTTTCTGGAAGATTGGTATACAGTTGTTGTCGAATTTTCATATAGATCTTTGAAAATGAGTTTAAACTTGATCGGCTGAAAAACAAAAAAGTTTCATACAACAGTTTTCCGCGAATTTTCCACATTTCCCGACAGAGTTTTCCAAAATCCGTTCTTAGTACTAACTTTCAGCATAAAATAAAACTTCTGTGAAAATCTCATCTTCCTATCTTTTATGGTTTAGGCTGTGCGACGGTCACCAGTCAGTCAGTCAGTCAATTAGTCAGGTTGAACTCTTTTATTTATATAGATAATCACCCGTTGCATGTAACCTCCTAGTATGTAAATTCTATATTTTAATCACCTACATATATACTCCCCCCTAGCACGTAAGATACATGTACTCACAAGACCTAAGTTAAAACTCACACACACATGAATACCTGCGCATGAAGCGCCCAATCAATAAATAATTTCAGCCTGCGCATGAAGCGCCACCCCACCATCTAGGTTTAATAAAATCAATTAAAACCTGCGCACTTGAATTACGCGCGCTGCCACCTAGGTTAACAACAATTAAATTTAAACCACGCGCGCACTTTCAAAAGACACAGAGCGCGCGAGTTACCACCAGCGGTGCACCCCCTAAGACCCCGCGAGCCACACCCATGGCTAACCCGCCACTGGTCAACAATGTTGACATGACATGTTGCAACATGACACGGGCATCCGACCGGCCAGCCGGTCAACGATCCCCAAAAATGCTACATAGGCAAAGAGCAAACAGAAACACATACAACTAGCATAAGCATTTTGTAAACACATACACATATATTTATATATACATTTATATACATAAGGGCTGCCTGTGAGCAGCTTAGGTTTAGACATAAGATTTTTTTGACAATAAAATTACTCTTGATTGAAAATGCAAAACAACCAGACCTACTTAATATACAACGGGAGATATTTATAGACTGGGAAGGACCAGACCAAGAAGGACTTGAAGGAGATCGTGCCGGGCAGAACATTGCCAACCAGAATCCAGCCTTTTGCTTCTCGCCCCCGACCACCCACTTAAGATAACTCGCGCTAGCAATCGATAGGCAGCCAGCTGATCGCACCCAACAGCGTTATCGATATCGCGCGCTCTGCCACGATCAGCGGCGTTTGCTGCCGTCGGCGACTGCACCAACGGCCTATAAAATGCACGCATCAGCGTGTAGTCAATCAGTATGTGTCCGGCATTCGCCGAGTGAATATCTTCGGTAAGTTGATCTCTTCTTCTCGTTTCAGATGCAGAGATTCCCGGTGAAAGGGACCAACAGTGCGATTTTCAATCAGCTTTGGTCGGCTCCTGGTGTGCGATTCTTAATTGGCATCTGTGTATGGACGGGATTCCCGGTTGAATAGCACCGGCGCTTACCCGTCCCAGCTCCCAACGTGCGATTTTCAATCGGCGGGTGGGTGAGCCACATGGAGTGCGATTCTCCATCGGCTACTGTCCTGGTCCAGCCAGATAGACTCTCTGCATCCGACAGGGCACAGCCACGGCGCACACGGTGAGACGCGTTCTGACTACACCCTGCTTGGAACGACTCCCGGGCCCAGAAGTGGTCTCGTCCGACAACGGTCACAGCATACCAGATCGGCCCCTGACCCGATCCGCCCAGTCCGACGCACTACATCGGGCGGCCCACGGCCACGACACACGCGGGCAGGCACGTCCTAATAGAGCCCTGCTTGGAACGACCCCCGGTCGCTGGGTTGGCTTCCACAGGAACAGAAGAAGCACGAACCACATCGGCCCTAGCCACGACTCCCCATGGTGGAAGCACTGCATCCGTCAGAGAACTCCTACTAAGAACACACATTAAAAATTGGCACCCTCGCCAAGAGGAATATCAATAAAATACACAGACACGTTGCGTTCGTCAACGCAAACTAAACGTAAAGCGAAATGCTCTCATCTTGATTTGCGGACAAAGGGAATCGGAACGATATGCAACGAGCGCGAATAGTTCGGAAAGGTTTGCTGCTCTATTTGTATTTGTATTTGTATTGTTGTTGTTTTTTTCTGTTGCTTACTTCTTTGTTTCTTTCAGCTTTGTTGTTGTCGTTCCGAAACGTTTCAAGGCAGTGCAGTTTTCGGAAGAACAATATTCCAATCGTTTCGTTTGCGCTCTTCGGCAATATAAAGTTAGTGACGGCTACAAAACAAATGTCCCGTTCCTTGGCTTTCGCGAACGGTTCGTTAATCGTTTCGTTTGTTTGCCCGCTCTGGTGACAACCCTGGCAGCGGCGAGCTACATCCGTGCCACGAAAAGAGGTCGTTACGTTATGAAAAAGCTCTGAGCACAGAAAAAAAGAGACTCTCTCCTGCAGTGACTATGTAATTAAAGACACTGGCAAAACATTTGGACAAATTAAGCAGCTGACTCATCAGTTTTTGTCAACTGAAATCAGACTATCAATTACAGTTGCATTCGCATCCTTTCTTAAGTCGGACGTGTTTTTTTTTCAACCTGTGTTTAAAATTTTTGCCAGTGTCAAGTGCAGATATCTGATTCTGTTTGTTTGTCCTGTGTTTAAATTAAATTTAATATAAATAACTTACAAAACGCAAAAACAAAACAAAAAATTATTCATTATTGTTACTGTGCATTTTAATTTGTTTCTTTTTTAATTTGACTTAACTTGTGTGCAATCGATCGTGTGCTCTTGTTGTTGTTGGTGTAGCTTAACCCTCTCGCGCTCGCTGATCGCTCTGTGTTATCCGAATTACAGCTACTTTGTTTTGTTACTTTGATTTTCTTTCTGTTTAAAATTGCTGTAGCTGTTTGATTGTTTGTCCCCAGTAGTGAATTTAATCCGTATACAGTCTGATTATTTAGTGTCGAATTTAATTTGTCTGATTTATTTAATGAGTTATCCGGTCTGTTTTAACAAAAAGTGCAAGACTCCGTCTGATGTTGATAGCTTTTTTGGGTGCTGGCTTTGTGACAATATTGTACATGTTAAATGTGCTGGTTACAATGCCAGGGTTAAAGACTTAGTCGAGCTATTCAACGGGCTGTCGTGGACTTGTGGGGCTTGCCGTGAAGTAGAGATGGAGATGAAAGTGTTCATGAGGCAAACTAGAGTTGGTTTTAAGAGCGTGTATTCCAAACTTGTTTTTATTTATTTATTTGATTTTAACTTATGTTATGTAACTTGTTAAACTTACTGACGAGTTTGTGACAGTGAATTCTCAATTCTACAGTTTAAAACTGATGAAAGAGTTTCCCAGTCGCAAAAAAAACACTAGCTCTGGTGTCTGTCTAGGGCAAAGTGCACTTTCTGTCCCTGCCCAGGCGCAGAGCCCATCGACTCCTAGCGTCCAGCGTCTGATATCATTTAATACTCCGGCTCCAGTGCCGAAGATAATTGGTACTGGAGATTTTATCACTACAGAGAGTGGCAACTCTGATACCAGTCATGTGATATCAGGTGTAGGGTCCGAAAGTGTCCGTCCAGGGGGTCCCGACCCCCCCTGTTGTTGTAGACATACCTAACGATAGTGCTGCGGTGGCTGCCTCCACTATTTCGGTAACCATTTCTGAGGTAACTGGGGAATCAAGGGCTATAAAGCCTCTGATAGGTATTCCACCGAAGAAGCATATCTTTGTTTATCGCCTTGCCCCTGATCTCACATCTGATGATGTTAAAGCCTACATTCAGGCCAAAATTCAAGATGCAGATATTTTGGTAGAAAAGTTCAAATTTTCGTATGAAAGGGATGTTGCCTTTTTTAAAGTTATTGTTCCGGATAAAATCTTTAAAACAATTTGTTCAGATCGATTTGTATCGATTTGCCTTCTTGTGTGTGCTCTGCTTCTGGGAATTCGACGGCTAAAACACGCTGTTTCCAAATAGCAGACTTTTTAAAACTTAGTGATTTAATTTTTGAAACCGATTGGTCTCAATTGTACAATTGTACAGATATTGATGTCGCCATTAAACTTTTTTATGAAACCTTGTATTCGCTTTTTGATGTTTGTGTTCCACTTGAGCTCCCTCGCTGTCCTGATAGGCAGCCTTGGTTCACAAGAGAACTAATTAATTTAAAAAACAAGAGGTCAAGGTATTTCAAAAAGTACAAGATTTCGAAAAAATCATCTGATTTCTCTCGTTATGTAGATGTTCGTTCTAGATTTAATGTCCTTAATGCACAATGTTATAAAGACTATCTAAACCGTTGCAGGCTGCAATTCTCGCAAAATCCTAAGCAGTTTTATTCGTTTGTTAACTCTAAACGCAAATCGTTCACTATCCCCTCATCTGTGCGTTATGGTAATGTGATAGCGAACTCTGATCAGGCCATATCCGATCTGTTTGCGGAGTTTTTTACGTCAACCTACTCGTCTACTAGCTTCCCTGCGAATCAACCATACCCTCATCGGCTGAATAAGTCTAATTGTATTTTTAGCCCTGTGATAACTGAAAGCTCTCTCCTTTGTGATCTTAACTCTGTAAGACTTGTCTATGCACCGGGACCCGACGGAGTACCCGGTTGTGTACTTAGGTTTTGCGCTGATACACTTTGTAAGCCTATTAATAAATTATTTGAATTGTCTCTGGAATCATCCACTTTTCCTATGGTATGGAAGGAATCTTTTATCATTCCTCTCCATAAAAAAGGTAATAAGTCGGATGTTGAAATTTATAGAGGTATTTCAAAGCTGTCTGCAATACCGAAAGCTTTTGAGAGAATTATGACATCTCAATTGCAGAATTTCTGCAGTTCCATTTCCATTTCCAAAAGCGTCGATCCACTACAACTAACTTATTAGAGCTTACATCATTAGTGATCAAAGGATTCTTATGTAATATGCAAACCGACGTGATTTATACTGATTTTTGTAAGACTTTTGATTCTGTCAATCACTGCTTGCTGCTTCACAAACTGAGTTTAATTGGTTTTCCAACCAAACTTCTTATTTGGATCTCTGATTACCTTAGTTCTAGAACACAAAAAGTTCTTTTCAGTAATTCATATTCCAATCCAATCCAGGTTACCTCTGGTGTACCCCAAGATAGTCACTTGGGTCCATTGCTTTTTGCACTCTTCATAAATGATCAGTCTTGACCAGAGGTCCGGAATAACTCTCAACACAAATTTTCAAAGTGTTTCTCACTGAGATAAACACAAAAATCATAAGCAATTTCGGTTTCTCACTGAATTTTATCATTTATTTTTGTGTTATTTGTGTTTTCTGTTAACCGAAAAATGTTGAGAGAAAAATTTATCTGTTATTAAATAACACTTAAAAATAATATTTATGCTCTAAGTGTCTTTTGATAACAGTTAAAGTATAACAGAAAAAATAAGTAAATAAAGTTTAGTGGAATTTCTCTATTAGTTATGTAATAATAATTTACTTTGTAGATGTGATTGGGAATAATGTTTTATACAAGCGGTGGGCATGAAACTTAAGTTTGAGAGCAGCCCAACTGCAAAAACAGTAAAAACCAACATTATCAGATATAATCGAGTTGGTTTTTGCAGACATCTGCTTCAGTGCAGAGCGAGTCTCGATAGAGCACACTGCACCTGCTTCACCCAGCTGGCGCCGTGCGTCGATACGCATCATTTTCCACTTGGTTGAGAGTGGAGTTTGTCTGGCATTATTACAATTTTTGGTCCTTTTTAGTATATTTCAGCGATAAAATAATTTGTCATACGCAAAAAGAGGTTTGAAGCCTTCTTTATGACTCTGACCTTATTCTTTACCATTGGTCATCCATGGTATTTATCGCGGTTGAGTATTCTCATAATCATGGCTATGTAGTTATATGATATATTAAGGAGTGATATATAAAGCTCGCATTTCTGTGTGAATTCGCATTTCTTCGAGGTGTGAACGACATTTTCCAATGACTGTTATTTACTTTCACATTGTTGATTGAGTGTGGTCAGTTGTGGTTTTGAAAAGCAGTTTCTTAGGCACTTAGCGGTCTTATCACCATGGAGGGCTGTGAACTGCGCTTACGCATTGATTCTTATATAATTTTCCAGCGCTATCTACCCACAAGGTCAAACTTCCTTTACAAATTTCTTGTAACGACCTCTGCCGAGCACTGTGGTATAACCGCGGTAAGAAACTACTTTACGAAAATTAAGTTCTCTGTGTTTAATTTTAGGCCCTTATCGCTGTGAATAAAAGTCAGTGTTAAAAATTCCAGTTCCATAGACTTTGAATGAAAAAACACTTATATTTTTCTCACAATAATAAGTGTTATTGAAAAACCAGGGACCGTAACAGTTATAACTTTTATTTTAAAAGTCCTCAAATTAACTGTTATTTTGTGAGTTTTATTAAAAAAGTCCGAAATTAACAGTTATTTTGTGATTTTTATTAAAAAAGTCCGAATTTAACAGTTATTCAGAGACTTATATTTTTTCAGTCACACAATAACAGTTATTCAAAGACTTATATTTTTTCGCGTCCGTTCGTCTGTATGAACACCTAGATCTCAGAGATGGTAAGAGATAGAGGTTTGACATGTATGGGACAAATGCTTCTTTTATCTTCACGCAGATCCAGTTTGTTTCAAATTTTGGCCACGACCCCTCCCGCCCCCGCAATTTGGAATTGGATCTCCTACAGTTTTAAAGATAGACGATTTGTACCCTCTCGAGATAGTTAGTTATTAGCAAAATGAATCGATTTGCCGAAGAAATGATAAAGATCAGATGAACGGTTCTTAAGTTATGAGCAAAAAAGTGAACCAACCCCCCCACCGGTTCTGTTGGCATGTTGGCACTGGCGCAGTATATCATCGGTAGATTAAAGAAGTCACACGATAAGGAATCGCCCTGCCTAAAACCTTTTTTGGTATCAAATGGTTCGGATCGGGTCTTTCTTGTCTTCTGTTGGCGCGTGAGCACAGATAAGACTAATATTAAAATATTTTGCCTTAAGTCTAAGCGCGGCTGCGCTGGCTAGGCATGACGCAAGAATGAAGGAAGAAGCTCCAGCAAAAAAGGCGTATAGATCGAAGGCGGTTGACTATGGAGGCGGCAAGAAGGGAAGACCACCACTAAGATGGGAAGACTAGGTGCGGGAAGACATTGCCAAGCTTGGTGTGACCAACTGGTGGCAGCTCGCACAGAACAGAAGCGAATGGAGATCGTTAATCGCAGAGGCCCAGACCGTCAAACGGTTGTGATGGCCAATAAAGAAGAAGAAGAATCATCTTCTTTGGCTTGTTTGATTACTCTTGTCGAGCTGATTAAGAATATCTTTGTCTTTTGTTCGTCAATGGTTCCTTTAATGCGGTATAAGCAAAAGACTTTTATTGTGTGACTGAAAAAATAAAAGTCTCTGAATAACTGTTATTGTGTGACTGAAAAAATATAAGTCTTTGAATAACTGTTATTGTGTGACTGAAAAAATATAAGTCTCTGAATAACTGTTAAATTCGGACTTTTTTAATAAAAATCACAAAATAACTGTTAATTTCTGACTTTTTTAATAAAAATCACAAAATAACAGTTAATTTGAGGACTTTTAAAATAAAAGTTATAACTGTTACGGTCCCTGTGAAAAACACATAACAGAAAAAATCTGAAAATAAGTGTTTCTCACTGAGATAAACACTTATACTCGAAAAATAAGTCGCTTCACTGAGTTAAACACTTAAACTCAAAACAAAAATCACTCTATTTATTTGAGAGATATTTCAAAGTGTTTTAAAATAACAGGGTTATTTTACAACACTTTCATTTTGAGTGAGATATTCCGGACCTCTGGTGTTGACTCACTCTCGTGTGCTTATGTGCGCCGATGATGTGAAACTATGTTTAACATATAATGATTTGGTTTCCCGCTTTAATTTGCAAGCTGACTTGGATGCATTTCAGTCTTGGTGTAAAGATAATCTATTAAACCTTAACAGTTCCAAGTGTAAGGTTATGACATTTTATAGAACCACACCACAATTCTTTTCTTATATGATTAATAATGTCCCACTAGAGTGTTTGAATGATACAGTCAATGAGATAAATGATCTTGGGGTTATTCTAGATCACCGACTTAAATTTGACTCTCATGTAACGGCTGCTGTTTGTAAGGCCAGGAGAATTTTTGGGTTTATTAAGCGCTGGTCGAAGGAATTTGATGATCCATATACGACGAAAATGTTGTACATTTCTCTTGTCCGCCCTATACTCGAGTACGGATCATGTGTGTGGTCTCCGCAATATTCGACCCATCAAGACAGAATTGAATCTGTGCAAAAGCAGTTTTTATTGTTTGCTCTTCGTGGTTTAAACTGGAATTCTGAGGTCCGTTTACCGTCATACTCTAGTAGGCTACTTTTGATTGACGTTCCCTCCCTCATTAACCGTAGAGTTATGCTTGGAGTAATTTTAATACATAATACATTAATGGTGAAATCGACTCATCTGAGTTGGTTGGCCAAATTAACCTCAAAGTTCCTATTAGACCGACTCGCAATTTTATACCCCTATCACTAAGTCGTTTTACCACTAACTATGCTTTGCATGAACCTTTTCGTGTTCTCTGTGCTGATTACAATAAACTCTACCAAGTAATCAACTCGGAAGCTTCTCTTCCTGCTTTAAAAACAACTATTTTATCATATTTAGCCCGTAGTTGACATTACATTATGTTTTTCCTTCGCGATTCGTGTCATACGTTGGAGTCTCCGCCTCTCGGTCGGTTCGACTACTATTTTGGGCTACTATATTGCCTGCGGCTCGCGCCTAACAGGTCCTGGCTTGGTGTAGCATGGGCCACTTGAACGTACTGCGCATTGTACGTCAACGTCCTTATTCTTGATGAAAACGTTCCTGACCCTTCGCTGTGCTAAGGTATAGAAATATTTATTCATAACCTCTCCTGCTCAGAACGTCAATACTTTGAACACACTGTTTGCTTATGGAATTAATTACCCCCTCAGTTGGTAGCGTAGCGCAATTTAGGGACAAGCTTAGACAATTTCTAATGTTAAACAATTAATTAATATATAAAACATATTTAAAAAGTTCTCGTTTCGCTTAAAACAGATGAAGTAACAATGTAACTCTAGCTTTATGTTTTATAATGTTGCTCTTTTTCTCTCTAGTGACTAATGCAATAATATACAAGAGTGAGTAAGCCTAGTGAGAACAAGACCAGCTAAGTCGAAGCTCCGCGCACTAAATTTTAAAATTAAAGCTTGAGACGCTGCAAAAGCCTAATTGTTGCCGCAAGTGATATAGCATTGGAAATACACGGGCTCGATCGAGGACAGAACGGATTTCAACCCAGACACAAAATCTTCAAAACTCGGCCACAGGAGTCTCAGCGGCTAGTAATCAAAACAGAAAACAAGTAAGAAAGCGAAATACCCCACACCCACACTTAAGTCAGCTGAAATAGTGGCTTTGTATAAAAATTCGGAAAAAAAGCTTTCCATATTTCGGCACAAAGGCGCCCCCTTCAGTTCGTGTTTCCATCTTCACTGTAAATTTATGGTGCATACTTTTAGGCTGTGAAATTGGGGTGGACAGGTTATTATAGCTAGAGAGATAATGAAACGTACTCCTCCACCGAAAATGCCTCTTAAATCCAACAATGCTGAAGGAACTGCACTCAGCACGCCGTCGGGTCAAAGCATCCCATCATTGATAGGTGCCAAGCGACTTCTACAGGATATACCCCGGATAGCGAGCTCGAACCATACGGTTGGAAATATGGAACTGTCGGAGCTTATGTGCTTTATGTCTTTTCTAATGAATGAAAAATTTAAAAAAGTCGCTACAAAGGAAGACATCGAAAGCAAGGTCGATGTTACCGAAGTGCATAGCAAGCAGAGATCAAAACAAGCAGACGAATCTCGTCGACTTGAACAGGTAGAGGAGAGCGTCAAGCACAGAAACCTTATTTTTAGAGGCTTGAATTCACACACTCGCCCGTACGAAGCAGTAAAGACACTACTTACGACCAAACTTCATATCCCAGCACCGGCACCAATAGAGAATGTGAGAAAATTAACCGAAAAAGACGGGAATATGACCGGTGGTAATAGAATTTGCCACAACCTCGGCTATACAAACTATTCTGAAGAGCTCCAAACAGCTGAAGGAAACAACTGTGTACGTGGAAAAGGATTAAACGACTAAGACAGTTGCAGAAACGCCTGATGCTCACGTTGCGAAAGGAAATACTGGCTATTAATTCCACAAAACGAATTTATGTTAGAGATGACAGGATGGCAATCGAAGGCGGATGGTTTTATTGGAACAGATTTGGCGAGCTCATGAGTGACAAAAATCCTGCAAATTTGAAGATGTTAAAAGCCGCTCAAAAAACTAAAAAATTGCAGAAAATCCGAAATATATATAAAAATTCTAGCTTATAATATATCAGGATTAAGGAGTAAACTATTTTATAAGAATTTTTTTTTTATTTTTATTTATTTATTTTTTTTTTTTTAATTTTTTTTACAGTCATAAAATATTTTTCCTTTTCGAAACATTTATCGGCTGCTGCCTATTTTCCGGAACATTGTCTACATTGGATTCCATCAACGCACCGATGCGCGAGAGGGCGGGCAAGCGGAGGAAGTTTGTACGGCATACAAAAGACTCTAACCAATTTATTTAGCTATACCAACAGCGAGGAGGTTACTGCGGTAAAACTTACACGGCAATTGCAGACATGGCTTATCGTTCCGCAATACATAAGCTGTAACCAATGGAAGCACGATTTCGAAAAATTATATAATTACGTGATGGAGTGCACAGAAGAAAACATTATGATTATAGGGGATCTTAACGGGCGAATTGGCGAAAATCAGGTGATTACGGAAGACCCAAATACAGCGCATGGTTATGCTCTTTTAACGAGAGAAACGAAGGATCGGAAAAAGTAAGGTATTTTCGGATCATCTGCCAAAGGTTACGCAAACCAATATTCGCCCAATAATTGTCAACGACAAGGAGAGCAAACTTCTGCCACAGCTGAGGTGGGTGCAGAAGAAGGCTGATCAGTATAGAGACCGCTTAAGCGAACAATTAGAAAATCATGGGCTGAACACAAATAATGGAAATTACACGATTGACACATTAGAAAAAAGTATAACAACGGCAGCAAAATGTATGGGAAGAAAATCATCGAAAAAGAATTATGTTCAACCATGGTTTGATGAAGTATGTATGCCAGAAACTCAGCTGTGCTATGCTTTACCCATGATTGAGAACAGCAATCTCGATGTAGCGATCTCAGTTGCGGAAGTTAATATGGCGATTGCAAAATGCAAATGCAAAAAAGCTCCTGGTGCCGATCGCATCCCCGCTGAATTTTTAAAGGAAGCTTCTCCGGATTTCATCCGTTATCTTATAGCCTATTTCCACTGGCTTCATTTCTTGTCATTTTCATTTCTAAAAATTTTGCCGTTTCCATTGACAAATTGTCATTTTATTACCCTACGGCTGAGACGTTTCGAGCTTTATTTTTCTTTCAAATAAATTCAATGTAATTACGGCTAAATAATCGATGTAAAAAAATCTTACGTTACAATGTAACGCACTAACAATTCCCCCCTATTTGTTACAAATGTCAAATGTGACAGTTCTCATACTCAATTTGTGGCTCAAAAGGCTTAAAGCAACCATCCACCCAGCTAGATGTGATCATCCACAGAGTGAGATCAGTTAAAATCTAACCTTTAAGTCCAGGGAAAAATTATACTTTCGCAGCCATCCGGCTTACTGTGGAATTTATTTGTCTTAATTAATACAGAATAAAACCAAAAGAGCTCGTAAGTGTTGATTTTCTATTGAAATTAAAGACTCGTCCATTTCTAAATGGATTTCCTTCCTTTAGACGAGTTTTTGGCGAGAAGACATCCAAACTTCATCCAAATTATTAATTTATAATTGTGGAGCAGCAGCTCAGGTAAAAATAATTAGCCCCACTCAGCTAAATTAGCAAAAGCTAAGTTGCATCACCTCCCATCTTCACAGATTTTTCTCCCACTGGACTAGCATTGAGCAATCAACCTCTGTAAAAGCTCCAAAAAACTCAATTCCTCTCGCACGAGATGCGAGGGAGACGAGGGCTTGTGTCTCAAGTGCTACCCTCAGTCGTGGATCAACCTGCCTGGTCTAACTTGCAAAACCCTTAACCTAAGCAGCCTCGGAAATTGCAGAAAGAACGTCGTTAATCATCGAAACCACAGCCTTATCAATTCATCAGCTAAATTAATACACCATCCACATAAAAAGTGTCAAAGCTGTGTACATCCACGTTCATCATGATTTCATCCTCAAATTCATCAACATGTGCAAGTGAAAAGTGCTTAAACATACCCTGCTACCTAATGCCAGTTTGAAAAGAAATGCCAAATAATACATAAAAGAGAGAGGGTACATCAATTGCATTAAGTGTACATCAAGCATACATAAAAACCTAAAACGAAAAGTGTCGAGTGATCACCCACACAAAGAAGTGAGGGTGAAAAGAGAACTTCAAATAAGAATAAGTCCAGCTCAATTTAAAATAAGTAAATTTAAACTTTTTGCATTTAGTTTTTTATAATTTTTATTAATTTTTTTTTGTTGTGGCATATCTATTTTTTTCTATTTTTTCTGGTGAAAGTGGGTTAAAAATTTCAACCAAATCAAATGAATGGTTCAATAAGGAACAAAAGAAAAACAACTGTCCAATGTGTGTGTCAACTAAATAATATTTTAATATCTGTCCAAAAATCAAGCAAAGTTTCAAAATTCATCTGTAACTACGAAGGCCTTCGGAGGATACAATCGGGTGAGTGTATAATAACCAAAATATATTTATTTGATTCCACACTATAAACCAAACAACCAAACGGCTCTTTTGCTTGCTCCCAATATTGGCAAGGTTTCACACATTTGCACATTTTCTTCTCCACTTATTTGGTTTGCTGATGGCAAGCTTGACTTTTGTTTTGAGTCTTATCATTCCGCGTGCCAAAACCGTGGATCTGTTTTGAGTGGTTTGTTTAAATGGCATTAATTTTGGCTGAAGAAGAAGAACAAACTCAATATGTATGTTCAGCCTAGTACAAACTCCTGATCGCACAGTGCGAGGCACATGAATATGTTCACTTTTCCAACACTGAAGTTTATCTCTTTTTTTTCGAAGACATGCTTCTCATGCAACAAAAATACAAGGATATGCATTAAAATAGAAACGCCACAAGAAAATTAAAATTATTTTTTTGAATTAAATGAAGTAAATACCCATATTTTAGCATTAAAATATAATAATTTCTAATCTTATATTCTATACTATTTTGCTATTAATTTTATAATCAAGGTTATGATATGTATTGAAATTTAATGAAGTTATAATCTTTTTGATCGAGAATAATCAATTGTCATGAATTCTGAAGAAAATATTTTTGAGTTTTGTTAAATAAACTAAGTTGAAATGCGATACTAAATTTTACTAATTTTCCTTGTAAGGTAAAAAGGGGTAACAGGATGCTGTAGCTGTATATGGGATTTTCTTAAAATCACTCGCTAATAGAAAATCATTTGGTAGGGAGGGTGAAGAAGCGACACTACATTACCATCTCAGTAGTGTACCATTTGGAGCGAGTCGGGTGTATTTACTTTTCAATTCATCTTTATCTATCTATCTATATTTTATTACTTGTGTAGTTATGCAATACAAAGTGCGCTCGGGACTTAATTAATTATGTAGTGTGGGTGTTGTTGGGTGAAAGTCAAAGAACCCCCCCACAGGCTGACTGCTAGTCGTTTGCCAGAAGTCCCAACCGACTCACCCCATTACAACAGTGTCCTACATGGTTCAGTGTTATCCGCTACATTCCGGATCTTGTAGAGGTGCGCACCAACTGTCACCAGATGTGCCAGGGACAACGAAGTTCTAGTGTTTAGGATAGTTATCGCCTGAAGTTGGCACCACAAAGATTGTACTGGCCAAAGCGGTAAGACTGGATGTTACATAAGACGAGAGTATGGGACGGAGACAAATGCTCGGACTGGTTTGAGACAAACAGAAGAGTACAACAAGGATGTCTATTGAGTCCGTCGCTATTTGCATTGTTCATCGAAGACCTACATGACTACCTAAGCGGAGGAGCAAGGCTGGGAGATGTCACTTGTAAAGTACTTATGTACGCCGATGATATGGTACTAAGTACTGGCCGAAAGTGCGAAAGAGATGCAGTATACAATTGACAAAGTATCTGAGTATTGTAAACAGTGGAGCCTTATCATTACCACAGAGAAATCCAAAATCAAGGTGGTTCGAGATGGCAGAGGGCGCCTTGCAAGAGCACAGATGTGGTACCTCGACGGGACAGAGCTGGAAGCTGTGAAGGATTATAAATATCTAGGTGTCACACTGACACAGAATATGGGGTTTGAGACACATCTGCGTGGAAAAGTTTCATGTCAAGAAAAGACATAAAACCAAGTGCGAAGTATAAGCTACTTGAGGCAACGGCAAGATCAATTATGCTATATGCAGCAGAGGTAAATATATGAGAAAAATCATGGATTTACCTCAGAACAGGCTTCCTAAGTTAGTCGTTATGTAAATCCTGAGGGACCAATCGCAGTGCTTTGCAGAATGGCAAAAAATTTTAGAAGAATTATAGAAGAAATAGCTGAATGGAGAAGAACGCACGACACTGTACTGGAAAGAGTTGATAAAGACCAGCGGAATTCCTTTGAGGTCACTGCTCGACGGAGCTAAACTCGGATTTTATATAAAGGCTTAAACTTCAACCTGGGACAAAGCAATTACTTTAGAGATCACTTTTCGGTGGATGCCATAAAATCAAGCGAGATCCGAGATGCTGCCACTAAATTATAGACCCCACATAAGCGGCGAGAAGTGCTCGCTTTGCAACATGAGCGCCAGTGACGATACCTTCCATTTCCTCTCAGAATGCCCAATTCTGGGAGAACTCCGATTTAATAGAATCGGTTGGTATAGAACCAATATCACCCACAGCCCACCCACAGCCCATCCACTTCCCAACCTATTCCCTGTCCCGAGTTTCAAGTCCATCTGACAAAAAATTGTTATTTTGCATGTTAAATTTTCCGGACATTTTTACTTTCGGGTTAGGATTTTCCATCATTGGAAAATCACCCTTTAAATTATTTCGCATTTTATCCTTAAAAACCTTCCTCAAGTCAATCGGATGAAAAATAGTTATTTTCCATGTAGAATTTTCCTGGAACTTTCACGCCTGGGGCGGAATTTCCGTCATTGGAAAATCATGCATCAAATTAATTCGTATTCTATAATTTAAGCCAATCGGATGAATAAGAGTTTTCTTGCATGCAGAATTTTCTGCGCATTTTCACTCGCGGGGATCAGATTTTCCGACATTGGAAAATCACATTTTTCTATTTCATCAATTGAAACCGAGCTTCAAGCCAATCGGATGATAAATAGTTTTCTTCTCGCAGAATTTGCCGGAAATTTTACGGAAGTCGGGTCAAATTTTCTGACTTTGGAAAGTCGCTTAATAAATTAATTCGTACCCTTCGTACCACCCTTAAAAACCGAGGTTGAAGCCAATCGCAAGAATAGTTTTTAGAGTATGGAATTTTCCATCCATTTTCCTAGTGGGCTCCGTCTTAGTACGCACCTTCCTTACTAACAGAACTTCTCTCCAAATTACAGCCCTATATCTCTTACCGTTTAGGCTGTGCGATGATTGCCATTGGGTCAGTGAATCAGTCAGTCAGCCAGTCAGTACACTATTTTTTTATAGATATAGAGCGAGGCCAAAAAGTGAGAGAGTATTGGTGTTTAAAAACCTAATCGCTTCGAACTCTTGCAAGCGAATGACGGCTTTCTGCTCTTTTGGTCTCAGCTTCGGCAAGCGTTCGGGTCGTGTACGTGTGAGTAACGAAATGTTTTCGCCCCCCTGGGAGGAACCAAGGACTAAGTATCGCTAGTATAGGGATATTAAAATTACATTCAAACAATTTAGCATTTATTTGAGCACCTTTATCTTTATAATAGATTACTACCTATTACAAAAACAAAAGAAATATGCCTTGTGGTCTGCCGCCCATGTCAGCAGCCGTGGGTTCGAATCATGGCCTGACTCGAGCGAAGATTTTTTTTTTTTCCAATTTTATTTTTAAACAAATATAACTTTTTGTTATTTTTTGATATCAAGAAAACACTCTTCAAGTAAATATTTTTAGCATTTAAACGTTTTTTTCGTTTTGGAGAGCAATGGGAGCTGCATTGAGGAAATGCTTTCTTAATACAATGTCCGATCACTGTGGGAAGCTATTGTGAAATTTTAAAGTTTCTAACTATTATGGTTTCGGCTGCAGATCAATGATCACAACCAATGTCTTATCACTTTATGTATATAAATATTATATAAGTGTGCAAACGGCTTTTGCCAAGCAAATATTGATCTTATCTAATACTATAAGATTATCCATGTCGCATTAGAATGTAAAGCAGTCCATACATCTCACAAATTTTGGCGCAAAACGATAATGTGTGATAGCGTCATATGGGCGTGTGCGTCTCACGTGCACATCGAGACCAAAATTAAAAATAGAGGGCAGCTAACTTCGGCTCGACCAAAGTTTATATGCCCTTTGAGTTGTTACATGGCATCTATTTTCTATACTTATATATCTGTACGCCCAACTGACTGACATATTATCAATCCGCAGCCTAAACGGCTTATACTACAGGATTGAGATTTGGCATAGACCTTCGTTTAGTTATGCAGGCGCGCACTAAAAAAAAAAGCTTGGAAAATTTCACCGTTAATTAAAAGAAAACGCAAAAACAAAAAAAGTTTTATGTACTAGGCTGTTCTGCTAAAAGCGCGCCAGACAGAGAGAGAGCGTGTTGTGTGTGTGTATATGTGTGTGTTTTTTCACAAAAACAAACAATAAATCAAATTGGGCGTGTTCAGCAGCATACACCAATCATCTAACAAAAATCATCAATCAAAAAAAAAGTGTTAGTCTGCTGGTGAACGAACTTGTTAGAATTTTTAGGCAACAAAGTTATCGATATATTTTTGTTGGCGGAAGGTTTAAATTTTTGACAACAAACATCTTAATATAATTAAGAAAGGACTACTAAATCTTTAGGACCGTCGTAACTAGCACCAACTGCTCCTAGAATTCCCCTTGAATTTTACTTAAGACTTTGTTAGCCGTTTAATGATTTTAACTTTGTTGTAAGCCCAGCCCCAGCGCGTCCATTAAAAAGGACTCCTGACCACGCAAAGAAGGGTCTAAAAATGTTAATTTTAAGGACAATTCGTTCCCGATCCGTCCCGATCCCAACAAATTTTAATTCAATATCGTAGCGCCTGATCCCCTACTTCTCTCGGCACCCGGTGTAATCCCGTCGCGAGCCCTTCTCTAGCTATGAGACCGTGAGCGATGCCCAAGCGTGCAGCATGCCTGCCAATAAGGCAGTGACCCGTTGGGGCCAAGACCAGAAGTAAGATGTTTTCGATTTCAGGTTAAACAATGACCCCGTGACCCTAGCTACAGCCCAAGTCGGAACCATTCTTCCGTAACCAGGCGCCGGGTTTCATTCCTTGTGATTTTCTTGTATCCTCTGATATGGGCGTCCCTGTCAAGCTATTATCTGGGAGGAGCTGAATGGTAGCGCCTTGACACACTGTGTTGAGGTGTCCATGTACCCTGATGAGGTGGTTACTACGCGTAGGGCTTCTCCTTTTTGGAGTGGCGGCTTTTCAAGATTTCCTCCTCCTCCGCAACAACCAATAGAGCCTTCACAGCCTTGCACGAATTTCCGTTAGCTACTTCCGAAACCACGACCTCTGCCAATTCATTTATTCAAAACAAAGACGTTTCCACATTCATTTTGCATTTGCCTTCTCAAAATTGCTTGTTTGTTTACTTCTGACAGCTGTTTGCTATCGATAACAAATCAAAATCAAGCAATTCTAACAAACAATTTCTTTGTTAGATTCACATCTAACACAATCACGAAAAATAGCAAACATGATTGCACATCATGTCCGTTCAGCAGCACAATCTAACAAAAATAGTCGATTTTTTGTCATCGATTTATGCTGCTGAACACGCTCATTGAGAATGGCCATATCGAATTGAATTAAATCTTATGGCACATACAAAACACATCGATAGCTTTAACAATATGTTGACCGCATTTCAAAATAAAGAAATTAATTTCACAATACTTGTTGGAGAATAAGTAGATAACAATGAAAAAATGCATAACTAAATTAAGAGAGGCTTGCAGCATCTCTTTAAATATCTGAAATTATCTTGCCCGCTCTTATCTGATCCGCTCTTATCTTTGTGCTTGGCGCTCGCCATGTAACGCAAGCGACCACAAGGCGACAACAAAACGTTTACTTAGGCCACTCCTGTGGTCACTTATTGTTCTTAGTTTTAGTTGCGATTGATTGCTGGCAGCAGCCAGATAAATAAACCTGTGAAACGAAGAAGTGAAGCCTTAGTATTTCTTTTGTGGAAACCAGCAGACAGCAGGACAACTGGATCGCCGTTTCAACTTTAATTTTGTGGAAATTTGGATCATCATTTCGTGAAAATCCTCACGGAATTTTCATTGGCGCCCGAGCAGAGACTTCGATTTAGTTTTGTGGAAAATCCAGACAATAGCTTGTGACAGTGCACCTTGGCTTGAATCGGCACAAACAAGAATTGCTGGATTAATTCTCTTGCTGGCTTACTGGTGAATTTGAAGTGGATCGTTACTAACGCTTGGCTCTGGAATCATAAGGAAAGTTTGGAATAAACCCTAATGAGATCACAGGTATTTAGTGCCAAAAATTGAATAGTGTTAAAAATCCACAGTTTGTGCGTGCGTTCGTTTTGTGCAACCTGCTAAGCGCAGAGATTTCAATTTTTGGCACTCAGTTCATTTGCATGCTTTACAACTAAATATAAAAATCAAAGTGAACCGCCCCCCAAATATTTAAAACAAAAATTATATACAAAAATTGTGCTAAACTCTGCTGTTTTAATTGGTCAATTTACCGCTGTCTTGCGTAGCGAGGTTTCACTGTTCTAAGCGAAAGCAAAATCGGTTTACAGTTGGTTGGATACCGTTCATTCTCGTCGTGTTTGGGTGTCCACTGAGGGTTGAAACATTAACTGTTTTCGCTATTTGGGAGAGGATTTGTGTTTGAGCTTATGCACTGGCTGTTGCTAAGCTGAGTTTGGGCGAGTGCATTAACCCCAGTTTTTATTTCCCTTTTCTTTGCGCGCGCTTTGCTTTGACTTGGAGATAGCAGCTGTTGCGACATATAAAGGTTTACATTTGGTTAATTTATGATAAGAAAATTATGGCTGGGGAAGATGTACCACCAATCAAGGAGTCGAAGTCCAGTGCAAAGCTAGTCTCAGTACTGCAAAAATTCGACAAGGTGTTTAGCGATATAAAACGCTTGAAAACTGGGTTTGAACAAAAAACCATTTCGTTTGATCTTATTCAGCTAAAATGTCGACTGGAGTTGCTCGAAGGGTATATTAGTAAACTCATGGATCTACAGGCGGATATTGATAATTTGAACCCCAGTAACGAGTCTAGAGCAAATGTGGAGGATGTTTGCATCTCAGCAAAGGCTTTGTTTTTATCTGCCATTAATAAACTAGAGCGTCCAAATCAAGCCGATGTAACTCTTTCCTCTTCGTTCATACAACATCATTCGTCACAGTTACCAAAAATGCGCCTTCCTAAGTTTAGTGGCAAGCACGCGGAATTTCAAAATTTTATTTCTCTTTTCGAAAGCTTAGTTCACAATGACTCATCTTTAACAAATGTTGAAAAGTTCAATCATTTGATCTCCTGCTTGTCCGATGAAGCACTGGGAACGGTAAAAGCATTTCAAATCACAGATCCCAATTATGAAAAGGCGCTTCTAAGATTAAAGTCTGTCTATGATAACAAATGTCTCATTTTCTTTGATACTATTTCTCAGTTGTTTGAAATTCCTCACATGCCGAAACCCTCAGCCTCAAGTCTTAGAGGGATTATTGATAATATTTCGGCTTTATACTCGTCGTTGCTGACACAGGGAAATGATACAAACATTGCTAATGCAATATTGATCCATTTAGCAATGTCAAAAGTAGATCACACAACCAAGTCTCGCTTTGAAGAGCAACTGGATTATGATAAGTTGCCATCTTGGGCGGATTGTGCAGCCACTTTGAATCGGCGCTATCAGCATTTGGCGGCTGAAGAGTCCACTAAGAGCAAATCCAAACCCAAACAGGAATTTACCAAAAGCCACACAAGAGCTTCGTTTTCTTGTTCTAAAAGTGAACAAAAGTCTGATCCCAAATTTACCTACTGTTCAGGTGCGGATCATAGTATTGTGAATTGTCAATCATTTAGCGCTCTTCCTGTTGCTCAGCGGTTTGACTTTGTGAAACAGCAGCGCTTGTGTATCAACTGTTTGAAGCCAGGACATACAGTGGCAAAATGTAAGGGGTCGAAATGTCGAGTGTGTTCCAAACCTCATCATACTTTACTACACAGATATGATGTGGAAAGGCCTCAAACTACTGATCCTGCTTTACAGCAACAGGCTTATGTAAGTCATGTGTTAAGTATGGATCATGTAATTTTGGCTACTGCTGTTGTTAAGTTAAAGGATAGATTTGGTCAACTTCAACCTGCACGTGCAATTCTAGACTCTGGCTCTCAAATCAATTTTATATCAGAGGAATTGGCACAACGTCTTCGTCTAAATCGTAAATATGCTTCACTAAACATTGTAACGGTTGGAGAAAATACCGCTGCCATAAAACAACAGGTGCATACTTCGGTTCACTCTAGAACCAATGACCACACATTTACCACAGATTTTTGGGTTTTGGACTCGATTTCAAAATATCAACCATACCAGATAGTTAACTCTTCGCAGTGGAATATACCAGCTAACATTGAACTTGCCGACCCTCTGTTTTATAAGCCTGCTAAGGTGGATCTGCTCTTGGGAGCTGAAAAGTTCTTTGAATTGTTATGTGTCGGCCAAATAAAGCTCAGTCCGAGACACCCAACAATACAGAAAACTTTGCTGGGCTGGATAGTTTCCGGAAAATACTCTCAGGGCACATCACCTGAAGTCTTAGCATGCAATGTTTCGATTGATAGCGACAAGAGTTCTCTCGACAACCTGGTACAACGATTCTGGGAATTGGAACAAATTCCAGAGAAGTCGAAGGCTGTATATTCAGCTGAACAGTTAGAATGTGAACGCATCTTCAAACAAACAGTTCGAAGGGTGGAGTCTGGGAGATTTGAAGTTAAGTTGCCGTTCAAAATAAATCCAAAGGTACTAGGGCTGTCCTTTGAGACAGCAAAACGTCGATTTTTGGCATTGGAGCGGCGATTGTCGAAAGATGATATAATGCGAAAAATGTATAACGATTTTATGCAAGAATATCGAGACCTTGGCCATATGAAATTGGTATCTTCTATTCCTCGAGGACTGTATTATTACATTCCACATCAGTGCGTCTTTCGTCCTGATAGTAGCACCACCCAGTTGCGGGTAGTTTTTGATGCGTCAAGTAAGACATCAACTTCAATATCTCTGAACGAAACTTTAATGGTGGGCCCTAAGATTCAGAGGGAACTTTATTCGATCCTCGCAAAATTTCGGTTGCATAAATATGCTTTAACAGCCGACATTTCTAAAATGTATCGGCAGGTAAACGTCACTGAAGAGGATCGCAATTTTCAGTTAATTGTTTGGAGAAAGGGTCCGACTGAAGAGTTGCAGACATATCGTTTGAATACCGTAACGTACGGTACCGCTTCTGCTCCTTATTTAGTCTATTCGTTGTCTCGTAGAACTGGCAGAGATATATTCGAAGTCTCACCCTGTTGCATTGCAGGTCATAAAGAGCAGTTTTTATGTAGATGACATGCTTACTGGAGCAAATTCGTTAGAAGAGCTTGAAGTCATTCGTGCACAGGTGAATGAAGTGTTAGAGCATGGCGGTTTTAAGTTAGCCAAATGGGCAACAAATCACTCAGGGCTATTAACATATAGCTGCGAGGAGAAGCTCTTGCAATTTGACCCTTCAGCGTCTGTAAAAACACTCGGAATGAGATGGAATCCGAAAAACGACGAGTTTAAATATTCCCTTGACAATTCATTTGATTTGTTGAAGCCTACTAAGCGCAATATACTTTCAGTTGCGTCTCGATTATTTGATCCCTTAGGCTTGTTGTGTCCTTTAATTACAAAGGCAAAGATTTTGCTACAGGAATTGTGGCGCAATAAATTAGATTGGGACGAAGCTATTCCCATCCATCTACACACAAACTGGGTCAACTTCAAGCAGAATTTATCGGAATTGCATAAAATATCTATTCCTCGATGCGTATTTCGGTTCAAGTTAAAAAATGTGCAGATTCATGGGTTTGCAGATGCGTCTAGTCACGCGTATGGTTGCTGCATATTCGTGCGCACGAATAATAATGGGAATATAGTGTGTAGGCTCTTCACGGCCAAGGCTCGAGTAGCTCCACTCAGCACAAAATCGATCCCAAGACTCGAATTATGTGCGGTCCATCTGTTTGCGACACTTTGGTCTCAAATCGCGTCTTTATTTGACGGAGTTAAAATTGACAGCGTACATTTTTGGTCGGATTCGCAAGTCACTCTTTATTGGTTAGAAAGAGACCCCAGTTCTTTAGCAACATTCGTCGCCAACAGAGTGGCAGAAGTTCAGGAGTTGACCAGTCAAGTTGTATGGCGGCATGTACCATCGGAGTCAAATCCGGCAGATTTGGTTTCTCGTGGTACAAATGTAGATGACCTCATTTGCCCACTTTGGTTCAATGGTCCTTATTTTTTGTTAAAAGACTCTACTGAGTGGCCAAGTCTGCACCAGTTTGAGATAACTCCCGAGTTAAAGGGATCTGAAAATAAGAAAACTGTAGCAGTACATTCTGTTATTACGGAAACACCTAACTGCATCATGGTCTTAATCGAAAGGTGTTCATCGTTTACAAGGCTCTTGCGAATTGTAGCATACGTAAATAGATTTATTCAAGCTAAGAATCGAAGCTTCGAACCTGGATTTTCTGCAAAGGAGCTGCGCATGGCGTTCTTACGAGTGGTGCAGACTGTTCAAATGGTAGAATTCGGCCGCGAATTCATTCAATTAGAAAAGGGTGAATGTTTGGCTCCTCATCTTCAAAGTCTGAACCCATTCTTACACGAGACTGCTGAAGATGGAGTCAAGGGTCGTGTTATTCGTGTGGGTGGAAGGTTGCTAAATGCGCCTATTCCATATGATGCAAAATTTCCCCTCTTGCTGTCTCGAAATTCGCATTTTATCGAGTTGTTCTTGCGTGACCTTCACCTTAAAAATTATCATGCTGGCGTCAAGGTGATGGTTTCTCTTCTCAGGCAACAGATATGGCTTATCAATGCTCGAGAGGCATGCAAAAAGATTGTCAAAGGCTGTGTACACTGCTACAGATATAAGCCAAAACTTTTGGGTCAGATAATGGGTAACTTACCAGCCGATCGACTTCGAGAAATGCGTCCATTTTTAGTGTGTGGAGTGGATTTTTGTGGGCCATTTTATGTTAGTTTAAAGATTCGTGGCAGACCCCCCATAAAAACATATGTCGCTGTGTTTGTTTGTTTTGCGTCCAAGGCGGTTCACCTTAAATTAGTAGAAGACCTTTCAACTGATAGCTTCTTATCTATTTTTAAAAGGTTCGTCGGGAGACGAGGTCTCCCTCAGAAGATCTTCAGCGACAACGCCACGAATTTCGTGGGAGCAGCGAACGTGCTTCGAGAACTGCAAGAGGCGTACGAGGCGCAGAAGCATCAACTGCAGGCATACGCAGCGGAACAAGGAGTCGAGTGGATATTCATTCCACCGAGAGCGTCCCATTTCGGAGGACTGTGGGAGGCCGCCGTAAAGGCAGCCAAGAATCGTTTGGTGCGAGGAGTCGGCAACGCCAAACTGACGCACGACGAGTTGGCAAGAGAGCGTCCCATTTCGGAGGACTGTGGGAGGCCGCCGTAAAGGCAGCCAAGAATCGTTTGGTGCGAGGAGTCGGCAACGCCAAACTGACGCACGACGAGTTGGCAACTCATCTCGTCGAGGTAGAGGCGATGCTCAATTCGCGTCCTTTGGTGTCCCCAGGCAACGACCCCAACGACGGGGAAGCGCTGACCCCCGGCCACCTATTGATAGGGCAGCCTCTTCGTTCGCTGCCGCACGAATCCGCGCTAGGAGGAGCCAACAGCAAGGGGAGCTTCGCGTACTTGAAGCGGTCGCGCATGCTGTTGGAACTCAAGCAGCAGTTTTGGCTGACCTGGTCCAGGGACTACCTGGTCAGCTTGCAGCAACGCGCTCAATGGTCCCAGAACGCTCCCAATCTAGAGGTTGGCAGTCTCGTCCTCATCCACGAGGACAATATACCGCCTCAAAAATGGATTACGGGCCGCGTGGTCGCAACAATTGCCGGAACTGACGGAAGAGTGCGCGTGGCTGAACTTCGCACATCTTCTGGAGTGCTCAAAAGGCCAATCCATAAATTAGCCGTTCTACCAGTGGTTGAAGCCCCATAGAGCTTAAACGGGGCCGGAATGTTGGAGCATAGATTTAATTATTAGATACTAAGATATTTGAAATTGTACATGAAGTTTGTCAAAGTATTAGAATAAGTAGATAACAATGAAAAAGGGCATAACTAAATTAAGAGAGGCTTGCAGCATCTCTTTAAATATCTGAAATTATCTTGCCCGCTCTTATCTGATCCGCTCTTATCTTTGTGCTTGGCGCTCGCCATGTAACGCAAGCGACCACAAGGCGACAACAAAACGTTTACTTAAGCCACTCCTGTGGTCACTTATTGTTCTTAGTTTTAGTTGCGATTGATTGCTGGCAGCAGCCAGATAAATAAACCTGTGAAACGAAGTAGTGAAGCCTTAGTATTTTTTTTGTGGAAACCAGCAGCCAGCAGGACAACTGGATCGCCGTTTCAACTTTAATTTTGTGGAAATTTGGATCATCATTTCGTGAAAATTCTCACGGAATTTTCAATACTAACAGCCAAAAAATGTGTGTGTGATTTTTCTGTCAAATGCACAAACAAGCACAGCGAACAGGCTGCCAGGCGTCCGTCTTTTGTTAGAGGTGGTTCGTAAACTCGAGTATACTAGACGTGCGTGCGATTCGAGGAGCCAATATTGACTCGGATCATTACCTGGTTGCAGCCAAGGTACGCACGCGGCTCAGTGTGGCACATGCCCCACGCTCTGGCACACGTCGAAAGCTAAACGTCGAGAAGCTGCAATCACAAGGGACCTTTGAAGCCTACACAGCTAAACTCGCCCAACTGCTCAGGGAAACCTCCCCATTCCCTTCCGATATATGCGAACACTGGCAGCGTATATCGCACTCCATGAGTACGGCTGCCAAGGAGGTACTCGGCTATTACGAGCCCCCTCGAAAGCGGACTTGGTACGACGAGGAGTGCCGACGCGCTACTGCAGAGAAAAACGCTGCCTACAGGAGAACTCTGCAGCCGAGAGCAACGCGGGCTGTTACGGAGCGATACCTGGAGAAAAAGAAAGAGGAGAAACGCCTTTTTAGAAGAAAAAAGTTTGAGCAGGAAAGGCGCATGCGCGAGGAAGTCGAGAGGTTATTCGGCATGTGTGAGACTTGAAAATTTTACCAAAAAATTAGGCAATTAACGGAAGGTTTTAAGCCCAGAGTCGCACAATGCAAGGACGAACCCGGGAATCTGGTCACAGATCTGCAAGTGGCGCTTAACAAATGGAGGAGTTACTTCTCCAACCTACTGGGAGGCGATGACGAACATGATGCCGCACCTAGAGAAGTAACAATGCCACCAATCGACAACACAGAGATAGACCCGCCGACCCAACAGGAAGTCTGTTTAGCCATACGAAGGGTAAAGAACAACAAATCACCGAAGAAGAATTGGTAAGGTGTATGGCAATTGGAAATGCCATTCTGTATTTTATACAGTTGTAATAAGTTTTTTTAATATAACTTAAATGCTAACAATTCTTGTTGAGTTGAGTAGACGCCACGCGCCGCTGCGCGCGGCCAAAGCCAGACTGATATAGAGATGGAGAATGTGCAAGCCGCACGTTGCTGCTGCGATGATTAGTGTGGCCAGAGCTGCCACAGTATTCCCCCTCCAGTGACTATGTGGGAACGAATGTTACAAAAAATGTGCATATCCGGGATGTATGTTCGGGACGATCATCTACAGGATTTGTACATGTCCCAATGTTGAGGGATGCTTGAGTATGATTCTCAAGGCGATATTAGTTGTTGGTATAGTCGTTGAATCGACGAACTGTATCTGTAGTACTGAGCATGTGCACTGAGTACAGATTTGAGTAGTTGTTTCGATGGTTACCTCTTGATGAGGTCGTTGTTCGAGTACGGTTGAGGTTGCCTCACGTCGAGGACTTTTGTCTGCCACGCGTTGTGGACTTTGATTGCCACGCGTTGTGGACTTTGATTGCCACACGTTGTGGACTTTGATTGCCACACGTTGTGGACTTTGATTGCCACACGTTGTGGACTTTGATTGCCACACGTTGTGGACTTTGATTGCCACACGTTGTGGACTTTGATTGCCACGCGTTGTGGACTTTGATTGCCACACGTTGTGGACTTTGATTGCCACACGTTGTGGACTTTGATTGCCACGCGTTGTGGACTTTGTGTTGAGATCGAGAACTTGTAGGAAAACTCAGGCTGGAGTCAATTGCCAAACAAAGAGCGTCTCGAGTTGAAGCAGGTTGCTCGTGGTCGATCTGGTATGGGGATCCGTTTGCATGAACATCGGCGATGATGAAGGATGCGATGAAGATCCAAATTCAGCTGCGCGACGTACTTTCATTAGTGGGAACGATCGTCTGGCAGGCTGCGTACAATGGAAATCGGCGGAATTGGTGAATGTCGAACCAACGTTCGATCGAGTAAATGTACGTGCAGGTGCTGGGTCGGCTATATACGATGTAAGTTCTAATAAATTGGTCGGATGTTTGACCAACGTAAGATCGGTTACGTGTAGGTGCAGTGTGAAATCGTGTGAAGTGGGCTGCAGCAGGGCGTGGAATGTTATCCGCACGTGGAAGTTTACGCTTGGACAGCATGCGTGAGCAGCGGTCGGTGTACGAATGTACTTGCATGAAAATGTTGCCAGCAGTAGAGATGTCTGCGTGAGTGTTTGCAGCGACAAAAATCTCGTTTGTCTGTGTGTGTCTGCTTTGCCAGCGTCTGTCGTGTGTGGTTTCCAGGCGTGTGCCTGTTTGCGTAAGCAGCGCCGCAGTCTGAGCCAAGGATCTTGTTTGCCTTTGTCGAATGACCATGGTTGGGACATGTGGGCACCAGAGTGCACGATCGATGAACGAATGAAACGTCGAATCCTATTTTGCGTGTGTAAAAGAATGCGCCAAAATGGGTTTGAATGTAGCTGCAGACGCCGTCAGCATGTATGTGTGTGTGTATGCTTGCGGGCGTGTGAGTGTGTGCAGACTCGCTTGTCCAAAAAACCTCAAATCGCCGCTTCTGTCGAGGATCTGGTTGGCAGAATCCATGGTGAGTGATTGAGTTGGACTAGAATGAACTGGAACCGCGGTGAATCACTATGTTGTCCAATGAATTAACAGTTTTGTCGCCATGTTGAAAAATTTCGCACCGTTGTGAAATACATCAATTGCGTGTATATGTACAGTGCGTGTGAGTGTGTGAGTCTGCGGCCGGGGTGTTTATTGCCTCAAAGAATTGTAGCAGAAGATTGCGTGTTTGTTGTTTCAATCGTCGCGGGTCACCAATATGGCAATTGGAAATGCCATTCTGTATTTTATACAGTTGTAATAAGTTTATTTAATATAACTTAAATGCTAACAATTCTTGTTGAGTTGAGTAGACGCCACGCGCCGCTGCGCGCGGCCAAAGCCAGACTGATATAGAGATGGAGAATGTGCAAGCCGCACGTTGCTGCTGCGATGATTAGTGTGGCCAGAGCTGCCACAGGTGCATGTACCAACTTCTGTGCCGTATATGGGTTGACGAAAGCATGCCCGACGATTGGAATCTAAGTGTTCTATGCCCGATCTTTAAAAAAGGAGACCCTGCAGTTTGCGCCAACTACCGCGGGATCAGTCTCCTCCCCATCGCATATAAGGTTCTGTCCCGTATTATTTGTGAACGTCTAAAGCCGCTTGTTGATACACTGATTGGACCTTATCAGTGTGGCTTTAGACCTGGTAAGTCCACCACAGACCAGACATTCACATTGCGCCAAATTCTGGAGAAGACCTATGAGAGAAACTTCGAAAATCACCATCTTTTTATCGATTACAAAGCCGCTTTCGACACGCCGATAAGGTCAAGGTTTTTCGAAGCCCTGTCTACTTTAGGTATTCCAGCAAAGTACGTTCGACTTTGCATGATGACTTTGAGAAGCACTCAAAGCTCCGTCAAAATAGGAACGAACCTCTCTGAGCCTTTTGATACCAAAAGAGGTTTTAGGCAGGGTGACACCTTATCGTGTGACTTCTTTAATCTGGTGATGGAGTATATATTGCGCCAGTGCCCAAATGCCAACAGATCGGGCACCATCTTTATTAAGATGTAATGCTACTCGCATACGCCGATGATATTGATATTATCGGCAAAACCGAACGGGCAGTACGCAAGGCGTTTTCAGAGATTGAGAAGCAGTCTGAACTAATGGGTTTAGCGGTAAACGAGGACAAGACGAAGTACCTAGTGTCCTCGAAACAGAAGTCCACGCGCCTAGGGCAATCTGTTGCAATGGGAGAGTACAACTTTGAAGTTGTAGAGGACTTTGTCTACCTCGGAACGATGATAACCGGCGACAACAACATCAGCCCGGAAATCCGAAGAAGAATCACGCTCGCAAACCGATGCTATTACGGGCTAAGTGGGGAGCTCAAGAGCAGAAACCTCAAGCGAAGAACAAAAATTGCGCTATACAAGTCGCTTATCATCCCAGTCCTGCAATACGGCACAGAAGCATGGGCAATATCATCAGCGGATGAGGCGGCGATTGGCGTTTTCGAGCGAAAGATTCTTCGCAGGATTTATGGACCTTTGAAAGTTTCGCATCCGAAGGAATGACGAACTGTATGAGCTATGGGGATACTGGTCATAAAGCAACAGCGGCTGCGCTGGCTGGGACATGTTACCCGTATGGATGAACAAGCTCCAGCAAAAATGGTCTACAAGAAGAATGCGAAAGAACTGGGACAAGGCAAGGTGGGACGACCAGGTGCGGAAAGACATTTCCAAGCTTGGCGTGAAAAACTGGTGCCAGCTCGCACGGAGCAGAAGCGACTGGCGGACATTAGTTGCAGCGGCCGAGACCGTCAAACGGTTGTGATGCAAGCATCGGGCCAATAAAGAAGAAGAAGAAGGTTCGTAAACTCAACGATGGCACACATGTCGTGAGCAGTTTTTTTTAATTAGTTGTCTCTTTATCTCATTTGCGAGTCTTTTTGAAGCTGTGAGTTTATAATCTAAGAGATTTATATCGATTGAAACGCCGAAAAATTCATAACAACTTTTCGCAATGAAAAATATGTTTGAAGTAGAAAAATTAACAGTGTTGCCAAAAAAGCTTATTTTCCAATTTAGCTTCTTGCAGATAAAAAATCAGAGGGCACCGGGAATGGTGACATTTATTAAAACTATATTTATTTTTTCCGCTTTTAAAAAAGAAAAGTTAAATTTGCTTCTAATTTTTTCTACCTTTAAGAAATTAATTTTCCATGTTTTTGTTGCCGCATAGTAAAGACACACAGATACACATGTTTAAATAATTACATATCTCAAACTGCGTTGACTTACATAAATTGATCGGAAAAGAATATTCTGGAGATCTAATATCATACAAATGTATATAGGTGCGCACTTATAAATAAAATGCCCCTTGACCCTAAATTAACTTCATAATCCTTCTAAAGAACAATATACTATAGTCTGTTCAGCATTCACAAGACATTTCACGCGACTTGAAAAGTTGGTTGTGTCCCTTAGGACGGGACGTGATAGAATTTAATATGTGTACAGGCCACTGCATTATCCACGCCTTACTTAATCCTCTTTTTCCAGATTGATTTATTTAGTCAACCGTAAATTCGAAACTGTGTTAAAGTTAAGCTAATGAAGCCAATGGTATTAAAAAAGAATTTTCTTTTTAACAAATAGATTATATACAAACACAGTGTTCAAAGAGCTATACAATTTTTTCAGCTTACTACGATTTTCGAAACTTGGACTCGGACGAAGTCGCGGCGGGTTCAGCTAGTACCATATATTCATCAACATATTCATAACTGAAAGTTGTAAAAAAAAATTTTCTCACTAGAACTACTTTTTTGGACTTTTGTTTCTATGGCAGCTATAATAATGCTATAATCATCCGATTTGGATCAAACTTGGCATAATTTTGTGGTAGCATGTAACATTAATCAGTAACAAGTTTGATACGATACGATAACAAACTGTTTTTTTACTTAGACTTTTTCGAGACCCAAGTTTTGTATGGCTGCTATACTATATAGTTGTCAGATTTCAACAAATCTTATTAAAATTATGTAAAATCATTGAAAACTTAAAAATACGATGGTTGGGAGCGATTGCATTGAAAACCAAAAAGTTTTACTCACTAAAACTAGTTATTCAACCGATCGTTCCTAAGGCAGCTATATGCTATAGTCATCCGATCCGACCCGTTAGGACAAATGTGGAGCGTATTTGTACCAAAAGACTTCGGGCAAAGTTTGGTTAAAATAGCTTTAAAACTGACGGAGGATATGGCATAGAAACAGACGCACAGACACTAAGCAACTCAGAACTCCAGTTAAATCAACTCTGCTCATGATGCTGATCAAGAATATATATACTTTTTGTGGTCGGATATGATTCCTTCCGTGTGTTACAAACATTGGGACAATTTTAATATACCCTATTCAAGGGTATAAAAAGTTTTGATTTTTTGGGTCCTTTTCGCAAATTTTTCTTCTGTTTGTTTAGTTAGTGGGCGCTTTGTGCAAATTGTGCACAGTCATTAGAAAGTCGTCGGAATCATGGAAAAAGAAAAATTTTGCTTTAGAATTCATAGAAGATTATTTTCTTCTATAAGTGGGTGGAAAAAAACGAAGAACTACCGATATATATAAATTTGATAGAAAAATCTCGCGGAGCGTTTGCTACAAAATTCCGCAAATGCTGGTGCGGTGAGAGGGCTAAATGCGTGTGAATTGTGAGATGTATGGGCCGCTAGAAATAATAACGAAGCAAAACTAACTTCGTCTGTGCCGAAGTTAAAATACAGTTGAAAAAGCTCTCTTCAACGGTAGTAATTTAGACCAATCTTTGCAGCTAAGCTTAAATACAAGTAATATTAACCATGACCAACGTTAAGAGCGCTAATATTGAAAGCAAAAAAAGTTTTTCTCACTAAAACCCATTTTCCGACCAATCATTTTTGTGGCAGCTACAAGAAGTATTAATCCGATTCGGCTGTTCCGAAGTCAAAAGAGTACTCTGTGCGAAAATTCACCTCGATACCTTTAAAACTGATGGACTAGTTTGTGTAGAAACAGACAGACAGCTCGTCTTGCTGATCAAGAATATATATCCTCTTATGCAATGCAATCATTTGGGCAAAATTCTAATAAACATTTGAAAGTTCGATGCTATCTTGTCACTCTTAAATATTCATTATTAAATGTGCGTCAAAATAGCATCGAATATTTTACCATTGGAACGGTGGAATGTGGAACAATAAAAAAATTTTTTTTTTTTTTTTTCTCACTATCTAGATAACAAAATAAAGATCTGTAAATGCAAAATTGTTAAGAAATGCAAGAACTACTGTTTTATTTAACGGCGGGGTGGGTTTGAGCATTGCAGATAGTGAAAAAATCACTCTTAAAAATCGCCTCTGTACATTTTGGGGTATATCTCCTCTCTCAGATAATGGCATGATATGCACGGTATGCAAAAAACTTCGGCCATATATTCAAGAATATGCCCCCAAAAGCTCAGCTCAATCGTCTGAACAGTTTTTGAGATATATGCTTAACAGTCGACAAACCTCACAAAACTCCCATACAAAAAACAGCCAAAAAATGTACTTTTAAAATTAAGTGACAATTGCTTAGCTCCTAGGGGAATGGCACACATTGCACGATATATTAGATTATAATAAATATATTCCAGAGTGTGTCTACCAAGTTGGAGCTCAATCGTCTGAACAGTTTTTGTGAAAAATGCTTAACAGTAGGGGGGGTGCCTCGGCTTCATATTTTGAACTGATACGGGTGGCGGAGCAATCGAAAATCGGTAATCGACAAATTCGACGCTAATTAATATCTATGCTCTCAGATAATGGCACACTTTGCAGGGTAGTGCAAATGATTGGCATTAATTTTCCAAGCATTTTGATGCATGTTTCATCAAAATCGACTGAACAGTTTTTGAGAAATTTACATTTTCCTTATTTAAGCAAAATGCACATAACATGGCCACAGATTCCGTGGCTCTGGCAACACTGGCACATGTCCAAAATTCGACGCTAATTAATATCTCTGCTCTCAGACAATGGCACACTTTGCACGGTAGTGCAAATGATTGGCATTAATTTTCCAAGCATTTTGATGCATGTTTCATTAAAATCGACTGAACAGTTTTTGAGAAATTTAAGTTTTCATTATTTTAGCTAAATACACCCCCGCCCACTGAATCAACAGCTCTGGCAACACTGCCACAAGACAAAATTTGACGCTAATTACACAGTGCGAAAAAACTTTAACTTTTTTAAAACTACCAAAGTACACTATGCGGAATCGATAGTGCTACCCGAACTGAGTAAGTACCTATCAGCGTTGGGCTATATTGGTAGCACTTTTTATTTGACCCTCAAAGTTTGTGAAAGTGGGTGTGACAACCAAATAAAAGTGTTATTAGTTTTGAGAAAACAGCTCATTCAGTTTTAGTGATAAATGCAAACTGTCTTTGGTAAAGTTGTAGCTGACAGTCCGCAGAATAAAATTTTCTTACAAAGGTTTTATAAAAATTCATGTTTTCCAGGAGATTTTCATAAAAAACTTTTTTTTTTAAAACTTATTTTTTTACTTTTTCGAGTATAACGTTTAAAAAAACAGAGTTTTTCGCATACTTTCATTCTCCGGCGCCAAAATAGCTGCCATTTAAGTTTTTAAGCTCTTACAGCAAAATATTACGCGTTTTAGTTGTTGCTATCCATGAATAAAAAGAAAAAATAGTTTATGCAATACATTTTATAAGTTTTGCATTTGGCTGGCTTCAGGTCGGTGGAGAGTTACAATTCAATGTAATCAACACAAATTGTTACGACCACGAATAATTCTCGATGCCAAGCCGTCCACATTAAACGAAAACGCAAGAGGTTTTGTCTCTCCACCGAACTCAAGCCAGCCAAATGCAAAACTTACACAAATATTGGCAACAGGCATTTCGGGGACCAAAAAATATTAGACATTCTCCGATATATATAGATTAAAAATGCCCTCAAAAACCACCTCTAATTTTCTTAGAATTTAAAAATATTTTCCTGACGGAGTTTTTTACAATTTTCTAAGGAAGGGTCAAAATACCTGTTTCTTATAAAGTACCCAAAATGACCCGGAGAAAACGTATTAGCTTATTAAAATATTCTGTACAGTTTTAAATTGGCAGCGCTTTTGCTGATAAATTACAGAATATTCAAAAAATTTTGCATAAACTATTTTTTTCTTTATTCATGGATAGCAACAACTAAAACGCGTAATATTTTGCTGTAAGAGCTTAAAAAACTTAAATGGCAGCTATTTTGGCGCCAAAGAATGAAAGTATGCGAAAAACTCTGTTTTTTTAAACGTTATACTCGAAAAAGTAAAAATATAAGTTTTTAAAAAAAAGTTTATTATGAAAAACTCCCGGAAAACATGAATTTTTTAAAACCTTTGTAAGAAAATTTTATTCTGCGGACTGTCAGCTACAACTTTGCCAAAAACAGTTTGCATTTATCACTAAAACTGAATGAGCTGTTTGCTCAAAACTAATAACACCTTTATTTGGTTGTCATACCCAATTTCACAAACTTTGAGGGTTAAATAAAAATACCAATATAGCCCAACGCTGATAGGTATTTACTCAGTTCGGGTAGCACTCTCGTATAGTGACTTTGGTAGTTTTAAAAAAGTTAAAGTTTTTCGCACTGTGTAATTAGCGTCAAATTTTGTCTCTCCACCGACCTGAAGCCAGCCAAATATAAACTATTTTTTTCTTTATTCATGGATAGCAACAACTAAAACGCGTAATATTTTGCTGTAAGAGCTTAAAAAACTTAAATGGCAGCTATTTTGGCGCCGGAGAATGAAAGTATGCGAAAAACTCTGTTTTTTTAAACGTTATACTCGAAAAAGTAAAAAAATAAGTTTTAAAAAAAAAAGTTTTTTATGAAAAACTCCTGGAAAACATGAATTTTTATAAAACCTTTGTAAGAAAATTTTATTCTGCGGACTGTCAGCTACAACTTTACCAAAGACAGTTTGCATTTATCACTAAAACTGAATGAGCTGTTTTCTCAAAACTAATAACACTTTTATTTGGTTGTCACACCCACTTTCACAAACTTTGAGGGTCAAATAAAAAGTGCTACCAATATAGCCCAACGCTGATAGGTATTTACTCAGTTCGGGTAGCACTATCGATTCCGCATAGTGTACTTTGGTAGTTTTAAAAAAAGTTAAAGTTTTTCGCACTGTGTAATTAGCGTCAAATTTTGTCTTGTGGCAGTGTTGCCAGAGCTGTTGATTCAGTGGGCGGGGGTGTATTTAGCTAAAATAATGAAAACTTAAATTTCTCAAAAACTGTTCAGTCGATTTTAATGAAACATGCATCAAAATGCTTGGAAAATTAATGCCAATCATTTGCACTACCGTGCAAAGTGTGCCATTGTCTGAGAGCAGAGATATTAATTAGCGTCGAATTTTGGACATGTGCCAGTGTTGCCAGAGCCACGGAATCTGTGGCCATGTTATGTGCATTTTGCTTAAATAAGGAAAATGTAAATTTCTCAAAAACTGTTCAGTCGATTTTGATGAAACATGCATCAAAATGCGTGGAAAATTAATGCCAATCATTTGCACTACCGTGCAAAGTGTGCCATTGTCTGAGAGCAGAGATATTAATTAGCGTCGAATTTTGGCCATGTGCCAGTGTTGGCAAGCCACGGAATCTGTGGCCATGTTATGTGCATTTTTCTTAAAAAAGGAAAATGTAAATTTCTCAAAAACTGTTTAGTCGATTTTGATGAAACATGCATCAAAATTCTTAAAAAATTAACGCCAATCATTTGCACTACCGTGCATAGTGTGCCATTGTCTGAGAGCAGAGATATTAATTAGCGTCGAATTTTGGACATGTGCCAGTGTTGCCAGAGCCACCGAATCTGTGGCCATGTTATGTGCATTTTGCTTAAAAAAAGAAAATGTAAATTTCTCAAAATCTGTTCAGTCGATTTTGATGAAACATGCATCAAAATTCTTAAAAAATTAACGCCAATCATTTGCACTACCGTGCATAGTGTGCCATTATCTGAGAGCAGAGATATTAATTAGCGTCGAATTTTAGCCATGTGCCAGTGTTGGTAAGCCACGAAATCTGTGGCCATGTTATGTGCATTTTTCTTAAAAAAGGAAAATGTAAATTTCTCAAAAACTGTTCAGTCGATTTTGATGAAACATGCATCAAAATGCGTGGAAAATTAATGCCAATCATTTGCACTACCGTGCAAAGTGTGCCATTATCTGAGAGCATAGATATTAATTAGCGTCGAATTTGTCGATTACCGATTTTCGATTGCTCCGCCACCCGTATCAGTTCAAAATATGAAGCCGAGGCACCCCCACTGTTAAGCATTTTTCACAAAAACTGTTCAGACGATTGAGCTCCAACTTGTTAGACACACTCTGGAATATATTTATTATAATCTAATATATCGTGCAATGTGTGCCATTCCCTAGGAGCTAAGCAATTGTCACTTAATTTTAAAAGTACATTTTTGGCTGTTTTTTGTATGGGAGTTTTGTGAGGTTGGTCGACTGTTAAGCATATATCTCAAAAACTGTTCAGACGATTGAGCTGAGCTTTTGGGGGCATATTCTTGAATATATGGCCGAAGTTTTTTTGCATACCGTGCATATCATGCCATTATCTGAGAGAGGAGATATACCCCAAAATGTACAGAGGCGATTTTTAAGAGTGATTTTTTCACTATCTGCAATGCTCAAACCCACCCCGCCGTTAAATAAAACAGTAGTTCTTGCATTTCTTAACAATTTTGCATTTACAGATCTTTATTTTGTTATCTAGATAGTGAGAAATTAAATAAATAAAATTTTTTTTATTGTTCCACATTCCACCGTTCCAATTCGATGCTAAATATTCGATGCTATTTTGACGCACATCATTATTAAATAATTACAGATTCCCACATGACTGGAATAGTACACAATTTAATGAAAATTAAAATAGTATGGCATTCGTGTGCAATATCGCAATAAAAACTTCAAGGTGGGGTAACATAGCATTAGTACCAACGATTAGTAGTACGATTTTAAATATAATCCGTATTCCAGATGCACCCGCTTTATGTCTATGTATCCACAGCATTATGTAGACCCCGTTTTTAAGAAGGATATTCAGAACTCTAAGAAAGATGAGCTGGCTAAACTAAATCACATCCCAATTAAAGCGGCTCTAAATAATTCATCAGACACAATCTTCCATGGAGAAATCAAACAGAAAATGATAAATTATATAACTAAAAACGGAAATAGTTCTCTGGCTAGAGAGCTTCTTACCAAAACATTTGAACTTATAAAGCGGACGCAAACTGAACGCCTTCTTCTGGGAGCTGATAACAACAATGTTACGAATGATGCCGAGAGCCTGTTAATACAAGCAGTTGAAAACAGTCGTCCACTTCTTCAGTTGTCTGCCATAAAACGTGGTGGAGTGAAATATCAAGTTCCTATACCCATAACCAACAGAAAGTCGTATTTTTTGGCTATGAAGTGGCTTTTAGAAGCTGCTCGGGAAAAGGAGCGAAAAGTTTCACTGCCTGAAAAACTAGCTTGGGAGATCATTGATGCTGCACATGGAAATGGTAGAGTCATAAAGAAGAAAGATGATTTGCATAGACAGTGTGAGAGCAATCGTGCCTATGCCCATTATAGATGGAGCTAAGCTACCTTACCACATACAGCGCAAATAAATAAATTGAAATACAATTGATTTTATAAGTTATTAAATGTTTTTTGGCTTCTGATCATACTCCAGTGGCAAGAGTTGGGCATATCTATGTTTGCTAATATGTTTGCTACATAATCGCTATATGGACTTCTGTCATGCATCCAATTCCGACTAGGATGTACATTAGGTCGGACATTTTATATATGGAAAAATGTAACGTCATACTGATACCCGCTTAAACGATGCACATTTGTGTATAAAACGCATAGCAAAAAAAAATTTTGAGAAAAAATAAGGTTTAGGGTCTGCGACTTGGACTTAAAGTTTATCACTCATACGTACTGTTGCCCATGCCTACATTTTTAATTTTTTAGTAGTTAACGTAGACTTGGTTTGAAGTCATAACATTTGACAAAAAGGTACCATGATCATTGAAAAAATAGTTTTTTATATGACCAACACAATATGTAAATAAAATCGTATATTTCGGCAAAATTTCTACTATATTGCGCTAGGCTATCAGGATATCTTTGAAGTCGGGTCCCACACTGAACTGAAGTGATCCTGCAGCCGTTTCTGCAAATAGTCTATTTTTACTGTGCTGCTTATAAATAGACTTCTTCAGGATAGGCAAAAAATACAGATCTAAATTCAAAATTAAAATAAAAAATTCTTTATTTATTATTGTCTTTTTATTTCATTCCCTTGAAGGTAACCACCCCCTACTGCATTACACTTTTGCCAACGTTTGTTACAATTTTGTTTGTGTTTGTAGGACAATTTTAAAATCATCCTGCAAAGTTGTCTTCTAGTATAGTCTTCAATTCCTTCTTCGTTTCGGGCTCTATCTCTTTTATCGACTTAAAACGGTGTCCACGAAGCGGTCTCTTGAGTTAGCGAATTGCCCATGGTAGCCCAAGTGAACACTTAAAAAGGTTTCCACTGTTATGTCTGCAGTATCTGACTAGAAGGACAGTGCGTTCATGCGGATATGGCCCTTGTTGAAACCCCGCTCGTGGACCATGCTGACTCCAACATGCGAGCATATAAAAGCGTGGATAAATGGCATTTCTTCGTTGGAAATGGGCTCGTTTTGACAAAATAAGGTCTTAATTTACCGACCAAAAATACATTCGATTCCTGCTCCATTTTTATTTGTTGCTCGATTAAAATCAAATTTGACAACTTTTAAAATGATACGGAGAATTCGTCGACAGAATTTCGATTTGGTGAACGGGTCGTATACGTAATATTTGTGGAAACTTTGAAGGCTTTTCGCTTATGTACACCCTAAAAGTAATCGTTTAAGATGGTATCAGTTATATTTTTTATCGGCGTCCACCCTAATGTATGTATACATTTTCTGTTGTGATGAAACAACAATAAAAACAAAATGACAAGTGCACGCAGTGAATAAGTATGTAAGCATTTTATTTCCAAAAACACAACAACATGGCAATGCACTCTGCACTAAATAAGAATGCATACCTATTGTTTTTGCAACGCAGCAACATCAAACCAAAAACGAGATCAATTCACTCTAAAAACCCAGCCCCCAATTGTGCATTTAAGCAACAACAAAAAGAATAAACAAAAGCAAGCAATTTAATAAATATGAATACATTTTTTTGTAAAGCAGGAACAACAAAACAACTACGAGTTCGCTTAAAAAAATCCGCCACCAAAATGCACAACAAAAAAAATGGCAAGCGCATGTACAACCTTTCATGGCAAATGTCTATTGCATACTTAAATTATGTGGCCCGAGCCGAGGCCGCAGGCAGCGAGTGCCGTACCTTATTAGTTGTATCATGGCTGCCTCCTTCATATAGTGCTTATTGCTCCCTGGTATATTCGTAACTCCTCCCTATAGAGAGCATATGACACTCAACCAGTTGGCTCTCATATCAATCGACCCACCAGTAGATGTAGAGATCGATTTGAGACCTACACAAATCTTTTCGAAAATAAGCTGGTAACCAACAAGATATGGAGACCGCTTAAAGGCGTCGTGCGTCCGACCTACGGAAAGCGTCGAGCAGGCTGTTACCAAATTTAAGTTATCATAAAAACTCTCTGATGAGGCACTGCTTGGGCTAGTGGCCGAAATATTGCAGCTATCTTTATATAGAAGGGGAAACTGGTTTATATGGTTTGGAGTTTTCAATAGCTGCAGCACGTTCTTCACTCAAAAATTGAAATTGTTCGTTTGCAGCCCAAAAAAAGTAGCAATGCCATGTTGTGTGATTTGGTTATATGCGGAATAACTATTGAGTCTATCATAGTTTCAGACGCGGGAAGTTTTTGGGGCGGCAAATTTCAGGTGCAGCAAATTTTAGGGGCGGCAAATAATTACAAAATGTATCTTGATTCTTCTTCTTTCTTCTTCTTCTTTTCTGGCCCGATGTTTGCATAGCAACCGTTTGACGGTTTCGGCCGCTGCAACCAATGTCCGCCAGTCGCTTCTGCTTCGTGCGAGCTGGTACCAGTTTTTCACGCCAAGCTTGGAAATGTCCCACCTTGCCTTGTCCCAGTTCTTTCGCATTCCTCTTGTAGACCATTTTTGCTGGAGCTTGTTCATCCATACGGGTAACATGTCCCAGCCAGCGCAGCCGCTGTTGCTTTATGCGCTTGACCAGACCAGTATCCCCATAGCTCATACAGTTCGTCATTCCTTCGGATGCGAAACTTTCAAAGGTCCATAAATCCTGCGAAGAATCTTTCGCTCGAAAACGCCAATCGCCGCCTCATCCGCTGATGATATTGCCCATGCTTCTGTGCCGTATTGCAGGACTGGGATGATAAGCGACTTGTATAGCGCAATTTTTGTTCTTCCCTTGAGGTCTCTGCTCTTGAACTCCCTACTTAGAGTTTGCGAGCGTGATTCTTCGTCGGATTTCCGGGCTGATGTTGTTGTCGCCGGCTATCATCGTTCCGAGGTCGACAAAGTCCTCTACAACTTTAAATTTGTACTCTCCCATTGCAACATATTGCCCTAGGCGCGTGGACTTCTGTTTCGAGGGCACTAGGTACTTCATCTTGCCCTCGTTTACCGCTAAACCCATTAGTTCAGACTACTTCTCAATCTTTGAAAACACCCTGCTTACCGCCCGTTCGGTATTGCCGATAATGTCAATATCATCGGCATATGCGAGTAACATTACATCTTTATTAAAAATGGTGGCCGATCTGTTGGCATTTGGGCACTGGCGCAGTATATACCTTATCATTAGATTAAAGAAGTAAGACGATAAGGTATCATCCTGCCTAAAGCCTCTTTTGGTATCAAAAGGCTCGACAAGGTTTGTTCCTATTTTGACGGAGCTTTGAGTGCTTCTCAACGTCATCATGCAAAGTCGAACGTACTTTGCTGTGTAGTAGCATGGCATGAGTTCCCTCACTGTAATGTACGTTAACATAAGAGAGCACTGTAACTGTAAGCTAGCATAGCACTGTAAGTTAACATTGTCCGGCTCTGTGAAATAAATGGCATTCTGCAAATGAGATCCGAAGAGAGAACGTGTGTGTTGCCTACAATTTCAGAAGTGGGATAAAACACACGCCTAAAAGAACAATTTATATACCGTGTTGTGGCAAAAAATTTAACTAAAATGCAGACAATTGGTGTGGACGATTTCACCGCGGAACAGCTACGCAATTGGTTGGGGCGCCTCGGACTCCCCAAAAGCGGAACAAAGGCCAATGTGGCGGCACGACTAAGACCAATAGCGGTAGCTGCACTTGGCGAGTGCCCACTTGGGTCAGACAGTGATGATGAAACACCAAAGGTGGAGGAAAATCTGGCGAAAACCAATCTTAACGACAATAATGTCACCGGTGCTGAGCAGCTAACCAAACACGACAACAACTGCGCAGCAGCCGCTGTAATTCTAATGCAGAGTCTAAGCGAAATTGAAAAGCTACAACTTCAGTTAAGTTTAGTTCAGCTGCAAAATGAGCGCCTCAAAAATACTGTAGCTTCGTTGGAAACTACGAACGTCATAAGTAACGTGTCGCCGAACACTAACAAAATCTTGCTAAGCGTCGTTAAGGATATGTGCCAGTATTTGATGGCAGCACTGTAAGCAACATTACTGCAAGCAACTGGGTTGCCCAACTCGCAAAAATATAAAAATTGGACGACGACATAACACGTATGCTGGTGCTGTCCAAGCTGAAGGAGCAAGCTCAACTATGGCTTCACTCGAACGAAAGCTTTTTTTTTTTTTTTTAATTTTATTAACTTAAAATTAAAATTATAAGCTAACTTATATCTACAGCCATAGCAAATAGGCCTTCAGCTGAGGAAAGAAAGCTATTTGTCTATACCAGTTGACGATCTGCTAAAACTACTTGTCGAGTAGTTCGAGACAGAGAAAAACAAATTGATGGCACGACGCAAATTTGAAAATCGCACTTGGACAGTCAAGGAGGATTTTGCAACCTATTTCAAGGCAAAATCGTTTTTGGCGCCGCAGGTGAACATCGATGACAAAGAACTGGTAGGCAACATCATCGAAGGGATCCCAGACGAGCATTTACGCAGACAGGCACATATGCAGTGTTTCACGCTGCCAACTCAACTACTGCAGGCATTTGCAAAGGTAAAGCTCACCAAAATGATGCGAGCAACTGGCCGTAGCGGCGCCACAGCGGCTGTCGGTGCTACCAACACTGGTTCTGGTGGCACTAACTCCACTGGAAGTCCGAACGCTGCTAGTGGGGCAAACAGATGCTTCAACTGTAACTCCTTGGGCCACTTTGCGGCAAACTGCGGAAGCGTCGAGCACCATGTGTCAAGTTGCCAACAGAGAAATAACGCTGAAATTGAGTATGTAAAATATTTTAGTCTCTACTTTAAGCAAATGCGTGATAACCGTTTAATTACACAGTGCCTAATTGACTCCGGACGCCCGATTAGCTCTATAAAAAAATCTATTTTGAAACAACACTTAAATAATTCTGAAGACTTAAAGTTAATTTCAAGACGTTTTGTAAACGCGAACTATGTTGGTTTGAACAACAGCCCATTAAAAATGTATGGCCAAATGTTATGTTTCATTGTCGTTAATAAAATTAAACATTATTTTGAATTACTAATGGTGGCAGACGAGTCAATGAGTTACAATGTACTGCTGTGAAGAAATTTTTTGAAAGTTTGCAAATTTAAACTCTTAAGCGAAATTTTGTTGGAAAATGATATTAGTGCTGTTGCCAAGGAAAATGAATGCTTACGAACTGATCGCTTTGATAATGATCGCTTAACGAACTTAAACTTTGAAAATGATTGTTCAAAAAAAGATAGATTGGAAAATGATGGTTCCAAAAAGGATAGATTGAAAAAAGATGGTTCAAGAAATGATTGCTTGAAAACAGATTGTTTGAAAAATAATCCTTCAAAAATCGTAAACGTAGAATGTGAAACTGCTGCCTCTGAAAACAATATTTCAAAAACTAACCAGTTATATTGTGACACAACTTCTAATGAGTGTTCGAGCCTTGGGAAAATTAAAAATTTAGACAACGTGTGCAACGTACTTCCTTTTGAATATCCAGAATCGAACGAAAGTTACAATCTCAAGATTGGGGAAAGTTGCAGCTACGACGTTTGCCCAAGATTGAAAAATATTTTTGAAAAATTGTACTATAAGGCTGAACGGCCTAAAATCCCCAACACAAAGTGCGAAATGAAAATTAATTTAGAAAACTCAAAACCTTTTCGCTGTCCTCCAAGACGTTAGTCGTTTGCTGAGAGAAACCAATTGCAGATTTTGATAGACGAGTACTTGTCAAAGGGTTACATACGTGAAAACGAGTCAGAGTACGTGTCAGCAGTCTTTCTGGCCAAGAAAAAACCGGTGATTTGAGAATGTGCATGGACTATAGACCCTTAAATAAGCAGACAGTAAACGATAATTACCCCATACCGCTTATAGACGATCTAGTAGAGAGTCTTTCTGAGAAGAAATGGTTCACAAAGCTTGACTTAAGAAATGGATTTTTCCATGTTTTTATGCACAAGATTCAATCACATCGTTCACGACGCCAATTGGACAGTATGAGTGGCTGCGCATGCCTTTTGGTCTTCGTAGCGCACCCTCAGTATTCCAACGGTTCGTGAATAAAATTTTCTCCGACATGATAAAGCAAGGTAAAGTCATTTTGTACTTAGATGACATCATGATTGCCACAAAAGACGTTGAAACTCACATGCAAGTTTTAGTCGAAGTGGTTAAAGGTTGGTGGCTAATAATTTAGAGCTGAGACTGGACAAATGCGAATTTCTTCAAACCGAAATGAGGTATTTGGGCTATTGGATATCAGGAGGTGGAGTCAGACCGGCCGAAAGAAATATAGATGCTGCTCTATAGGGAATTTTGCCAAATATTAGGCATAAACCCCTTTTCCAAAAGTGCTCAAAATATAAATTTTTGTGTCTCACTAGACCACAAATACATCAGGCTTCAATGTTACATACCACGAATTTTGATTTAACAGAGCTCTGTTAAGTGAGCAGCTGATAAAGTCAGGTTATGCTAACAAATGACAGTTCAATGTTAAGTGTGTGTTTTCTGCTGCAATTTGCCAAATGGCAATAAAAACAGAAAGTTTTGTCGAATTTTTGGATGGAGTCTACTTGTTGTGGTTTGTATAATGTTTTAGTGCCTTTGATCTGTAGAAATTAATCGTGCCGTCCCTGTAGTTGAGAATATTCGTAATTCATCTCACAAAAAAAAATTGGAAAGAAAATTCAACTTTGCGAAGCCCTACCAAATTTTGTTTAGATTTGTTAGAGTTGTGACTTTATCCACATTTTGGAGCTGTCAATTCTGCTTCTGTTCCACTTTTTCTCAACAGCAATTATGTGCTATTCTTTGCAAAATTTCACTTTTTAGGACACAACCTCATTTTCTCCAATGCCTACTTGCATGCCAAATGAAAAAATGTGAAGAGTCGGGAAGATGTTATTATTGATTGCTTTAGAGAAGGGTTAGGCCAAAGTCTTTCAGTCGCATATGAAAGATATTTAATAGAAAAAAGGAAGGATATTTTGTGCAATTCTGGAGATGAATCGCGAAAATTTAACCGAATAATGCAACAAAATGAAGGCAGAAGTTCAATTCTAAGCCATTGAGCAGCACATGAACACAGAGAGTCGTTCCCGATGGTCTTTAACGCTAAAGCGTATTAGAAATCGTAGAAATCAAGCTGCTGGAGATAAATTGGTAGAAGAAGCAAGCACAGTTGCTCGTAATAAGTAAAAAACAACTAGCTGACCATGCAGCAGTTCTTAAGATAGTTTCTATAAGGCAAAAATGATCCGAAATTTTATGTGCTAGTATTGTGCGGTTTGAAATGACAGTAAGAACAGAACAGAAATCGAAAAAAAGTAAATGAGCCGCATTTTTTTTCAGGAATCCCGATATTCCATAAAGTTTGCGGCCGAATTATATGTTTCTTATTACGCGTCAATAATTGAACATTCATTCTTATGTAAAATAGCAAGAAAACCAATTTTTTCTTGTAAAAAAAAAAATATTTTTTTATTTATTTTTTTTTTAAAGGCGGGTTGAAGTGCTACCACGCTCACTTTTTTGCACGTATAGAGCAACGGTATACCTAACATAAGGCAAAAAACTAGACCGCAATATCTTGCTTAGTTTTTAAGTTATTTTTTAATGGCTGATTTTTGGGAAAATTCCCCATAGTGTGCTGTGAAAAGATTCCCAGTACCGACCAAAACACATGATGTTCAAAGTTTCTTGGGTTTGTGTTCCTATTTTAGACGTTTTGTACAAAACTTTTCGGTCATAGCAAAGCCCTTGTATGATTTGCTGAAAAAAGACAGAAAATTCAGTTTCGGTAAAGAAGAGTTGAAATGTTTTGAAAAACTCAAGCAACTTTTAATGGAGTCGCCACTTTTAGCAATGTATAACCCAAATGATGTGACTGAACTACACTGTGATGCGAGTTCTCTTGCTGGCAATCCTTATGCAGAAAAAGAAAGACGGAAAACTACACCCTATATTCTATTTCTCTAAAAGAACAACAGAAGCCAAATCGAAATACGCCAGTTTTGATCTAAAAACCTTGGCTATTATAAATGCTCTTCAACGCTTTAGAATTTATTTGCAGGGCTTGAAGTTTAAAATAGTCACAGATTGCAATCCTTTGGCGCTGACCCTTAGCAAAAAGTTAATCAACAGCAAAGTAGCACGCTGGGCGTTAGAGTTAGAAAACTACAATTATACCTAAGAACACCGCGCGGGAAACAGGATGCAACATGTAGATGCGTTAAGCAGAAATACTCATGTTTTAACGATTGACTCAAACATCTTTGAAGAAAATTTCATAATTTGCCAGAACAGAGATACAAAATTGAAAGACTAACGAGATTTTTTACAAATTTCAGAACATAAAGACTATGAGATGAGAAATTATGTAATATATAGAAAGAGAGGGACTACTTGTGGAAATGGAAACATCAGAAATGGCTAAGGGAATATTAAAAAACACCCGAAAGCTCGCTGGCAGCTCTATTTATGTTGATATGGACCTCAGTATAGAGCGAAAGGAGATGAAATCAGCGCTGCTGCAGCTAAAGAAGGAGCTTGGGGATGTTAACAACTCCCAGAAAGTATTTGTCAAAGACGACACAATAAACATTAACGGCAAATGGATATACTTCGACAATAATAGGAAGCTCGTAAGCAAAGGACACTCAGTTGAAGAATTTTTAAAAGAATTGTATGGTAGCCGTCTAGATTCTGATCGGCTTCAATATGAGTTCCTACTTTCCAAGGCAAAAGGTCCAAAAAACGGCCAAAACTAAAGAACCCTCAAAGATCCCAACCAACATATTCTCCCAAAATAAAATGTAGCCTTAAGATAGTAGCATACAATATAGCCGGCTTGGCCAATAAGCTAATACATTCACATTTTCTTAGTTTTATAAAAACTCACGACATATTTCTATTATTTGAAACTTTCTCGGAAAAATCTGTTGAAATCTACGAGCCATACTTTGAAAGTCACTTTCTTCACTGGGAGCCAGCAACAAGAACAAACACTAGAGGTAGAGCAAGCGGAGGTACGATGTATGGAATTAGGAAAGAATTGAAGAAGAACCTTAACTGCAAATTCAACAAAATTATTAGCACAACTGTAATTGAAACCACGTTAGAGAACGAGCTCCTCCACATAATCCCAACGTATCTGAATTGCAATCAGTGGCTGTGCGCTTACCAGAAATTAAGCGATTTGTTACTTCTGGCAGATATGCCTAACACAATGATAGTCGAAGATCTAAATGCCCGTATAGCGCAAGAGCAAGTCATAACGGAGGATACACTCACAAATTCACGATTTGCTACCACACCAAGAGCTGCACAGGATTCAAACATATGGCAAAAAAATAATTGAGTTGTGCGAATCATTTAGTCTAACAATTTTAAATGGGAGGTGAAGGAGCGATCCAGAAGGCAGCTTTACATTTGTACGAGGACAGGCAACGTCAACTATCGATTACTGCCTAATTAGCGGATCTTGGCATCACTTTGTAACGGATATACACATTAAAAATGAGATCTACTCCGACCACATGCCCCTAATAGTGAGCATTGAAGCTTCCGCAAATGACACAAGCGCAAAGAGAAGAACAGCTATTACCGAAGCTAAAGTGGAAGGACAGGTGCGCCAAGTGGTATGCAAGGGAGCTAGATAAAAATCTGAGCATGGCGATTGATCAAGAAACCCCAGCAACGATTGCCACACTAACTGATTGCATTATTCAATCGGGCCAGTTCATGCAGTACCGTGCAAGTAAAGCTCAAGTTAGGCATCAGCCTTGGTTTGGAAATGAATGCGCAGAAGCAAGGCCATGTTCCTTCTCCGGCAGGTGCAAAAAACTGGCACACAAGCAGCCAAGGAAACCTATCACGTTGCACAAAAGGAGTATAAGACTTTGTGCAAGCGCACGCAACAAAATTAGCATTTGCAACTGGAAATTACGTTGAACCAAGTAAAGGACAGCAAGGCACTTTGGACACTTTTAAGGCAAATAAACGGAACCACAGCCAGGAGACCGATCTGCGTAGATGCAAACAGACTAGCGACGTACTTTAGGGGTCTACTTTACACGGATGCTCCATTAACACAATACTGCTTTGCCATGCCATATACCACATCACTGGAATTGGACCTCGAAATTGATATCTCCGAAGTAGAAGGGGCAATAAAGCGCAGTAAATCAAAAAAAAGCACCTGGAGAAGACAGAGTCCCAGCCGAATTCCTGCAAAACGCTACACCTTTTTTCGTAAAACACCTTGCAGCCGCATACAACAAGATCTTCGAGACAGCAGATGCTCCAGACAGCTTTAGGAAAAACATAATATTTCCAATTTTTAAAAAAGGAAATGATAGCTTGCCAGAAAACTACAGGGGCATTTCATTTTTAAATGAGATTATGAAAATATTTGTGTCAATACTGCTCCGACGCCTGACGAACTGGGTTAGCACGTACGGCATTTTAAGCGAGTATCAATCTGGATTTAGGGAAGGTTATTCTACCGTGGACAGCATATTTACGCTCACTGCCTTGGCCAAGCAATATCTGGAAAGGAGAAAAAAGATGTACATCTTCTTTGTAGACTTTAAAGCTGCTTTCGACACAGTGGACAGACAAAGCCTCTATTTGAAACTAAGCAATATTGGAGTCTCAACAAAGATGATAAAAATGATACGAAGCCTATATTACTTCAACAAGACAGCAGTGTGGGACAGCAATAACCTATCAGAATGGTTTGAGTCCAACATGGGAGTAAAACAGGGATGTCTTCTGAGTCCCCTTCTTTTCGCGTTGTATGTAGATGACATAACGTCATGTCTGCCAGAGGGCGTTTACTTGGGATCAGAGCACATAAAAGTGTTAATGTACGCCGACGACATGGTACTACTAGCTGAGAGCCCTATATATGCAGCAAATGATAGACGCCTTATTTGAATACTGCCAAAATTGGAGCCTACAAGTAAACTGCGCAAAATCAAAAGTTATGGTAATTCGAGATAGTAGAGGCCGCAGAGCTGTAGCAGATGCATGGAAATTAAACGGAACGAATCTTGAAGTGGTCAGCGAATATCCTTAAATACCTTGAATACCTTAAACAAAAACTTAGCGACTCCAAAATTGCAATAAACTCGACTTGGAAAGAGCTGCTTAGGAAAAGGAACGTCAGCCACAGCACCAAATATGCCCTATTTTTAGCCAATGCAAGAGCAATTATGCGCTATTCTGATTAAGTGTGGGGCGTTGATCAATTTGAAGACGTAGAAAAGCTTTTTCGTTTTTTTGTCAAACGAGTGTTCCACCTACCTCAGTACTCCCCCAACTATGCAATACATTTAGAAACAGGACTTCCCACCATGTCACAGTATACAATGCAAATTCATTTTGACTACGTTACCAAAACCATGCGAATGCCCCCCACTCGTCTCCCAAGAGTTGTTCTGACGTACCTGCTAGAGTTCACAACGCAGTTTTTCCGCACTTGGGAATCCATGGCACTAGAACACAACATCGAATGCAATCTGAGCGATTACAACACATGGAGCGTTTGGCAAAGTCAGCTTCTACGGAGTATTGACAATAGAGAGAGGGCCAGTTTCGAACCAGAAGCTAGAGCTAGTCAGTCCCGCATCACCTACAGTCAACTGCAGTATAACCTTTCGACTAGGAACTACTTCCAAGATGACATCGAAGCAGCAGCCATATCCGTTATTTTCCGAGCGAGAACAGAACTGATGAACCTACACCGCGTACAGTACCACGCCCAGCCAGTGCACACTCTGCAATACAGGAGAGAGAGAGGACACTGAACACTTTCTTGCCCGGTGCCCCATACTAAAAGAACTTAGGGTTCTGCACTTAGGAAAATCAACACTGTCGCGCCAGGAATTACACGCACTGCTCAACGGAAGCAATTGGCGCTCCCTTACTGCCTACTTGCGGGAGAGCCTCCAATATCGCCGAAGCTTCCATATGGACTACGGCGATACGTGATCTGGAAACCAGGAAAGCATAGTCACATTTGCTAGGCTAACGGCTAACTGCCACACCGAAAATGAAAGTTAAAGCAAAACGACACATTGACAATTGCCTTAATCAAAAAGTGGCAAGGCATAAGGATAAACAGTATACCAAAAGGTTCCACCCCGTTCGAAGTTTTACACATAGACCATTATGGACCCGTTGACAGAAGTACGTCGAAAAAACACATTTTAGTAATAGTAGACGCGTTTACGAAATTCGTTAGACTCTATACAACGAAAACTACTAACACTAAGGAAGTAGCCGCACTAAAAGATTATTTCCGTGCATACAGCCGCCCAAAGTGCATAGTCTCAGACAGGGGTAGCTGCTTCACTTCAAAAGAGAATGAAGTTAAACATATCAAAATTGCTACTGGGTCACCTCAAGCAAACGGACAAGTAGAAAGAATAAATAGAGACCTCTGATCGCCAACTTGGCAGAACCTGATAGGGGTTTATATTGGGACACAGTAGTTGAGTCAGTAGAGTTTACTTTAAACAACACAAATCACAGGTCCATCAATCAACACCCTCGTAAAGTCCTATTCGGAATGTCCCAGAGAGGGAAGTTAGTTAATGATTTGAGAGAAAGTTTAGACAAATTGGAAGACAAGGAACAGACGAGAGATTTAGAGAACGTTATAGGCTTTCCACACTGAGCACATCTAACATCTAACATCCAACATCCTGAGTCATAAATATTCCTAATGCCAGAATTTGCTGTCTTTGTAGCATTTACCTATTAGACATCGACCCACTTAACATTTATACAAATCAAAAGTTTAAAAATGTTAGCATAGCAAATGGTTATTAAGCATTTAAACTCAGGATGTTGAATGTTAGATGTTAGATGTGCTCAGTGTATTAGAGAGAAGGCAAGCATACAGCAAAAGAAAGTGCAGTTGTCAAACAAACAGTACTTTGATTCAAAACTACAAGAACCACATAAATATAAAGAAAACGATCTGATAGTCGTAAAAAATTTTGAATCGTGTGCAGGAGTGTCGACAAAGTTAATCCCGAAATTTAAATTACCGTATAAAATATCTAAATTTTACGAAATGACACGAACGTGTTGGAGGATGTTGATGGGTTCCAATTGTCTAGAATAAAGTACAAAGGGCGACCATAGCTCGAAAACAAACACGATAATGTATCTTAAAATCAATTATAAAAACTATGTATAAAATAGTAAATATTAAGTTAACTCTAAAAGATCAGGAGCTCTCAAGTCAGGATTGGCCGATTGTAGTAGCATGGCATGAGTACCCTTACTATGGTATGAATACCCTCACTGTAATGCACGTTAACATAAGAGAGCACTGTAACTGTAAGCTAGCATAGAACTGTAAGTTAACATTGTCAGACTCTGTGAAATAAATGGCATTCTGCGAATGAGATCCGAAGAGAGCACGTGTGTGTTGCCTACAGCTGGAATACCTAAAGTAGACAGGGCTTCGAAAAACCTTGACCTTATCGGTATGTCGAAGCGGCTTTGTAATCGACAAAAAGATGGTGACTTTCGATGTTTCTCTCATACGTCTTCTCCAGGATTTGGCGTAATGTGAATATCTGGTCTGTGGTGGATTTACCAGGTCTAAAGCCGCACTGGTAAGGTCCAATCAGTGTGCTTATAAGCGGCTTTAGACGTTCACAAATAATACGCGACAGAACCTTATATGCAATGGGAAGGAGACTGATCCCGCGGTATTTGCCGCACACTGCAGGGTCTCCTTTTTAAAAGATCGGGCATAAAACACTTAGATTCCAATCGTCGGGCATGCTTTCGTCAACCCATATACGGCAAAGAAGTTGGTGCATGCACCTTCCTGTTGGGTCGGCAGGTCTATGTTGTCGATTGGTGGCATCGCTACTTTTCTAGAAGCGGCATCATGTTCGTCATCGCCTCCCAGTAGATTAGAGAAGTTACTTCTCCATTTGTTAAGCACCACTTGCGGATCTGTGACCAGATTCCCCTGTTCGTCTTTGCATTGTGCGACTCTGAGCTTGAAACCTTCTGTTAATTGTTTAATTTTTTGGTAGAATTTTCGAGTCTCACTCATTCCGAATAACCCCTCGACTTTCTCGCGCATGCGCCTTTCTTGCTCAATCTTTTTTCTTCTAAAAAGGCGCTTCTTCTGTTTCATTTTCTGTAGGTATCGCTCCTTAGCAGTCCGCGTTACTCTCGACTGTAGCGTTCTCCTATAGGCAGCGTCTTTCTCTGCAGTAGCGCGTCGGCACTCCTCATCGTACCAAGACCGTACTCATGGAGTGCGATATACGCTGCCACTGTTCGCATATACCGGAAGGGGATGAGGAGGTGTCCCTGAGCAGTAGGGCGATATATTGATTATTCTCCTAAATTAAGAAAGTGGTATTCCTGAAGGTGAGAACGTTGCAAGATTCTGCACTTCAAGATCTAGTTATAAAAGAATATTTATTGAATGCATTTTTTAAAGCTTACGAGTCAGTATAAAGGGATTAAAGAGCAGTGGTCTACAATGGACCGAGTCAAAAATGCTGAAGTTTTTAAACCTTGTGTTTGACTTAATCAAAGATGTTCGGGATTCCATATCTTTCACTATTTCATCCTGCTTCTTCCTATCAAGGCCTTCCAATTTATTGAGCGTGTTCAGCAGCATAAATCGATGAAAAAAATCGACTATTTTTGTTAGATTGTGCTGGTGAACGGGCATAATGAGCAATCATGTTTGCTATTTTTCGTAATTGTGTTAGATGTGAATCTAAAAAAGAAATAGTTTGTTAGAATTGCTTGATTATGATTTGTTATCGATAGCACACAGCTGTCAGAAGTAAACAAACAAGCAATTTTGAGAAGGCAAATGCAAAATGAATGAGGAAACCTCTTTGTTTTTGATAAATGAGTTGGCAGAGGACGTGGTTTCGCAAGTAGCTCTCGGAAATTCGTGCAAGGCTTTAAAGGCAGTACTGGTTGTTGCGGATGAGGAGGAGACCTTGAAAAGCCGCCACTCCAAAAAGAAGATGCCCTGCGTACACGTAGTGACCACCTCATCTGGGTACATGGACACCTCAACATAGTTTGTCAAGGCACCACCATTCAGCTCATCCCAAAAAAAGCTTGACAGGGACGCCCATATACTCTGACAAGATGGTCACAAGGAATAAAACCCGGCGCCAGGTTACGGAAGAATGGTTCCGGCTTGCGCTGTAGTTAGGGTCACACCTCGTTTAACCTGAAATCGAAAACATCTTACTTGTGTTACTTAGAAGAACAGGAGGAGGCATAAATTCATATTTTTGCTATTGCCCAGCTCTAAGTAGAAGGAAACTCAAAACTTTTGGTCACACCACTAGTTGTTCCGTGCATCGTTTAGGACTCATAGCTAGAGATGGGCTCGCGACGGGACTCCAGCGGGACCCAAGAGAAGTAGGGGATCAGGCGAGTTACCGTATATACCACTGGCTACCATGGTTGGTATGGTTGGATTATATATATTACATCACAGGAAAGAAGAAGAGAGGAAGCAACGACAATATAGCAGAGAGTAATTAATCAAGTAGTCGTCAGTTGGAGACAATTGTCAAGAACAATTGTTTTCGGAGACACACACAAAATATTTTATAACAAATAAATCAAAATCTGTAAATCTAAATTCGTTGAAAACAGTGAGTGTGCTTGTGGGAGGGAGCAGCCTGGTGTCCAACTATAACTGGCGCAGCCGGTAGTCCTCACCCCGTGTTGCGACCTTGGTGCATCTCACATTTGGTGTGAAAATGCAGAAACATGAAGGTATATCATGTCGAGTTTCAACATTATGTGATAAGGCGGAAGGAAGAAAATGCTGGAGATTTTTAGCCCAATTCGTCGCAACACGTTGAATTTTACTTCATTGAGGGTGAGCTACAAGAATTAATCGGGGGACTATATGGCCCATGTTGAATGACAATCTCTTTACAAGTGTTACTCTCTGTTACATAGACACACACATACATACATGTGCAACTTGTATACACATAGGTGCCCGTGCATGGAAGTAACCCTCTAGTACGGCCGTCCGACGCTATATCAACGTTCCGTCGACGATATTGTGACAGTCGTCGACGCACGCTTATTTCCCTCACAATGAGCTCGACTGACGTATTTTGCAAGGGGATGTCCGCTCAATACGTTAACGACTCTCCAGGCCCGCTAGGTCGATGCAATGCCAGCAGAGAAGCTACGTAAACGACGCTCGTTCGACCCAATGACATGCATGGTGCGACTTTATCGACACTCGTTCGACCCAATGCCATGCAGAGAAGCAACATAAGCGACGCTCGTTCGACCCAATGCCATGTATGGAGCGATATAAGGCACGCTCTTTCGACCCAATGCCATGTATGGAGCGACATAAGGCACGCTCTTTCGACCCAATGCCATGTATGGAGCGACATAAGGCACGCTCTGTAGAAGCAATGTCATGCATGGAGCGACATAAGCGACGTTCCTTTAACCCAAGAGAGGAAAAAAATTAGAGCGTACGCCTCTCTCCCTCTCTCTAACAATTTTGACAGGCGTCATGACTCATCACCGTACAAAGAGCAACGCTGGGTTGACGTACTAGAGGGAAGTTACGTGGTTTAAAATCTACATGGTATATGTAGAAAGATACGAATAAGGGGAATAACTACATGGAATATGTAGATTATAAAATGAAAAGAGTTAATAGTTGAAGTGAAAATTTCACTTGTTTACAAGTTTATATGGCCGGTGGAGTGTGGCTCATACATGGCTCATATACATGGAATATGTATAGACAGAAGAACTGACTAGAGGAATGGTCCCACTGAGTTGTGTGTGACAGGGTTGATGCAGCATGTAAGCACACCAGTATTGTCACTCGACTTTGTTGACTTAAGCAACATTGTTGCGAACACTTACCTGTCAAAAAAAAAGGGTTTTTGTGAAAGAGAGACAAATGGTTCGATAATAGTAAATTATTGCTGCAAACCAAAAACCGACATATTTTGGGTTGGTTTGACATCCTATTGCTCTCATTCTTCTATCGTCATTGAAACGTAATGGTTGTGTTGACTGCAAAATAAAAAACCTTATCTACAAGTGAAAAAACAAAAAAAAAAAAAATAAAAATTTTGACTGCCGCTTATAAATTTAATAAAGTTGGAGCATATATAAACATTTATATATTGTGTGTACATGTGTACATACACATGTCTACTAGTGTGTGAATAAAATATATTGTAATGTAAGTAGCAGTATGTTGTAAAATTGTTATACCCCAAAAATGACCAGCAAATGCTTTACATATATACCTATATTGGAATATGTGCATTTTGCAAGGGTTAAAAAAAAAAAAAAAAAAAAAAAAAACCGCCGCAATCCCACCTAAAGAATTTTTATACACAGAGTTGCGTACGCAGGAGCATTGTATGTGAAGACAACGCTTACAACAACTCGAAAGCATTCATACAAAGCGAGAGAAGACCACGTCATCGATGAAAAGACTTCGCTTGCACCTTGGAAAAACGGCATGTGACAGGCTACACGAATGACAGTTCTATACGTCTAATTTTTGCCACGTCATTGCTTTGCTTTTCATCAATCGATTACATGCAATCTACGCTTAATATCGGCAACCACATTAAAGGCGAAAAAAACAAAAAAATAATTATAAAACAAAACACATATTAAAATATTTAAATCATAAGTAAGTGAATGGACATACGTGCTTACGAAAATCCATAGAACAATAATATACTTAATCAAATAATTTAATTTGAATCGTTTTAATAATTCAAATCATACCCACAGATTATATCTGGACAGCCCCGACATCACGCTTGGCCACAGTAATTGCAACAGTACTTTCCCAACCATAAGAACTGCTTTTTGGGTAACTCGTTAACATTGATAATCATTTATTACCTATTAAGTCATCAACATACACATATACATACAAAAACATAAAGACATACGCTTTCGTTTAACATACGTACATACATATTACAAAAAGATAACCAACACAGATATAAATATATATATATAAATATGTCGCGTAGAAGACCCAGGGATACCACTCCGGATCCATTACACGTAGAACCTAGAGTAGCTGTGGATATTTTGTCATCTTTACGCATACCAGATGCTATAAAACAACTACCAACATTTGATGGCAACCCTCGTTTGCTTTATGAGTTTATAAGTAATGTTGATGAAATTCTTTCTGATTGAAACTCAAGACCGTCCTAATAACAGTAAGATCCTATTACGAGCTATAAGAAATAAGGTAGTCGACCAAGCTAATGAGGTTCTAAATACATATGGAACACCATTAGATTGGAGCGTTATAAAAAGTAACCTAATTCTTCACTATGCTGATAAAAGATCTGAAACATCACTGATAATGGATTTGCATAACTTACGTCAGAATAGAAACACATTTGAGGAATTTTATAGTGAGATTATCGAAATTCAATCAAATCTTTGTAATAATGTGTTGATTCACGAAGAAAATGAACATGTGGTGAATGCAAAAAAGGATTTATATGCTGCAATGTGCCTATACATATTTTTATCCGGATTGAGAGACCCATTAGGAGTTACAGTTAGAGCGATGAAACCACTCACTTTAGCTGCTGCACTAGATTATTGCGTTAAGGAACAAAACATATATTATCATCGCAAAAATTCATTTAAGGAGTTTAAATATAGACAACACCAAAATACCTTTTATAACAGATCAAATTACAAACAAGAAAACAAAAACAAATACAATAACATCTCAAATATTGAATACAATCAAACAACTTCTTCAAGTAACAGACCATCTCAGAGTTACGCCACACAAGTCAATCAAAATGGTAATCAGGATCGAAACAATAGGACATATTCTAGTAACCCTATAGTAAAACGCAATCAAACATCCAATGACAAGACGCAGACATTTAATTCATATCACTCTAACCCATTATTTGATAATAATAGCGAATTTTCAAAGCTTAGATCAGGCCAAAGACAACAGCATAACCAACAGTCAAAAGGTACATTTGATTCCGAATTATATAATCAATCTAAGTCAACACATGAACTTACGAATATTGAAGATGGACGAAATTTTCATGTATTAGCCTCGAACCAACTGGATACCTAAAACCACGAAAATTCGGTAGAAAATTAATTTTCATAATGACATCTGCCGCATCGAATAAACCATTAAAAATTTTAATCGACACGGGTGCTACCTCATCCTTTATTTTACCTGATAGAGTCGATGTAAAATATCATTATCCATGCGAGAAAATAACTTTAAAAACAATCCTAAAATATCATACAATTGATAGTTATACATTACTACCAATATTTTCGGAATTTAATATACAAGGTACTTTTAAATTTCTTCTCTTTAAGTTTCACGATTACATTGATAGTCTCTTGGGCATAGATTTTCTTAATCATGTTGGTGCCAACATAGACTTAGTTAATGGAGTTTTAAAAACACCTAGCGCTAGCATAAATCTCTTAGCGTAACATGTGTTGTGAAGCTCTAAAGATTCCCCCCTATGATGAAAGTGCTAGTTAGTCTACCAGTCGACACAGATAATGGAGACATATTCTTAGAAGAAACATGGATTAGAAGTAATGTTGTGTTATCCGAAGGTCTTTATAAAGCTGAGAACGGGTTATCTATAATAGAAATAACAAATATTAGCGATAACGAACAAACCATTTTGATTGAAAAATACTCGACATCTGAATTTTATGAAATTAATGCAATCGAACCAGCATCTTAAGAAACAAATGATAACTTTATAGACTTTATGTCAATACTTCAAATTGATCACTTAAACAATGAAGAAAAACATAGCCTACTGGAACTTCTCAAAAAATATAAAGATGTGTTTTTTATAGAAGGTCAACCTCTTACATTCTCTGACGAAGTGAAACACAAAATTTATACTGTAAATGAAGCACCAGTTCACGTAAAATCTTATAGATACCCATATGCTCATAAAGAAGAAATTTATAAACAAGTTTCACAAATGTTATAACAGGGTATTATTAGACCAAGCCATTCACCATGGAGTGCACCTGTTTGGATAGTCCCTAAGAAATCTAATGATAAAACCAGAAAGTGGAGACTTGTAATTGATTACAGGAAACTTAATGAAAAAATTATCTCGGACAAATATCCATTACCAAGAATAGACGAGATCCTAGATAAATTAGGAAGATGTTTATATTTCACGACCCTTGATTTAGCCAATGGCTATCACCAAATTGAAATGGATCCGAAAGACATTTTAAAGACGGCTTTTACAGTGGAAGGTGGACATTATGAATTTTTAAGAATGCCTTTTGGTCTTAAAAATGCACCAGCCACGTTTCAAAGAGTTATGGACAACGTTCTAAGAGATTTATTAGGCAATACTTGTTTGGTATATCTAGATGATATCATCATATTTTCTACTTCCTTGCAAGAACACATTCTAAAACTCGAACAAGTTTGTACCAAATTACAAAACTCCAATTTTAAAATTCAACTTCATAAATCTGATTTCCTAAAAAAAAAAAAATTTATTTTCTGGGTCATGTAGTTACAACAAATGGTAGTATGCCAAACCCTGATAAAATAAAAGCTGTGCAAGAATTTCCCATACCGAAAAACCCCACTGAAATCAAATCATTCCTTGGTCTCTTAGGATACTATCGTAAGTTTATTAAAGACTTTGCGAGACGTACCAAACCATTAACCAATTGCCTTAAACAAGGAAACAAAATCGTAGTAAATAAAGAGTATGTTGAATGTTTTGAAAGTTGCAAAACGTTATTATGTAATGACCCGATTTTACAATACCCAGATTTTTCTAAGCCTTTCGTTCTCACGACAGACGCAAGTAGTTTTGCATTAGGTGCTATTCTCTCGCAGGGCAGAATTGGTAGCGACAAACCAATATGCTATGCCAGCAGAACCTTGTCTGATTCTGAAATTGCTTATTCCGTAACTGAAAAAGAGCTTTTAGCTATTGTTTGGAGTACAAAATACTTTCGGCCTTACTTATTTGGTAGAAAGTTCCAAATAGTTACAGATCATAGACCACTGACTTGGCTCATGAGTCTAAAAGAACCGAATGCACTACTTCTTCGTTAGCGTTTGAAACTAGAAGAGTTCGACTATGAGATCGTTTATAAAAAGGGTAAACTGAACACCAATACTGACGCGTTAAGTAGAATCTCAGTCGATATAAATACAACTGATGTATTATTCCAAATACCGAATAATTTGACTAATCATAAGCGTATAAAAACTTGGACAACGAGATTCCAAAATCGGATAAGCCTCTTAATGATTTTTGGTATCAAATTATAATTCGAGTTGGCAATACTTATTGTTCAAAAAGTGAATATCCTTTTAAAAATATATATAGACAGGTCGTTGAAGCCCAACATTTTTCTGAAAACTCATTCCTCAACATTTTTAAAGAATTTCTAAAACCGAACAAACTAATTGCGATTTTTATTGATGATGACACCTTCAAATTGATAAAGCATGTTTTCTCCAAATAATTTTCAGGCAATAATATCTACAAAATGATAAGAAGTACAACACTGCTTGAAGACATTGTAGAAGTTGATAAACAAGAAGGGTTAATTAAATAGTATCATATTAACAGTAATCACAGAGGTATTGATGAGACATTATTGCGCCTCAAAAGAGAATTTTATTTTCCTTATATGAAAAATAAAATCGCGCAAACCATTAATAACTGCGACACATGTCACCTTAACAAATATGATCGGCACCCTCAGAAACCTTTTTTTTCTTTACCAGAAACACCAACAAAACCTCTTGATATTATTCATATAGATGTTTATTTCATTAACCACACTCAAAACCTTACCATAATAGATAAATTTTCAAAATTTGCTGCAGGGTATATTTTACCTTCTAGAGATAGCTTATCAATTTTAAAATCTTTACAAAATTTTTTAAAAGATTATGGGAAACCTAGGAAAATTATTTGTGATCAAGGAACTGAATTTTCTTCAAATATTTTTAAGGACTTTTGCGCACAATATCAAAGTGAAGTGCATTTCACATCCTTTCAACAGTCCTCTAGTAACTCACCAGTTGAAAGACTTCACTCAACATTCACAGGATATATCGAATCATTGTATCAAAAAGGAAAGAATCTTAATTACAATTAGATCATGAAGATATTTTTACAGAGACCCTTAATTCTTACAATAATTCGATTCACTCTTCCACTAAACTAACTCCCTATGAAGTTTTTTTTGGAAGAACGTCAGAATTCCTAAAATTAAATAGTTTCTGCAACCAACATGATTATTTGCAAAAGCTAAATCAGTATCAACGAAAACTATATCCGAAAATAAAAACTACATTAGAACAGAATACACAAAAGCGTATTAACAAATTAAACATAAAAAGGCAAAAACCAAATAATCCTATTGAACATGATATAGTGTATAGAAAAGAGAATAGGAGAAATAAAATAGAACCGAGATTTTCTAAGCAACAAGTAAAAGAAAATAAAAATCTTTCAGTAATAACAAAACAAAATAAAAAAATACACAAATCAAAAATTAAGCGAAGGGTAAAAACTGATTGACCCTTATTAAATTAACTTATTATATATATATATACTCAAACTCAACACTTTATGTTAAATTTATAAAAAATAATCTTTTGCAACACCTACAAAACAAATACAACAAAACATTGAAATGTACAATAATTTATTAACCCAATTACACTACTTATCTATAAGATCACATCACACACTATAAAAAAATATGTCAAAATCTCTAGCTAGAGTAGCTAGTTGCGTCGCTCCATCTCCATATATATATATTTCGATTCTAACGCCGCTCTGAAGGGGGGAGGAGTTACTGTATATACCACTGGCTACCATGGTTGGTATGGTTGGATTATATATATTACATCACAGGAAAGAAGAAGAGAGGATGCAACGACAATATAGCAGAGAGTAATTAATCAAGTAGTCGTCAGTTGGAGACAATTGTCAAGAACAATTGTTTTCGGCGACACACACAAAATATTTTATAACAAATAAATCAAAATCTGTAAATCTAAATTCGTTGAAAACAGTGAGTGTGCTTGTGGGAGGGAGCAGCCTGGTGTGACGATATTGAATTAAAATTTGTTGATCGGGATCGGGACAGAACGGGAGCGAATTGTCCTTATTCGCCCATCTCTACTCTTAGCCCATTGCCACTTTGTTAAAACTACCATTTTTAGACCCTTCTCTGTGTGGTCAGAAGTCCTTTTTAATGGACCCGCCGGGGCTGGGCTTACAACAAACATTAAACGGCTAACAAAGTCTTAAGGAAAATTCAATGGGAATTCTGGGAGCAGTTGGTCCTAGTTCCGATGGTCATAAGTATTTAGTAGTCACTTTTTAATTATATTAGCTGTTTGTTGTCAAAAATTCAAACCTTCCGCCAAAAAAAATATATCGATAACTTTGTTGCCTAAAAATTCTAACAAGTTAGTTCACCAGCAGACTAACACTTTATTTTTGATTGATGATTTTTGTTAGATGATTGGTGTATGCTGCTGAACACGCCCATTGGTTATGTTATCATGGGAGTATGCAGGAGGGTGCAGATTTGTAGTATGCCTTGAAAATTTCTTATAAAACAAAAATTGTGTCAACTGAACAAAAATTCAAAAAAAAAAATCGATTTAAAAAAAAATAATCACAATTTCCATATTAAAATCCAAAAATTTCTATCCTATGAGCAAAATCAGAAAATCGATTAAAAAAAAATAACCACAATTTCCATATTAAAATCAAACAATTTCTATCCTATGAGCAAAATCAGAAAGTGGTTTTCAAATATACTTTGAAATCAATACAGAATGAGTTGTTTAATAGTTTGTTACATGGACAAAAAAAAACAATTGATAGTGTCCATTATAAAAGAAAAATTAACAAACACCAAATAATATATTTTCGCGATCGATATTTTCCGAACTTCCGAAGTTTACAATACTATACTGCCGTTGAGATCGAACGTATTAACTTTCACAGTTTGGGTTATGTTATGTTTCCAAAAAACTTAGTCCAACCGTCCAATTATATCAACTTCCAGTAAAAACCTCTGCAGGCAGCCTACAAAGAAAGTTTTTTTGGAGTAAAAAACTAATTTCGAAACGGATTTGCCATCAATCTAGAAAACCATGTTCGACCTCGAAACAATTTTTGTTTCTGTCCATCGAAGTCAATTTTTATTTCAATTTTGGATAAGGAGGTATGTAAAAATCGTTTTCGCGGCTTTTGCGAAAAAATTTTGTTGCCTTCTTATACATTCCACAATTAAAGAATTTTTTAAAATAATGATAGCAAAATAATATTCCTCCAAGAATTTAGCTCTTCGTCATTCCTAATCAAAATCCTGCGTACGTCCCTTTATGTTACAGAGAAGTTTTTGATGGAAAGAATAAGAAAAACTAAATTGTAATTATAGAAAAGAGTTTAAAATTAATAACAATTCAAGAGGGAAAGGCGCGGCAAAGTCGACTTCCGCCCCGGGCTCGATCAAAGTTTTCCAATATGCTAGTAATTTCTTTGAGCTTATTAACATTTAAGTGACTAAGACAAACCTCCTTTTTTCAACTTACTAGAACTGCTGGGACTGCTGGGCGGGAGGTCGTGGGTTCGATCCCGCCTCTGAACATCTAATAATAAAAGTTTTTTTTCTTTCTTTAGAAAATAGCTTTTACACATACGGTCACCTTCACCAGCTATTGGCGCCAGCTGTGAAGTAACTAGCCATGAAAAAGCAAAATTCTCAAACTTTGCCGTTCGGATCCGGCGTTAAACTGTAGGTCCCTTTCTCTTGTGCGAAAAATTTAAAGCACACACGCCAAGAGATTGAGAGAAGCTTGTCTTGGCCCCGTTGTAGGAGCTGTATAGCCAACATTTTACAAAATAAAATATATGGGTGATTCCACAAAAATTCGCCCACTGGGATTTTTATATAAAGGTATATTATTTTCTAAATATTAAACATATCGCTCACTGACTTCAATACTGACATAACCGAAAATAATCCATTTTGAGAAAAACACGGTTGAAGTTCTCAATGGATTAAACCAAGAAAAAATGGTTCTTTTAGTTTAAAGTTAGGTAAGGTTTCAATAGTTAGAATAGGAGAATCCTATTTCTTCACTTAGGCCAATGAAGGCCCGTTGTGTTGCCATATAACCCTTTCTACGCTGTCATCGTAGAGGGAGGGTCTTCCCCGTTAAACCATTTAGAAAAAAGTACAAATTTGAGAAGCGAGGCTATATCTATTTCAGAGATGTCTGACAGATCGTTTAGAAAAGGACGACCCAGAACTGTAAGTCGTCTTCTGCTAAGAGCTGGACAATGACAGAAGAGGTGTTGTACACTCTCCTCCTCATCCACTGAGTTGCAGCTTCTACAGAAGTCATTGTGTCTGATGCCAAGCCTAGCGGCGTGCCTTCTTATTAGGCAGTGTCCAGTAAGGGCCCCTACTAATAAAAAAATATTCACTCTGTCTTGACGGAGTAACGCCCTAGATTTTTTATTATTAAGGGTAGGCCATGTAAGTCTAGATATTTCACATGTGTGAATTGTGGTCCTTTGCTTGTAGCTTAGAGGTCGCAAGAGGCACGCCTATATTGCTCTTATCCGGTAGGAGCTGAGTGGTGGTGCCAAGTCTAGCGAGGTGGTCGGCCATCTATGTTGAAATGTCCAGGCACCCAAACGAGATTAATTTCAAAGTGCTGATCCATCTCATTAAGAGATCTGCGAGATCTCTACTCTGTAAGAGTTTTGGTGTTGTTAATAAAGCCGTCAAGGGCTTTTAATGCAGCTTGACTGTCTGTAAAAATGAGTACTGTTCTTCTTGTTATTGCAGTGGTTTCCAGAAGGATGGAAGCATCCTGGATGGCCATTACCTCTGCCTGGTAAACACTACAATGATCAGGAAGTCTAAATGAAGTTTTTATCCCAAGATCTGGACTGAATACTCCTCCTCCCACCTGTCCATCCAGTTTGGAGCCATCAGTGTAGAAATTGATGGCATTCGGTTTGGAGTGTGTCATTGAGTTCCAGTCCATCCGACTTGGTATGGTGACTTTATACATAGTGGTGAACGTGATTGTTTGGAAGCAGTAGTCAAGTTTTGGCGGTATCGCCACTTGATGCAGTAGTATAGAAGAGTGGCCAGAGTTACTATCTTCCCAGGTACCACTCTCTCTCAGCCTGAGAGCAGTGTTACTAGCGATTTCTCTTCCCAGAAGATCGAGAGGCAAAAGGTGTTAAGTGCATCTGTTGGGGTTGTACGCAATGCACCAGTCATACATAGTGCAGCACTACGCTGAACTTTAGTTATGGTTCTGAGGACGGATGGTTTCCCCAGAGCCGGCCACCATACGATGATTCCGTATAGTAGTATTGGACGTACAACGGCTGTGTACAGCCAGTGAACTATTTCAGGGGAAAATCCCCATCTACGACCAATCGCACGTTTGCACGAGAAAAGTGCAGTATTTGCTTTTTTGATGCGTTCAGTTATATTTTCGTTCCAATATAGTTTTTTGTCCAATAGAACTCCCAAGTATTTAGCTGAATCGCTAAATTTTAGGTGTATACTGTTTAATAGTGGGGGTGTTAAGTTTGGTATCTTATACTTGCGGGTGAAGAGGATGAGTTCAGTTTTGGTTGGATTGACTCCAAGGCCACTTTGTATCGTCCAATTTGAAAGTGTTGAGTGTGCATCCTGCATCAGATCGCAGAGAGTCTAAGGAAATTTGCCTCTTGTAATTATGGCAAAGTCATCTGCATACGCTACCACCGTATGTCCACGCGATTCCATGAGTCGCAACAATTCGTTGACTGTTACCACCCAAAGAAATGGGGAAAGAACACCTCCTTGAGGAGTGCCTCTACTTACATATCTTCGGGCGCAGGCATCTCCTAGTTGTGAGTTAACCACCCTGCTGGTAAGCATGAGACGGATGAACTCCACCAGGGGTGCCTCCACATTCAGATTTGTCAGGGCAGAGGTGATAGCGTTGGGAACATTGTTAAAGGCACCCATGTCAAGGAATGCCGTGAGTGCATATTCTTTAGCCTCAAGTGATTTCTCAATTTTTGAGACAAGATAGTGGAGTGCTGTTTCTGTTGACCTGCCCTTGCTGTATGCGTGCTGCGCTGATGACAGAGTGGATGGGTCTATTGACTGCCGGCATCTATCAGTCTCTCCAGTGTCTTGAGGAGAAAAGATGAAAGGCTAATCGGCCTAAAGTCATTGGGTCTGAAATGCGATGCATTTAGTATGAAAACCACCTTAATGTTTTTCCACAGAGTGGGTATATACTGTAATCGAAGGCAGCTGACAAAGATTGTCTGGAGCCATGCAATTATATGCGGTAGTGTTTGTTAAAGTTGGGCGGGAAATATTCTATCTGGCCCGGGTGATTTGTACGGCTGAAAAGAGTTAACAGCCCATTTAATGCGCTGTTCAGTTACTATATCACTTATGTGACTTAGCGTGTCGCTTCTTGGTTCCTCTATGGGCTCCATAGATGTTGAACATCCAGAAAAATTTGAGGGATTCAGAGCTGGAGTCAGCCCAAGTTTCATCACGATTTTTTAGGAGTCCCGGAGGGGTTGGTGAACTCGCTAAAATTTTTCGAAGTCTTGATGCTTCAGAGGTCGATTCAATACCGTTGCAGAAGTTTGCCCACGAGCGTCGTTTTGCTTTCCGCATTGAACTTTTATAGTCCCGTAGCTTGTACATCTTTGTACATCTCCCAGGATGAATCCTGGTTAGTGTTCTTGGCTAAGTTAAAGGTTTTCCTACACTCTTTCCTTTGTATCTCTAGGTCTATAGGGGGGCTTGTGGTGTATTTTGTTTTTAGTATGAGGAAATGATTTGTCAAGTGCTTTTGTGCATGTCGTCGTAAATGTGCCGACTATTTCATCTAATTGATCCGCATTTACAGGTGTGAGTTGTGGGACTGCACCTAGATTTTTAACTATAAGGGCCGATTTCTGTTCTCCCAGATAGCTGCTATGTGTCAGATAGTCATCGATTTTACACTGCTATTTGTTAGTTTATGTGACAAATAGCTCTATGTAGAAGATGTGAAATCGGCCCTCTCTTATACTGTTTCCAGTTCGTTTTTTTTTAAGTTTTGTGTTTTTTTAGGCTCGGGGCATGATTCTAAAAGCTTTAGTTCAATATATCTATGATCAGAGAACGAGTAGTCTGGTAAAACTCTCCATGAAATATTATTTTCTATTAATAACTCTGATATGAGGGTGATGTCTAGTACCTCCCTCCGAGTTCTAGTGACAAAAGTTAATTGCAGAGTATAAGATTTGTATTTAAGAGATAATCGTAGAGTAACTCACCGCGATCATTAGTGTCTGTGCTGGACCATTCTGTATGGTGTGCGTTTGCGTCTCCACCCAGTATTAGTCTGGTTCTGCTACCTTGACTGTTGCGCACTAGGTCTTTAAATAGTTGGGATGGTACTGGCTCCGTTGAATCGTAAGCCAGATAGAAAGAAGTCGGCCTGTAGGTGGTACTCCCCAATTCAAGGCGGACTGCTGTGATGTCTCCTTCACTGAATTGGGGAAGTAGAAATGCGTTAAGAGTTTGTTTTCCTAATACGCATGTACGTGGTTTACCCTTACCCTTGGTGTGATACAGGTTGTATTTTGGCGTCCTCAAGCCACAGATCCTGTCACCAGTGATCCACGGCTCTTGGACTAGAATAATATCTGCTTCGCCTTTTGCTAGGCGACTGTCTTATAGACAGTCATTTTAACCATCTTGAACGCGTAGTCAAAAGGCCATTCGTTTTTGCAAGGTGATCCACTGTCTCATTATTTATCTGGAAGATTACGTGGATGTTCGCATCGTTGGACTCCTCCACTTTCATAATCTTCCAGTTCGCTGTTGGTACTCGCGGGTTGAACACAGTCATCATTTCCAATATCGCTAGGCTTTTTGGGCAGCCAGACTCGCGCTCTAGGGCAAGAGGGGTTGTCTTTGGCGTCAACCGCCCTTAGTTGAGCCCCTGGGTACACTTCCCACATTTTTTCGATCGCTGCCTTATACAGCTCCGCGGACCTTTCGTCCTCGCACGAGATTAACTTCACGTTTCCTTGAAACCAGCCCGCGTTATTGCATATAGGGGGTGGTCCAGGGTTTGCTCTCAGCACCTCCATGGCAACACCTCCCAGCTCAGCCTCTACCATTTCCATTGGTGTAGAGGGATTTTACCGTCATTCCTACTGGCATCGATAACACCCAGGATCTTTTTTCCTTTCGCTACCTCAGCAAAGGAAATTGAGAGCAGGGTGCTGTGTGTTTTTGGTCTCTTTGGGGCCTTAGTTTGGCCGTCCTCCAAGGATCTATCCCACTTAGCGCTGGTAGCTTTCTTAACAGGATTTACGTAGTCGACTCGGAAATCAGGAACAATGGTTTTTGCCCAATTTAGATCCTGCTGGATTTTTGCGAAGTCTTCCTTTGAGGCTTGACTCTCGCTTATTGGGGACACCGCGTTCCTTCTTAAAATACGGATTGCCGTCCGTCTGTCGCTTGCGGCAGCCTTTGATGGGTCTGGTCTGTTGAAGTCTGCGGACCTGTTACTCACTATGGGAGCTGCACCTGCCCTTTTCTCAACTGATCTGGCAGTCGCTGGTGGCTGGCTGTCAGTCTTAGTGCTGATTAAGGGCAGAGACTGTCCCACGTTTGTAGTCTGGGTCTTACTGGACCCCTTTGTGCGGTTGGTACCAGCTGCAGGTTTAGTATTCGAGCTCGATTGTGTCGTAGCTCTAGCGTTTTGAGAGTTTATTCCCAGAATTTTCTTGAGGAGCTCCAGGCTCCCTAGAGGCCATACCATTCATCTGGTGCAACAAATAACCAAAAAAATTTATATAAAATAATTTAATTATTTATTCCCCCATTCTACTGCAACCAGCCAGAAAAAGGCTAGAAGTGGTAGCTAGATGGACAGCACTGACACCCCTACACAACACTGGCACCAGACGTTTGTTGTTGTTGTAAAATTACAAAATGTAAACACACACAGCACAATAAATAAAAACCGCACTTCACTTGGAGATATCTAGGATATCAGTCCAGCCCAGCTGGGACTTGTCCACACAGCAGTGGATGCACTCAGCAACAGGTTGCCGGCAACCTACTCCACGCCACAGCTGTATTTTGGCCAGGAAGTTTCCTGTGTAATTATATTCACACTGAATGACCACGCAGCGTAAAGATCACTCTCGGAGTTTTATATGCACTTGATCAACTTGGCACTGTTTTTGTACACGATCTGAAAATATTTTTTTTTTAAATTGTTTTTAAAATTTATTTGAAAAATTGGTACGGAGCGGCGCGGGAAACGCGTGTAGCTCGAGCCAGGGTTGTCGAGTTTCTCTAGAATGCACTTGCTTGTGTGAGTAATGACTCTAGTTTAAAGTTTAATTAAGTAAAATATTATAAATTTAGAATGCTTATTAATAAAACTAGGAAATATGATGTTATAAGCGAAAGCCGAAGTATGGTGGTTCAAAATCGACTGCAGGACAACTGAAATATAATAAAATACGTTCTTGCATTAGGATGAAAATGAACCTGCAAAATGACATTGCGACATGTTCTCATATCACATGGAAAGTAGAAGAGATATCAATACGAAAACTTTTGCACAAAATAGAACACAATACACCGAATATTTCTGTATTATTAAGTCAAAAATCGTATTTTTTCAGTTATGCGAGTCTTGAAGTAAGTGAGAGATATACTTACTGATTGGTACAGTGCAATATCATAATAAAAAAAATAGAGGCAAGCTAACTTCGGCTCGATCGAAGTTTATATACCCTTGGAGCATGTTATCTGCCTGCCAGTTTGTTATATGGCACCACAATTTTGACAAAATTTTGAAAACAATAAGTTTTTCTCACTAGAACTACTTTTTCGACCGATCGTTTCTATGGCAGCTATTCGATATAGTCATCCGATCAGACCGATTCCGACAAATGTGCTGCGTATTTGTACCAAAAGACTTTATGCAAAGTTTGGTTAAGACAGCTTTTCAACTGACGGAGGAGATAGTACAGAAACAGACGGACAGACGGACATGGCTATATCAACTCAGCTCGTCATGCTCATCAAGAATATATAACTTTATGTGATCGGAGATGCTTCCTTCTATGCGTTACAAACATCTGAACAATTTCAATATATCCTCTCCAAGGGTTTAAAAATAGAGGGAAGCTAACTTCGGCTCGACCAAAGTTTATATATCCTTGGAGCTTGAGATATACCTGCCAGTTTCTTATATGCCAGCTATACAAAAAATTCATCAATATATTTAAACTAAAATGTGTAAATTGTTACAAAAAAAAGATTTTCTTATTAGAACTTCATTTTCGGCCTTTCGTTCCTATAGCAGCTATATGCAATAGTCATCCGATTTAAATCAAACTTGGCAGAATTGTGTGGTAGCATGTAACATTGATCAATAACAAGTTTGGCTGCGATAGCATTAAAAACAAAAATGTTTTTCTCACAAAGATTTTTTTCAGAGAGCTATACTATATAATAGTCCGCTTTCGACAAATCTTGGTGAAATTATGTGAAATCATTAAAAACTTATAAATACGAGCGTTGGGAGCGATAGCACTGAAAACAAAAAAGTTTATCTCACTAAAACTAGTGTTTCAACCGATCTTTCCTATGGCAGCTATATTCTATAGTCATCCGATTTAAGTCAAACTTTGCAAAATTGTGTGGTAGCATGTAACATTGATCAGTAACAAGTTTGGCTGCGATAGCATTGAAAACAAAAAGGTTTTTCTCACAAAGATTTTTTTCCAGACCTATCTTTTTTATGAGAGCTATACTATATAGTTGTCCGTTTTCGACAAGTCTTGGTGAAATTATGTGAAATCATTGAAAACTTATAAATACGAGCGTTGGGGGCGATAGCACTGAAAACAAAAAAGTTTTTCTCACTAAAACTACTTTTTCGACCAATCTTTTCTATAACAGCTATCCGATATAGTCATCCGCTCTGGCCGATTCCGACAAATGTGCAGCGTATTTGTACCAAACGCTTTCGTGCAAAGTTTGGTTAAGAAGCTTTAAAACTGACGGAGGAGATAGCTTAGAAACAGACAGACGGACAGACGGACGGACGGACAGACAGACGAACATGGCTATATCGACTCAGCTCGTCATGCTGATCAAGAATGTATATACTTTATGTGGTCGGAGATGCTTCCTTCTCTGCGTTACAAACATCCGGACCATTTCAATATACCCTCTCCAAGGGTATAATTATGCTCCATTTCTTTCCAATAATTTTTAAATAAACAATGAAAGTGAAGTTATGTTAAATTAATAAATAATAAATAAAAAAATAACAAAAAATAATGTAATAACCCGCGTTTAGACACAAAATACTTATATTATTTTTATATATTTATTTGCTGTTACTTTAGATGTGTACTGCTCGGTAACCCAGACTGAACTGACTTTTTCCCACATAGCCACATCCGAACATTATAATTTGTTGAGTGACAGTCTTCGCACAGCACTCTCTCACACCCCTTGTTTATTTTCCAGAAGACTGAGTCTTCTGACAGCACTCTCTCACATCCCTTCTTTATTTTTTAGAAGACTGGATTAAGACCTCTCCGCGATCTTCTTTAAATGGGCAACATTCCTTTTCATCGTCTTCGTCCCATCTGACACCTCTACAATGTTTCGTGTTCTTTGCAGCACTGATATTAAAGTTTGAAGTCAACTTGCTAGGGTTCTTGTGTGTTCTTGATCACGACCTTGTCTCCCACTTCAATCACATTCTCTTTTGCCCCTCGATTTTTATCGGTCAGTTGTGCTGTGCGCAGTCACGTTGATGTACAACGAAGTCTTGAATTGCTTCTTTATATCGGACCTTGTTTGCATGAGCGATTTTTAAACGCTTTACCAGTGTCCTGTTCATCCGCTCCACTTCTCCGATCGCAAATTGTCTGCCGTTATCCGTCCTAATTTGTTTTGGGAAACCCGTTCGGCTGAAAATTTCCTTCATTGCGTCGATTATAGTTGATGAAGTTATTGTGCGTAACAGTTTATACTCCATGTATCTGGAGCAGAAGTCTATCAAGACTGAAACGTGTTCACTATTAGAAAGTGGTCCCAAAAGATCTATGGATATCCAAGGTCCTGTTGGAAACTTTGTTCTATCCATTGGAGCGGGTTTCTCTGCCTGTGAAACCATCAAACAATCCCTGCACGCTTTGACTGCTTTCCCTGCTTCACGGTCCATTAATGGCCACCACACCTTTGTCCTCAATCTCCGTTTCATTGCAGACTCGCCCGGATGACCCTCATGTGCCAGTTCCAAATCTTTGTTTCGTAATATTTTCGGAATTATATTTCGAGTTCCTCGTAGCAAGATATTTCCGATGGGCTACAGTTCGTAACGGAATGGATAAAAACTGTTTGAAGTTGCCGGATCCCAAGAGTCGTTATCAAGAAACTTGATAGCATCGCTAATTTCTTCGTCCGTGGCACTTTTTAATATTAAATGATGAATATGTTTAAGGGCCGATTTCACATCTTCTACATAGAGCTATTTGTCACATAAACTAACAAATAACAGTGTAAATTCGATGACTATCTGACACATAGCAGCTATCTGGGAGAACAGAAATCGGCCCTAATAATGTTAATGTTAATACTTGCTCTGAGCTATTTGATTTATTCATTGAAGCCTTTGAGCTATTTGATTTGAGTATGATTGATTTAGTTGCATTGTTGATCTGATCCGACTTGAATCATTACAAACAGATCATATAGGTCATGAGCATTATTATTATTATTGTTGTTGGGGAAGTGGTGCACCGCGAATTTTGGTCTATTGTGCCCCCCTACTGAATTTACAACTCTCCTAGTAGCCCTAGTTCCTGTACAAAAGCCAGGATTTTTGTGGGTTCTAAGTTACTTGGGTGTAGAATGTGTTTCCCAAATCTGCTGAGTCTGCGCCTCGCTAGGGCATCGCAGTGTACTAGTTTATGCTCAGAGGACTCCACCTTCTCTTCACAGTATCTGCAAAGCTGGGTGTTTGTTATTACCAACTTGTACATGTGGCTCCTCAGTCTGCAGTGACCCGTGTAGAGCCCTGTCAGAATTCTGAGAACATTCTTTCCTTGTTGGATTAACTTTTGGAACCTTTTGAGGTCATGGTTCACTATTAAAGCTTTAGCTTGTCTCATTCCCCGGGTGTTTACCCAGGAGGCTGTTCTAAGCGTATTCTCTTCCTTTCTTAGAAGTTCTTTTATTGTGTGTTGGCCTATGCCGCAGTAGGGTTCTGGCCCTACCATTGCGGTGGCTGCACCCTTGCGTGCCATTTCGTCGGCCAATTCGTTTCCTGGAATGTTGTTGTGTCCCGGTATCCATCGTAGGGTCAGGTTGTTCCTGCTGCCTAGTTGGTCCAATTTGTTCTTTGTCTCTAAGACTAGCTTAGAGGTAAGCTTTAAGCGCTGCTTGGCTATCGGAGAGGAAAGCTATTTCTCTATTATGGTAGTTCTTCCCCATATTACGGTCTGCAGCTCCATAAGTGAGCATCGGTCTCACAACCATGAGGTATAGCCATCGGAGTATGTGTGGTGCCATGCCCCACGATTTTCCGGCTATGCTCCTGCATGTGAATATTGCTCTAGTGCAATTACTAAGTGTATACTCCAAGTGCTTGTCAAACCTCAGCTTGTAGTCAAAGACAACGCCGAGGTATTTGACTTCTTTTTCTGGTGTAATGAGGCAGCCGGATAGGCGTATTGGCCTCATTCTGCTTAGCTTGTATTTCCTAGCAAACAGTACTATAATGGTTTTCGCAGGGTTTAGGTTGAGCCCAACCTCCTTGCACCAATTAGACGTGACTTTCAGTCCCATCTGGACTATGTCACATAGGGTTTCTTCGTATTTTCCTCTCGCAACGATGACAATGTCATCAGCGTATCCTTGGCATGTTATGCCCAGGGAGGCGAGTTTTTTTAGGAGCTCATCCACTAGTAGGCTCCACAATAGTGGGGAGAGAACTCCCCCCTGAGGGCATCCTCTAGTTGTGGTTACTGTGATGGTTTCTTCACCTGCCACTGCAGAGGCTTCTCTGCATCGCAGAAGTGAATCTACCCATCTGCCTACTGTGGGGTTTATACAATGCCGTGTCGGTCGAACGGCCTGCTCTGTACGCGTGCTGTGTTGGTTGGAGGGGTGCCTCCTTTAACAGCGTACTTCGTATGCTATTGTCCACTAGCTTTTCAATCGTTTTCAGTAAAAACGATGTCAAACTAATGGGTCTGAAGGACTTGGGGTTAGTTATATCTTTCTTCTCTGCCTTGGGGATCAAGACCTTGCCACTTGCTCTGCGTCAGGCACGTGGGATATACCCAGTTGCCAGACTGCTGGTGATGATCTTCCTGAGGATGGGTAGGAGTATGTCCTTTCTTTCCTGCAGGAGTGCTGGATAAATGTTATCCTGCCTGCGGACACAACTTTCTTGGCTTCTGCCCAGTCGGAGCTGCGAGGCTGGTAGCAGTGCTCTTGGTCGACAAATTCTTCCGCCGGATATTTCCAGGGAAGTGGGTGTCCAACAAGAGACGTACTCTCTCCTCGCTGCTCACTGTATAGGCATCATTAGCCTTTTTGAGCGCGATGTTGCCATCCGGTCTTTTCTTGGCCAGGACTCTATGCAATCTCGCTCCTTCTTTCGTGTCTTCTATAGACTCGCAGAATTTCCTGTAATTCTTTCTTTTGGCTTTCCTAATCTCACTATTGTATAGTGTCAGGGCTTGCTTGTACTTATGCCAGTCCCCATTCTTTATGGCTTCATTAAAAAGAGTTCGGGTCTTCTTTCTGAGTTTCTCCAAGGTAGGATTCCACCAAGGGGCATCATTTTCTTTTCTCGATTTGCTAAGAGGGCAATTCTCTTCGTAAGCATCGATTATACTTTTGTTTAGTTCGTCGACTAAGATTTCTAGTTCTAGGGGATGCTTCGGTGACCGAATCCTAGGCATATTATTTCCTAGCGTGGAATAGAAGCCTCCCTAATCTGTCTTACGGGGATTCCTGCTAGGGATACTCTGCTGTGTGCTAGCTTCCAATCTAAATTGGATAATTCTATGGTCCGACATAGATTCCTCTAATGAAACCTGCCAATCCTTAATAAAAGGTTTGATTGACTTGCTGGAGAAGGTGAGGTCAAGGACTTCCTCCCTTACTCGAGTTACAAATGTCGGGACAGATCCTACATTACATATTTCCAGGTCGAGCCTGGATAGAAATTCTAGTAAGCACTCACCTCGATCGTTTACATCGGAGCTTCCCCATGCGACGTGGTGGGCGATGGCGTCACATCCGACAACAAGCGGCAGGCTTTTGCTCCTGCAGTATTCTGCCAGGGCCGACACCTCTTGGGGGGGACAAATTCTATATCCAGCGAAGTAGGCAGAGGCTATGACCGTGGTCTTTCCCTGCTTTGCTTCGGTGGTCGCTATCGCGACGCAGTCCCTGGAGAGAAATTCTGAAAGGATAGTATATTTAATATTCTTCCTTATCATTATACAGGCTCTGGGGAAGGCATGCCTTTGGTCCCAAATTACCGTGGATTCTCTCGTATACAGGCCCTTTATTCCCTCATTGCACCAGGGTTCCTGTATTAAAGCTAGTCCTAGGTGTTGTCGGGTGAACGTTCTAGCTAGGACGGCCGAGGCCGCCTTCGCATGATAAACGTTCACCTGGACTAGCTTGGTGCTTTTGGTGACTCAGGGGGGAGTCATTATTGCGCCGAATTATCTGCGCTATCTGGTTGAGAGCCAAGGCTGCTCTCGACGCCTCCGAACAACAATGTGGTGTCGGCTTCTTCGTCCTCATGGACTGCGAGCTCTGAGGCGAGCTCTTGTGAGGACATGGGTGCCTCGGCATCCTCCACCACCTCCATGTCCTCTACGGGGGATTCCCCGTCGAGCTCCTCGTCCTCAGCGACGTCCTCCTTATCTGTGAGGGGTTCCTCACACGGAGTCTCGCTACTTTCCACTTCGGCGGGTTGTTCTGCCTCAGTCTCTTGCTGATGGGTCTGTCCAGCCAGCTTCGCGGTCTTCTTGAGACCATGTACGGGGATCTTCCCGTACCTGAAGTTTATCTGGCGACCCATCGAGACGATGGCCTGCATCGAAACTTCGTCGATGCCAATGACCATGAGGGCTCCGCCCCCTTGGTCCTTTCGAGACAAGACCCGCCACATGTCTGTCACGATGTTGTTTTGGTTCCTCAGCATCGTGAGGACCCATTCATCCGCTTTCGCGGCACTCCTTGGGAGGAAGACGGTAATGTAATGGGGCGAGGGGATATTCTCTCCCATTTTACCGAGAAGGGGTACTCCCTTCCATTCTGACAACCTTGACACGTTGCTCATCAGCCACTCCGCGGTCGTCTCATCGTTGCAGTCGATGATTAGATGACCCGGCCGGAAATGAATTCCTGCGAAGCTGATGGGCGTATCCCAACAAGCCAGGAAGACTTCCTCCAGTATCGCCTCCTCAAGTGCAGATAGCTCCTCCTGATTGAGGTTGACCTGAGGGTATTCCTCAGGCACTACTGCTACCCTCACCTTTTTCGCAACGTCTGCATACGTTGCTTGGGGTGGAATGGGCACTGAGGGGGGAGTTACTGCCCCTTCGTCACTGCCAGTAGCCTCTGCTGCAGCCCTGGACGTGCTGGGCCCGCCGTTTGCGCCGTTGCGTTTGCGGTGTTATGTCCGCGCTGCTTCTCTTTGGGGCAGGGGTGTGTGGTTGCCCCTCTGATGTCCCAGTTCGCGGCTCCTTTGCCATCCGGAGAGCTTCCTCCGGTGTGTGGCCATGCTGGAGGTATCTCAGGTACCACTTGATTCTGGAGCCACAGAGCATTAGCTCAATGAATCAATAATTTTGTGAGCTATGAGAAGAAGTTCATAGATGGTTCAAAATAATAATAAATGTTTTGTTAAGTAGTATGTGTACCATCCTAGAAGATTCACAAAATCAGCGATTAATGCATTCAGTGGCATACAAAAATTCTAGAGCGGCAAGAAGTCGGAAATTTAGATTTTCGCGAGTATCTTAAAAACGGAAACTAAGGCAGACTTACTTCAACCCCCGTTTTCTATGCAGAGAGTGACTTCATGAGAGAGCCGCACTCGTGAGATAGTGGTCTCGTGAGAGGACGGGAGAGCAAGGAGTGGTCTCAGAGTCAGTTCTGTATATTTGTGTGTTTGTACCTTTGGCCTACTACAGATATGGCTTTTACATACCAACCCGTAATCAGCATGAGTAGGCACACAGGAATTTGTTTAAGATGCTTGGGATAATCACAAAAGGTCTCATTTTGGAGAAGTGTATAATAAGTCGGTCAAGGCGATTTTCGTGATGAGCGGGCCAATTTATTTTAGAATAAGTTGGTTTGGCGCTTTGGGGAAAATTGTTGTCGAGCAGTGAAACATTGTATTAGTTAATCCATACAAACATGCATTTATCATCAATTTTGTATGGGAGCCCCCCTAAGGAGGGGGAAGAGGGGTTGGGTGTCAAGAACAAAAATGTTGGGAATAGAAAAATAATGGGGGTAAATGATCATACATTTCACTCTTCCAGGAATTGTTTTACGGGGATGGAGGACAATTTAAAAAAAAACTCAATTTTTGTATGGGGACTCTTCTACGGAGTGGAGATAGGGGGTAGGTGCCAAGGACAAAAATGTCGGGAAAGGAAAATCAATGGAAGTCACTGGTACATTTGACCCATCTAGAGACAACCCCTGGGCAGAAATGCCCATATATATAAACTTTTGACCATTTTTCGAGAATTTTGACCTTGATGCGGGGTCACTTCCCCCCAACCCACCGCCACCAAATTTTGGCTCACGCATTTTTTTACCCAACCTCGCACGCTTCGCTGCGCCTTCAGCAGAATAGAACCAACGCACACCCACATCCCACGCACTTCCAGTCCACTTCCCGCTCAAATCCCACCCACTTCCCACCTACATCCCACTCACATCCCTCCCACTTACCGCCACATTCCACCCACATACCACCCACTTCCCATTTCCATCCCACCCACTTCCCACCTAAATCCCACCCACTTCCCGCCCACATCCCACCCACTTCCCGCCCACTTCCCACCCACATCCCACCCACATCCCACATACATCCCACCCACTACCCGCCCACTTCCCACCTACATCCTGTTACGTGAGCCTGTAAGAATAAAAACTGCCCTCGCTATACCCTTCAACGACCAAAAGCCGACTGCCAGGCAAAGACAAAAAAAAGGAACAGCTAAGCGGCAGCCAGTAGAATCAGTCCCCAGTAAGAATTGGAAACTGAAAGCGATCGGATCGTGTGCGAGTGCAAAAATAGATAAATAGCCGTCAAAAAGTTATGTCGCGCCTAAATTTCAGCAAGGCCTGAATTTAAATTTTCTCAAAATCGTTATAAAACGTAAAAATAAAAAAACTTTATGGCAGCAGCCAACAATGCAAATTAAATAAAAAGAAAACTTTCGTACAACAATTACCACAAGCAACAGGAATAAAGAATAAGAAGCAATTGAACGACATTCGACACAACAACAGAAATCCCAGAACCAAAAAAGACAGCTAGAGCAAGGCAAGCAGCCGAAGTTCAATGTTCGCTTAGGGCGATCCGTCGCATCGCAGAGTCCAGACGAGAGATTGGAAGTGAATCTAGCAGGCGCGCAGCAGTCCCAACATCACACGCAGCAAAGACGCCACCCACTCACAAAATCCCAACTTAACAACAGTGGCCGATGCAGGCCGAACTACACCCCGCCCCCGCTAAGATCGATGCGTTGGCCTCCAAACGCATCGCAGAGGCGAGAACGCGCTTAAACCAACGGGAAAGTATCTAACAGACCGCGGCGGGGGGAGGCTGAGACGAACGAAGACGACTTCGGCACCTTTTCTTCAAGCTGCGCTTGGGGGGGTCTAGCAGAGGGAGGGGGGCTAGTTTTGCGCTAGGAATAGTTCGTGGTTTCTTTTTCTTTTTATTTGTTCTAATTATTTAATTTGCATGCAGAGGTAAACTGGCTGCTCAGCTGCTATAAAAATTGTTCTTTTTTTGTTGAGTGCTGTGTATCCGCGAATTGATAGCTCCGTGTTTGTGTGATTTATTTGAGTAATAATAAATTTTCTTAGCCTGGTGAAGCATGCTGGCGCCAACATCAACATCCAGGTAAGCGTTAAATAGTCTCTGAAAGATACCCTTAAAAATCAGAAACACAAATGCCTATCAATCGCAAACTCGCAAATAAAAGTAAGAGTTTTTTTGTGAGCACGCCAGGGATTGAGCGCCTTCAGCACAAAAGTATCTGTCAGATACTAAGTCAGAGGAAAGCAGCAAACAAATATTTCAGTTAAAGATCTCTGCTCTTCTTTTTAGTTTACTTTTATTATATTTTATTTTTATTCCTCCTTTTTTTTATTATTGCTATTCTTACTTCACTTAATTTAATGTTTGCCCATGGAGTCATATTTTTTTTAATATAGGTTAATTTTTTATATATATATATATTTAATATTATACTTGGTAGGAAGAAAATGAATCATTTATTTAATAAAACGTTTGTATTTTTGAATGAAGCTTAAACGAAAATCATGAATTGGTAAAACTTAAAAAGTTGGGGTGGGTATGTGAATAAAAGGCGATAGTGGTGAGTAACCGTTCTAGGAGGATGACTGCAGGCGATCTCATGGACTTATAGACGGACAACAGACTGGATAAGGGGGTCATGAAGGAAAGCCCATCATGGCCCATGGTCACATGCCTTGGCAGAGTGAAAAGGGGTGGGAAAAGGGCTAAGCTGTCAGAACATCTTACAGGTTGACTGTGGGGAGCGTGCAAGTTGGGAATATTGAGTGAATGTAGCGGCGGTGTAAGAGTATGAATGGAGAGTGTATGATTGTATGTATGAAGGGAAGTATGCCTGTGGAGCAGAGTGTCTGAGTGAATGTGGACAGCATCGACAATTTTTCTTTCTTTTTTTACGGACTTTTTCCATGTGCTCTACATAGCCTATCTTTACTGTACTCTATCATAGAATTGGCACGATTCAAGAATAAAAATTTTATTGTTTATATTTCTGACAAAAAATTGGCCTGGAAAGAACCACACCCGAATACGGCGAGCTCCAGCCGGGCTACCACCGTGCCAGAGCCAGAATGCTAATTTTTGAACCCATATGAAATATAACAATTGGCGCCCAACGTATGTGTGCAAAGGACGGACTTTAATTTAATATATATTTTCTTTTATTAATACTTTTTATAAAATTTTTTTTTTTTACAATAGGTTTTTTTTTTTGCTGCCAGCAACTAAAGAAAATACTTCTGGGGCTGTGAGGCAAAAATATGGCAAGTAAAGTGTAGGCCACAGGAAAAGCTAGACACTCTGAGTTACCAGATCAAAGGTCAGGATTGGATGAGTTGACAATCTGTGTGGTAAAAATTAATATGAGGGAGCTTTGAGTTTATATTTGTTAACCAAAGGCAGCAGCTACGTGTATACATAAGGTACGTGTGATCACGTGGATCGTGACAACACTGAGGCTGTGGACAGTGTAGGTAATGGAAGGGCAGCACAAGGGGTCTGCTACTCCTAGGAGGCTGTAAGCCGCTTCCAGGATGAGGCAACGCTCGGCTGAGGCCCGTTTTATAATAGACTGGGGGGAGGGGGAGGACAGGATATTTTTTTTTTGGACAGAAATGAGATCAAGAGGAAAACAAAGTAAAATGCTGTCTCAGTAAAATGAAAGGCGAAGTAAAACCACTATCTGCTGAAGCATACCCACCCCAATATTTGAATGAATTAATTGAGAAGAAAAGAAAAAAAAAACAAACAACGAATAAAGAGAGTTTTTTTTTTATACAAAAAAAAATTGAATTTATATATTTATGATTTTTATACATATATCCCAATATTTATACAGGATACAATTTTTTTTATTTAATTTATTTTTCTTAATCTTTTTATCATTTTTAATTTTTTTTTGCTGATTTATATATACGTCGGCTGTTTATTAATTATTTTTTTTGCATTGAAGTATTTAGTTAAGGCTGAATTGGATTGGATACAGATATTTTTTTATTTAGGTGTGGGTTGGAAGAGTAGGAAGTTGCCTTTTTTTCTAGAGGCTTTTATAGTTTGAGGTTCGGAATAGGTGAATGGAACGCGCAGCGAGAGGAAGGTTGCCAATACAAGGTCGCCGTTTGACTCGCAGTACCAAACGAGCGCTCAGTGCAAAAGATCCTTTAGGCCAACTGGTAGAGCTGAGCGACAAGACACCAAGAAATTGTCAACGCAAGAAGGAAACTCTTCAAAAGCTACTCGAAACAGCAGAATCGCTAAGCTTTTCGAGCAAGCTTGACCAGTTAGGCACGCTAACAGACTTTCACAGCAGTACCCTGATGGAAGACGAAGATGGAGCTGTGGGGGTGTTCCCGAGGAGTCGCAGCAGACGGCCAATACAGGGCCAATCCCAGAAGCCTCAGCAAATATGAACCAAATGATTGCTGGAGTGTTTGCGCAAAATCAGGCGGTTATACGAATATTAAGCGAGCTTCGCTCCGCGGTAGATTCGATGACTAGTAGAATGGCAGAAGTGGAGTTGTCGATCGCAGAAGCAGGGGGCGGAAATACACATGCCTCTACTCCAGCAGTGTCACCAAAGCAGCCAACACCAGGGCTTAATCCCGAAACGAATTTCGGTTCCGGTTCCAGTACCGGTACGTCCCGAAATGAATGTTACGGTTAAAGGTTCTTTATCGGTTTTCAATTAATTTCGGTTTTCGGTTTCGGTTCCGGTACCCGGATTTTTATTTCGGTATACCGGTACGTACCGGTACTCACCGATATATGTACTACTTATTTTTAATACTGAAAAAAAAAAAATTTTAATAAATATGTACCCGACTTGCGTTGCTACGCCGCTCACAAAGCGATGGAGTGAAGCATACCTTACAATTACCATCTATCAAATCTTCATCTAGCAAAATTCCCCATCCGTCGATTTACCCGTCTTTATAAGAAACAAAATCGTTATAAAATTTTGCAAATTTTGCGATTTTTTGGTCCGTTTTAAGAATTTTATATAAGAATATAAGAATTTTTGCAAATTTATACTTTTCTGAACTCATCTAATTTTGTAAAATTCCGCAAATTTCGCATTTATTTTAGTTGTTTCATTGTTTTTTTGTGTTTAATTGTTTGATCTACACCTTCTGTATACCCGTCATTGAGCAGATTTGGGAAACACATTCTACACCCAAGCAATATCAGTAACTTAGAACCCACAAAAATCCTGGCTTTTGTACAGGAATTAGGGCTGCTAGGGGAATTGTAAATTCAGTAGGGGGGCACAATAGACCAAAATTGGTCGCGGTGCACCACTCCCCAACAACAAATAATAATACCCGTCATTGGCATTTCCAAACTTTCCAATATTTTGGACTGTTCAATCTTTTGTTTCTTTTGTCTACATACATAAGATCAAGAACTTTATAATGTCGGAAATGATTCCTCTCAGTTACATAATTTTGCACACTCCTAACATAATTAGGTACAGCGTATAAAAAAACCGGAACCGTACCGGTACCAAAGTTTCGGTTTCGTTCCGGTTTTATCGGTTTCAATAATAACGGTAAACGGTATTCGGTTCTTAAAAAAATTTTTGTATCGGTTCAGGTTCCGGTTCCGGTACGCGATTTGAAACGGTTTATTTCGGTTAACGGTTCCGGTTCTGGTTCCGGTATTGAGCCCTGGCCAACACGTAGAGTAGGTTTTTCAGAAGGTACTGGGCGAGATGGACTGACAACAACCACTCATACACCATTTAAGGTGAGTGGTGGCCCCCTGGAAATAGATCGAAGCCGACACATTCCCTTGGACCGATGGAACTTAAAGTTCGATGGATCAGGAAAAGGGATGACCGTAGAGAGTTTTATATTCAGGGTCGGGCGCATGAAGGAACAGTATTTGGTAACCGACAGACAGCTTTATAACGAGTTCCACTTTCTTCTGGCGGGGGCTGCAGCAAAATGGTACTGGCAGATTTTGGAGGATCATCGGAATGATCTCTTTTATGGGTTCGAAGAGCTAAAAAAGGAACTAGTGGCAACCTTTTCGACGGCTGACTCGGACTATGCTACCATAAAGGCCATAATGGAAAGGAAGCAGCAACCAGGGGAACCATTTGAGGAGTTTTATTCGGATGTTCATAATCTGAACTTTAAGCTCGTGGAACGGATTCCTGAAGCCAAGTTGGTAGAAATAATCCAAGACAATTTAAATGCACAGCTCGGCGGCCTACTTTATGGGTCAAGAATTGTCACTCTGGGGCATCTGAGAAGGGAAGGCGCAAGAGCTGAAAAATGGCTGAAAGAGCATCGAGGAAAGGGAGGAGGACGTGGTTTGGCCGAGCTAGAAGTGGTTCCAGGGGAAAAAGAAGACGCTATCGACGTAGAAGCTATCCAGAGGGGGCCAAGGGAGCATCGAGATCAGCCGCCTGCCCGACAGCAGCCAACTAGAGGGAATGGCGGTTTTCGACCAAACGTTAGTAGAGAAGGAGCTGCGGCAGGACCACCAAGGGCGACAGTAGCTGGAGGAGAGGCATTCTGCTCCTCGCCTTTCCACTTGTACCTGTGCTTTGTGTGCGGGTTGCCGAGCGATTTTTATCTAAAACAGCAGAATAGTTCATCTAAGGAGCCTTGCAAATCTGCATTTCATGATGCCCACTGTTTCGCCTGCGGTAAAAGAAATTCCTATTTGGCTGTAGATGCGGCGTTTTTACAGAGAGGTCTGCCAGGAGCAACGGGAGCTTCTGCGCAGGGAGACTTGAACCCGAAACCCTGCCAATAAAACCTTTTATACCTCCTCCTCGGCAGATATCACCAGAGAAAAGTCTGCATCAGCGCCAACAGGAGTACGAGGAGGCAAGGGCGCGGATATTTGGAGAGGAGCCAGAGCTACCTAAAACCAGGAATTATCGAAAAATAGAGAAGTTGCGGCAAATGGCAAAAGATGAGGAGTCGCTAGAAAAAGCAGTGGTGGCTGCCGTTGTTTCACTAGAAGAGGATAATCGCCTTTTCGCGAAAACAATAGTCGATGGCGTCGAAGTTGTGGCGTTATTAGATACCGGGGCCAGTGCAAATTGCATTGGGCGTGGAGCCGAGGAGTTTCTGAAGGGTCGAGAGAAACGTGTGCGGCGGCTAAGGAGGCAGGATGTACGAACAGCAGATGGAGGAGCAACAAGGGTTCAAGGCATAATTTCCCTTACAGTGTCCTGGGAAGGAGAAGAAAAGGAATTGGACTTCCTTATTGTGCCAGCGCTACAGCAGCCATTTTATTTTGGCATCGAGTTTTGGCGAACGTTTGATTTGGCTGTGGTTGGCAGGAATGGCGATCGCGTAAAAAGTAAATTTAGGGACGAACTTATTCATGTGAGCGAGCTGTCAGTTTTAGATGACCCTGACCCACCAGCAACAGCATATACACCTCATGAATTGACTTTAGAACAGGGGGAGAGACTGGAGCAAATAAAATGCGCGTTTCCTTCATCCGGGATCTTAGGATTGGGAAAAACATCTTTAGAGCAACACGTTATTGAGGTCCATAATGAGCAGCTTCCAATCAAACAGAGGCATTATCCGATATCGCCAGCGAAACAAAAATTAGTATATGAGGAATTAGACAGAATGCTAGGACTAGGGGTAATCGAAGAAAGTAACAGCAGTTGGAGTTCCCCAGTTACGCTAGTCCAAAAGGGTCCCAAAAATCGGCTGTGTCTTGATGCACGCAAGGTCAATGAAAGAACAGTTAAAGATGCGTATCCCTTGCCGCATATCGAAGGACTATTAAGTCGACTCCAGCATACATATTTCATATCGGCAATCGACCTTAAAGATGCGTTTTGGCAAGTCCCACTGGAAATGAAGAGTAGGGAGAAAACCGCATTTACTGTCCCTGGGCGTCCTCTCTACCATTTTACAGTGATGCCGTTTGGGCTGTGTAATTCAGCTCAAAGGATGTGTCGCCTGATGGATAAGGTGATCCCCGCGGCCTTAAGAGAACATGTATTTGTTTACCTCGACGACCTACTGGTGTGCTCAAAAACCTTAGAGGAACATTTATCTATGCTGCAAAAAGTGGCTGAGTGTTTGACGCGCGCACAGCTTACCATCAATGTGGAGAAAAGCAAGTTTTGCTACCGACAGGCGAAGTATTTGGGGTTCGTAGTGGGCGAGGGAAAAATCAAGAAGGATGAAAGCAAAGTTAGCGCAGTGCGTGACTTTCCAGAACCTAAAACGGCCAAACAATTAAGACGTTTTCTGGGAATGACAGGATGGTACCGCAGATTTGTGAAGGACTATGCCAGCATAGCAGCTCCACTACATGACAGTCTGGCAAAGGATCGAATCCACCATTTTCGTTTGACGGAAGACGGACTTAGGGCATTTACAGCGCTAAAGACAGCCCTCATAACGGCTCCAGTTTTGGTCACAGCTGACTTTAAAAAGCCTTTTGTAATCCAATGCGATGCCTCTACTGTGGGAGTTGGAGGTGTACTTTTTCAAGAAGACGACGAGGGAAACGAGCGACCCATAGCGTTCATGTCAGCCAAGCTCAACAAGGCTCAACGCAATTACAGCATAACGGAGCTTGAGTGCTATGCGGCCATCCTAAGCATACATCGATTTCGTGCGTATGTGGAAGGAATGCCCTTTAAGGTGATCACAGACCACGCTAGCCTCAAGTGGTTAATGAACCAAAAGGACCTCACCGGGCGATTGGCGCGTTGGAGTCTTAAACTGCAGGCTTTTGACTTTAGTATAGAGCACCGGAAGGGATCGTTAAATGTTGTACCGGACACTCTTTCTCGGATGCATATGGATGAGATTGGACTGGGTGTCAGAAACAATTGTGAAATTGATTTGACGGCAGCCGCTTTTAAGTCAGAGGAGTATAGAACCCTGGTAGAAATCTCCACAGAAAAACAAAAAGAGTTGCCAGATATTTGCGTATCTGACGGATATGTCTATAAGCGAGTCGGATTTAGGACTGGCGATAGTATCCATGACGATCTGTTGTGGAAGCTATGGGTACCATCAGAGCTGCGCGCGGAGATTCTTAATCAAGCCCATTATGCACCATCGGCAGGACATGGAGGGATCCATAAAACGTTGGCACGGCTTCGACAAAAATATTACTGGCCAGGGATGGCAACTGAGGTACAGGAAGTTACACGAAACTGCGAGATCTGTAAAAGCACTAAAACAGCCAATAAAAGCAGTCGGCCACCCATGGGAAAACAGCAGATCACAGAAAGGCCACTTCAACGATTATACATCGACTTCATGGGGCCATATCCGAGGACGCGGAGTGGAAACTCTATTATTTTTGTCTGTTTACGAAGTACGTATGGTTGCAACCTCTGAGAAGTGCAGTGGCAGGAAAAATGGTTGAATTTTTGGAGCAAGGGATCTTCCATCAGTTCGGAGTGCCCGAATATATTCATTCGGATAATGGAAAACAATTTGTCTCTCAAACCTTTGCAGACTTGATGGCTCGGTATGGCATACATCACATAAAAACCGGTTTTTATTCGCCCCAAGCAAACGCTGCCGAACGGGTCAATAGATCTGTACTACAGATTCTTCGGACTGCAGTTCAGGAGGATCAGCGCACATGGGACGTACATCTGAGTCGGGTAGCGTGGGCATTAAGGAGTGGGCACCATTCTGCTATTGACACGGAACCATATCACGCAATGTTTGGAACGCGAATGGTTCAACATGCAACGGCCTACCCGATAATGCGACAGATAGGTGGAATAGCTGCAGCCGACCAAGAAGTGATGGAACCGGCAGACAAAATGGAGCTCCTCCGACGCAAAATTCAGCGAGAGTTGGAGTGTGCCCATAAGAGAGCTGAGAAGACGTACAACACGCGTAGTCGCACAGTCGAATTTGCAGTAGGGCAGGTTGTTTATAGAAGAAACTTTAAACAAAGCAACTTAGCGGAAGGCTATAATGCCAAACTGGGCCCAAACAGAGTTCGATGCGTAGTTACGAAGAGGAAAGGCAATGCTCTGTATGAATTGGCAAACAGTGCTGGAAAAACTCTAGGAATTTACCATGCGAAGGATCTTTATGTTGCGTAATCTAACTATCTCAGGGTCGCAGGTCGAAGCCACACGTTGGTGTACAGGACAAGGACAAGATACAGGTCACGTATGAATTCTTTTTGCGGACACGTTCCAAGTACGAGACATCGACGGGTCCGAGCCTGTTACGTGAGCCTGTAAGAATAAAAACTGCCCTCGCTATACCCTTCAACGACCAAAAGCCGACTGCCAGGCAAAGACAAAAAAAGGAACAGCTAAGCGGCAGCCAGTAGAATCAGTCCCCAGTAAGAATTGGAAACTGAAAGCGATCGGATCGTGTGCGAGTGCAAAAATAGATAAATAGCCGTCAAAAAGTTATGTCGCGCCTAAATTTCAGCAAGGCCTGAATTTAAATTTTCTCAAAATCGTTATAAAACGTAAAAATAAAAAAACTTTATGGCAGCAGCCAACAATGCAAATTAAATAAAAAGAAAACTTTCGTACAACAATTACCACAAGCAACAGGAATAAAGAATAAGAAGCAATTGAACGACATTCGACACAACAACAGAAATCCCAGAACCAAAAAAGACAGCAAGAGCAAGGCAAGCAGCCGAAGTTCAATGTTCGCTTAGGGCGATCCGTCGCATCGCAGAGTCCAGACGAGAGATTGGAAGTGAATCTAGCAGGCGCGCAGCAGTCCCAACATCACACGCAGCAAAGACGCCACCCACTCACAAAATCCCAACTTAACAACAGTGGCCGATGCAGGCCGAACTACACCCCGCCCCCCGCTAAGATCGATGCGTTGGCCTCCAAACGCATCGCAGAGGCGAGAACGCGCTTAAACCAACGGGAAAGTATCTAACAGACCGCGGCGGGGGAGGCTGAGACGAACGAAGACGACTTCGGCACCTTTTCTTCAAGCTGCGCTTGGGGGGGTCTAGCAGAGGGAGGGGGGCTAGTTTTGCGCTAGGAATAGTTCGTGGTTTCTTTTTCTTTTTATTTGTTCTAATTATTTAATTTGCATGCAGAGGTAAACTGGCTGCTCAGCTGCTATAAAAATTGTTCTTTTTTTGTTGAGTGCTGTGTATCCGCGAATTGATAGCTCCGTGTGTGTGTGATTTATTTGAGTAATAATAAATTTTCTTAGCCTGGTGAAGCATGCTGGCGCCAACATCAACATCCAGGTAAGCGTTAAATAGTCTCTGAAAGATACCCTTAAAAATCAGAAACACAAATGCCTATCAATCGCAAACTCGCAAATAAAAATAAGAGTTTTTTTTGTGAGCACGCCAGGGATTGAGCGCCTTCAGCACAAAAGTATCTGTCAGATACTAAGTCAGAGGAAAGCAGCAAACAAATATTTCAGTTAAAGATCTCTGCTCTTCTTTTTAGTTTACTTTTATTATATTTTATTTTTATTCCTCCTTTTTTTTTATTATTGCTATTCAATTTACTTCACTTAATTTAATGTTTGCCCATGGAGTCATATTTTTTTTAATATAGGTTAATTTTTTTTATATATATATATTTAATATTATACTTGGTAGGAAGAAAATTAATCATTTATTTAATAAAACGTTTGTATTTTTGAATGAAGCTTAAACGAAAATCATGAATTGGTAAAACTTAAAAAGTTGGGGTGGGTATGTGAATAAAAGGCGATAGTGGTGAGTAACCGTTCTAGGAGGATGACTGCAGGCGATCTCATGGACTTATAGACGGACAACAGACTGGATAAGGGGGTCATGAAGGAAAGCCCATCATGGCCCATGGTCACATGCCTTGGCAGAGTGAAAAGGGGTGGGAAAAGGGCTAAGCTGTCAGAACATCTTACAGGTTGACTGTGGGGAGCGTGCAAGTTGGGAATATTGAGTGAATGTAGCGGCGGTGTAAGAGTATGAATGGAGAGTGTATGATTGTATGTATGAAGGGAAGTATGCCTGTGGAGCAGAGTGTCTGAGTGAATGTGGACAGCATCGACAATTTTTCTTTCTTTTTTTTACGGACTTTTTCCATGTGCTCTACATAGCCTATCTTTACTGTACTCTATCATAGAATTGGCACGATTCAAGAATAAAAATTTGTTTATATTTCTGACAAAAAATTGGCCTGGAAAGAACCACACCCGAATACGGCGAGCTCCAGCCGGGCTACCACCGTGCCAGAGCCAGAATGCTAATTTTTGAACCCATATGAAATATAACAATCCCACCCACTTTCCACACACTCGCCACCCACTTCCCACCTACATCCCTCCCACATCGCTCCCACTTACCGCCACATTCCACCCACATCCCACTCATTTCCCATTTACATCCCACCACTTGCCCACATCCCACTTCCCGCCCACTTCCCACCCACTTCCCACCCACATACCACCCACTTCCCGTTTCCATCCCACCCACTTCCCACCTACATCCCACCCACTTCCCACCTACATCCCACCCACTTCCCGCCCACATACCACCCACATCCCACCCACTACCCGCCCACTTCCCACCTACATCCCACCCACTTTCCACACACTCGCCACTCACTTCCCACCTACATCCCTCCCACATCGCTCCCACTTACCGCCACATTCCACCCACATCCCACCCACTTCCCATTTACATCCCACCACTTGCCCACTTCCCGCCCACTTCCCACCCACATCCCACCCACATTCCACCCACATGCCAACCACATACCACACACTTCCCGCCTTCTTCCCGTCCACTTCCCGCCTGATTCCCATTAACATCCCACCCACATCCCTCCCACTTCCCGCCACATTCCACCCACTTTACATCCCCTTACAACCCACTTTCCACCCACTTCCAAAACCACTTTCCACCCACATCCCACCCACTTCCCATTCACTTCCCAGTGAGCATCCCGGCGGTATTTCCAACATCGAAAAATTAAAAACAAAATAAATTCTCATTTTGACCTTACAAACCGAGTTTCAAGCCAATCGTATGAAAAATAGTTTTTTGCATCCAGAATTTTCCGGCCAAAATCGGGAAAACACGTGTCAAATTATTTCGCGTACTATGCTTTCAAGCCAAGTTTCAAGTCAATCGGATGAAAAAAATATGTTTACCATACAAACTTTTCCGACGCTTTTCCGACTTTTCCGGGTGGGATTTTCCGGAAAATTGGAACACAGTTATTGTTGAATTTTCCTATAGATCTTTGAAAATGAGTTCGAATCTGATCGGATAATAAGCAAAAAAGTAATTACAACGCAGTTTTTCGCGAATTTTCTGACTTGGGGGATAGATTTTCCAAAATTTGAATGTCACTTTTTTATGTTTTGTTAGGCGTAATTTTGAAAATGAGTTTGGCGCTAATCTCTGACAACTACGGTTTCGCCCATACAACCTTGACCACCCACTTTCCACCCAGGGGGGTGAATTTTCCGGAAGATTGGTATGCAGTTACTGTTGAATTTTCATATAGCGCTTTGAAAATGAGTTTGAAGTTGATCGGATGAAAAACAAAAAAGTTTCATACAACAGTTTTCCGCGAATTTTCCGACTTTGGGGATAGATTTACCAAAATTTTAAAGTCACTTTGTTTATGTTTTATTATGTGTAACTTTAGAAATGAGTTTCGAGCTAATCGCTGGCAACAAAAGTTTCGCCTATACAACCTTGACCACCCACTTTCCACCCAAGGGGGGGGTGAATTTTCCGGAAGATTGGTATGCAGTTGTTGTCGAATTTTCATATAGAGCTTTGAAAATGAGTTTAAACTTGATCGGATGAAAAACAAAGAAGTTTCATACAAAAGTTTTCCGCGAATTTTCCACACTTCCCGGCAGAATTTTCCGAAATCCTTTCTTAGTACTCACTTTCAGCATAAGATAAAACTACTGTGAAAATCTCATCTTCCTATCTTTTATGGTTTAGGCTGTGCGACGGTCACCAGTCAGTCAGTCAGTCAATTAGTCAGGTTAACTCTTTTATATATATAGACTAGCAAATAACCCGTCGCGCTTCGCTGCACCTTCAACAATATAGAACCAACGCACACTCATATCAAGTCAACATCCCACACACTTTCCGTCCACTTCCCGCTCACATCCCACCCACTTCCCGCCCACATCCCACCCACTTCCCGCCCACATACCACCCACTTCCCGGCCTTTCCCGCCGGATGAAAAATAGTTTTTTGCATGCAGAATTTTCCGACCATTTTCCTCGTGGGCGGATTTTCCGACATTGAAAAATCACATTTCAAATTATTTGGTATTTTGTCCTTACAAACCGAGTTTCAAGCCAATCGGATGAAAAATAGTTTTTTTCATGCAGAATTTTCCGGGAATTTTCCGACCGTTGGGTCAAATTTTCTAACTTCGGAAAATCACATTTCAATTCATTTCACCTACTTTCCTTTCAAACCGAATTTCAAGCCAATCGGATGAAAAATAATTTTTTCATGCAGAATTTTCCCGCCATTTTCCTCGTGGGCGGATTTTCCAAAAATCGGGAAAACACGTGTCGAGTTATTTTGCGTACTATGCTTACAAACCAAGTTTCAAGTCAATCGGATGAAAAATAACATTTTTCCCATACAAACTTTTCCGACGCTTTTCCGGGTGGAATTTTCCAACCGGACTTTTAGTACGTTTAGTACGCACTTTCACCACGAACAGAAAGTCCTGTGAAAATTGCAGCCCTCTATCTCTTACCGTTTAGGCTGTGCGATGATTGCCCATCAGTCAGTGAATCAGGACACTTTCTTTTATATATAGAGAGATATGGCCGGAAATAATTCCTTGTCCCTGTTACATACTTTTGCACAAACTTAATATACGGGTCTGTTCCGAATTTCGACTCGATTTTCGTGTAAACTTTAGTATTTTGCAGTCAAACTTGAAAACGTTTTATAGAAGGCGACAAATATACCTGCGGCTACTAGATCAGGAATAACAAAACTCGGAATTGTGGCAGCAGCTGAAACCGATTGCTTACTCCCAAATGAATTTAAATCGAGAGAAAATTGCGACTGGATCTAGTAGCCTAAAATTAACTTGACACTTACTTTTAAATTTATACAAATTGCATTTGAAATTCAGATGTTTACACGAAAATCGAGTCGGAATTCGGAACAGACCCCATACTCTGTGTACCTTTGGTACAGAGTATAAAAATTATAGAAACATGTACTCTATAAGTGCTGATGAGGCTGACGGAAATCCTCTAACTGAACCCTTCCCCAGGGTGTCGGTTAAGGTGATGGCCAGAACTATTCGGCTTTAGTTGGGTAGAGTTGAGCCAGAGCCATAGTTACAAGGTGCCTGCCAGCAAGGATAAAATGCTATGTGGTGATACCTAAGAACAAAAATTAACCATAAGGGGTCCTTTTTCGCCTTTGAAAACCTAAAAGACCAAACTCGGGCTGGGATATCAGCCCAAACGTCGGTGTAAGGCGTGACTGCTACCACCGGCGGGCACGGTGGGGAGAATTCCCTCTTCGTGTAGCCAGCGGTCACACCTCTGTTGCGGTTGGAGCAAGCTAAGACAGTTGTACTACTACTGCCACAACGACAGCAAGAGTCAACATGCGGCGTGGTACCGAAGTTGATGCAGACTCGGACTTCGAGTCTCACGGCGGCTCAAAAAATACTGAGGCCGAGCAAAAGGTCCCCTGCCCAGGAGGGTTGTAGCACTTCTCGTAGATGAAAGCACAGAGGAAAGCAGCAAGCTGGCCGAGCAAATGATTAAGGAGGGTCGCAAGCACTTTGCGGAGAAGCAGGTGATGCAAGCCACCTCCGCATCATACGCCAATAATGTGGAGTAGAGCTTGACTGTCAAGCGGGGGCGGAGACTCCAGTCAGCAAACGGCCATTCCCGAGACAGCAGAGCAAGGCTCTACCAAGCTAGACTCCAAACAGGAAAATGACCACAAAGGAGTCAGCCAGTGACGTGGCAAACGGCAATTCAAACGGCAAAAAGACCCTGGAACAGTGGAAGCTAGTGGAGGGGAAGCTGTTCGATGAGATATTCAACAGGATGGACCACCCAGCGGCGCAACCTGTCACGTATGACGGAGCAGGCTGGCTGCTTGGAGTCAAGATCCTCAAGTATATGGACGATCTCACCCTTAAGAGGGTTGGAGCAAGCGTTGCAGACATTGGAAGCCTATGGGAGGGTGCCCAGCTGGAGGTAGTTGACAGAACATGCATTCTACACTAATAACCCTTGAGGCAGGTCTAAGGGCTAAGGTCACAAAACTACAAAACCTCATGCAAAGTCACAGTTAGCAAAAGGAAAACCAGACCCCCCCTGGCGCTGAAAGAGCAGAGGAAGGACGTGCAAGAATGCTTCAAACTCGCCAATTAAGCGGATGAGCAAATAATCAGGGAAGAATAAAAGATAGGAATTTACGTCTTCAAAAAAGAAGTACGGAAGGCCAATCAAAACTCATGGAGAAAGGCAAAAGTAATGCGACTTACGGATCAAAGATTGCCAAATATTATAGCCAAGCACCTACTAGAGAAAAAGTCACAATGCTTTGCAGCATGGCAATGTGCTTTTTCCCAAGTACGGAGCAGAGTACCCCATCGACGATGTCGAAAACTAGCAAAAATCGCTAGCGACACTCTTGGCATATATGGAAGCACAACACGGAGTCAGATGAGAGAATAGGACTCGGACCAGTGATGTAAGGCTCATATATCAATCAATCTTCAATCTTTTAACTACAATCTGGGCGAAAATATTTATTTCCGCGACAATCTCGAGACCAAGCAAATTAGCATCATTCTCAAGGTCAGATGTGAGATGCTGCAACTGGGCTACAAACCTCATATAAGTGATGATCACTGTACCCTCTGCAATTCAAACGTGAGGGAAGACGTGTTGCACTTTATTGCTATATGTCCAATTTTAAAAGAAAGGTTTCGCTACATTGGTACAAGCACCCTGACTGCAGTCTCAGCTGTCGATCTCCTGAATGGCTCAAACTTGTCGTTGCTCGGATTTTACATAAGCGATATTTATACTTACAGGCGTCAAGTAATAGCATTAGATTTTTAAACTAAAACTGCAAATTTAGCAATTCACTTTTAAACATGTAAGACATATACAAGAATGGCAACCGGCACTGCCAAGCCAAAATACTATGATAAATAAATACTTCTACTACTACTATTAAACTAAGTTTATTCTGTTTTGAACCAGAACTTGAAGCACCACACACAACACTAGCCTCATACTAAGGGGAGCTAACTCACACCACACACTATGGGGCAGTTCGAATATAGACGAGCAAGGTGAGTCTATCTAAATTTTTTTATTGCAAACCAACTTGCATATAGCCAACAGGGGTGTTGACCCTACATTCATTAATAAAAATAGGAGAGAGGTTTTAGACATCACCCTCATCTCCGATGGACTCTATAAACAAATGGTGCCATGGAAGGTGCTAACGGAGCATTCTTTCTCCAACCATCGTTACATAGAGTTCATATTATCCAATGAACTACCTTCACCCAAGAAGATTCAGAACCCAAAAAAGACAAACTGGGAAGTACACAACAAATTTCTAGCCCGAAAACTTGAAATGTTCCCACCATTCACACCAAGTACGGTGAAACAAATAGACGAGCTTGTAGAAACGATTACCACAGCGTACAAAAACTCGTTCGATAGGGCCTACCCCCCTAGGAAAATAAAGTCCACCTTCAAACCACCCTGGTGGTCTGTAGAGCTTGATAAGCTCAGGAAATCACCTGTATCACCGAATGACTATGAGCCAATCAGCCTATCTTCATTCCATCTCAAGACCTTAGAGAGACTTATTGACTATTCTCTTTTAGTACACACACAACATGCGTACAGCAAGGGAAGGTCAACGGTAACCGCCCTACATTCCATAGTTTCCAATATTGAAAAATCTCTTAAAATGTTTGTGTACTCTCGGCATAGCGACATATCTCCGACGACATATCTCCGCCCAGTACATTTTGCCGGCGAAGATATGTCGTTTTAGTACGTCATATCTCCACCGTGTTACAAACGACATATCTCCGCCATGTCGAAAACGACATATCTTCGCGCGAAGGTATGTCGTTTTGAAACTACATAACTCCGCCTCGTTACACACGACATATCTCCGCGCGGAGATATGACGCTTTAAATCGACATAACTCCGCGCGGAGATATGACGCCTCAAAACGACATATCTCCGCCGAGTTACAAACGACATATCTCCGCGCGGAGTTATGTCGTTTTAAAACGTTATATCTCCGCCGCACATTGGGGCGACTAGATAAAATTCCGCGCCAAAATTGATTTTTTTTTTATATATTGAAGAAAGTTTAAGTGCAACTTAAAAGATGATTAAATTTTGGGTAATAATCCGAAAAGAAATTAGTCTAGCATATTTGGTTCTCCCACATCACGCATTTAAAGTTCACCTTTCGAACTCGATTTTAAGGAATTCATAAAATGGGCATTTTAATGTATGTTCGCGATCGTTTTTCATGAATATGAAACTTTTATGCGGACATGTGGCGATTGGAAGTATTACTTTTGACTATTCTTAGTTCATTAGTATAAATAAAATTTACATAAAAAATTTTTTTTTTTAATTTTTGGTAAAAGGTCCAAAAAACTAAATTTTTTTAAATTGTTGGACATAAAGTAGTTACCAGCGCGCGATCGCTCTTTGAAATAAATTGAAAAAAAAATTTTAAACCTTTTTTTGCCTTTTCTGAGAAAATTGAATTTGAGTAAGTGAAGTCATTTTTAAAATTCTAATATCGATAGCCCTGGAACATTCGCGCGCATAATGTCATTAATCAGCTGTTCTAGCATCTGTTTTGTTTGTTTACTTTCTTGAAATTTTGGGAGTAGACTAAATTTAAAAATTCTTTTCTATTAGCAACCATGGAAAATGAAGAAGGCATTGTTTAAGTAATTTAGTAATGTTATAGCCTGACGTGAAATGCCTAAGAGAAGGTGGCAAGCCAGAGAGGTAGAGGACAAAGAAATTGTTGCCCAGACAAAAAATCAAATTCAGAACGAATTCAAGAAAAAACTAGGCTTACTTATTGATATCCCGAAACCTGGATATTGAAGTAGTAACGATGGTAACACCGCTAGGGTATTTTTTCAAAACGCAGAATCGACTGCAGAGATAACTAAAATAGACATCGATTTGCTTAACAGAATGCACACTATATTAATAGTTGTTTCATGCAACTATGATATTAATATAGACAAATTCAAAAATTATGCCTTGGAGACCGCTAGGCATTTCGTACCCTTGGTACTTTTTGCATAAATTTTTTATTCATGGCCCGGAAATAATTAATTATGCATTGCTCCCAATTGGTCAATTAAACGAGGAGGCCCAGGAAGGACGAAACAAAGATTTCAAGCTTTACAGAGAACATTTTTCGAGAAAATGCAGTCGGGAAATGTGCAACCTCGATGTTCTGAATGGAATGTTCATTACCTCGGATCCTCTAGTATCGAGGCATTTCAAGCGACAGGAAAAAAAATACATTAAATGCCAAAATCAGCTTTAGATCTGTTAGAAAATATACCTGAAGTTCAAGAGGAGTACTCTAATTCAAGTAAAAGTAGCGATAAGGAATAAAGAAAATTGTTGAATGTAATACAAAATTGGTTATGTTGTTTTTTAGAGCGAAGCTCTTTTACGGACGTCACACTGGCGGAGTGAATCTTGAAAAATTTTGTCTTTGCGACAGATTCTTTTGGGGTATGTCTTTGATTTTGTGTTTTGTATTTTGTATTTGCAAAATCAGCTGCTTTTACCATTACCGCGTAGTAGCAGGTTGGTTGTGTGTGGAGTGGGATAGTGTGAGGTGGAAGTGGGGAAAGGTGTCACCTGGTGGGGATCAGGTGAAGATTTGGTGAGGATCTGGCGGGGATTTGGTGCTGATCTGTTGGGGTTCTGGTGGTGATGTGGAGGGGAACTGGTGTTTATCTGGTAGGGACCTAGTGAGCTCTGGTTTGGATCTGGTGTGGATCAGGTTGGGATCTGGTGGGAATCTGATGGGAACCAGGTGGGGATCAGGTGGAGATCTAGGGGGATCTGGTGGGGATCAGGTGGGGACCGGGTGGGGATCAGGTGGGGATCAGGTGGTGATCTGGTTGGGATCTAGTGGGGATCTGGTGGAGATCTGCTGGGGGAGATCAAGTGGAGATCTAGTAGAGAGTTGGTGGCAATCTGGTGAGCTCTACTTGGGATATGAAGGGGCTGTACTGGGGATCGTGTGGGGATCTGGAGTTGGTCGGGTGGGGATATGGTGGGTATACGGGGAGTGGGGGTGCAAAGAGTGGCTGCATTAAGGTCAAGTTGTGAATTCTGTGCTGAAAACTATAATGTTTTTTGTTTGACAGTGCCTTAACAGTGACTTAAAAGGGACTTAACAGTGACTTAACAGTGACTTAACAGTGACTTAACAGTGACTTAACAGGGACTTAACAGTGACTTAACAGTGACTTAACAGGGACTTAACAGTGACTTAACAGTGACTTAACAGGGACTTAAAAGGGACTTAACAGTGACTTAACAGTGGCATTACAGCGACTTAACAGTGACTTAACAGTGACTTAACAGTAACTTAACAGTGACTTTACAGTTCCTTAAAGCGACTTAACAGTGACTAAACAGTGACTTTACATTGATTTGAGAGTGACCTAATATTTGATAATTTAACATTTATTTTCCATTAATTAAATCGGATTCATCGTAAAGAGCTTCGCTCGTACCGTGCGTCTCATGACACACACCCTTTTTTTTATAATTATCTCTAAAATCTAAAAAGTTTTGAAAATTTAACCCGATTATTTAAACGGAAACTATAGGATATACTCTTTCGACTGCGAAAAAATAATTTCAAGTTAGTAATATTAGCAAAGAATCGAATTGGCAATTTTATTTTAGCTTCTTATGTTCGCAAAAACAATAAAAAATTTTTTTTTTAATTGTTAAAACAAATGTCCACTAAATATTTCTAACTTTTACCTTTTTTTTAATACTTTAATCCTCTTAAAAAGATGGCATCAACATTTTTTTGCTACAAAATTCCTAATCTCATCCCTCCTAAAATCAACAGAGTGAGCCTAAATTTTGGAGACAATGCGCGGAGATATGACGCTTTAAGACAGGGGTGCGCAGAACGAGCTTACCAGCGCGCCATAAACAATACACATACACCAAATATATTTCAAGCAATAAAAACAAAATAAGATAGAGAGAGAGAAACGATTTTTGTTTGTGTGTATGTGTGGTCGTTGCTACGCAAATCATACTCGATAGCGCGACAAGCGTTCAGCCGTACGCATAAGCAATTTGTTGTTGGGTTCGAGTTTGCGAGAGACATAGGAGAGAGAGAAGAGAGACACATATGATGTTGTTGTTGCAGGTCAAAGCGCGACAACAACAAAACACAGAGCAGGCATATGATTTGTTTTTGCTTTTTGCTGGCTTATGGCATGCGTAAATCGTATACGAACAGGCTATTCCTTTGCGTATAACAACAACACATGCGTGTCTTGCGCAATAGGCATGGGCGCCCCTGCTTTAAGACGACATAACTCCGCGCGGAGATATGACGCTACAAAACGACATATCTCCGCGCGGTGTTTTGTCGTTTTAAAACGTCATATCTCCGCCGAATTACAAACGACATATCTCCGCGCGGACTCTCTAGTAACATTAGTGCCATCACCTCCGCCTTGGCAAATGTGCGAGCGGATACGCCTCTGATAGGGTTCATCGACAAATTGCTAACCAGCAGGTCGGTGTACTCGCAGCTTGGAGGCGTTACCGCTCACAGATTTGTAACTAGAGGTACTCCGCAAGGAGGTGTTCTCTCTCCTCTACTATGGATCGTTAACCAACTGCTTCGGTTGATGGAAGAGGAGGGACACGTGGGGGTGGCCTACGCGGACGACATTGCAATTAAATTAAATAAATGTGGAATATTTCCACTGACGCTGTGTGATCTCATGCAGACCGGACTGACAACACTAGCTCAGTGGACGACATCTTGCGGACTTGGCGTAAATCCAGACAAAACGGAACTAGTACTCTTCACCAGGAGTTACAAAATTCCCAATCTCATCCCTCCTAAAATCAACAGAGTGAGCCTAAATTTTGGAGACAATGCCAAATACTTGGGAGTCGTTCTGGATAGGAAGCTACTCGGAGTGATAACATACACAACGATAGCGATGCCTTTAGCTATCTACAAGCTTCACATAAAAACCGAAACACTACGTCTTGCTACTGACAGGTGGAAAAATCTTTCATCGTGTTCAGTTGCAAGACTTACGTGGCCAACATTCAACCTAAAACATGCTAACAGACTTTTGCGTTACAGAAGGGAACAAATAGCTCTTCTGAAAGGAGCCCTAACGGGTCACTGTCTTATTGGCAGACATGCAGTGCGCCTAGGCGTAGCACACCACGATATCTATAGAAGTTGCAAATATGAAGAAGAGGAGGAAACGGTACAACACCCTCTGTGCCACTGCCCCGGTCTGAGTAGGAGGAGTCTAAGGATCCTGGGTCAACCCTTCTTAACCAATCTCTCGGAAATATCCGCGATAGAGATCGCAGCTTTACTACACTTTATTCTGTCCACACAATGGTTCAGTATTGACCCCCCCCCCTCGGGATTAAAGGGTTAACAGGGAATATATGGCATCGCAACAGGCCCATGTGGCCTAAGTGGGAGAGTGACTTGGCGCTCTCAGCCATCGCAACCTAACCTAACCTTAGGCTCCGCATGGGCGCAGATATTATCCAGCATATTTTTTGTGCCTCCTGTGAGGAATCTTGTTGACTGGACGAGTTGGGTAGTGGAGCTGAGATTGCTGGAACTTGGAGTCTTTATCTGGATTTTGACTTTGCTCGGCCGGTGGCCTTAACGTAAATTCTGAAGGTGAATGCAATTTAACATCGGTGTGTACTTAGTTCAAAATGCTCGAAATGATTACAAATTTATCTTTTGAGCAAACGTCGTTTCTAAACTCACTGAAGAAGTCGGTGCATAAACACAAGGCTAACGAATCATTGCATATTGAGACACATCTGGAAGACAGGCTCGAGTCTCTGGCAGACGTTCTTGCAGATTTCAGACGCAACCACCTTTAGCTTGTAGGTGCACGAGAGAATCAGCAAGTAAAAGCAAGATATTTTGATCCAGCAATCAAAAAGGTGTGCGAGGAAACCTACATTAAGGGAGTAGCAGCAATGCGAAGTGAGTTGAAAGAGCATCGGGAGCAGCATATTCCAGCATATACTGCGTTCAATGAAACGGGGGTTGAATCAAGCGGTGAGTCAACAGGCTCCTACAACAATTGAGGAAGTGAAGCTTTCAACCGTTAGGCTGCCTACTTTTAGTGGCGAGTTCATATATTGGCTATCGTTTAAGGAGATGTTCGTGACACGGGTTTATAATTGTCAGCGCCTTACTGACTTACATCGCTTCCATTATTTGAAAGATTCGCTATTTGAGGAGGCTGCTATACAGCACCTAATCTTGATAGAATCTAATTACCAAGAAGCACGACATATGCTAATGAATTTGTATGACAACAAAAGCGTATTGTTAAAACATTATAAGGATATCTTCGATTAACAAACACCCGTTCAACATGGGGCCCGGGCTGTCTGAAGCGGTTTCTTCAAACTTGTTGCTTCTGTGTGAACTCCTTGGAGAAGATTGGACTTGAGTTAAATAAGCAAACCCAGGTACTAGTCTACTACATGATTAAGAATGTGAGGACTTTATTTTCGAATTCTCATAACGGAGAGTAGTGGTAATAGTTAGGAATAGTAAATGAAGGACATATTTATATTTAAGACTAGATTTAAATGAGAATTTATAGTATATAGAGAGTGGTCCGAAACGGCTTGGCCACACAAGGGTTAACGATGTGCTTCGAATTGTAAGCCGGACCAGAGGGGCAAGGCGCAGAGAAGGAAACGGAGTACAGTTGAAGCGCTCAGCAGTGCGCAAACTTGGAAAACCGTTGAATTTGCGGAAGAAATGGAGACAGTGGACGCAGAAGCGAGCGATCACACTCACAGAGGCAGAGGAGAACGCCAGTGGAAATTTCCACTGAACCGGCGGCGCATGGCAACAACGGGACTTTGCAACTTACATGCAAATGCGTAGCCAAGCCGGGCCTGGACCTATAAAAGGACGCGCGGCTCAGATGACGTCTGTCTAGAAACCGTCAGAGTGCGAGTCTTTTCAACCCGAGTGACAGTCCAGTGCGTGAATACAAGCGTGTGCGAAAGATTTATTGTGGAAGAGTGACAGAGTCAGTTCGAGTAAAAGTGGTTTGGGATCCTCACACTTTGCGGGACGAAACGAGAGCCGGAGAGCTTTGCGAAATTTACAAGCGTGTCCGGGCGAATCGTGTGACAGAGATAGGCAGCCATCTCTGCCTCCTTTCAAGACCCAAAAGTCAACAGACCTCGAGCTGTGTGGTGAAGACGAGAGCCGGCGAGTTTTGCGACTAGCAAGATTGTCCAGGCAAATCGTGAGGCCCGCGCGGTCTGAAATCGCAGCAACAACAAACAACTTAAAATACTAAATTTACAATAGCGACTTAACCCTTAATTGGCTTATCTCTAATTCGGATTATTTTCTACCGCTTATAGCTAGATGGCTTAACTCAAGGAGTTGAAGCTGCTTCTTCGTCCGTCCCAAAGAACTTGTGAGATGGTTTTAGGGGGGCCTAGCTGTTGGGCCATCGGACGGGTCGCAGGTTGCGGATAGCGAAAGGCCTTCTTATGGAGGTTAGCTGCGAATAAGTGGGTTTACCCCACAAATAAGCAGTCCCGGACAGCCAGCGGGTGTCACACCGTAGTGCACCGACAAGGCGCTTGTGTTGCCGCCTTCTATAAGTAGCCTCACACACACCCAACTCCCACACACTACCTACCCCTCTCCCATCCCGCACATCTCACACCGCGCCAGACTAAGGTGTCACTCGGACCGTGCCGAGAGTCAGCCTGGCTGGAGGCCCGGGTAACAAATAGTCCAGTCTCGAACGGTGGGCTCAGGCAAGTGGCGACCGCCTGTTCTAAGTAGCCTTGCCACTGGTGGGCCTCGCCCGGTGGTCGACCATATAGAAGCCCAATAACAAGGAACTTCAAGCATGTAGAAAAGTAATAATCAAGTTAAATTTCAGCAGGATCTCCCTGCAACCGCTGTCGCAAGGCAGTTTGAAGAGAGGCAGATGGACCGGGAGCGTCCAAGCCTCGTAAGAGATGAGAAACTCGCACCAGTGCGTAGAACCCCACCACGGGGTCCCTACCAAGCTCCTGCGGTAGGGCAGAGCACAGGAACAAAGAGGGACCATCCCCTCCCCCCAAAGGGAACACGCCCCGCCTCCTCTGGAGGACAAAGGCCACCTCCCAATGGGGACAAACGTTCCAAGCAGGACTCCTTCCCTGCAAGAGGACAGCCAGGAGGCCTAGATGACCCAAATCGTCGAGACCTCTGTGGCTCCAGAATCAAGTGGTACCTGAGATACCTCAAGCATGGCCACACACCGGAGGAAGCCCTCCGGATGGCAAAGAAGCCTCGAAATGGGGCATCAGAGGGGCAACCACACACCCCTGCCCCAAAGAGAAGCAGCGCGGACATAACACCGCCTACAGCTACGCCGAAGCGTCAGTGCACAGCAGTGACGTCGAAAGATGCCATGGCTAGCACCCCCTCACAGGCAGTAGCCTATGAGGAAGACGCGAACGGCGGGCCCGGCACGTCCAGGGCTGCAGCAGAGGCTGCTGCAACTGGCAGTGAAGAAAGGGCAGTAACTCCCCCCTCAGTGCCCATTCCACCCCAATCAACGTATGCAGACGTTGCGAAAAAGGTGAGGGTAGCAGTAGTGCCTGAGGAATACCCTCAGGTCAACCTCAATCATGAGGAGCTATCTGCACTTGAGGAGGCGATACTGGAGGAAGTCTTCCTGGCATGTTGGGATACGCCCATCAGCTTCGCAGGAATTCATTTCCGGCCGGGTCATCTAACCATCGACTGCAACGATGAGACGACCGCGGAGTGGCTGATGAGCAACGTGTCAAGGTTGTCAGAATGGAAGGGAGTACCCCTTCTCGGTAAAATGGGAGAGAATATCCCCTCGCCCCATTACATTACCGTCTTCCTCCCAAGGAGTGCCGCGAAAGCGGATGAATGGGTCCTCACGATGCTGAGGAACCAAAACAACATCGTGACAGACATGTGGCGGGTCTTGTCTCGAAAGGACCAAGGGGGCGGAGCCCTCATGGTCATTGGCATCGACGAAGTTTCGATGCAGGCCATCGTCTCGTTGGGTCGCCAGCTAAACTTCAGGTACGGGAAGATCCCCGCACATGGTCTCAAGAAGACCGCGAAGCTGGCTGGACAGACCCATCAGCAAGAGACTGAGGCAGAACAACCCGCCGAAGCGGAAAGTAGCGAGACTCCGTGTGAGAAACCCTTCACAGAGAAGGAGGACGTCGCTGAGGACGAGGAGCTCGACGGGGAATCCCCCGTAGAGGACATGGAGGTGGTGGAGGATGCAGAGGTACCCATGTCCTCACAAGAGCTCGCCTCAGAGCTCGCAGTCCATGAGGACGAAGAAGCCGACACCACATTGGTGTTCGGAGGCGTCGAGAGCAGCCCTGGCTCTCCGCCAGATAGCGCAGATAATTCGGCGCAATGATGACTCCCCCCTCAGTCATCAAAAGTACCAAGCTAGTCCAGGTGAACGTTCACCATGCGAAGGCGGCCCCGGCCGTCCTAGCTAGAACGTTCACCCGACAACACCTAGGACTAGTTCTAATACAGGAACCCTGGTGCAATGAGGAAATAAAGGGCCTGTATACGAGAGAATCCACGGTAATTTGGGACCAAAGGCATGCCTTGCCCAGAGCCTGCATAATGATAAGGAAGAATATTAAATATACTATCCTTTCAGAATTTCTCTCCAGGGACTGCGTCGCGATAGCGACCACCGAAGTAAAGCAGGGAAAGACGATGTAAACGATCGAGGTGAGTGTTTACTAGAATTTCTATCCAGGCTCGACCTGGAAATATGTAATGTAGGATCTGTCCCGACATTTGTAACTCGAGTAAGGGAGGAAGGTCCTTGACCTCACCTTCTCCAGCAAGTCAATTAAACCTTTTATAAAGGATTGGCAGGTCTCATTAGAGGAATCTATGTCGGACCATAGAGTTATCCAATTTAGATTGGAAACTAGCATACAGCAGAATATCCCTAGCAGGAATCCCCGTAAGACAAATTGGGGAGGCTTCCATTCCACGCTAGGAAATAATATACCTAGGATTCGGTCACCGAAGCATCCCCTAGAACTAGAAATCTTAGTCGACGAACTAAACAAAAGTATAATCGATGCTTACGAAGAGAATTGCCCTCTTAGCAAATCGAGAAAAGAAAATGATGCCCCTTGGTGGAATCCTACCTTGGAGAAACTCAGAAAGAAGACCCGAACTCTTTTTAATGAAGCCAAAAAGAATGGGGACTGGCACAAGTACAAGCAAGCCCTGACACTATACAATAGTGAGATTAGGAAAGCCAAAAGAAAGAATTACAGGAAATTCTGCGAGTCTATAGAAGACACGAAAGAAGGAGCAAGATTGCATAGAGTCCTGGCCAAGAAAAGCCCGGATGGCAACATCTCGCTCAAAAAGGCTAATGATGCCTATACAGTGAGCAGCGAGGAGAGTACGTCTCTTGTTGGACACCCACTTCCCGGGAAACATCCCCGCGGAAGAATTTGTCGACCAAAAGCACTGCTACCAGCCTCGCAGCTCCGACTGGGCAGAAGCCAAGAAAGTTGTGTCCGCAGGCAGACTTGAGTGGGCAATTGGAACATTCCAGCCCTTCAAATCCCACGAACCGGATAACATTTATCAAGCATTCCTGCAGGAAGGAAAGGACATACTCCTACCCATCCTCAGGAAGATCATCACCAGCAGTCTGGCAACTGGGTATATTCCACGTGCCTGGCGCAGAGCAAGGGTACTCTTCATCCCCAAGGCAGGGAAGAAGGATATAACTAACCCCAAATCCTTCAGACCCATTAGTTTGACATCGTTTTTACTGAAAACGATTGAAAAGCTAGTCGACAATAGCATACGAAGTACGCTGTTAAAGGAGGCACCCCTCCAACCAACACAGCACGCGTACAGAGCAGGCCGTTCGACCGACACGGCATTGTATCAACTCGGGAAGATGCTCGAGAAAACAATAGAAGACAAGGAAGTGGCTCTATGCGCTTACACATCCCATAGTGCTGTCAAGAATGCCCTGATCAGAAGAGGAATAAACCCTACAGTAGGCAGATGGGTAGATTCACTTCTGCGATGCAGAGAAGCCTCTGCAGTGGCAGGTGAAGAAACCATCACAGTAACCACAACTAGAGGATGCCCTCAGGGGGGAGTTCTCTCCCCACTATTGTGGAGCCTACTAGTGGATGAGCTCCTAGAAAAACTCGCCTCCCTGGGCATAACATGCCAAGGATACGCTGATGACATTGTCATCGTTGCGAGAGGAAAATACGAAGAAACCCTATGTGACATAGTCCAGAGGGGTCTGAAAGCCACGTCTAATTGGTGCAAGGAGGTTGGGCTCAACCTAAACCCTGCGAAAACCATTATAGTACCGTTTACTAGGAAATACAAGCTAAGCCGAATGAGGCCAATACGCCTATCCGGCTGCCTCTTTACACCAGAAAAAAAAGTCAAATACCTCGGCGTTGTCTTTGACAACAGACTGAGGTTTGACAAGCACTTAGAGTATACACTCAGCAAATGCACTAGAGCACTATTCACATGCAGGAGCATAGCCGGAAAATCGTGGGGCATGGCACCACACATACTCCGATGGCTATACCTCATGGTTGTGAGACCAATGCTCACTTATGGAGCTGTCGTGTGGGGAGATAGAGCAAACCTCCTCACAGTAAGGACGCAGTTGCAGAAACTGCAAAGGCTGGCATGTATATGCATGACTGGAGCCATGCGTACCTGTCCGACAGCGGCAATCGAGGTTTTGATGGAGCTAACACCACTCCACCATACCATCGGCCAGAAGAAAAAAGCAACACTGCTTAGATTAACAACAGAAGGAGTGGGTAGAAACCACATAGTAAGCCTTAGAGACTCTGAAAAACTGGAAAAGGAAATCCCTTTAATCCTCCAACCCAGAGACGAAATGGTGGCCGAGTATCACTTTGATAGGAATTTCACTGTAAGGTATGCGGAATGAAAAACGAACATTTTTCTAAAAGCTCGCACAAAATTTGGAAAAACACATTCAGAAAACCAATTATTGAATAAGTATCGCTACTATTCCTGCATGAATTACCCCAAATATGAGCTGCCTAGTTAACGCACAGCAGCGATAAGTTGAATGAATGCAACAGAGAGTTCAAAAATATTTTGTCCGAAAAGGGCGATCCATTAAGATGATTTTTTTTTCAATTAAAAATAAATTACAAAAAACAGAATTAGATTGTTGAATCACTATTATGGGCTAAAAGAACAAGCTCTGACATTTTCTTTTTAAAAAAGGTTTCATTCAAATGATGACCGCAGCTTCACCGTAAATTGTAAATTTGGATTTTGACAATTTTTAAAATTTTAAATCACTTTTTCTATAATTGCTACGTATATCTCACGAATTACGCGAGTAATGTTAACATCCAAATCTTGAGCGGTAGCAGGATTATCGACGAAACATTGATTTATTTCGAAATATATCTGGAATGTAATTTTCTCAGACATCAAAAGTATTTTTTCAATTCTTAAAAAAATGGGTTCGTATTTCATTCTGCAAACCTTACACCAAAGTAATAAGAGAGAATGGATCTCACTTGAAGAGACACAGAAAATGAAACCACACACAATTATGTGGTACACAGACGGGTCCCTAACGCCCCAAGGAACCGGACTTGGGGTAGCAGGACCAGGAACGAAAATATCTGAACCAATGGGAGAATTCACAAGCATATTTCAAGCTGAAGTATGTGCCATCTCCCGTTGTGCAGACCGTAATATGGGGAAGAACTACCATAATAGAAAAATAGCTATCCTCTCCGATAGCCAAGCAGCGCTTAAAGCAACTAAGCAATAAGTTCACCCCTAAGCTAGTCTTAGAGACAAAGAACAAATTGGACCAACTAGGCAGCAGGAACAACCTGACCCTACGATGGATACCGGGACACAACAACATCCCCGGAATCGAATTGGCCGACGAACTGGCACGCAAGGGTGCAGCCACTGCAATGGTAGGGCCAGAACCCTACTGCGGCATAGGCCAACACACAATAAAAGGACTTTTAAGAAAGGAAGAGAATACGCTTAGAACAGCCTCCTGGGTAAACACCAAGGGAATGAGACAAGCTAAAGCTTTAATAGTGAACCACGACCTCAAAAGGTTCCAAAAGTTAATCCAACAAGGAAAGAATGCCCTCAGAATTCTGACAGGGCTCTACACAGGTCACTGCAGACTGAGGAGCCACATGTACAAGTTGGGAATAACAAACACCCAGCTTTGCAGATACTGTGAAGAGAAGGAGGAGTCGTCTGAGCATATACTAGTACACTGCGATGCCCTAGCGAGGCGCAGACTCAACAGATTTGGTAAACACATTCTACACCCAAGCAATATCAGTAACTTAGAACACACAAAAATTCTGACTTTTGTACAGGAATTAGGGCTGCTAGGGGAGTTGTAAATTCAGTAGGGGGGCACAATAGACCAAACTTGGTCGGAGTGCACCACTTCCTCAACAACAAATAAAAAAAAAAGGGTTAAGTCTCTATTGTAAATTTAGTATTTTAAGGCCAATAAACCGGCACTGAAACCGAACCCCAGCCGTCTTCTTATTTTTACCACCAACTCCGCGAAATAAATTTGTTGGAGCGTCTCGCGACTGCCCTGAGCGTGAGCCGGCGATCAATAGGTTCGTTACAAGAAGTTACCAGGTCAACTAAAATAAGAATGGAAATGATCGCTTGCGTTGTCATCGACGTTGAATAGCTTTATATTTACCCAGTATAGAACGATGATCTCTTCATCTTCGGGTAGTTGCGAGGCACCGGGGTCCTCGAAGGAGCGCGGTAGTTTAAGTGTGCTGAGCGACATCACACCCTCATCCACCTGAAAAGGATGCTTAGTCCCACGGATGCGCCCTCGTCAAGGCAGGATACGAATGCTCAGCAGCTGTCATCAAATATGATTAGATCAAGGCAAGAAGTTTTGTTACCAACTGCAGTGGTGCTCATTGAACGTGGTTTGTAACACGGCGGAGATTTGACGTTTTAAAACGACATAGCTCTGCTCGATATATGTCACATGTAACCCGGCGGAGATATGTCGTTTTAAAAAACGTTTAGATTCTTTAAAAATGCGGAAAACCGGAAAATACAACGAAAGAAGATATACAAAAATGTTGGTTTGTGAGACAAATTAAGTTGTTTTCCCGTTGCCCAGACATACATATTTCTCTCTGCCTTTTCTTGCTTTTGACACATTGGGTAATGATAAATTTGTCATAAATAAATTAGTCGAGTTCTTATTTTCAATATTTGCAACCATGGGCCAATAATTGAATTTTTTGGCCAACTTTGAACCGAACTTCATAAGCAACCGCATGAGCAACAACAAAAACAAAATTTACATATTTAATTTAACCGATTACCGATAGCGAATACAAACCGCTGTTAAAATCACTTACAGTTTTTATACCCTGTACCCATTAAAAATGGGTAAAAGGGGATCATGAAGTTGTGCAAATGTATGTAACAGGGAGACGGAAGCATTTCCGACCCTATAAAGTATATATATTCTTGATCAGCATCAACAGCCGAGTCGATTTAGCCATGTCCGTCTGTCCGTCCGTCCGTCTGTCTGTTTGAACGCGTCGATCTCAGAGACTAGAGATAAAGATACAAATTTTTGCATGTACATAGGTATAGGCCGTACGCAGATCAAGTTTGTTTCAGATTTCCAAAATTTTCCCCCCTCCCCCCTTAAGCCGCAAAAAACTGTCAGAGCCACAATTTTAAAGTTACAACATAGCTTAATATATATAATCTTAGGCCCTTAATCTATCTATTCTGAAACGCACAATGAGATCTGAGCAAAAACACAGAAGTTATTCCCCCCCTTGTGTCCTTTACGATGCACGGAACATCTTAAAATAATAATTAAATTTGTCCATCCTATATTTTTGTACTTCCCAGTTAGTGGTGTGACCAAAAGTTTTGAGTTTCCTTCTATTTAGAGCTGGGCAATGGCAAAAAATTTGAAGTTATGTCTCCACCTCTTCTTCTAAAGAAATTGAGCGACGCCCAAGCGGGCAGCATGCCTGCCAATAAGGCATTGACCCGTTAGGGCCAAGACAAGTAAGATGATTTCGATTTCAGGTTAAACGAGGACCACGTGACTCTAGCTACAGCGCAAGCCGGAACCATTCTTCCGTACCCAGGCGCCGGGTTTCTTTCCTTGTGACTCTCTTGTAAGAGTATATGGGCGTCCCTGTCAAGCTTTTTTTGGGATGAGCTGAAAGGTTGTGCCTTGACAAACTATGTTGAGGTGTCCATGTACCCAGATGAGGTGGTTCCTACGAGTACGCAGGGCATCTTCTTTTTGGAGTGGCGGCTTTTCAAGTTTTCCTCCCCTTCCGCAACAACCAGTACTGCTTTTAGAGCCTTGCACGAATTTCCGTGAGCTACTTGCGAAACCACGTCCTCTGCAAACTCATTCATTAAAAACAAAGAGGTTTCCTCATTCATTTTGCATTTGCCTTCTCAAAATTGCTTGTTTGTTTACTTCTGACAGCTGTGTGCTATCGATAACAAATCATAATCAAGCAATTCTAACAAACTATTTCTTTGTTAGATTCACATCTAACACAATCACGAAAAATAGCAAACATGATTGCGCATCATGCCCTTTAGCAGCACAATCTAACAAAAATAGTCGATTTTTTGTCATCGATTTATGCTGCTGAGCACGCTCATTTATTGTTGAAGCAAGTAATAGAGCGTTTACTACTACCTTTAAACCTTTGATTTGCATATATTAAATAGTTCCCCAATTTTTCGATATTCCGCTGATGAATCAAGCGTGTAAAGATTTTCGGCGCTTCGTTTGTCCAGTTTGCAAGCCGAAAAACGTATCTTGCTTTGCCAGCCTAGACAGAAGTTGGTCTAACATCTGAAATGTTTGCCTCTCCACACAAAATAATGCGTCTGTATTTTTAGGCACGTCGGTCTCCCAAAAGCAATGGTTGCATCGACACAAGGAAATAAATAAATTATTATATACTGAATAACTAATAAAATGGCTTGTGATTTACGTGGGTGGGACTCTTCGGACGCAGCGCTAGTCACAAAACACTTGTTCATCACTTGAAAATTATTTTATTTAACCGCATAAGCAGCAATTGTTGCTTTTCAATAGCATTTAGCAAAACAAAACACTTAAATTCATTTTGATTGATGCGCGAAGGTAAACAAACAGACTAGATCAGCTGTTGTGGACGCAGAAGCGGACACCGAGCGCAGTAGAAACGCCTTTTTCGATTTATCGAGTAATCGTGGAATCGATGACAGAACACGCGTAAGTGAAAATGGGCTATCAGAAAGAAAGCCTTATTGTTATATACTCGGTAACCCATTACTCATTTACAACAGCCGTCTGTCTGTCCGTTCGTCTGACTAGAATAGATCTTAGAGACTGTAAGAGCTAGAGCATCCAAATTTTAAATGTAATTGTGATACCGAACCGATACGTTAATATTTAATTGTGCTCTTCTCCTTTCAGTCAACATTGTGTGTTGATGTGGTGACGTGCGTGGGCTACTAGAGCTGAAGGACTGGAAAGCCGGGATGGATCTGGATTTGCTACTGCCAGCTGTAATCGCCAAATGGGGAGAATGTTTGGGCTGCGGCTAATTTGAAGAGCAGATGGGCCAGCTAGGACTGTGGGTGACTGCAGAGAGCAGCAAAGTAAGAGCAAAGATGAAGAGAGCCATCATAAAGAGATGAACCGTTTCAGCGGGCAAGCTTAAGAAACAGAATAAGTTACTATGTACATTTTGCCTGAAGTCTTTGGAATTCGCCGGCTTGGTGACAGCAGTAGTTGTAAGTCTATCCAAGCAACTGCTTGCATCCGACTGGATGCACCCTCTTTCGGTTCTATTCTATTTAAACTGTAATTTTGCTCATTGTTTAACATGCTGTAACACACACTCTTATACATAGATTCGTGCTACTTGCCTTAAACCTTTTTGCTATGTTAGTCAGTTGTAATCTGAGAGCCATCGAGTGCAGCAGCATCTTCGCGAACAAAAATTTGTATATGTTAATTTAACCACAGCCACGCCTTTATGATTTTGGAATCAAATAATTAAATGTTAAAGATAAAGAGGAATAATTATGACTTTTCTTTTTTATCAAAGTTGTCGAAAAAGCTCGGCAGCTTCCAACATTTTGGTGACCCCGACGTGATCGCCGTGGCTTAATAATATTGTGCATAAACAATTACCAAAAATTATTAATTTTAGTTTCGAATTGCCCGCGCTGTACACATGCAAACAATTACGGTTTCATAGCAGATTCTGTTACATTTTTCGTCTTTGCTTTCGCCCTTCGCTTTGGATAGCCGCATAGCAACGTCTAGAAATCAAACGGTCATTCGCATGGCTTCGATTCTAACGGTGATCGCGTTTTTCGTAGTGTTTGCGGCTGCAGTCAAAAATTAGTTATACATTTATCTCGTGGCTGAACACACGCGCTCGTGGCAACATTATTTTGCATCGATTTTAATTGCCAAATAATCATCGAAATGGTGGACGAGACTACTCCTAATGAAGCTTCAGCAAACAACACTACTCCTAACGACTCGTACGGCTCTGCTGCTGCATCCAGAGAACTCACACCTGTTGACCGGCTCAAAGCGATTTGTGCTGAGATGGATGAGCAGAGGCTGCAAGACATGGTTAGGTGTGATCTAAAGGCGCTTCTGAAATCATTGAACGGGCTGGAATCTAAGTTCGATAACGCTCATACAGAACTGGAGGAGCTTAATTGGGATTTCTTAGCGAGTGAGCTGCCTAGCAGGTTTGACTCTGCATTGTTTAGTTTGAGAGTCACTCTCCATAGTGAGCTTGTCAAACGTGAGCCGCCTCAGCATTGTTCTACATTCAGAGTGAAACCAAACGAGTCCCAATCGGTAGTGGCAGTGGCAAATCGATCCCGCTTGCCTCAGTTGGAGTTGCCTAAATTTGATCGATATACAGAGTGTGTCAGTTTCTACGCTATGTTCAATTCTATCATTGGCAAGGAGGCAGGGATTACTCCCATCGAAAAGCTGCAACATCTCCGGTCCTGCTCAACTGGCACTGCGCTCGACACAATCAGTTCCTTGGAAATAAATCAGGCTAACTACAAAAATGCAATAAACATTCTTCATAAGCGTTTTGATAATAAGAGTCTCATTGTACAGGCACACATCAGCGAGATATTTGGGCTGAGCAAGGCAGATGCGTCAACGGGAAAGCTGAGAGAGCTGACGAAAAAGGCTACTTCGCACCTCCGGGCATTACAATCGCTTGCCACCAAGGAAGAAGTGGCTGACTGCATTCTCGTGCAAGCTTTGCTGTAGAGTCTGGACGAGAAGACTTAGGCCAAATGGGAGGAAAGTTCTCCGAGCAACGAGCTGCCATCCTGGGAAAAATTATCAACCTTCTTGGAGAAGCAATGCCGAACGCTTAAGAATGTGGAGCATGCCCGTCAAGAGAAGGATGGTCATGTGGGCAAGTCTGAAAAAACTGTGAGTACGAATCAGAGAAATTCATTTGTTGCTGCAAATGCTTCGCAGCACACAAATAATTTGTGACGTTACGGATCACCAGATTTACCATTGCAAACGATTCGAACATTTATCGCCAATCGCTCGTCCAAAGGAGGCCATCAAATGAGGGATTGCAAATCTGGTTCCTGTCGTACTTGCAAATCAAATCATCACACTCTTTTGCATTATAATCGTCTCGCTATTCAATCTACCACACAAAATTCTTCCCAATCAACCACATCGCAATCTGCTGCCATGATCGCTATGTCGACAGCCTTGCCTCAAGCCACTATATCTCAGTCCTCGT